>CM022300.1:141919139-143119139 GCA_011799875.1 Thinopyrum elongatum
CATGCAGACATGACCGAGACATCTCTCCGGCCAATAACCAACAGCGGGATCTGGATACCCATGTTGGCTCCCACATGTTCCACGATGATCTCATCGGATGAACCACGATGTCGAGGATTCAATCAATCCCGTATACAATTCCCTTTGTCTACCGGTATGATACTTGCCCGAGATTCGATCGTCGGTATCCCTATACCTTGTTCAATCTCGTTACCGGCAAGTCTCTTTACTCATTCGTAACACATCATCCCGTGATCAACTCCTTGGTCACATTGAGCTCATTATGATGATGTCCTACCGAGTGGGCCCAGAGATACCTCTCCGTCACACGGAGTGACAAATCCCAGTCTCGAATCGTGCCAACCCAACAGACACTTTCGGAGATACCCGTAGTGTGCCTTTATAGCCACCCAGTTACGTTGTGACGTTTGGCACACCCAAAGCATTCCTACGGTATCCGGGAGTTGCACAATCTCATGGTCTAAGGAAATGATACTTGACATTAGAAAAGCTCTAGCAAACGAACTACACGATCTTGTGCTATGCTTAGGATTGGGTCTTGTCCATCACATCATTCTCCTAATGATGTGATCCCGTTATCAACGACATCTAATGTCCATGGTCAGGAAACCATAACCATCTATTAATCAACGAGCTAGTCAACTAGAGGCTCACTAGGGACATGTTGTGGTCTATGTATTCACACATGTATTACGATTTCCGGATAACACAATTATAGCATGAACAATAGACAATTATCATGAACAAGGAAATATAATAATAACCACTTTATTATTGCCTCTAGGGCATATTTCCAACATTGTCCCCTTTCAAATTGGCCACTGTGGGATCCCTTCCTGCCAACGTTTTGGGGGAAGAGGACCAAGGCCACTATAAAGATAGGTTAGCCACCACCATAGAGGAGGTCGACTCATTCTCACCCCCGAGCCCTCGCGAGGTTGTTCATCCTCCGTACTTGTTCATCCTCAGCCCCTCGTGAGGCCAAACCACCACAAAGCAGGAGTAGGGTTTTACACCGCAAGGTGGCCCGAACCTGGGTAAACTGCCGTGATCATCTTCTTCCTTGATTCGTGCGAGTCCGGATAGGCTAGGCTGTGGGGCGACGAGCTGGTAGGCTGGGTAGGTTGAGTTCTTCGCACACGCCCCAGAGTTCGAACCTTCTTGGGTCTGCGGAGCCCTGAATCCGACATTTGGCGTGCCAGGTAGGGGCGTGGCGAAGTCCTGCCTCCCTACTCATCAGCTGCATTCCATCCTCGCTTGGCCATGACGAGGTCTCGCCGGGATCGCGCCGAGCGAGGGGCCGCGCACTCTGATCGGGCGGCGCCCTCCCGCCGCAGCGCTCCTCGTCGCGCCCCGCCTTCCTCGGTGCACCGTCACCAATGACAAGGTTCACCGCTGCCACCCTCACGCGATGCAACGGGCGAGCCGCCGCGTGCTCTGTTGGCATCACCGCGGCTCCGCCCATCCGCGCCAGCCAGGGGCTGACGGGCGCGCAAGCTGCGCTCCTTATGGCATGCGAGTTGCTGCGCTACCGGCCGGCCGGTGACGATTATGACGCTTGGCTCGGCCGGGTAGCCGAGCTCCTCGACGCCTCCTGCGGGGGCAAGAGCCTCTCCGTCCCCCACCGGTGCCGCGGCGTGTGCACAGGGCCCGCATGTGCGCGTGCTGCGTCTGCTCATCTTTCCGGAGGAGCCCTAGGGGGCTCCGCAGCGGAGAAGGGGCGAGCGGGATTTCCTGTCCAGCCCCGCGGGCGTTGCTCCGGGCCCTGCACAGAGGAGATGGCCCTTTCGGAGGGGCGCCGTGACGGGCCGCCTCGTGGCCATCGTGACCCGTCAGCGGGGGTGGCGATCGGCGAGGCCAAAGAGCAAGCGGGTCGACAGAAGGCAGGCCCCCGTCAACCGAGTCCTTGAGGTCGACAAGGCCTCACGGTGCCTGAGGGCTGCAAGCAGGCCTGCGCCAGGGCCTTTGCTGCCCCGTAGGGTGATTCCTCCCGCCGCAGCAAATATTTTTTGGGACATGTATGTTAATGTTGGTGTGTAGGTGAACCACGCAGCCGCAACACGCTGGAGAGGCGGCAGCCGGACCGAGCGCGCCGAGGTGCACTAGGCGCGCGGCGGGGCCCTCAGAAAAGATGGGGGCCCGAGGGGGACCCAAGGACCTGAAGAGCCCGTGAGGCCAGGGCGCCTCAAGAGGGCCTGGGGTCTCCCGAGCCGCGGCCGCTCGACGACGGGGGAGCGAAGGCCCAAAGGCTCAGGAGGGACCCAGAGCCGCCCCGCGAGCCGGGTAGGCGACCTGCGGCCGCCGCGAGAGTGCGCCGCACTGCTCGCCGGCGGTTTCCAGGCCGGAGACCCCACCCAGGGCTGCCGCCATGTCAGGCTCGCCGGCACACAGCCGGGGGCAAAGGGCCGGGTCCCCGACCAGAAGGCAGGTGATCACCTTATGCCTCCCCAAGTCTCCGCCCGTGACACTCTCACGTAATAATGACTGGGGCTGTACATGCCTCGGAGTCTCTTGAGCGCTGCCATGGGGCGTCACGGGGGCTCCCACCCACATCCAAGTGGAAGCCCCATGCTCCGCGCTAGCGGATGACACGGTCTTTCAACGACTATGCCCACGCCTAGTGGAAGCCCCATGCTCCGCGCTGGCGGGAAGACTAGAAGACGGTGCCGGACGCGGCTGTTCTTTTGCTTGCTTTTGTAGCTGATTTGCTACTTCTTGGAATGAACTTGTAGTTCTTGCGTTTTTGTTTAAAAAAGGGGGGGAGTTCCTGGTTTTTCTTCTTCTAGCCATTTTCCATTCGCTTGATTTTCGTCTTTTCACAAGATGGCGGGCACCCATGGCTCCCTCCATCGCACCCCGCGAGCGGGGGCTGGGTGCGGTGTGCACGCTTGGGTCGGCCCAGTGGCGCTAAAGATGATACCCTAAGGGCCCAGGCCCCCAACCCCATGAGGACCACTGGCAAGGCCAGCCTTGTGACGGCCCCTGGGCAACGCCGGCCTCCCTCCGCTGCCGCCACCGCCAAGGAGAAACGCCGACAACCGGCAAGATGATGGGGCTGGGGACTTCCAAGAGCCTCACGCGATCGCCTGCATCCTGGGTGGTGCTCAGGCTCCCGCCTCTCATCGCATCTTCAAGCAGTTCGCTCATGAGGTGAACGCGGCCCTCCCCAAGCTTGAGGCGTCGCGTCCCCTCAGGTGGTCCAAGCACGCCATCACCTTTGACTCCATGGACCAGCTCAAGTGCTCAGCCGCCGCTGGCGCGCTCCTGATGCTCTGCACGCCCACCATCAGCAACGTCCTCGTCACCAAGACCCTCAATGATGGTGGCGCGGGGCTCAACGTTCTCTCCTTCGAGACATTTGAGACGCTCCAAGTGCCCTATGATCAGCTCCTTCCGACCATGCCTTTCTCAGGAGTGACCGATGGCTCCACCATTCCCCTGGGGCAGGTGCGCCTCCCCATCACCTTTGGCAACCGCAGCAACTACCAAACTGAGCTCATCGACTTCGACGTCGCCCACATCGGCCTCCTATACAATGCCATCCTTGGGTACCCGGCTCTCGCCAAGTTCATGGCAGCAACTCACCACGGCTACAACGTCCTCAAGATGCCAGGGAGTGGCGGCATCATCACAGTCGCCTGCGATGAAAAGGATGCGGTGTGCTCCCTCGAGCGCGCTTACCAGGCCGCTGCGGTCGAGAACTCTGACGACGAGGACGCCATCCTGCCTCCTGAGGCCATCCCCAAGAAGAAGAAGCAGCTCCTCCCCAAGGGTCGTCAGGAGGCTGGGGCGCCTCGCGATCGTACCTCAGGCCCCGCGCCCTCTGCTGGGGCGCCCTTCCCTCTCGCATAGGGAGGCATGCCCGGCGCCCCCCTCAGGACAGGCTCGGGGGATCTCATCTAGAGGGCCTCTGACCTGACTAGTGTGACAAGGGAGGTATTTGGGCACCACGTGGAGGCGTGCTTCAACGTGCACCTCCATGAGCAAGGCGCGAGGCACCGGGCGAGCAAGAATTCATCACCAAGACAATCGAAGAGCTTCAGCAGGCGCGAGCCATGCGCGGCGAGCGTCGCTCCGCACCACCAGGTGCAGCCGAGGCCCCTGATATGTGCGGCGGGCTGCGCGTCTGCGTCAACATCCCGGGTCTCAACAGGGCTGCCTCGCATGACCTCTTCTGGCCGTCCTGCGTCGGCTGCAGTGGGGCTATCCCTGTAGCTACATTCGCATGCCCTTCGGCCTGCTGGACGTGGCCCCCTCGCACCAGCGCTTCATGCAGGGTGCCTTGGCAGCCCACGAGGCCAGGCGTCAAGCGGTCTTGACGGAGGAGGTGCCGGACCCTCGCGAGCCCCCCGGACCTCCAGAGCCTCCCGGGCCTCAGGAGCCGCTCGGCTCGTGAGGAGCGATCTCTGCAGTGCGCATCTTCAGCTACCTCCACTCTTCTACAACACCGGTGCCAGGTGATTTTTTGGTTTGCTCAGTTGAGGGCGCCCCTCGGGCTGCATTGTCCTTGATCTGTCAGGGACCGCTTCCCCCGGTTATATTGTCTCAATTCGTGTACCCTGAATCAGTTATGTTTTTGTGAGCTACTTTGGTTGTTAACCTTGCGTCTGGATATGCATTGCCTCCGGAATCACCTCTGCGAGCCCTGTGTGTTGGCAGCTCTCCCCTTGAACGTCCCGTGCGAGGGGGCTACCGGCACGACGCCTGTGCTCGGGTCCGTCCCTGCAGCGCTGATAAATCTAAGAGACTGAGCTCTGGCTCACGAGCCGGCCCTGTGTACGTCACCTCACCAGGTCCTTAGTGCCTTCGTCCTCTCACGAAATGACCATGAGCACACCAGCAAGCGCGCGTTGCCCCTTGTGTTTCGTGACTAACTAACCCGCAGGGGCGTCAGGAGACAAGACATCGCGATTATGATGCTCCAGCTTCGGCATTTTGCAAAGGCTAAGTAAAAGTTGCCCTAAATTCTGTGTGACGACAGGTATGGCCTTTACCAAGCACCTCCGTGAGGTGAGCCATTCCTCTTTTGCGCAAATCGCTTGCACGTTAAAAGGGGGGCCCTGAGCATCGCGCCTCAGGAGCTCCTACTGGCTCTCGAGCCCTCACCCCCTGGCCTTGACCACGGCATCACGACCTGGCATACCAGCGGCGGCTGAGCTCCGCTCCAGGGCCGGGTCCTGAGGACGTAGAGCATTATGATGAGCAAACGGGGGCAAATCACCAGTCTCGCGGGGGAACACAGGGAAAAGGGCATGACCCATCGGCGCTAGCGTTCGCTCGACCGCTTCCTGGAATATGACAGGCATCAGTCCCCTCACGCGCCTCTAGCGGGGGCTTATTCTAATCCGTTACAGAGCAAGGGACATGCACAAGGTCAGGAGCTCCAGGGAAGTTTGCCTCCGCGGCGAAAGAATCACCATGGAACGCAACCTCGCCAAGCTAAGTTATCCTACGCACACCAGCATAAGCTCCGCCGCTAATGTTTCATCCTTTCACGGCCTCACTCGGGCAAGGGACCCCCCCTTTTTTAATATTTCGATAGTCGCTTGAGCGCCAAGGGGGACCTCCTGAGCATCGCGCCTCAGGGGCTCTTACCGGACCTCGGGTTGCTCACCTCCTGGCATTGCACACGGCATCGCGACCTGGCATACCAGCGATGGCTGAAGCCCACCTGGGGACTGGGTCCCGCCGACGCAGAGCAACACGCTGTCGCGAGATAAAAAACAGGACCAATGCCCAAACGAGGAACACGAGTATAACCGAAAGCATGAGCCAAAAACATTAAGATAAAGGCGCAAGCGCCGTGGTTCTTACACGCCCCCTCGGGGCCCTTCATGATTTTTTGCGCAGGAATGAAACAAAAGAAGAAGATCCCCTTAGGGCCACGACCCGGGCAGCGTCGCCCGCAAAGTCATGACGCCTGGTCGGCGCCAGTCCCCTCTTAAGCCCGGGCGCGGCAACGCGGCGGCTCGTAGTAGTCGTTGTCGCTCGAGCTTGGTCCCGAGGAAGCGCCTTTGCTACTGGAGGAATCGCGGACAAGGCCAAGGGCAAGTTCACCACCAGGGGCCTCGCCGCCTCGCCGGCCAGCAGGGGGCTCACCGCCCCGGTCGCCTCCCCTGGGGCAGCACTCCAGACATTTGCCATACTCTCTGAAGACCTTGAAGAAGAACGGCGACGCCCCGTCATACTCAAAGTTGAGGGCGTGCCCCCCTCCGAGTTGCAGGCACGGGCGATCGCTCCCCATCCCCAGGTCATGAAGACGTCACCGGGGTAGTCGACCTAAACCTCCGCCTGTGAGGTTTGGCTGCAACAACCGTCATGCTGCAGCCACAACTCGACGGGCCCCCTCAACAGTATCTCCCCTGCAAGGGATCGTGGGAGCCAGATCCATGTGTGCGGCGGCATCGCCGCCCACACCACGAACTCTTGGGCTGTGTCGCCGGCATGGGACTGCGGGTAGGGTGGTCGCGTGACCGTCGCTCGTTCTCCTTCCCGGCTTCGTCCCTCGCGACTTCCATGGCTGCTCCCGCGAGCGGGGCCTTGCGTGTGAGCGTTCGCGCTGACGGGGAAACCCGGTGGGGCACGCTCGCACCAGGGTTGGGTGGCTGTGGGCACTGTGGCGGCCTTGCGATGGCGGCCATGTCTTTTCTTCGGTGGGAGCAGCTCCGGTTCCACCCGTGGGGCCTTGCCCTTCTCCTCGGCGGAAAACCTCCTCACTGGCGCCATGGATGCTTTGGCAAGACGGCGGGACGACGGAGAAGAAGAAAGAGCGGGCGGCAAGAAGATGAAGATGGGCTGGGGGCTCTGCCCCCTTCCTCATTTATAGGCGAAGGAAGGCTGACCGGCGGCCTCTCACGTTCTAAGCAATGATGGCTTGGGTGCGTGCACCAGGCAGTTGTCAAGTCGAGCGGTTGCCGAGGCGGCATGGGAAAGCGAAGACGCCAACGTCCCGTCAAGCCCCACGCATCAACTTGGCCCACAGGCGATTGGGGCCCGCGGCGCTTCGTCGTTGCCCTTTAGCTTCGCCTCGAAGCCAAGCTCGAGCGCGCCTTGGGCCCGGGGGCTACTGTCAGCGTTCTGGGAACCAGGGTACCCAGACTTGCCTGCCTGCGGCCCACGGCGTGGCTCCTTCGACGGCCTGGTATGGCCCACCTCCAAGACCGCCAAGACAAGACCCTCGCGGGGCCCCTGGCCTTGCGAGGCAGACCACACCAAGACCTCCGAAGGGAGCGGTCTCCCCAGGCTGCCTCCCGAGGAGCGGAGATTTCTATGCAGGTACCAGCCTCATGAGGCTGCAATGAGGCAAGCCATGACGACCAAGGCCAGGCGGGCGCCAGCGGGCGCAGAGGAGGCAGTTTCCTCTTTGGTGCTAAGAAGGCAAGGATAGGCGTGGGTTCCCGAGGAATCTACAAAGGTTTCCATTCCGGTGCTACAAGACCAAGACCACCAGCACGGCAGGGCAGATGTCATCGCTGAGCCCACCGCTGAGTCACGACCAGAAGCTTTGCAGGCGAAGACCACCTTTCGTCAAGATAAGATGTACTACTTGTCCCCTTTCAAATTGGCCACTGTGGGATCCCTTCCCGCCTGCGTTTTGGGGGAAGAGGACCGAGGCCACTAGAAAGATAGGTTAGCCACCACCATAGAGGAGGTCGATTCATTCTCACCCACGAGCCCTCGCGAGGTTGTTCATCCTCCGTACTTGTTTATCCTCAGCTCCTCAAGAGGCCAATCCACCACAAAGCAGGAGTAGGGTTTTACACCGCAAGGTGGTCCGAACCTGAGTAAACTGCCGTGTTCATCTTCTTCCTTGATTCGCGCGAGTCCGGCTAGGTTAGGCTGTGGGGCAACGAGCTGGTAGGCTAGGTAGGTTGAGTTCTTCGCACATGCCCAAGAGTTCGAACCTTCTTGGGTCTGCGGAGCCCTGAATCTGACAGCATACAATCAGAGGAAGAAGAAGACTAGTATATTTTTTAATGTTATTTTTTTACTGGTTGTTCTACGTCCAGTTGTCTATCCAGTGTACTGGCCTCTGTTTTCCTTGATGTTAATCAAATCTAAGATGCCCTTTGGCTGTTCTTATTAAAAAAAGATCAGATCAATCTTTTTTAACATGAGACGGGTCCAAAGCTTTATTTACTAAACAGCGGTGCTAGTTGAAAGCTCATATAAGGACTCAGAAGAAGAAAAATACAACCAAGTCCATGACTTTTGCAAGGACCCAGCCAAGAAACAAGATTGTTATTGGGCCCAAAAGCAGATCTACAAAGATGCAATCACATCATTGCTGAGGATGAACCACTTGGGAAGGTGTAACCTTCATAGCATCCATCCAACATCAGATTCGTCAAAAGAAGACACCAAGCTCTTTATCGGACTTGAACTGCCTCGCCTTTGGTAACTAAGCCGGGAGGACGAAGAAGGTCATGATACGTCTCCAACGTATCTATAATTTTTTATTGTTTCATGCTTTTAATATCACATTTGTATACTTTTTATAGTATTTTATATTATTTTTCTTTACTAACCTATTAATCTAGTGCCTAGTGCTAGTTGTTGTTTACTACATGTTTTTGACTTTATAGAAAATCAATATCTACGGAGGTAAAAAATCTAAGGATTTAATATGATTTTTTCGGGGCATGAAGGTTCCAGAAAGCACTAGAGGCAGATGAGGGGACCCATAAGGCCTTCACACGAGCATGGGGCGCGACCAGGGCCTAGGCCATGCCACCAGGCCATGTGGGCCCGACGAGCATCGCCTTTCGTCCATTCTTCTGCCTATAAATTTCATATTTCGTGAAACCCTTCGCAAGATTTTTCTCCGTTTTTTCTGCCGCCACAAGTTTCTGTTCCGAGGAGATCCAATATGGAGGCCTGTTCCGGCACTCTGCCGCAGGGGGAATCCGCCACGGGACGTGATGGTGTCCTGGACTAGGGGATACTCACCACGTCGTCACCCGACCATGTCGTCCTCGAGCTCGCGGCCATGTGCTGCCGGCGCCGCTGCTCCTCGTGCTCGCCGCTGCTCGCACCCTTGCACCTGAGGTGATGCTCCTGTCATGCGGATTGAGCAGCAATGGAGCACTAGCTACCGGAGAAGCAGCTGTGGTGATTCTCCTGTGCGCCCATGGTGGGCCCCTATCACGCCCATGCGCGGCTAGTGCCACTGCCGCCCGCGCCCATGCGTTGCATTGCCTACCTGCGCACCAGAGCAGCAGCTATCATGGGTGCCGGCGAGGGAAGGGTGACGCCGGGGGTACATGGGGATGGCAGCAGCGGCGGCAAGGTCGGGCCGTCCTATGCTTAGGGGTGAGGGTGTTTTCTCTTTTTTGAAGAAGGGAAGGAGTTTTTGATAAAAGAGATATCTCTAACGATGTCTAGCATGAACAGTTATGCCACATCATCATTTGTGGGCCCTATATGTCATAATCGTCATCAATGAGCCAAAGACGCCAACTACAGCGTGTTTGGCTATATTTGGGAAGGGGAATGGGAGTTTAGTGTTGGGAGTTGTATTCACATTAGACATGGGATAAGTCATTTTATTCCATCCCCTGTTTGATGCATGATAGGAATTATGTGTGAGAATTTGAGGAGAATTTGTATTCCCTTGTTTGGTTCATGGGAATTGACGAGGAACTAGATCAGGGAAGTGAACATAAATTATGATGAAGGGTTAAGATTGACTCACTAAAATAATTCCGTCCCAACTCCCATCCCCTCCCCTGTTAATAAAAAGGTGGGAGTTGAAGTCTTAAGTCTCATGCCTATTCCTTTATACATTCCCAATTCCCCTAACCAAACAATAGATTAGAAGTCTCGTGCCCCTTTAATTATCATTCTCTGACTCTAATTACCCCCAACCAAACTTGCTGCTAGTGTTTTTTGCAAAAAAAGCCTTAGAATTAGTGATTTTTGGCACAAAACTATAAAAGTGTGGTTTCTGCAACCCTAGCCTTCAATGTTGATGTTTTCTGCAATTCACTACGGTTTTGCCTCTTGTCGAATGGAACGACGGGACGAGAGAGAGACGTGCTGGTGGGTGGGCCCTCTATTTAACTTAATGGTCAGTACCTTTTGTGTTGACTCCCATGTGGACCTAACAAGAGGCCCGACAATGTCAGAATTTGGTTTAAATCGTACCAAACTGGTTACTAGTGCTTATTGCTAAAAGAACACAAAGTGGTTGATTTTTTAGCCGTGACGTAAAGTGGAAGGAAAATAGGAGCCATGACGAGAATATGCTAATTTGTCAGAATTCATTCCAGCTAAAAAGTAGCTCGGCCTCTATACCATGTTGCTGAGGTGCAAGACTTTGCAAATCTCTCAAGGCCCCAAACCCCCAGAGTTTGCCCGAACGGGGCCATGGAAAGGATTTTTTTAGCTTCACAATGGCTTTGGTAGTTTTCAACGGTATGACGAGAGGGGATAGATGTAAGTGGCTTGGGGGCTTGATACGTCTCCAACGTATCTATAATTTTTTATTGTTCCATGCTATTATATTATCAATTTTGGATGTTTTATATGCATTAATATGCTCTTTTATATTATTTTTGGACTAACTTATTAACCTAGAGCCCAGTGACAGTTTCTGTTTTTTCCTTGTTTTTGACTTTTACAGAAAAGGAATTTCAAATGGAGTCCAAACGGAATAAAACTTTGCGATGATTTTTCTTGGACCAGAAGACACCTACGTGGAGAGAGGGCCAGAAGAGTCCCGAGGAGGCCACAAGCCTCTAGGGCGCACCCCAGGGGGGGCGCTCCCTGGCTTGTGGGCCCCATGGGAGTCCCCTAACCCTAATTCAAGCTCTATATATTCTCAAATATTCCCCAAACATCAGAAGCGTCCACCAAAATACTTTTCTGCCGCCGCAAGCCTCTGTTCCCGTGAGATCCCATCTTGGGGCCTTTTCCGCCACTCTACCGAAGGGAGATTCGATCACGGAGGGCCTCTACATCAACCTTGTTGCCCTTCCGATGAAGCGGGAGTAGTTTACCATAGACCTAAGGGTCCATAGCTAGTAGCTAGATGGCTTCTTCTCTCTCTTTGATCTTCAATACAATGTTCTCCTCGATGTTCTTGGAGTTCTATCCGATGTAATCTTATTTTGTGGTGTGTTTGTTGAGATCTGATGAATTGTGGATTTAGGATCAGATTATCTATGAATATTATTTGAGTCTTTTATGAACTCTTTTATGCATGATTAAGATATCTTTGTATTTCTCTTCGAACTATCGGTTTGGTTTAGCCAACTAGATTGGTTTTTCTTGCAATGGGAGAGGTGCTTAGTTTTGGGTTCAATCTTTCGGTGTCCTCACCAGTGACAGAAGAGGTAGAGAGGCACGTATTGTATTGTTGCCATCAAGGATAAAAAGATGGGATTTATGTCATATTTCTTGAGTTTATCCCTCTACATCATGTCATCTTACTTAAAGCGTTGCTCTGTTCTTATGAACTTAATACTCTAGATGCAGGCAGGAGTCAGTCGATGTGTGGAGTAATAGTAGTAGATGCAGAATCATTTCGGTCTACTTGTCACGGGCGTGATGCCTATATTCATGATCATTGCCTTAGATATCGTCATAACTATGCGCTTTTCTATCAATTGCTCAATAGTAATTTGTTTACCCACCGTATGTTTTCTTTCAAGAGAGAAGCCTCTAGTGAAACCTATGGCCCCCAGGTCTATTTTCCATCATATATTTTCATATCTATAAACCAAAAAACCCAAAAATACCTTGCTGCAATTTATTTATATTTACTTTAGTTTGCTCTTTTATTTATCTTTTATACCTATCTCTATTAGATCTCACTCTTGTTCGTCACTGTGAAGGGATTGACAACCCCTTTTTCGCGTTGTGTACAAGTGTTTGTTAGTTTGTGCAGGTATATATATTGGAGACTTGCTTGTGCCTCCTACTAGATTGATACCTTGGTTCTTAACTGAGGGAAATACTTATCTCTACTTTGCTGCATCACCCTTTCCTCTTCAGGGGAAAAATTAACGCAAGCTTAAGAAGTAACAGGAAGAATTTCTGGCGCCGTTGCCGGGGAGGTTCTACATCAAGCCTACCAAGTACCCATCATAAACTCTCATCTCTTGCACTTACATTATTTTCCATTTGCCTCTCATTTTCCTCTCCCCCACTTCTAAAATGTTTTCAGAAAAATACAAAAATATTTGCCTTTTTATTCGCCCTTCTTCCGTTCATCTTTTCTTTTGCCTTTATGTCTTACTTGGTTTGTTTGCTTGTTTGCTTGGTATAATTGTGTGTTTATTGAAAATCAGGAAACAAAAAGTTTATGGATCCTCATCCACTTGCTAATCTATTTAAAAGATCCAACTATGATGAACCAATTGCTAGTGAGTTGAGTGCACTAGATTATCTTTATGAAGTTTTGCTTGAAATTCGTGAATCTAAAAATTGTGATGAAATTTATGAAGTGATTCACGCTAGCTCCTTGAATGAAAAGCATGATTGCCATGATGTTATTATAAATTATATTAATGTCAATAGTGCTAATAATATGCAAAACCCTAAGCTTGGGGATGCTAGTTTTGCTATGTCCACTACTTATTGCAATGATCATGATTGGGGCGATAACGCTTCTTATGATCTTGAAAATTTATTTAAGCCTCATGATAATAATGTTTGCAATAATATTGAAAGTGGGTTTGGAAGAGTTTCAACTTTAGGAAGTAATGATCCCACTACTTTGGAGTTTGATCAATCTTATGAAATTTTTGATAAAAGTGGGCTTGGAGAAGTAATGACTTTATTCTATGTTAATCCCACTATTTTGGAAGTGTCAACTTTGCATGCATGTGGATCATGTAGAGAATAGGTTATGTGATAGCTATATTGTTGAATTTGATTATGATTAATTATTCTCAAAATAGGCTTTCGCCCTGCTTTATATATAAAGCAAACATCCATACAAATCAGTCTCAGAACACGCACATAGAGCCTGCTGGGGCGAGCAGCACACATACGCCCAATGAAAGCAAGAAGAAAAAAAAAGGGCCACCTAGTGGCATGCTACGAAGCTGAAGAGCGAGCAGAAAGCTGGCGCGCCGAAGGAAGAAGGGCACCTAAGATGGCGCCCAGGAGGTCGCGGTCACGCTACATAGCGAGTGGGTGCCAGTGCTGCAAGAAGGCAAGAAATTTGAAGAACAAGTCAGAAGCTTGTCGCGGGAAGATCTGCTCAATCACCATTTTATTGCATGTTGTCCAAAGGGTCCATGTCAGCGCCGAAAAATAAGCCAGAACAGGCGGCGCTTGCCCCCTCTCGGGGTGGCCCTAGATTGCAGAAACTCTGCTAGATCTAGGGCCTCCCAGTCTGGTCCAAGGGCCTCATGCACGAAGGACCAAAGGGCTTGGGCCGCGACACAGGAGAACAGAATATGTGCTCCCGTTTCTGGGACGTGACAAAGGAGGCAAGTACCATCACCCGGACCGTGCCACTTAAGAACCTCTGTCCCAAAAGGGAGGCAGTCGCAAAGAAGCTACCAAACAAAAATATTGATCGTTAGGGGCAATGGTTGTAGAAATATGGTTGTAGAAATTTTCATGTTACTAAATTACCTATCGTTATGTTTAGATTGCTATTGTTTCTTTCTTCTTCCTTGCATATGCTAGTTTTTGCTTGTCTTGATAAATCTTTTTCCTATAAGATGCCTATGCATCGGAAGTATGTTAGACTTAAACTTGTTTTTCAGATGCTACATGATGCTCTCTTCGTCTTTCAATTTCTATTTTCCATGTGAGCATCATTAAAATTATCAACGCCTAGCTAAAAGGCTTTAAAGAAAAGCGTTTGTTGGGAGACAACCCAATATTTTTATTTTCTGTTTTTATGGGAATACACATTTTTACCTCTGTAGTAATTGTGTTTTGGTGTTTTAATTAGTGTTTGAGCCAAGTAAGACCTTTGGGATGGTCTATGGTGATAGTTGATTTGATCTTGCTGAAAAACAGAAACTTTTGTGCTCATTGCCAGAAATTTAGAAAATCACAGAAAGGTTATTTTGAGCTGAATTTTTTACACAATATTGATATAAAAATTTCCTAAATTTTTCAGAATTTTTGGAGTTACATAAGTATACGAAATTTCCAGATTACTACAGACTGTTCTGTTTTTGACCGATTCTGTTTTCTACGTGTTGTTTGCTTATTTTGATGAATCTATGGGCACTATCGGGGGAATGAACCATGGAGAAGTTGGTATGCAGTAGATATAATACCAATATAAATTTATAATGAGTTCACAACAGTACCTAAAGTGGTGATTTATTTTATTATACTAACGGATCTTATGAGTTTTCTGTTGAATTTTGTGTTGTGAAGTTTTCAAGTTTTGGGTAAAGATTTGATGGACTATAGAATAAGGAGTGGCAAGAGCCTAAGCTTGGGGATGACCAAGGCACCCCAAGGTAATATTCAAGGACAACCAAGCATCTAAGCTTGGGGATGCCCTGGATGGCATCCCCTCTTTCGTCTCCAATCCATTGGTAAATTCACTTGAGGCTATATTTTTATTCACCACATGATATGTGTTTTGCTTGGAGCGTCTTGTATGATATGAGTCTTTGCTTTTTATTTTGCCACAATCATCCTTGCTGTTTGAGAGGGACACGCTTTAATCATGAATTTATTAGAATACTCTATGTGGTTCACTTATATCTTTTGAGCTAGGCAGTTTGCTCTAGTACTTCACTTATATGTTTTTAGAGAACGGCGGTGGCTTTATTTTATAGAAATTTTTGAACTCTCATGATTCACTTATATTATTTTGAGATTCTTAAACATCATGGTAATTTTCTTAGTTTATGAATTTAGTCCTAATATGATGGGCATCCAAGAGGGATATAAAAAAAACTTTCATATAAAGAGCGTTGAATATATGAGAAGTTTGATTCCTTGCATTTGTTTTGAGATATAAAGATCGTGATATTAGAGTCATGCTAGTGAGTAATTGTGGATTGGTAGAAATACTTGTGTTAAAGTTTGTGATTCCTTTAGCATGCACGTATGGTGAACCGTTATGTGATGAAGTTAGAGCATGATTTATTTTTTGATTGTCTTCCTTATGAGTGGCGGTCGGGGAGGAGCGATGGTCTTTTCCTACCAATCTATCGCCCTAGTAGCATGCGTGCAGTACTTTGTTTCGATGGCTAATAATTTTTTGCAATAAGTATGTGAGTTCTTTATGACTAATGTTGAGTCCATGGATTATACGCATTCTCACCCTTCCACCATTGCTAGCCTCTCTAGTACCGCGCAACTTTCACCGGTGCATAAAACCACCATATATCCTTCCTCAAAACAGCCACCATACCTACCTATTATGGCATTTCCATAGCCATTCCGAGATATATTGCCATGCAACTCCCACCATTCTATTTTATTATGACACGCACCATCATTGTCATATTGCTTTGCATTATCATGTAGTTGGCATAGTATTTGTGGCTTGGCCACCGTTCATATTTTTTATACATGTCACTCTTTATCATTGCACACCCCGGTACACCACTGGAGGCATTCATATAGAGTCATATTTTGTTCTAAGTATCGAGTTGTAATTCTTGAGTTGTAAGTAAATAAAAGTGTGATGATCATCATTATTAGAACATTGTCCCATGTGAGGAAAGGATGATGGAAGCTATGATTCCCTCACAAGTTGGGATGAGTCTTCGGACTTTAAAAATAATAAAAGAGGCCTAAGAAGCCCAAATAAAAAAAGAGGCCAAAGAAGCCCAAATAAAAAAAGAGGCCAAAGAAGCCCAAACAAAAAAATGAGAGAAAAAGAGAGAAGGGACAATGTTACTATCCTTTTTCCACACTTGTGCTTCGAAATAGCACCATGATCTTCATGATAGAGAGTCTCCTATTTTGTCACTTTCATATACTAGTGGGAATTTTTCATTATAGAACTTGGCTTGTATATTCCAATGATGGGCTTCCTCAAATTGCCCTAGGTCTTCGTGAGCAAGCAAGTTGGATGCACACCGACTTAGTTCTTTTTGAGCTTTCATACACTTATAGCTCTAGTGCATCCGTTGCATGGCAATCCCTACTCAATTGCATTGATATCAATTGATGGGCATCTCAATAGCCCATTAATTTGCCTAGTTGATGTGAGACTTTCTTCTTCCTTTTTGTCTTCTCCACAACCACCATATTCTATTCCACCTATAGTGTTATATCCATGGCTCACGCTCATGTATTGCATGAAAGTTGAAAAAGTTTGAGAACACCAAAAGTATGAAACAATTGCTTGGCTTGTCATCGGGGTTGTGCATGATGAAATACTTTGTGTGATGAAGATGGAGCATAGCCAGACTATATGATTTTGTAGGGATAACTTTCTTTGGCCATGTTATTTTGAGAAGACGTGATTGCTTTATTAGTATGCTTGAAGTATTATTGTTTTTATGTCAATATTAAACTTTTGTTTTGAATCTTATGAATCTGAACATTCTTGCCACAATAAGGAAGATTGCATTGATAAATATGTTAGGTAGCATTCCACATCAAAAATTCTGTTTTTATCATTTACCTACTCAAGGATGAGCAGGAATTAAGCTTGGGGATGCTTGATACGTCTCCAACGTATCTATAATTTTTTATTGTTCCATGCTATTATATTATCTGTTTTGGATGTTTTATATGCATTAATATGCTATTTTATATTATTTTTGGGACTAACCTATTAACCTAGAGCCCAGTGCCAGTTTCTGTTTTTTCCTTGTTTTTGACTTTTACAGAAAAGGAATATCAAACGGAGTCCAAACGGAATAAAACTTTATGATGATTTTTCTTGGCCCAGAAGACACCTACGTGGCTTGGGGAGAGGTCTAGAAGAGCCCCGAGGAGGCCACAAGCCTCTAGGGCGCGCCCCTGGCTTGTGGGCCCCTCGGGAGTCCCCTAACCCTAATTTCAGCTCTATATATTCTCAAATATTCCCCAAACATCAGAAGTGCCCACCAAAATACTTTTCCGCCGCCACAAGCCTCTCTTCCCGTGAGATCCCATCTTTGGGCCATTTCCGATACTCTGCTGGAGGGGGATCCGATCATGGAGGGCCTCTACATCAACCTTGCTGCCCTTCCGATGAAGCGTGAGTAGTTTACCATAGACCTAAGGGTCCATAGCTAGTAGCTAGATGGCTTTTTCTCTCTCTTTGATCTTCAATACAATGTTCTCCTCGATGTTCTTGGAGTTCTATTCGATGTAATCTTATTTTGCGGTGTGTTTGTTGAGATCCAATCAATTGTGGATTTATGATCAGATTATCTATGAATATTATTTAAGTCTTTTATGAACTCTTTTATGCATGATTAAGATAGCTTTTTATTTCTCTTCAAACTATCGGTTTGGTTTGGCCAACTAGATTGGTTTTTCTTGCAATGGGAGAGGTGCTTAATTTTGGGTTCAATCTTGCGGTGTCCTCACCCAGTGATGGAAGGGGTAGCGAGGCACATATTGTATTGTTGCCATCAAGGATAAAAAGATGTGGTTTATGTCATATTGCTTGAGTTTATCCCTCTACATCATGTCATCTTACTTAAAGCGTTGCTCTGTTCTTATGAACTTAGTACTCTAGATGCAGGCAGGAGTTAGTCGATGTGTGGAGTAATAGTAGTAGATGCAGAATCGTTTCGGTCTACTTGTCATGGACGTGATGCCTATATTCATGATCATTGCCTTAGATATCGTCATAACCATGCGCTTTTCTATCAATTGCTATACAGTAATTTGTTTACCCACCGTATGTTTTCTTTCAAGAGAGAAGCCTCTAGTGAAACCTATGGCCCCCGGGTCTATTTTCCATCATATATTTTCAGATCTATAAACCAAAAAACCCAAAAATGCCTTGCTGCAATTTATTTATATTTACTTTAGTTTGCTCTTTTATTTATCTTTTATACCTATCTCTATTAGATCTCACTCTTGTTCGTGACCGTGAAGGGATTGACAACCCCTTTTTCGCGTTGTGTGCAAGTGTTTGTTAGTTTGTGCAGGTGCATATATTGGAGACTTGCTTGTGCCTCCTACTGGATTGATACCTTGGTTCTTAATTGAGGGAAATACTTATCTCTACTTTGCTGCATCACCCTTTCCTCTTCAAGGGAAAAATCAACGCAAGCTCAAGAAGTAGCAGGGCTGAGGAGGGATTTTGTAAGTGTGCATCTCGAACCATCTTCATATGCTTTCCTTGCCATCCAACTAGCTTGCCTACAACCTTGTCAATGAAGAAGGGGATGTCATCACATCGTAAATGATTGACCATTAGGGACAATGATACGTCCATTTTGCATCATGCTTTTATGTTGATATTTATTGCATTATGGGCTGTTATTACACATTATGGTACAATACTTATGCCTTTTCTCTCTTATTTTACAAGGTTTACACAAAGATGGAGAATGCCGGCAGCTGGAATTCTGGACCGAAAAGGAGCAAATCTGAGAGACCTATTCTGCACAACTCCAAAAGTACTGAAAATTTATGGAGAATTATTTTGGAATATATAAGAATTATTGGGCGAAGAAAATACCAGAGGGGACCCACCAGGTGGCCACAAGCCTGGGGGTAGGGCGCACCCTTAGGGCTTGTGGGCCCCCTGGCAGGTCTCCGGTGTCCATCTTCTGCTATATGAAGGGTTTTTACCTGGAAATAATCAGAAGGAAGCTTTCAGGATGAAGCGCCGCCGTCTCGAGGTGGAACCTGGGCAGAAGCAATCTAGGGCTCCGGCGGAGCTGTTCTGCCGGGGAAACTTCCCTCCGGGAGGGGGAAATCGAAGCCATCGTCATCACCAATGATCCTCTCATCGAGGGAGGGTCAATCTCCATCAACATCTTCACCAGCACCATCTCCTATCAAACCCTAGTTCATCTCTTGTATTCAATCTTTGTCTCAAAACCTCAGATTGGTACCTATGGGTTGCTAGTAGTGTTGATTACTCCTTGTAGTTGATGCTAGTTGGTTTATTCGGTGGAAGATCATATGTTCAGATCCTTAATGATATTCAATACCCCTCTGATCTTGAACATGAATATGCTTTGTGAGTAGTTATGTTTGTTCCTGAGGACATGGGAGAAGTCTTGTTATAAGTAATCATGTGAATTTGGTATTCGTTTGATAGTTTGATGAGATGTATGTTGTCTTTCCTCTAGTGGTGTTATGTGAACGTCGACTACACGACACTTCACCATGATTTGGGCCTAGGGGAAGGCATTGGGAAGTAATAAGTAGATGATGGGTTGCTAGAGTGACAGAAGCTTAAACCATATTTTATGCGTTGCTTCGCAAGGGGCTGATTTGGATCCACATGTTTCATGCATGCTATGGTTAGATTTATCTTAATTCTTCTTTCGTAGTTGTGGATGCTTGCGAGAGAGGTTAATCATAAGTGGGAGGCTTGTCCAAGTAAGGACAGCACCCAAGCACCGGTCCACCCACGTATCAAATTATCAAAGTAATGAACACGAATCATATGAGCATGATGAAAACTAACTTGACAACAATTCCCATGTGTCCTCGGGAGCGCTTTGCTTTATATAAGAGTTCGTCCAGGCTTATCCTTTGCTACAAAAAGGATTGGGCCACCTTGCTGCACATTTGTTACACTTGTTACTTGTTACCCGTTATGAATTATCTTATCACAAAACTATTTGTTACGCCTTGCTAAAAACCGCTTGTCATTTCCTTCTGCTCCTCGTTGGGTTCGACACTCTTACTTATCGAAAGGACTACGATAGATCCCCTATACTTGTGGGTCATCAAGACTCTTTTCTGGCGCTATTGCCGGGGAGTGAAGCGCCTTTGGTAAGTGGAATTTGGTAAGGAAACATTTATATTACATGCTGAAATTTAATGTCACTTGTCACTATGGAAAATCATCCTTTGAGGGGTTTGTTCGGGGTATCTTCACCCCGATCGGAAGAGCAAAGAGTTGCCCCTCAACCTACTGCACCTACTAAAAATATTTATTATGAAATTCCTTCAGGTATGATAGAGAAACTGCTAGCTAATCCTTATGCAGGAGATGGAACATTACATCCTGATATGCATCTAATCTATGTGGATGAAGTTTGTGGATTATTTAAGCTTGCAGGTTTGCCCGAGGATGAAGTAAAGAAGAAGGTCTTCCCTTTATCTTTGAACAAGAAGGCATTGACATGGTATAGGCTATGTGATGATATTGGGACTTGGAATTACAACCAATTGAAATTGGAATTTCATCAGAAGTTTTATCCTATGCATCTAGTTCATCGTGATCAGAATTATATATATAATTTTTGGCCTTGTGAAGGAGAAAGTATCGCTCAAGCTTGGGGGAGGCTTAAGTCAATGTTATATTCATGCCCCAATCATGATCTCTCAAGAGAAATTATTATTCAGAACTTTTATGCTCGGCTTTCTCGTAATGATCAATCCATGCTTGATACTTCTTGTATTGGTTCTTTTATGAAGAAGACTATTGAATTCAAATGGGATCTCTTTGAAAGAATTAAACACAACTCTAAAGATTGGGAGCTCGACGAAGATAAGGATTCAGGTATAAACCTTAAATTTGGTTGTGTTAAATCTTTTATGGATACCGATGCTTTTCGTGAATTTAGCACTAAATATGGACTTGACTCTGAGATAGTAGCTTCTTTCTGCGAATCATTTGCTACTCATGTTGATCTCCCTAAGGAGAAGTGGTTTAAATATCATCCTTCCATTGAAGAAAAAATAGTAGAACCCATTAAAGCTAAAGAGGAAACTATTACTTATAATGTTGATCCTGTTATTCCTACTGCTTATATTGAGAAATCACCTTTCCCTGTTAGGATAAAAGAACATGCTAAAGCTTCAGCTGTGGTTCGTAAGAGTTATACTAGAACACCTACACCCCCTGAACAAATTAAAGTTGAACCTAGTATTGCTATGGTTAAAGATCTCTTGGTTGATAATATTGATGGGCATGTTATTTATTTCTATGATGAAGCTGCTAGAATTGCTAAACCCGATGATAAAGATAAACATAGACCTATTGTTGGCATGCCTGTTGTCTCTATTAAAATAGGAGATCATTGTTATCATGGCTTATGTGATTTGGGTCCTAGTGTGAGTGCAATTCCCTTTACTTTATACCAAGAAATTATGAATGATATTGCACCTGCTGAAATAGAAGATATTGATGTTACTATTAAGCTTGCCACTAGAGATACTATATCACCAATTGGGATTGTTAGAGATGTTGAAGTCTTGTGTGGGAAAATAAAATACCATGCTGATTTTCTAGTTCTTGGTTCCCCACAAGATGATTTTTGTCCCATTATTTTTGGTATACCTTTCTTCAACACTGCTAATGCTAAAATAGATTGTGAGAAAGAAACTGTTAGTGTAAGTTTCGGGGATGTGTCTCATGAGTTTAATTTCTCCAAATTTCATAGACAACCCCATGATAAAGAATTGCCTAGTAAAGATGAAATTATTGGTCTTGCTTCTATTGCCGTGCCTCCTACTGATCCTTTAGAACAATATTTGCTAGACCATGAAAATGATATGTTCATGAATGAAAGAAAGGAATTAGACGAGATTTTCTTTAAACAAATGCCTGTTTTGAAACACAATTTGCCTGTTGAGACTCTTGGAGATCCTCTACCACCCAAGAGTGATCATGTGTTCGATCTTAAACAATTACCTGATACTTTGAAATATGCGTATCTCGATGAGAAAAAGATATATCCTGTTATTATTAGTGATAACCTTTCAGAGCATGAGGAAAAGAAATTATTGAAATCTCTGAAGAAGCACCGTGCAGCTATTGGATATACCCTGGATGATCTTAAGGGCATTAGGCCCACTCTTTGTCAGCACAAAATTAATATGGAACCTGATGCTAACCTGTTGTTGATCACCAGCGACGGTTGAATCCTAAGATGAAAGAAGTGGTAAGAAATGAAATACTAAAGCTTCTGGAAGCAGGTATAATTTATCCTATTGCTGATAGTAGATGGGTAAGTTCTGTTCATTGTGTCCCTAAGAAGGGAGGTATTATCTGTAACATCCCCAGCCTCAAACCACAGTGATCACCTTCTGATCTTGCCAAGTCATCATCATTCTGCCATAAGACAAACCATTAAGAAATATTTCTATCTCAAGTTCAAAATTTAAAATCAAGTCAAATAATTATTACCTCCAGCTGCAAAACAAAATAGTTCATCATTTTGCAGATATTCCTAAGGCAATTATAAAATTGAAACCAATATTTTTGGAACTCACAAAAATGCCCATGTACCTTAAACAGTAGTCCAGCAGCATTAATCTGTCCCTTTTCAATTTCTAAAAATATCTAATCTATTCGTTTGGCCTCCAACCCTTTTTGCTGGCAATGCCAAATATTACCAGGAAATGTTGGGGCTTAGTCCCATATTTTTCTAAAATGTTTGGTGGCCCACCGAAATCATTTTCTATCTCTGTTAAATAAATAAAAGAAAAACAGGAACCGAAATAAAAGAGAAAGACCAGAGCCACTCACCTGGGCTTACCTGGCAGGCCCAGTCGGCCAGGCCCAGCTACTCCCCGCTCATCCCCTTCCTCCCCTCGCTGTCGCGCCCGCGCGCCGACACGGCGACGGCCGCTGCACGCGTCGCCCATCCGCCGTCGCCCGCGTGCTGAGAAGATCCCCGAGCCCCCCTGGCGCAGCCCTAGCTCCCCTCTAGTCCCTCTCCTCCCTCGCCCGCCACTCTCTTCCCCTCCACCGAGCGTCACCGCCGCCACGAGCGCTGCTCCCCGCGGCCATCGTCGACCCCACGACCAACTGAGTTGATCGGGAGCTCCACCGGCCTCTTCCTCTTCCACTGGTGCTGTCACACAGAGTCGGAGGGATCTGCATCGCGCGGATCAAGCCGATCCCCTCCTCTGCATCGCCGGTGCCCGCCGCCGTCCGTCTACGATTCCGGTCGCCACGCTGCACTACTAAGTCTCCGACGGCCACCGTGTGCCCCGCTGTGAGCTTCTCCACCTCCTTCCCCTCTCAATTCGGCCGCGTACGCTCGCTAGCTAGCTACTGCGCTACGCCTGAACACACTGCCGCCGACGAGCTCACCGCCGTGGCCTCCGTCGCAGTCACGCGCGGCCGAGACCAGCATAGAGCTCCTGGAGCTCGTGCGAACTCAACGCGAACCCTAGCACGCTTTCTTGTGTCGTGCAGCGCTGGATCCACTGATGCCCGACTCCGGCATCTGCCGGCGATGATCTAGCGCTCGGCTCTAGCCGTTTTAGCTCGCCTTAGTGCCGCAGATCGACGCGGAATGTTGTCCCCGTTCGACTGAAACCAACCGCCGTCGTTTTGGGCTCCGGGCGACGATTTCCAATGAGATCCGTGGCCGCGCCGCCGCGGAAATGGTCACCGGCGTCTAGCCGCCGGCGTGCTGACGTGGCTGCGTGGTTAGGCGTTAAGTACTCCCTCTGTTAGATTGACTTGTGGGCCCTCGTACTGTAGCCGTTAGATTAACTAATTACGCTACTAATTAACCCGCTAACTACAGTCAATGACAACCGGGCCCCACCTCCCTAATAAACTGGTTAGGTTAATTAAAATGCGATTAACTAAACAGACACTGACAACTGGGCCCCACCGGACTCAGTTGACTAGTCAATTTGCTGACTGGGCAGTACCCAGTCTATGACAGGTGGGCCCCACTGGACCCACTGCCCAGTCAACGCTGACCTAGTCAACTGCTGACTGTGCAGTCGACCGGGCCCACTGTCAGCCTCTCTGATGCACACTGGGTGCAGTGCACCGGGTGCACCCAGCGATTTCGGTTACTGTTTAAATTGAATTAATAGATAAATTCTAGAAAATCATTTAAACTTCGAAAATTAATAACTTTTAAACCGTAGCTCAGATCAAAAAGTTAAAACATGAAAGTTGCTCAGAACGACGAGATGAGTCTGATCGTGCCGTCTGTTTCCTTGTCGGAACCTCCTACGTGGGAGAATTCATAACTCCGAGCTCGATTCCGGTAGATGAATAGTGCACACACACCGGTTAATAAATCCTAGATTAATTCTAAAAATAACTAAAATGACTTAGAGGCATATTTAGGCAACCCTGCACTGCATCATAGCATCGCACACACTGTGTTGCATCTGTTTGCATTATATTTACTTGTTTCTTCCCCCTCTTCTCTTTTGGTAGACCCCGACGTTGCCGTAGCTCCTGAGGTAGACGCCACTCCGGGGTACGACTACGTCCCCAACGATCAGGCCCTTGCCGTCGAGCAAACAGGCAAGCACCCCATTTTGAGCATTTCGATATCGCCCACTCTCTTCTCTCTTATGCTTGCATTAGAAGTACTGCTGCTACTGTTGTCCCATACCTGCTGCATAGCCTGCTTTATTGTAGCCTACTTTTGATACCTGCCTGTTCTCCTAAACTGTTTAGTATAGGATGGGTAGAGCCTTATCAGAGACCCACTTGTCCCGACTGCCCCGCTGGACTCTCAGAAGACCCGAGCAACGGGATCAAAGGTCAGACCCGGGCACCGCACGTCACTTCCCCCTTAGTTGCCGACACTACTGGGTTACTATCGAGTGCCGAGGGTGATACCTCGTCAGCACTTCTGATGATAACCTTGTAGGTTAGTTAATCGGTCGTGGTAAGCGAGGGTGATTCCTCCTACACCACCCCCGATAACAGCGTCGTCGTGCAACTTCTCAAGTGTGAACCATGAGGGTGATTCCTCCTCCGTTCACCTTGATGGTAACATCAGAGGGAATTCTATCGAGGGTGATTCCTCAGGGTTCCCCTTTGATGTTGGACACACGGTTACTGTTGATACTGAGATTTACACTATACCATGTTACTAAAGACGGGTCGGCCCAGAGGGGTACCCGCGCGAGCATATTTGCGAAGTGATGTGGAGACGGGTTGACCTGGAGGGTGCCCACGAGATAAATATGAGGCGTGGCCGGGCATTCTTAGCCCTTGCCACAAGTCCTCTAGACGGGGCGAAGGGGTCACATCGATCGTGAGTCTCTGCTCGTTTCCGCGCGCTCCTAACACACTAACGGTTTGGATATTTGATCCGAGGGGCCTCTGGCCTGATAGCACTAACCATCACGTGGGCATAGTATGGGCGTTCTGCGTCGTATACTTCAGCCGAAGCTTAATAGACATCAGCGACTGAGCGGCGCGCGCTGGATTGGACTGGTTACGCAACCGCACTTGTATTAAGGGGTTGCTAGGTCTGCTTTCGGCCGCCCACGCAACGCGCAGGAGTTCCCGGGGCGAAGGCCCAAGACCCCTGGGGGCATAGGTTTAGTCCGGCGTGCTGACCTCTCTGTTAAGTATTTGGTCGAGTTGCGGCGTGTTGCTTAGCCGAGGCCGGGCATGACCCAGAAAAGTGTGTCCGACCGGAGTTAAGCGAGCGTGGTGGGTAAGTTGGTGCACCCCTGCAGGGAAGAAACTTCTATCGATAGCCTGTCCTACGGTAACGGACACTCGGAGTTGTATCCCGATCGGTACAACTAGAACATGACTTGAGATGAGAACTGGATAGTACGGCTCTGGGATTGCCTTCTCGCGGGGAGTCGAGGAAGAATCTCTGGCCGAGGTTGATGACATTACTGTTATACTTTACATTATGTTATTCTGTTCTCTTCTAATGCTGCAAGACTGATGAAGATGCTTGAAGATGCTAGCCTTCGATAGGACTAGGCTTTCCCCCTCTATTCTGGCATTTCTGCAGCCCAGTCCACTTATACAGCCATCCTTTGAAAATGTTGCATATGTAGTGTAGATCCTTGCTTGCTGAGTACTTTGGATGAGTACTCACGTTTGCTTTATTTTCCTTTTTCCCCCTTTATCCCTTTGTCGCATCCAGACGATGGAGCCCCGGAGCCAGTTGTCCCAGTCGACGACCACTACTACTACCAGCCCGGAGAGTACTGCTACTACGAGGAGCCGACCGACGACCAGGAGTAGGATTCGGGGGGTCCAGGGCAGGAGGCCCACGCCTTTCGATCGTAGCTTTTATTTTGCCCCACCTCTATGAAGGCCTATCTCTCTCTCTGTAATATTTCTGTACCCAGATATCTGACGCTTCCGCTGACACTTGTATGCCATCGAGCTATGTATTCGAGCCCTCGAGGCCCTGGCTTGTAATATTAAGCTTGTATGACTTTATTTATGTTTTAGAGTTGTGTTGTGATATCTTCAAGTGAGTCCTTAGGCTTGATCGTGTGCATTTGCGTGTATGATTAGTTCACGATTAAGCCGGGGTCGTCACAGGTTGGTATCAGAGCCGACTGCCTCTAGGAATCCCTCTATCCAATTCCTTGGCCGAAGTTGAGTCTAGTGGTCGAAAACTGTTTTACTAACTTGGCTGTGTGGCTTACGGGCCCACGTCGCCAATTGGGTGGTATTAGGATCTTTTATTCCTCGTCCTTATTCTGGGACTCTGATCTCTCTTCTATTTGGGTTAAATGATTTTGCTAACTCTGGCATTAGGACCTCGTAACCCCTTCCTCCCGGAGAGTCCCTTCACCACAGATGGCTGCCTGCTTCATCAGAAAACTCCGAAGATACTCCTCGAAGTTCCCAAGACCCTTGTGCCCACTATCTTTGCAATTCCTGACCACCGTTAAATCTCCGTGGGTAACATCCTTTTCGTTTCACCCTCTTCCCTAGTTGATTTGGTTATTACCAGATATCCCGAGAAACACTCCGTTGACCTGAGAATCATTTGAACCTACTGCCGTGCAGCTTCTTTCACACTGCGAATAATCCCTCACACTTATCGGGGATTCATTCATCCCCAGTTGTTCATATGTCTCACAAAATTCTTGGAAATGCAACTCGATTTTCTGAAGATCCTCTGCAGCCTAGTGCTCCCGAAGGTCTTGTCTGTCTGTATTATGGTTAAATCCATATGTCTCGCAATATCCATTAGCATTCTTTGTCATTGACGTTCCGAATCAGTGGATTCAATATGAATGAGAATAGTCCCTATCATCCGTCGATTCTTAGAAATTTTCCTTCCGGCTCAATCACCATTCCGAACATGAGCCGGTTCTCGATCAATCTAGTATTGATTGATTGTCCAACTACGCATGTACAAATCACTCGTCCCTCTGCCCAGGTGAACTAATTGTCACTCCTGGCTTTGGAAATCATGAACCCTCTGAATTTTATACTTGGGTTGTTCAAGTGCTTCCTTAATTCGATGTGCTTGCCCCGTCCTTCCTCAGGAGGACTCTCAGGTGGGACCAGTTGTTAAAACTTTACCCGTTAGTTCTCATGGATCACTTGATTCCTTTTGCCGACCCTTATTCGACCGATTCTTTTTCTATTCTAAGAACCTTATCGGTTCCTTCCCCGTTGACATTGCCTTTGGCACTGAAGCATTCTCTACTTCTTGCCGTCTGTATATCCGCCCTGCTTGCATGGCACGGAAAGGTAGTGCATTCCTTCTCCATACTGACTTGGGACTGACTACTAACCAGGACTTGTCCCGTAACCATGGGTGGAGATCTCTGCAAGACGGAACGCTAAACTTGTCCGTCTAACTCTATTCAACCTACCTGTCTTTTGATCAGATCTTTTGCTTATAATCCTACGTTTCTGAACCATAACTCCTTTGTACTTAAACATCAAATTATTTCGATGTTTCTATAATCTGATGCCGTTACATTCTTTCTTCTTCTGGTTGAGTATCGCTACTCACGTCAGATCCTTTGTCGTCTACCTGATCTTCTGTTGGGTTATTATCCGACAGAGTCCTTCATATCCAACAATCTTGCGAGTTCTTTTCTCGGATACATAACGCCTTTGGTAAATGGTATCCTCTGCTTTGTCAACCATGCTCTGCTCCCGAGTTTGAGGTTATTACTCCTGCAATTGTGGTATATGTTCCCAAGATGCCCCGATGGGTTGAACATATGCTTTCCCTAATCTGAAAGTCATGCGGGTTATATCTACTCGCGTTCCGTCATATAAATTTTCAACATTTCAACTTCACTAAAAATGAGAAGTGAATGAAAAGTTATGCATTGAAGAAGTGGGAGTTGACCTTGAACCTTGTGTTCATGCCCATGGACCCGATGTAGGACTTATCATAGAAGCTGCTCATAAAAATAATTATTTCCTTGGTATAAATTCATCCTGAATCTGTGAATTGGTCATTTGCAATCGTGGTTCCGACCATGAATGCTCTTCTTTGATCCCCTATCGCGGACAAGCTAAAGCACTTGTCTTCTGCAAATCAATATGCCTGTCCAACCTTTATACTGGACTACCTCGAGTATTACCCCCTCTACTATCTCGAGGATATCACCCTATTGTACTAAGTCCTATGAGTTGTCCGATGGAGTGATACCTTTCCCTGTCTTAGTCACTCCACGGGTTCTGGGTTGTCGTCAACCGAGACCACCGAACAATGAATCGATTCCGCTCTGTGATTCAGTACTCCTAGTAACTCGTTGCTGGGGAGTTGATACTACAGCCCGTCATTACTAGCCTGATCGGCTATATCTCTATCGTGCCAACTTTTAACTGTGCTACCTGGTCCTTATGCCCGGAGCAACTTTCGACGATGAGCTAAGCTTACGTCGATCTTCTTCATCTTGTCATTTCACCACGAACAACAAGTTTGATTTCGAGCTTGTGTCATATCCGTGGATCCATTCCTTCTGCTTGTTGTCGACGCTGCTCGATGGCATCTTCATAGAGCCCCTCGACAATTGCATCGAGATCAACATCAACATTCTGACTTCTGTTAAAATGTCAATTGAATTCATGGCTAGAAATACCATCTATGCCCTCGATGAATTGTGACATCATCGATGACATCCTTGACTTTCTGCCAACACAGACCTAATTGTGCTTGGTTATTCCTTACATCCCGAGATACCCTTGTAATTGTTTCTCGGTACCTCTTGAGATCTTCAAACCCGATCTGTTACTTGACACCATATCATTGCTGCAACACAGCATGACTGTGGATTTCTGAATATTAGCAAGAACATTGGAAGCACATTGCCAAATGTGTCTCGATCAATTATCCAAACACTGTTGTATGGGTAATATCATGATTCTTCCTTCGCCCCTCTATCTAAATGATTTGGAACTTGCTGTCCCATCATGTATGTCCTGTTCCGTTTTCACTAGGACAGAATATACTCTCAATACTTGTGTGAAAACACATTTTCCTTTCCATTGTTTTGTTTAAAGCAGAAATAAATCTCTGCTTATAAAACACCCCGGTCAACAGCTCTGACAGTGAGATCCTGTTACTATTGTTGATGACATTCCGGTAACCCCTGATGGACGAGAACTTTGCCTATTGGTCCGCCTCGTTCAACGAGCAGGAAAATGGTTCTCTTCGTCCCTCGCCCTTGGTACCGATGTTGACACCGACATAACTGACAGGCTATTCTCCGACATACCTTGTTAATGTGACCGATGAGACGCCACCGTGCTCCCTATCTTGATCGCTACCCCTCCACAGCTCCACAGGATCGGAACCTGACTCTCCTGTAACATCCTTGATTCTGAAGCATCCTTTGCCCATGACTTTGTGTGTTACCCCGAGCCACCCCTCGAGAGATGACTTACTCCCGGTACTCTGAACCCCTGTTCACACTCCGTTCAGGTACCGACCGAATGTCCATTCGCTAGATACTTCTTATCGTACCTTCATACTTTGCTCTCGGTGCTTCCTAAGTTTCAATTCAAGAGATACCTTTACCACATTCCCTGAGTGGTCCACCAGATATTCGACCTGCCAAAGGTCCGTTCTCCCGAAGTCACTGCTTATTTCCCCACTTAAATCTCGGGACGAGATTTCTTGTAGTGGAGGAGATTTGTAACATCCCCAGCCTCAAACCACAGTGATCACCTTCTGATCTTGCCAAGTCATCATCATTCTGCCATAAGACAAACCATTAAGAAATATTTCTATCTCAAGTTCAAAATTTAAAATCAAGTCAAATAATTATTACCTCCAGCTGCAAAACAAAATAGTTCATCATGTTGCAGATATTCCTAAGGCAATTATAAAATTGAAACCAATATTTTTGGAACTCACAAAAATGCCCCTGTACCTTAAATAGTAGTCCAGCAGCATTAATCTGTCCCTTTTCAATTTCTAAAAATATCTAATCTATTCGTTTAGCCTCCAACCTTTTTTGCTGGCAATGCCAAATATTACCAGGAAATGTTGGTGCTTAGTCCCATATTTTTCTAAAATGTTTGGTGGCCCACCGAAATCATTTTCTATCTCTGTTAAATAAATAAAAGAAAAACAGGAACCGAAATAAAAGAGAAAGACCAGAGCCACTCACCTGGGCTTACCTGGCAGGCCCAGCTACTCCCCGCTCATCCCCTTCCTCCCCTCGCTGTCGCGCCCGCGCGCCGACACGGCGACGGCCGCTGCACGCGTCGCCCATCCGCCGTCGCCCGCGCGCTGATAAGATCCCCGAGCCCCCCTGGCGCAGCCCTAGCTCCCCTCTAGTCCCTCTCCTCCCTCGCCCGCCACTCTCTTCCCCTCCGCCGAGCGTCACCGCCGCCATGAGCGCTGCTCCCCGCGGCCATCGTCGACCCCACGACCAGCTGAGTTGATCGGGAGCTCCACCGGCGTCTTCCTCTTCCACTGGTGCTGTCAGACGGAGTCGGAGGGATCTGCATCGCGCGGATCAAGCCGATCCCCTCCTCTGCATCGCCGGCGCCCGCCGCCGTCCGTCTATGATTCCGGTCGCCACGCTGCGCTACTAAGTCTCCGACGGCCACCGTGTGCCCCGCAGTGAGCTTCTCCACCTCCTTCCCCTCTCAATTCGGCCGCGTACGCTCGCTAGCTAGCTACTGCGCTACACCCGAACACACTGCCGCCGACGAGCTCACCGCCGTGGCCTCCGTCGCAGTCACGCGCGGCCGAGACCAGCATAGAGCTCCTGGAGCTCGTGCGAACTCAACGCGACCCCTAGCACGCTTTCTTGTGCCGTGCAGCGCTGGATCCACTGACTCCCGACTCCGGTGTCCGCCAGCGACGATCTAGCGCTCGGCTCTAGCCATTTTAGCTCGCCTTAGTGCCGCAGATCGACGCGGAATGTTGTCCCTGTTCGAATGAAACCAACCGCCATCGTTTTGGGCTCCGGGCGGCGATTTCCGATGAGATCCGTGGCTGCGCCGCCGCGGAAATGGTCACCGGCGTCTAGCCGCCGGCGTGCTGACGTGGCTGCGTGGTTAGGCGTTAAGTACTCCCTCTGTTAGACTGACATGTGGGCCCTCGTACTGTAGCTGTTAGATTAACTAATTACGCTACTAATTAACCCGCTAATTATAGTCAATGACAACTGGGCCCCACCTCCCTAATAAACTGGTTAGGTTAATTAAAATGCGATTAACTAAACAGACACTGACAACTGGGCCCCACCGGACTCAGTTGACTAGTCAATTTGCTGACTGGGCAGTACCCAGTCTATGACAGGTGGGCCCCACTGCCCAGTCAACGCTGACCCAGTCAACTGCTGACTGTGTAGTTGACCGGGCCCACTGTCAGCCTCTCTGATGCACACTAGGTGCAGTGCACCGGGTGCACCCAGCGATTTCGGTTACTGTTTAAATTGAATTAATAGATAAATTCCAGAAAATCATTTAAACTTCGAAAATTAATAACTTTTAAACCGTAGCTCAGATTGAAAAAGTTAAAACAGGAAAGTTGCTCAGAACGACGAGACGAGTCTGATCGTGTCGTCTGTTTCCTTGTCGGAACCTCCTACATAGGAGAATTCGGAACTCTGAGCTCGATTCCGGTAGATGAATAGTGCACACACACCGGTTAATAAATCCCAGATTAATTCTAAAAATAACTAAAATGACTTAGAGGCATATTTAGGCAACCCTGCACTGCATCATAGCATCACACGCACTGTGTTGCATATGTTTGCATTATATTTACTTGTTTCTTCCCCCTCTTCTCTTTCGGTAGACCCCGACGTTGCCGTAGCTCCTAAGGCAGATGCCACTCCGGAGTACGACTACGTCCCCGACGATCAGGCCCTTGCCGTCGAGCAGACAAGCAAGCACCCCATTTTGAGCATTTCGATATCGCCCACTCTCTTCTCTCTTATGCTTGCATTAGAAGTACTGCTGCTACTGTTGTCCCATACCTGCTGCATAGCCTGCTTTATTGTAGCCTACTTTTGATACCTGCCTGTTCTCCTAAACTGTTTAGTATAGGATGGGTAGAGCCTTATCAGAGACCCACTTGTCCCGACTGCCCCGCTGGACTCTCAGAAGACCCGAGCAACAGGATCGAAGATCAGACCCGGGCACTGCACGTCACTTCCCCCTTAGTTGCCGACACTACTGGGTTACTATCGAGTGCCGAGGGTGATACCTCGTCAGCACTTCTGATGATAACCTTGTAGGTTAGTTAATCGGTCGTGGTAAGCGAGGGTGATTCCTCCTACACCACCCCCGATAACAGAGTCGTCGTGCAACTTCTCAAGTGTGAACCTCGAGGGTGATTCCTCCTCCGTTCACCTTGATCGTAACATCAGAGGGAATTCTATCGAGGGTGATTCCTCAGGGTTCCCCTTTGATGTTGGACACACGATTACTGTTGATACTGAGATTTACACTATACCATGTTACTAAAGACGGGTCGGCCCAGAGGGGTACCCGCGCGAGCATATTTGCGAAGTGATGTGGAGACGGGTTGACCTGGAGGGTGCCCGCGAGATAAATACGAGGCATGGTCGGGCATTCTTAGCCCTTGCCGCAAGTCCTCGAGACGGGGCGACGGGGTCACATCGATCGTGAGTCTCTGCTTGTTTCCGCGCCCTCCTAATTCACTAACGGTTTGGATATTTGATCCGAGGGGCCTCTGGCCTGATAGCACTAACCATCACGTGGGCATAGTATGGGCGTTCTGCGTCGTATACTTCAGCCGAAGCTTAATAGACGTCAGCGACTGAGCGGCGCGCTCTGGATTGGACTGGTTACGCAACCGCACTTGTATTAAGGGGTTGCTATGTGATGCCCCTGGCCCGATCGTGCACTAATCATACACGCAAATGCACACGATCAAGCCTAAGGACTCACGGGAAGATATCACAACACAACTCTAAAACATAAATAAAATCATACAAGCTTTATATTACAAGCCAGGGGCCTCGAGGGCTCGAATACATAAGCTTGCGTACAAGCGTCAGCGGAAGCATCAGATATCTGAGTACAGATATGAAACAGAAACAGAAAGGCCTTTAGAAAGGCGGGGCAAAATAAAACACTACGATCGAAAGGCGTAGGCCTCCTGCCTGGGACCCTCCGATCCTACTCCTGGTCGTCAGTCAACTCGTAGTAGTATCCATCCTCTGGGTAGTAGTAGTAGTCGATCGATGGGGCATCTGTCTCAGGGGCTCTGTCATCTTGGTCACGACAAACTGATATGGGGAGAAAAGGAAAACAAAGCAACCGTGAGTACTCAGCAAGCAAGGATCTACACTACATATGTAACATTTTCAAAGGGAGGCTGTATATGTGGACTGGGCTGCAGAAATGCCAGAATAGAGAGAAGGCCTAGTCCTATCGAAGACTAGCATCTTCAGCGGTCTTGCAGAAATAGAAGAGGGTAGAACGGTACAATATAATGTAGCAGTATCATTAAGTCTCATCCTCACCCAGAGATCCTTTCTCGACTCCCTGCGAGAAAGCAATCCCAGAGCCATACAGTCATCAACCTTGCCCTGAGATCCCTTCTCGACTCCCTGCGAGAAGCAATCCCAGAGCCATAGTATCCAAGTATCCAGTTCTAAATTGTATCAATCAGGATACAACTCCGAGTGTCCTTTACCATAGGACCGGCTATCGATAGAAGTGTTCTTCCCTGCAGGGGTGCACCAACTTACCCAACACGCTCGATTAACTCCGGCTGGACACACTTTCCTGGGTCATTCCCGGCCTCGGCCAAACGATACACCGCAGCCCTACCTAAAGCTCAGCACAGAGGTCCCCGCCGGTCTACATCCTAAGCACTCAGGGGTCTTGGGCCATCGCCCTGTGCACTCCGGGTCGTTGTGTGCAGGGTGGATACCAGCACCGCCTCGGAGGGTCGGTACGATCCGACCGTGCCACAATGCTGAACTGGACGTCTGACAGAACTGTCGGCTGATGCTACGATGCAGAACGCCCATACTATGCCCACGTGATGGTTAGTGCTATCAGACCAGAGGCCTGCTCGGATCAAATATCCAAATCATTAGGACTAGGGGCTTGCGGTAACGAGCAGAGACTCACGAAAGATGCGACCCCGTCGCCCCGTCTCGAGGACTTGCTGCAAGGGTTAAGAAAGCCCGACCGCGCCTCGTATTCATCACTCGGGCACCACACTGGCACCCGACTTCACAACACTCGCCTCTCAGGCGCACGCGGGTACCCCTCAGGGTCGACCCGCCTATCCAAGTAACAGTGTAAAGTCCAAGTATCCGTGTGTCCATAACATCAGTGGAATCCGAGGTATCACCCTCGTTGGATTCCTACTCGATGTATCCGTCAAGGTGAACTCGAAGGAATCACCCTCACTGGGTTCACACTTGAGGTGTTGTACGACGGCATCGTTATCGGAAGCGGTGAAGGAGGAATCACCCTCGAAGACCACGACCGAATAGCTACTCTACAGAGTTAACATCAGAAGTGCTACACGAGGTATCACCCTCGGCACTCGATAGTAACGCTGCAGTGTCGTTACAACTAAGGGGGGTGATGTGCGGTGTCGGGGCCTGGTCTTCAATCCCGTTGATTGGGTCTTCTGACGATCCAGCGCGGCAGTCGGGATAAGTGGGGTCACTGATAGGTCTCTACCCAGCCTATACTAAGCAGTTTAGGATATGCAGGTAATTATCAACAGCAGGTTACAATAAACAGGCTATGCATCAGAATAGGTAAAGCAGTAGCAGCAGCAATTCTAATGCAAGCATGGGAAATAGAATGGGCGATATCGGGATGATCAAAGGGGGGGCTTGCCTGGTTGCTCGGCGGCAAGGTCAAGGTCGTCAAAGGTGTCTTCGGTCTCCGGAGCTGCGTCGGTCTCGGGGACGACGTCGGTGTCGGGGGCTACCGAGAGAGAAGAGGGGGAGGAAACAGTAAATACTAAGCATACAAGTGCATGACATGTCAATAAGCAGAGCTAGCGGTGTTCTATCGTAGTGCTAGGTAATCCCGACGAAGGGGAGAAACGTCCGGGAAAATATTCCCAGTGTCCGGCATTTCGGACAGACAAAAAGAGGGGAACGGTTGCATGTTCGGATAGTTAGGGACGGGTGACGGACGAACGGACCGCGTATTCGAATTCGTCTCGTCGTTCTGAGCGACTTTCATGTACAAAGTTTTTCGATCTGAGCTACGGATTATTTTATATGATTTTCTAAAGTTTTTATTAATTTCTGGAATTTATTTAATTATTTAAGTTAACATTATCCGAACCAGTGTCTGATGACGACAGCATGGCATCATGCTGACGTCAGCAGTCATCTGACAGGTGGGTCCCACATGTCATAGACTGGTTAGGCTAATTAGGATTAACTAATTAATTAACATTTAATTAAACTAATTAATTAAATCGGATTAATCTAAACAGGATTAATTAACTTAATTAATTTACTAATTAATTAATTAATTAATTATTAACTTTAATTATTTATTTATTTAATTTTCTATTAAACGTTTTTAGGGGCTGGGCCCCGTCGGGCCCCACTGGGCAGTGGCCCAGGTGGCCACAGCGGCACGAGCGCGCGGCGCGGCGCTGGCCAGGGGTGAGCGGGCGCCGGGCGCGGCCAGGCACGTACCCAGGCGCGGGCCGGCGGTGAGGGGCAAGGCGGCGAGCAACGGCAGCAGGCGCTGAGGAGGAGGGGGGCGAGCGCGGGCGTGGGCGCGGTGGCGCGCGGGACGACAGAGCGGTGCGGCGCGGGGCCGGTGGGGCGAAGGCGAGGCGCGCGGCAGCGCGCGCGAGCTGCAGCGGTGGCGGTGGTGGCGGGGTCGCGCGGGCGAGCGCGTGCATGCGCGCACGGCGCGGGCCGAGGCGGGGCAGGGCAGCGCGCGTGCGGGGGCGAGGCAGAGCGCGGCTGGGTGCGACTGGAGGCGAGCGGTGACGAGCGGCGAGGCGAGCGGGCAGAGCGCGCATGGCGTGGCAGCAGCAGCGCAGAGTGAGCGGTGGCGGTCGCGAGCGGGCGCCGGAACGCGTGCGACGCAGAGCGAGGCGAGCGCCGGCGAGAGGGGACAGGGAGGAGGAGGAGGACCGGGGTCCTCACCGCGAGGCGTAGGGTCCAGGGCAGCGGGGGAGGGTCGAGGAGGAGGACGGGGAAGACGGCTAGCGGCGGCGGCGTCGAGCGCGGCCGGGATTGAGGCCGAGCCTCTCCCTGGATCTCGATCCAGAGGAGCGGGGAGGGTCGAGCTGTGGGGGGGGGGGGGAAGTGTTGGTGGCGGCTAGGGATTCGGGTGGGGAGTGGGGGGGGGTTATGGGGATGGGGGGGGCCGGTGATGGTCCAGCTGGGCCACGGCCCAGTTGGTCCCGGGGGGGGGGGGCTTTTCCTTTTTATTTTGTTTTCTTCTGTCTTTTTCTTTTATTTATTCACATATCTCTGTTTAGCAAATAGTTAGGCCTCAAAATGACTTTTGTAAAATATGAGACCTAGCCCATAAATCACAGTGCATTATACCCTAACACCAAAAACTAGTTTGGGCAAAACATAATTTCATACTTAAGTTAGATTTAATAAATGGTTATTAAATATTGTTTTTAGTCGCTGTTTGAGGATGTTTGAGTCACTTACCCAACTCCAATGATGTTGGTTTCAATTTTAGACTAGCCTCTGCAATATTTGTTATTTATCGAACATTTCAGTTTTTATGTTGGACAACTTTTATATTTCACTTTCATTTAAATTTGGATTTTGACTTAGGAGTTGAAATGCAATATGATGCGAATGATGTTTAGGCACTGATAATCATGATGACATGGCATAATCAAAATGGGATTACTGTGGCTAACCACTGGGGGTGTTACAAATCTCCTCCACTAATAAGAATTCTCGTCCCGAGAATTAAGAAGTAGAAGGAAAAAGTTCGGGGTATTCCGCATGAAGGTTCTCCTCGCGTTCCCAAGTGGCTTCATCTTCAGTATGATTTGACCACTGCACTTTGAGGAACTTGGTAACCTTCTGACGGTTCCGACGTTCAGCTTCATCGAGAATACGGATCGGATGCTCCTTATAAGATAGATCATCTTGCAATTCGAGCACCTCATGATCCACTGCTCGGTGCGGAGATTCCTTGAAGCATTTACGAAGTTGCAACACATGGAAGACATCGTGGATATGAGAGAATTGCGGCGGCAATTCCAATTTATACGCCACCTGACCACGTCTAGCAATTATGCGGAAAGGACCAATGTAGCGTGGAGCTAACTTGCCCTTGATTCCAAAACAGTGAGTGCCTTTCATAGGAGTGACACGCAGATAAGCTTGATCACCAGGTTGATAAGTCAAACCCCATCGTTTGCGATCGTAGTTGCTCTTCTGGCGGTCCTGAGCCGCCTTGAGATTTTCCTGGACAATACGGACTTGTTCTTCGGCGTGTTGAATAATATCCGGACCCACGAGCGGTCGTTCCCCAGTTTCTGACCAATTCAGAGGGGTTCGACACTTACGTCCATATAGAACTTCAAAGGGAGCCATTTTCAAGCTGGCTTGATAGCTGTTGTTATATGAGAATTCCGCATAAGGAAGAGATTCTTCCCACTTCTTGCCAAACGATATAACACAAGCCCGAAGCATGTCTTCAAGCACTTGATTAACTCGTTCAACTTGGCCTTGGGATTGGGGGTGATAAGCTGAACTCCAGGTAATATGAGTTCCCATAGCTGTTTGGAAACTTTCCCAGAATTTGGAAGTGAAAAGACCGCCACGGTCCGAACTAATCTCCTTCGGAATACCGTGGAGTGAAACAATTCTGGAGATATACAACTCTGCTAACTGACTAGCAGTGATAGTTTCCTTGACGGGCAGAAAGTGTGCAACTTTAGAGAGTTGGTCGACGACGACAAGAATAGCATCGTGACCCTTCTGTGACTTGGGAAGTCCTGTAACGAAATCCATCTGAACCTTATCCCATTTCCATAAAGGAATAGGAAGTGGTTGCAGAATTCCAGTTGGTTTCTGATGTTCTGCTTTAACGCGACGACAAACATCACATTCAGCAACATATCGAGCAATGTCCTGCTTTATTTTAGACCACCAGTACCTTTGACGGAGATCACGATACATCTTGGTGCTACCTGGATGAATAGACAGCGGGGTATCATGTGCCTCCTTCATGACCTTGTCGGTCATGAGTTCGAAGCGAGGTACGACAATGCGGTTTCTGAAATACAAGGTTCCATCTTCAGACAGCGAGAAATCCCTGTACTTTACAAGGTGAAGGTCTTTCTTCATCAGATCAATTTCAGCATCTTTAGCTTGCGCATTCTTAACAGCTTTCTCAAGATCTGGTTGTATCACAAGGTTATTAAGAGAACCCCGTGGAACAATCCGCATATTCAGCTTGCGCAGTTCTTCAAAAAGATGAGGTTGAGCTCGCCTAACCATGAGGTTGTCGCAATAGGACTTGCGGCTTAAGGCATCAGCCATCACGTTAGCCTTGCCAGGGGTATAGGATATACCCAAATCATAGTCCGCAATGGCCTCCATCCATCTTTGCTGACGGAGGTTTAGAGACGGTTGAGTGAACAAGTACTTCAGACTTTTATGATCCGTGTAGATCTCGCAACGATTACCGAGAAGGTAATGTCGCCACAACTGCAATGCATAGATCACAGCAGCTAGTTCTAGATCATGTACCAGATAATTCTCTTCATGTGGGCGCAACCGACGAGAACCATAAGCAATCACTTTACGCTCTTGCATTAGGACACAGCCTAATCCTTCACGGGATGCGTCACAATAAATCACAAAGTCTTTGCGGGTATCTGGAGGAGATAGTACTGGGTCAGATGTCAGCTTGTCTTTGAGTGTTTGGAAACTTTCCTGACATTTTTCTGTCCATTCAAACTTAACGCCCTTGTGAAGCAGATCAGTCAAAGGCTTAGCAATCTTTGAGAAATTCTCGACAAAACGATGGCAATAACCTGCAAGGCCGAGAAAACTTCTCACTTGCTTGACATTCTTCGGAGGAGTCCAGTCCAAAATAGCCTGAACTCGTTCTGGGTTAACGGCAATGCCATCTTTGGAAATTACATGACCAAGGTACGTTACTTCAGAAAGCCAGAATTCACATTTGGAATACTTGGCATACAACTGGTGTTCTCGGAGCCTTTCTAGTACAAGACGGAGGTGTTCGGCATGTTCTTCCTTATTCTTCAAATATACCAGAATATCATCTAGATAAACCACGACGAACTTGTCGAGGTAATCCATGAAGATGTAATTCATCAGACGGGAGAATGTGGCTGCAGCATTTGTTAAGCCAAATGACATGACAGTGTACTCATAAGAGCCATAGCGAGTAACAAATGCAGTCTTGGGAATATCCTCTTCGCGAATACGGATCTGATGGTATCCCAATCTCAAATCGAGTTTAGAAAACACCGATGATCGATCAACTTGCTGGATCCTACTCTCCGTGTGCACTCTGATGCAGAATCCGGTCTCATCGAATGACAACTCGGAGTATAATACAACTCGGAGAGAAAGGTTAAACAAAACAATGGAAAGGAAAATGATGATTATCAGACTAATCGTTCCAAGGAAAGGATCAGTTGCAAATATCCAGCTCTCCGGGAGAATATGATTACGAGATCCTAAGTCGCGGCGTTAGTAAAATTTTAACCCGAGTAGAAGAGAGACCAGAGTCCCAGAGTAAAGGTCGAGGAGTAAAAGATCCTAACACCACCCAATTGGCGACGTGGGCCCGTAAGCCAAACAGCCAAGTTAGTAAAATAGTTTTCGGTTACTAGACTCAACTTCGGCCAAGGAGTTGGAAAGGGGGTTCCTAGAGGCAGTCGACTCTGATACCAACTTGTGACGCCCCCGGCCCGATCATGCACTAATCATACACGCAAATGCACATGATCAAGCCTAAGGACTCACGGGAAGATATCACAACACAACTCTAAAACATAAATAAAATCATACAAGCTTTATATTACAAGCCAGGGGCCTCGAGGGCTCGAATATATAAGCTTGCATACAAGCGTCAACGGAAGCATCAGATATCTGAGTACAGATATGAAACAGAAACAGAAAGGCCTTTAGAAAGGCGGGGCAAAATAAAACACTACGATCGAAAGGCGTAGGCCTCCTGCCTGGGACCCTCCGATCCTACTCCTGGTCGTCAGTCAACTCGTAGTAGTATCCATCCTCTGGGTAGTAGTAGTAGTCGATCGACGGGGCATCTGTCTCAGGGGCTCCGTCATCTTGGTCATGACAAACTGATATGGGGAGAAAAGGAAAACAAAGCAACCGTGAGTACTCAGAAGTACTCAGCAAGCAAGGATCTACACTACATATGCAACATTTTCAAAGGGAGGCTGTATATGTGGACTGGGCTGCAGAAATGCCAGAATAGAGAGAAGGCCTAGTCCTATCGAAGACTAGCATCTTCAGCGGTCTTGCAGAAATAGAAGAGGGTAGAACGGTACAATATAATGTAGCAGTATCATTAAGTCTCATCCTCACCCAGAGATCCTTTCTCGACTCCCTGCGAGAAAGCAATCCCAGAGCCATACAGTCATCAACCTCGGCCTGAGATCCCTTCTCGACTCCCTGCGAGAAGCAATCCCAGAGCCATAGTATCCAAGTATCCAGTTCTAAATTGTATCAATCAGGATACAACTCCGAGTGTCCTTTACCGTAGGACCGGCTATCGATAGAAGTGTTCTTCCCTGCAGGGGTGCACCAACTTACCCAACACGCTCGATTAACTCCGGCCGGACACACTTTCCTGGGTCATGCCCGGCCTCGGCCAAATGATACACCGCAGCCCTACCTAAAGCTCAGCAGAGAGGTCCCTGCCGGTCTACATCCTAAGCACTCAGGGGTCTTGGGCCATCGCCCTGTGCACTCCGGGTCGTTGTGTGCAGGGTGGATACCAGCACCGCCTCGGAGGGTCGGTACGATCCGACCGTGCCACAATGCTGAACTGGACGTCTGACAGAACTGTTGGCTGATGCTACGATGCAGAACGCCCATACTATGCCCACGTGATGGTTAGTGCTATCAGACCAGAGGCCTGCTCGGATCAAATATCCAAATCGTTAGGACTAGGGGCTTGCGGTAACGAGCAGAGACTCACGAAAGATGTGACCCCGTCGCCCCGTCTCGAGGACTTGCTGCAAGGGTTAAGAAAGCCCGGCCACGCCTCGTATTCATCACTCGGGCACCACACTGGCACCCATCTTCACAACACTCGCCTCTCAGGCGCACGCGGGTACCCCTCAGGGTCGACCCGCCTATCCAAGTAACAGTGTAAAGTCCAAGTATCCGTGTGTCCATAACATCAGGGGAATCTGAGGTCTCACCCTCGTTGGATTCCTACTCGATTTATCCGTCAAGGTGAACTCGGAGGAATCACCCTCACTGGGTTCACACTTGAGGTGTTGTACGACAGCGTCGTTATCGGAAGCGGTGAAGGAGGAATCACCCTCGAAGACCACGACCGAATAGCTACTCTACAGAGTTAACATCAGAAGTGCTACACGAGGTATCACCCTCGGCACTCGATAGTAACACTGCAGTGTTGTTACAACTAAGGGGGGTGATGTGCGGTGTCGGGGCCTGGTCTTCAATCCCGTTGATCGGGTCTTCTGACGATCCAGCGCGGCAGTCGGGATAAGTGGGGTCACTGATAGGTCTCTACCCAGCCTATACTAAGCAGTTTAGGATATGCAGGTAATTATCAGCAGCAGGTTACAATAAACAGGCTATGCATCAGAATAGGTAAAGCAGTAGCAGCAGCAATTCTAATGCAAGCATGGGAAATAAAATGGGCGATATCGGGATGATCAAAGGGGGGGCTTGCCTGGTTGCTCGGCGGCAAGGGCAAGGTCGTCAAAGGTGTCTTCGGTCTCCGGAGCTGCGTCGGTCTCGGGGACGATGTCTGTGTCGGGGACTACCGAGAGAGAAGAGGGGGAGGAAACAGTAAATACTAAGCATACAAGTGCATGACATGTCAATAAGCAGAGCTAGCGGTGTTCTATCGTAGTGCTAGGTAATCCCGACGAAGGGGAGAAACGTCCGGGAAAATATTCCCAGTGTCCGGCATTTCGGACAGACAAAAAGAGGGGAACGGTTGCATGTTCGAATAGTTAGGGACGGGTGACGGACGAACGGACCGCGTATTCGAATTCGTCTCGTCGTTCTGAGCGACTTTCATGTACAAAGTTTTTCGACCTGAGCTACGGATTATTTTATATGATTTTCTAAAGTTTTTATTAATTTCTGGAATTTATTTAATTATTTAAATTAACATTGTCCGAAACAGTGTCTGATGACGTCAGCATGGCATCATGCTGACGTCAGCAGTCATCTGACAGGTGGGTCCCACATGTCATAGACTGGTTAGGCTAATTAGGATTAACTAATTAATTAACATTTAATTAAAATAATTAATTAAATCAGATTAATCTAAACAGGATTAATTAACTTAATTAATTTACTAATTAATTAATTAATTATTAACTTTAATTATTTATTTATTTAATTTTCTATTAAACGTTTTTAGGGGCTGGGCCCCGTCTGTCAGCGGCACAGGGGCCTCGGGCCCCACTGGGCAGTGGCCCAGGTGGCCACAGCGGCACAAGCGCGCGGCGCCGGCGGTGAGGGGCAAGGCGGCGAGCAGCGGCAGCAGGCGCTGAGGAGGAGGGGGGCGAGCGCGGGCGTGGGCGCGGTGGCGCGCGAGACGACAGAGCGGTGCGGCGCGGGGCCGGTGGGGCGAAGGCGAGGCGTGCGGCATCGCGCGCGAGCTGCAGCGGTGGCGGTGGTGGCGGGGTCGCGCGGGCGAGCGCGTGCATGCGCGCATGGCGCGGGCCGAGGCAGGGCAGGGCAGCGCGCGCGCGCGGGCGAGGCAGAGCGCGGCTGGGTGCGACAGGATGCGAGCGGTGACGAGCGGCGAGGCGAGCGGGCAGAGCGCGCATGGCGCGGCAGCAGCAGCGCAGAGCGGGCGGTGGCGGTCGCGAGCGGGCGCCGGAACGCGTGCGACGCAGAGCGAGGCGAGCGCCGGCGAGAGGGGACGGGGAGGAGGAGGAGGACCGGGGTCCTCACCGCGAGGCGTAGGGTCCAAGGCAGCGGGGGAGCGTCGAGGAGGAGGACGGGGTAGACGGCGAGCGGCGGCGGCGTCGAGCGCGGCCGGGATCGAGGCCGAGCCTCTCCCTGGATCTCGATCCAGAGGAGAGGGGAGGGTCGAGCGTGTGGGGGGGGGAGTGTCGGTGGCGGCTAGGGATTCGGGTGGGGAGTGGGGGGGGTTATGGGGATGGGGTGGGCCGGCCTGATGGTCCAGCTGGGCCACGGCCCAGTTGGTCCGGGGGGGGGCTTTTCCTTTTTATTTTGTTTTCTTCTGTCTTTTCCTTTTATTTATTCACATATCTCTGTTTAGCAAATAGTTAGGCCTCAAAATGACTTTTGTAAAATATGAGACCTAGCCCATAAATCACAGTGCATTATACCCTAACACCAAAAACTAGTTTGGGCAAAACATAATTTCATACTTAAGTTAGATTTAATAAATGGTTATTAAATATTATTTTTAGTCGCTGTTTGAGGATGTTTGAGTCACTTACCCAACTCCAATGATGTTGGTTTCAATTTTAGACTAGCCTCTGCAATATTTGTTATTTATCGAACATTTTAGTTTTTATGTTGGACAACTTTTATATTTCACTTTCATTTAAATTTGGATTTTAACTTAGGAGTTGAAATGCAATATGATGCGAATGATGTTTAGGCACTGATAATCATGATGACATGGCATAATCAAAATGGGATTACTGTGGCTAAACACTGGGGGTGTTACATGCTAGGTCTGCTTCCGGCCGCCCACGCAACGCGCAGGAGTTCCCGGGGCGAAGGCCCAAGACCCCTGGGGGCATAGGTTTAGTCCGGCGTGCTGACCTCTCTGTTAAGTATTTGGTTGGGTTGCGGCGTGTTGCTTAGCCGAGGTCGGGCATGACCCAGAAAAGTGTGTCCGGCCGGAGTTAAGCGAGCGTGGTGGGTAAGTTGGTGCACCCCTGCAGGGAAGAAACTTCTATCGATAGCCTGTCCTACGGTAACGGACACTCGGAGTTGTATCCTGATCGGTACAACTAGAACATGACTTGAGATGAGAACTGGATAGTACGTCTCTGGGATTGCTTTCTCGCTGGGAGTCGAGGAAGAATCTCTGGCCGAGGTTGATGACATTACTGTTATACTTTACATTATGTTATTCTGTTCTCTTCTAATGTTGCAAGACTGATGAAGTTGCTTGAAGATGCTAGCCTTTGATAGGACTAGGCTTTCCCCCTCTATTCTGGCATTTCTGCAGCCCAGTCCACTTATACAGCCATCCTTTGAAAATGTTGCATATGTAGTGTAGATCCTTGCTTGCTGAGTACTTCGGATGAGTACTCACGTTTGCTTTATTTTCCTTTTTCCCCCTTTATCCCTTTGTCGCATCCAGACGACGGAGCCCCGGAGCCTGTTGTCCCAGTCGACGACCACTACTACTACCAGCCCGGAGAGTACTACTACTACGAGGAGCCGACCGACGACCAGGAGTAGGATTCGGGGGGTCCAGGGCAGGAGGCCCACGCCTTTCGATCGTAGCTTTTATTTTGCCCCGCCTCTGTGAAGGCCTATCTCTCTCTCTGTAATATATCTGTACCCAGATATCTGACGCTTCCGCTGACACTTGTATGCCATCGAGCTATGTATTCGAGCCCTCGATGCCCTGGCTTGTAATATTAAGCTTGTGTCGGTGTACTAAGTATTGGGCCACTAGTACCCCTTACTTGTGCACTGGCAGTTGTAGCCGTCCTCGCGGCAAGGCTTGCCGGGATCAGCTCGAGGTCAATTTACGTCATCAAGGAAATCATCAAGTCAGAGATCTGAGAATCAACAAATAAGCAAAGCTGGTAATCGAAGGCCAGCCTCCCCGGCAAGATCCTTGCCGGGATGGCCTGTGGAGCCCGGCAAGCCTCGGCGCCCGACAAGGCTTGGTTCCCAGCAAAGCTCGGCGTCCGGCAAGCCCTGGCGCCCGGCAAGGATTGGTGCCCGGCAAGGATCGGCGCCTGGCGAGATTCTGCCACTATGCCACCGCTCCGGCACAGTAACAAAGCCTGACATTCTGGGTCCTTCTCTGGATGCGTGGCAACGCGCCAGTGGAGGAGAGCTTAAGCGGTGCTGATGGGATGGCCCCTTTTTCCATCCCCAAGAAAGTAAGGACACCTAAACGGACACCTCATGGTGCATTAAATGCGTTTGTCCTAATTCGTCAGGGGTTAGGCATGATACCCTGTAGCTACTTTACACCCCAATGTATGTACATTTTGCCACTGTGGAGACCCCTTTGAGCATATAAAAGGAGGCCCAAGGCAACTACTACAGAGGAGGAGAACTTCTGGCCCATTCTGCATGCGTAGCTGCTCTTTGAACGTACTGTTCATTGCGAGCGCTCCTGAAGGCTGGGCTCAAGAACATCAATAAGAACACAAAGCAGGAGTAGGGTTTTACGCTGATCAGCGGCCCGAACCTGGGTAAAAACTTCCCGCGTCGATCACTGGTTCTGCTCTTTGCGTATACCTCTCCCCGCGCCGAATCGTAAAGGGATCTCTCGGGATCCCATAGGTGTCGTACGCCGACATCTTTGGCGCGCCAGGTAGGGGGATTGAAGGTTGCGTGAACCTGATCTGGTGGTAGACGTCCTAGTTCCTTCATCATCTTCATCGTCATGCCGCCCAAGAAGAAGAACGCTGCAACAGCACAACCGTCCGGATCTGCTGTGCCTGCGCCTTCGCAGACAGGCGATGGTGTGGGTGCAGAAGGAAGAGGACTGGAACCCCCGCGGCGTTCTGGTGACCCAAGCCAAGCGAGCGGTATCGTTCGCAGTGGCAGTGGTAACTTGCGCGCCGCTGGATCTAGAGATGGCGTTGTGTTGCCTACGGGTGGCACAACAAACTCTAGAGATCGAAGAGCGCCTGCTGGAGCTCCCGCGCCGGCGCGAGGCTCGCAACCTGCTTAGGTCGTGCGACATGAGCGACATCATGGCGCTGGTGGTTCGGGGCGTCCTCACGAAAAGGTTTCTGCGCATAGATCCCAAGATGCGCGGGACCAGCATGCACACCGAGCTACCGGCGAAGGTGGCGCGCGGTCGCGTGACTGTGGCGGTGCTCCTTCTAACTTGGTTAGGAGTCAGAGCACCTCACGCACCTCGCACTTGTCGCCGCCACCTACGCCAGCGGAAGCCTTGGCACGTGCACAGCTGCTCCTCGATTTTCCTCCCGCCCCAGAGAAGATGGAGGAGTGGCGAGCTACTTCCAGAGCCTTATCGGCTTCGCTAACAAGGATGGACCGTAAGAGGAAGGGCCCTCTCAGCGGAGGCCCATCGATCCGACGCGAGCCGGTGCAGAGAAAACCGGAGGTGGTGCAACTACGGTGCACTCTCCTCCGCGGCGTCAGCAGCGGCCGACGACTCAGCAAGTCGACCGCCATGAAGAAGTTTCCACGGCGTCGTCCGATCCACGGATGCGCCGTGATCAGCGTCTAGTTCTCCAGGAACGAGGCAAGGAGGACGCTCGAACAACCATCGAGCGGCGACGGGAAGCGCGCTATCAGTCTGATAAGCGCGCGGGGCCGGTTGTCGACGAGCCCGCGCCAGGGAACGTAGGAGACTTGCCTTACGAGGTAGGACCTCCAGCGTTTACCCGTGAGCTGCGGCAAGTCCAGTGGCCCAATCTTCGAACCTTCAAGCCAGAGGTCCCAGAGAAATATGACGGCAAGACCCATCCCTCGGAGTTCCTGAGCATCTACACCATTTGCGGTGCAAGCTGCCGGGGGCCGGGATGACAAGATACTTGCCAACTACTTCCCGTTGGTGCTCAAACCCAACGTCAGGTCGTGGTTGATGCATCTGCCGGAGGATTCTATTTCTTCCTGGTCGGATCTGTGCCATCAGTTTGTTGGCGCCTTTGTTGGAGGCCACCAAGCTCCTGGCCAAGAAAGTGATTTGCACATCATCCCTCAGAAGGAGGGCGAGTCCCTGCGCAAGTTTATGCAGAGATTCAGCCGGGTGCAATACAATATTCCTGACGTTCATCCTGCCGCTGTCATTAGCACGTTCCATCAGAACGTGCGTAACGGCAGGATGCGGGAAGAGCTGGCAATGAACAAAGTCAGGAGTATCGCCGAGCTTTACACTTTGGCCGACAAGTGCGCTCGAGCTGAGGAGGGGAGGAAACTCCCCGGTGAGGCTGTTGGTGCGACAGGCGACTCAGAAGAAGAAGATGTCGCGGCTCCGTCAAGGAAAGGCCGGCGGCGGAATAGGAAGCGCGGAGGCAAGGCCGTGCTTGCCGTGGAGGAATCCGGCAACCCTGGCGCCACCAAGAAGGCCAAGGTTGGCGACCCCGGCAAGGATCTTGCCGGGTGCCCTTCCTGTCAGGCCTTGGTGGCTACCGACAAGTCAGAGAACTCCGGCAAGCAGTACTGCAAGATCCATCGCACTAAGGGCCACGATCTCCAGGACTGCCGGCAAGTTGAGCAGCTTGCCGAAAAGCAGAAGGCCGAATACGAGAGGCGAGACAAGGAGAAGGCCCAAGATGGTGCTGAGGGGCCCGGCAAGAAACGCGGTGGCCGAGGGGGTCGCCGCGGCAAGGCCAAACAGCAGAAGGATCGGCCCGCTCGGGGCCGAGATAAAGAAGGAGATGATGAAGAAGATGACGAATCCAGTGAGCAGGAATTCCAGAAGGCTACGGAGGCTATGTGCATTGATGGGGGTGCCTCGCTGCATTCTTCCCACCGCCAACTTAAACAGTGGATGCGGGAGGTTAATGCGGCAGAGCCATCCCCCGATGCATGTAGGCCTCTGAAGTGGTCCAGCACGCCTATCATCTTCGACGCTGAGGATCACCCTGATCGCACAACTGCGGTCGGGTGTTTGCCATTGTTGGTTTCCCCGACAATTCGCAACCTCAAGGTGACGAAGATGTTAGTTGACGGCGGGGCTGGCCTAAACTTAATCTCACCAGATGTGCTCACAAAGCTTCAGATTCCCGACGAAGACCTTGAGGAAACGGGTACGTTTCAAGGGGTCAATCCGGGAAGAACCCAGCCTAAGGGCACGATCACGCTGCCGGTAACATTTGGCAGCGAGCTTAACTTCAGGACCGAAAAGGTGGTGTTTGATGTCGCCAAGATGCCCATGTCATACAATGGGATCCTTGGTCGCCCAGCGCTGGCTAAGTTTATGGCGGCATCACACTACGCATACAACATCTTGAAGATGCCTGGGCCGTTGAGCGTCATCACTATCCATTCCGATAAGAAGGATGCGCTCATCTGTGCCGACCAACTTTACCGGGAAGCAGTTGCAGCACCTGCCATCAAGGCATCTGCTCCTGCCGCTGGAACTCCCGGGGGGAAGAAGAAGACCGGCAGGAACCTTGGCGCGAACTCCGGCAAGCGCACCTCCTCGGAGTGCTGCGCTTCTGTCGAGGACGCACCAGAGAGTTCCACCGGCAAGAACAAGAAGTCCAAGGCTGCCCCGCCGGAAACCAAGAAGGTGCCTGCCAAGGAGGACGGAACGGGGGGAACTTTCACCATAAGTTCCACCCTAGATGACAAATAGGAAAGCGTGCTCATTGCTTTCCTGCAGGCGAATGTCGACGTGTTTGCATGGCAACCGTCTGACATCCCCGGCGTTCCCAGGAAAGTAATTGAGCACCACCTTGCTGTCTGTCCTCATGCGCGGCCCGTCAAGCAAAGGGTGAGGAAACAGGCTTTGGAGCGGCAAGAGTTCATTACCGAAGAAATTAAGAAGCTGGAGGCGGCAGGACTGGTTAAACGAGTGCTTCATCCAACCTGGTTGGCCAATCCGGTTGTAGTGCGGAAAGCGAACGGAAAATGGAAGCTTTGTATCGATTATACAGATATCAATAAAGCTTGCCCAAAAGATCATTTTCCCTTGCCGCGCATCGACCAGATTGTGGATGCCACCGCTGGTTGTGATCTCCTGTCCTTCCTTGATGCCTATTCAGGGTATCATCAGATTTTTATGGCAAAGGAAGATGAAGAGAAGACCGCCTTTATCACCCCATGTGGTATGTATTGTTTTATACGAATGCCTTTCAGGTTGAAAAGTGCTGGTTCAACATTTGCCAGAGCAATCCAGATTGGTTTTGAGCCACAACTCCATAGAAATATGGAGGTGTATATGGATGATATAGTGGTCAAAACTAAGGATAAAGCAACGCTCATTCAAGACTTAGAAGAAACATTTGCGAACTTGCCCAAGATCAACTTGAAGCTCAATCCTGAGAAGTGCGTGTTCGGTGTTCCTTCCGGCAAGCTCCTCGGATTCTTTGTATCTTGCCAGGGAATCAAAGCTAACCCCGACAAGATCAGAGCCATTGAGCAAATTGAAGCGCCGAGACGCGTCAAGGATGTGCGTCGTCTTGCCGGCTGTGTTGCTGCTCTAAGCAGGTTTATTTCCAAATCTGCTGAGCGCGCCCTGCCCTTCTTCAAAATTTTGAAGAAGGCAGGTCCAATGAAATGGACTCCGGAAGCGGAGGTGGCGTTGCAAGATTTGAAGAAATACCTTTCTTCTCCGCCGACGCTAGTCGCACCTAAACCACAAGAGCCGTTGCTGCTGTATCTGGCGGCGACAAATCAAGTGGTTAGTGCTGTGCTGGTGGCGCAGAGGGAAGCTGATGAGGAGGCAACATCAGCGGCAGGACCGCTAGATGATGTGGCAAGATCTTCCCCGGCAAGGGTTGATCCCGGCAAGACAGGATCTGCGCAAACAGAAGAGCCCGTGCAGAAGAAAAAGGTGGTGCAGCGCCCAGTTTATTTTGTTAGCTCCCTCTTACAAGGGGCTAGGTCAAGATATTCTGGTGTGCAGAAGTTGCTTTTCGGCCTCCTTATGGCCTCGAGAAAGCTGCGCCATTATTTTCAAGCACATGAGATCACCGTCGTCACTCGCTTTCCGTTGCAACGGATTTTGCAAAATCCGGAGGCAACCGGCAGGATCGTGGATTGGGCGTTGGAGCTGTCCAGCTTTGGTCTTAAGTTTGAAAGTACTTCCACAATTCAGAGCAGGGCCTTGGCGGAGTTCATTGCAGAATGGACCCCGACGCCAGACGAAGAAGTTCAAGAAACAAGTCTCCCCGGCAAAGAAATCGATCAGCAATGGGTTATGTACTTTGACGGGGCTTTTTCGCTGCAAGGCGCCGGTGCTGGTGTGCTGCTTGTCGCACCCACCGGAGAGCACCTGAAGTACGTAGTTCAAATGCACTTTCCCCGGGAGAGCTCAACCAACAACACTGCAGAGTACGAAGGTTTGCTTGCCGGTCTTAGAATCGCGGCAGACCTTGGTATCAAAAAGCTCATTATCAAAGGTGATTCACAGCTTGTCGTCAAGCAGGTTAACAAGAGCTATCAAAGTCCATTGATGCAAGCCTACGTAGATGAAGTGAGGAAATTGGAAGAGCGCTTTGACGGTCTCCAAATGGAGCATGTCCCTCATGCCGAGAACAGCGTTGCTGACGACCTGTCAAAGCGTGCTGCCCTCAAGTTGCCTGTGGAACCAGGAACTTTTGTGCTCCAATTGACTCAACCATCCGTGGCGCCATCGATGTGGCAAGAAAAGAGAAGAAAGTTGAACTCTGGCCAGTACTTCCCGACAGAGCTCCCCGGAGCTGCCGGCAAGGAAGTTGCCGGGATTGACACGCCTGCCGGGGAACAACAGGCTCCGGCAGGGCCTCAGGCCCTTGCTGTCGAGACAAATGTTCCCCCGGTGGACGAGATGCCTTTAGTCCTAGTTGTCGAGCCTCAGGCTCCAGCGTGGGCGCAGCACATTGTCCATTTCCTTCAGACAGGTGAACTCCCTGAGGAACAAGAAGAAGCGAAGAGAGTAGCCCGTCGGTCTGTTATGTACAAGTTCGTCGATGACGTCCTGTACAGAAAGAGACCAAACGGTGTGAAATTGAAATGCATTCCTCGGGAGGATGGACTAGAGCTGTTGGCAGAGATACATGGGGGCATGTGTGGTTCTCACATAGGGTCAAGAGCACTTGCTGGGAAAGCATTCCGGCAAGGTTTCTTTTGGCCCACCGCCCTCCAGGATGCGATTGCACTAGTAACCAGGTGTGAAGCGTGCCAGTTTCATTCGAAGAAATTACATCAGCCAGCTCAAGCTCTTCAAACAATCCCTCTCTCCTGTCCATTTTCGGTCTGGGGGCTCGACATACTGGGCCCCTTCCCCCATGCTGCCGGGGGCTTTGAGTACTTGTACGTTGCTATCGACAAGTTCACAAAGTGGCCGGAGGTGGAAGCAGTGAGGAAGGTGACAGCGCAGTCGGCTGTCAAGTTCTTCAAAGGAATTGTTTGCCGTTTCGGTGTGCCTAACAGGATCATCACCGACAACGGCACGCAGTTCACAAGTCGCACCTTCATGCAGTACGTCCAAGACCTTGGCGGCAAGATTTGTTTTGCCTCTGTTGCTCACCCGAGAAGCAACGGCCAAGCGGAGAGGGCCAATGCTGAAGTGCTGCGCGGTCTCAGGACCAGAACTTTTGACAAGCTGAAAAAGTGCGGAAGACGCTGGATTGATGAGTTGCCGGCGGTTCTTTGGTCAATCAGAACGACACCAAATCGAGCCACCAGTCAGACGCCCTTCGCTCTGGTCTACGGAGCGGAAGCAGTTCTCCCCACGGAACTCATATACGGATCTCCTCGAGTGCTCGCTTATGATGAGCTCGAGCAAGAGCAACTGCGGCAAGATAACGATGTGCTCCTTGAGGAGAATCGTCTTCAGGCTACTGTGCGAGCTGCACGCTACCAGCAAGCTTTGCGCCGCTATCATAGCCGCAAAGTTCATGCCCGAAGCCTTGAGTAAGGCGACCTTGTTCTTCGATGGATTCAGTCCGCCAAGAATTCAAACAAGTTGACGCCAAAGTGGGAAGGCCCTTATCGGGTAGTACGAGTCACCAGGCCTGGCGCTGTCCGCCTGGAGACCGAGGATGGTGTCCCAGTGAGTAATTCCTAGAATATCGAACATCTTCGCAAGTTCTATCCATAAGCCGCGGTTGCCGGGGGCTCCCGGCAACCACCTTTTTGTACAAGTCTTGCCGGCAAGGCATGTGATCCTTTGTACAAAGCCAGGCGCAGACCCTGAGCACAGATGAATAAATTTAAGTGTTGTACATTTCCTTATTGATTCTCATGTTCACATTCATATATGCATGTTTGTCTAAGATGATGTATAACACCTGATCCCGGTAAGTTCTAACGAACCACCAAGGTTTCATCTCTTTATTTTCTCTTCTTTCTTTTTCTTAAAGACAGAAGGATTCCTCGCGTGCACATTTGCCGGGGGGGAAGGGAGACATGAATACCAGTTGGTGACGTTCGGAATCGTATGCTTGCCGGAGGAAGGACAAAGACAGAAAGCTAAGTCCTAAAAACTCAGAGCAAGTTTTTCTTTCATTACCAAGTTGCTTCATTAGATGATTCCGATTCTTGTATGGAAAATCTGCACGCGAAGGAACCCTTGTTGTAATCAGTTGCGCCCTTATTTTGTTTCGAGTCCGCTCAACGATTTAAGTGGCTGCACTGAGAATGCCAAGGAGTCTTGCCAGCCGCTGCGCCTCCGGCAGGCTGCTGAAGTCCCGCACCCAGCGCTCGCAGCAGGTTGCGCGCCGGCAAGTTTTTCAGTAAGCGTAGGATGAACTCCATACATAAAGGAATCAGACAAGGAAAGTAGCTAGCATGAGCCTAAACATAGTTAAATTATATTACATCCATGAGTTGCCGCAGTCCTAACTCGAGACTTAACTGTCTTTTACATGAGATGATGGCGGCAAGAATAAAAGGGAAGCACTCAATCCCTGCGCTGGCCTTCGATCCTTTTGATGGAGTCCACCTTCTCAAGGATCGGCGCGATGCACTTCTCAAGCGCCTCAACATTTGCATCCTTTGGCAGGTGGCCGAGTGCGCTGGAGAGGTCGATGCCGGGATTGCTGTGCACCACTTTGAGGAGCACCTTGCGAAGGACGGCCCGGCAAAGCCGGCGAGTCTCGTTCGCCAGTTGGGTCGCCCGGCTGGACTGGAGCGCCCTCAACGCGTTGATGATGCTTTCAAAGAACATTGTCAATCTCGCGCTTGGGGATATTCTTTCCTCGGAAGAATATCTGAAGTTCGACAAGCCCATGGTTGACAGTTCTGCGGTAAGCTTCTCCGCGGCAGCGATGAGACGACCAGTCCAGATCTCCACTCCCTTCTCGTACTCGTTCTGGGCAGCGGCGGCGCTCTTGAGCAGGTTCCTCTCTCCTTGGAGATCTTTGAGTAGAGCCTTCTCACGGGCCCTGCCGGCCTCGAGAGATTTCTGCAGCGTGGTCAGCTTCAGCTCCAGAACCGCAATATCATCAGCCGCGGAGGAGAGCTGCTTGGTCTTGTCGGACAGGGCGACTTGCATCTCCGCCAAGGAGTGGAGGGTTTTTTCCCTGTCCCCCTTGAGCGTCGAGAGCTCCTTGCCGTGCTCATCAAGATCTGTCTCCAGCCTCTTTACTTTGTCGCTCAACTCGTTCTTGGCGGCCTCTACAGCTTCGGCAGCATCGACGGCCTCCTTGAGCTTGCCGGCGTGACTTGCGGTTAGAGCTTCGAGCGCCTCCTTGTGCTTCTGCTCCAGCTCCCGGGTCCGCCGCGCGACAAGATTTTCAATGTCTTCATCCTTGCTGCGAAGCTTGGCGGCGAGCGCCTGCTCACGAGCAGTGAGATCTTCCTCATGAGCATCAAGAGCAACGCGGCGCCCCGTCAGGAGGTCATCTTCGGCAGCAATCCTTTGAACAGCTTCATCATGCGCCTTCTCCATGTCTGATTGCTTCAGGAGGATCTCATTCCACTGCTGGCTCACTTGTTCCCGGCCGGCAACCAACTCTTGGAGGGCCTCGGTGTGCCAGATCTGCATTTGTGCGACGCGCCTTTGGAAATCTGCTTCGGCCGCCTCAACAACTGCCATTCTGGAGTCCGCTTTGTCTTTCCGGGCCCGATGGAGAGCCTGGAGTTTGCGGAAGTTCTCGCCCATGGCCTGAAGGAGCTGATCCTCTTTAGATTTGCCGCTGCTAGTGCTGGGATTGTCGACAACTTCAAGCCCGGCAGCAGCGATGATTTCTTCGAAAACTTCTCCTTCGGCTGGTGGCCCAGTGCTTGCCGTCCCCGGCAAGTTGATGAACAGGTTCTCGCCAACCTTGAGGTACTTGCTGGATAAGGGGCCTTCAGATGCTGATGGCTGGTCTTCAGTGACCGCCTCACTAGTAACAGGGGGCTCTGTGGCCAGTGTAGCGCCTGGCGCTCCTGTGGCAGGAATGCTATCAGTGCGGTCCTCAGCCTCCCTGTCACCCCCTTCAGCAGGTTCTTCGGCGGTTTCCTCTTGTGCTGTCTTGGCGGCCTCCCCGTCAAGAGCACCACCAGCCTCGACAACGTCATCCTTGGTGGCCTCGATGGCAGCGATCCTGTCCGCTTCGGCGGCAGCATCCCTGGCGGTCTCCTCGATCACAATGTCGACATCCATGTGTTCCATCACAGGGAACTCTGAAGGGCGAAGGAGGAAAATAGAATAAGATCAAGGTTGAAGTTTGAAGTGATCAAAGATAAAGAAGTAAGGGGAAAAGAATAACTAGCACTCTGAGGTGATCGAGTACCTGCGTCGGGCTGTCGAGAGGTAGCTTCGCCTCTCCCGGCAACTCCGGTTGCCGGGGATGGGTTGCGTTGCCGGAGTCCGTGCTTGTCGGCTCCTCCTCAATCCGGACAGGCTCGTCGGCAGGATCTCTTGCCGGAGATGTGCTTGTGGGCGGAGCGGTCGATGAAGGAGGCACAATGGGGCAATCTTCTCCTTGTTGTCGTTCTTCTCCTGCGAACCCGAAGATATCAGCAACAAGAATGGAAACCTCGGCACCCGCCAGCGGAAGAAAAACAATGAACTTACGTTGGGGGCTATGCTGGGGGCTGCGCTGGGGGCTGCGTTGAGGACTAGACTCCGGGCTCACAATGACGGTCTCTGGCACGCTAGTGGAGCCTGCCGGGGGCTCGTCGCCCGTAGAAGTCCTTGACCTCTTCGCCATCCTCTCCAGCAAGGTTTCTGTGTCACTGCAGAAACAATACAAGTAAGTCAGTAAGACTGAGGCAGATTGCAAGGTGGAAGTTGTGACAGGTACTCACTCTTCTTCCTCTCGCTCCGGACTGAAGCCGGAGATGTCGAAGTCGACCTCCGTTGCGGCGTCTGAGTGGGGAGGCGGAGGAGGGGTCCTGGGCCGCTTGGCTGTGGCAAGCGCCGGGGCAGCCTCTGGCACGGTTGTACGAGACCCTCCTGCCGCTCCGGCGGTGGCCGCTGGTGTGGGTCTCGCGTGCCGCGCGGGCTGTTGACGGGCCCCCTGCCGCGGTCCGGTCTTGCCGGCCACTTTCTTGCCGAGGGATTCGCCGCTCGATGTAGGCTGGCTTGCCGGGACGCCCGATGCGGCTTTCCGAAGGACACGCTTTGTCTTCTTTGGGGGCGAGGGCTCTTCTCGCGTCTCCTCTTCGGCTGTGTCGTCGCCGGATGAGCTTTTAGCGACTGCGCCGCCTTCTTCCCCGGCAACCTTGCTCTCCTCGGCAGGTTTTGCCTCCACCACCACCTCTGCATCGCTGGCTTCCCACTCTGTGAAGCCAACGCTGCCGGCCTCGGCGGCAAGATTCGCTTCCTCCACTCTGGTAGCAATGTATGCTACCTCCTGATCTGTGGTGGCGCGAATAAGATCTGACTCTTGCCGGACAGGCTTCTCCGTCAGATTGTCGAAGAATTTCTGTGCTTCTTCCTCGCTTGGCTCGACCCAGGTCGGGTCAAGGCCGTGGGCGTTGAACATCGGCAAGAAGGCAATGATCGACCCCAGTGCAGAGTTGTTGCACAAGGCGACGATCCTTGCCGGCAGCCGGTGCTTGTCTTCGCGCTGGAATAACTTTTGGCGGAGAGCGCCAAGCTGCATAATAGTCAAGTTGTTGTTCAGCCCGGGGCGCAGCCTCATGACATCCGCTGCGTTCTTATACTCCCAGGCTGGCCTCCCCCTATTCTGCAGAGGGGCGATGCGGCGGCGGAGGAAGTCAAAGCCGATCATCTCCATTGTCAGCCCGGCAGCCTTCAAGCGGAGGATCCTGGTAGTGGCGATTGTGAGCTTCTCGTCTTCTGCGGCGAGATCGCCCCAATCCTTGCCGCGGACCACCTTCTGTCGTCGGGAATGGCAAAAAGGATGAGGATCTGCGTCCTGGATCCAGCACCATTCGGCCCGCCACTCGTCCCACTTTTCGCGGTAAACTCCATCTGGGTATATTTCTTTGTTCCAGGCCCTTGGAATCCAAGCGATAGATCCAGAGAGAGCCTCTCCTTTTTGGATTCGAGGATAGAAATAGTGGCGGAAAAGAGCAGAATTGGGGATCACGCCGGCAAAATTTTCACAAAGATGGGCAAAGACCGACATGCAAAATACGACATTCGGCGTGAAATCAAGAAGGCGGAAGCCGTATGTATACATGATGTCATTGAAGAAATTGGAAAAAGGTGGACAGAGCCCGCAATAAAAGTACGCAGTGAAGAAGGGGTATCTATCCGATCCGCCTTTGGAATTAGCACCTGGGATTACGCGTGTGGCGGGGTGAGCTTGTGTTCCCTTCGCCCACATGCATTGGTATCGCCCCTTCAAGGTTTCGGCGTCGAGCATCGGAGGGAAGACGACGAGCCTCTTCCGCATCTTCACCAGCTCGCTTTCCGGGACTTCAGCCTTCGGCTCCTTGTCCGTGCCCTTGCCTTTGCTAGCCCTGGGCGGCATGGCGACCGTGGAGATGGAAGCCGGAGGACGGAACGAGCGCGGGAGCGGCGAGCAGAAGGGAAGGAAGGTTTCGCTCTGAGCTCGAGCAGAGGAAGGCGATGGCGATGGCCAGATTGGGAAGCAGAGGGGGGTGAATGGGTTTGCGCCTCCACGACTTCTCCTTTTTATGGGGAAGGAGCGGGGCCACCTTGTTTATCCCCCAATATGAATGCGCCTCTGTGGGCGCGAAACAGTTTGCAGCCTTTTTGGCACACTTCCCACATCGCGCGCTCCGTGCGCATAGTGGGGGCACAGTAAAACAAGATCTTTACGAGCAGTTAATTCCCTGCCACGCGTGCTCATGCACTGTTTGGGCCTAGCCCAACAACGCCTCGCACTCGTGTATGGCCCAGGCCTGGGGGCTCCTGTCGGTGTACTAAGTATTGGGCCACTAGTACCCCTTACTTGTGCACGGGCAGTTGTAGCCGTCCTCGCGGCAAGGCTTGCCGGGATCAGCTCGAGGTCGATTTAAGTCATCAAGGAAATCATCAAGTCAGAGATCTGAGAATCAACAAATAAGCAAAGCTGGTAATTGAAGGCCAGCCTCCCCAGCAAGATCCTTGCCAGGATGGCCTGTGGAGCCCGGCAAGCCTCGGCGCCCGACAAGGCTTGGTTCCCAGCAAAGCTCGGCGCCCGGCAAGCCCTGGCGCCCGGCAAGGATTGGTGCCCGGCAAGGATCAGCGCCTGGCGAGATTCTGCCACTATGCCACCGCTCCGGCATAGTAACAAAGCCTGACATTCTGGGTCCTTCTCTGGATGCGTGGCAACGCGCCAGTGGAGGAGAGCTTAAGCGGTGCTGATGGGATGGCCCCTTTTTCCATCCCCAAGAAAGTAAGGACACCTAAACGGACACCTCAGGGTGCATTAAATGCGTTTGTCCTAATTCGTCAGGGGTTAGGTATGATACCCTGTAGCTACTTTACACCTCAATGTATGTACATTTTGCCACTGTGGAGACCCCTTTGAGCATATAAAAGGAGGCCCAAGGCAACTGCTACAGAGGAGGAGAACTTCTGGCCCATTCTGCATGCGTAGCTGCTCTTTGAACGTACTGTTCATTGCGAGCGCTCCTGAAGGCTGGGCTCAAGAACATCAATAAGAACACAAAGCAGGAGTAGGGTTTTACGCTGATCAGTGGCCCGAACCTGGGTAAAAACTTCCCGCGTCGATCACTGGTTCTGCTCTTTGCGTATACCTCTCCCCCCGCCGAATCGTAAAGGGATCTCTCGGGATCCCATAGGTGTCGTACGCCGACAGCTTGTATGACTTTATTTATGTTTTAGAGTTGTGTTGTGATATCTTCAAGTGAGTCCTTAGGCTTGATCGTGTGCATTTGCGTGTATGATTAGTGCACGATTAAGCCGGGGTCGTCACATTATCGTTGTTCGTAATGATAAAACTGAATTGATTCCACAAAGAATTGTCACAGGTTATAGAATGGTAATTGATTTTAGAAAACTAAATAAAGCTACTAGGAAAGATCATTATCCTCTACCTTTTATTGATCAAATGCTCGAAAGACTATCAAAACATACACACTTCTGCTTTCTAGATGGTTATTTTGGTTTTTCCCAAATACATGTGTCACAAGAGGATCAAGAAAAAACTACTTTGACTTGCCCTTTCGGTACCTTTGCTTATAGACGTATGCCTTTTGGCTTATGCAATGAACCTTCTACCTTTCAAAGATGTATGACTGCTATATTCTCTGACTTTTGTGAGAAGATTGTTGAGGTTTTCATGGATGATTTCTCCATTTACGGAACTTCTTTTGATGATTGCTTAAGCAACCTTGATCGAGTTTTGCAGAGATGTGAAGAAACTAATCTTGTTTTGAATTGGGAGAAGTGCCACTTTATGGTTAATGAAGGTATTGTCTTGGGGCATAAGATCTCCGAAAGAGGTATTGAAGTTGATAAAGCTAAGGTTGGTGCTATTGAAAAAATGCCTTGTCCTAAAGATATCAAAGGTATAAGAAGTTTCCTTGGCCATGTCGATTTCTATAGGAGATTTATTAAAGACTTCTATAAAATTTCTAGGCCTCTTACTAATCTCTTGCAAAAGGATGTCCCATTTGTTTTTGATGATGATTGTGTAGAAGCATTTGAAATACTTAAGAAAGCCTTAATTTCTATACCTATTGTTCAACCACCTGATTGGAACCTACCCTTTGAAATTATGTGTGATGCTAATGATTATGCTGTTGGTGCTGTTCTAGGACAAATAGTTGATAAGAAATTAAATGTTATCCATTATGCTAGTAAAACTCTAGATAGTGCTCAAAGAAATTATGCTACCACTGAAAAAGAATTTTTAGCAGTTGTATTTGCTTGTGACAAGTTCAGATCTTATATTGTTGATTCCAAAGTAACTGTTCACACCGATCATGCTGCTATTAAATATCTTATGGAAAAGAAAGATGCTAAACCTAGACTTATTAGATGGGTTCTCTTGCTGCAAGAATTTGATTTACATATTATTGATAGAAAAGGAGCTGAGAACCCCATAGCAGACAACTTGTCTAGGTTAGAAAATATTCTTGATGACCCACTACCTATTGATGATAGCTTCCCTGATGAACAATTAGCTGTCATAAATGCTTCTCGTAGTACTCCTTGGTATGTTGATTATGCCAATTATATTGTTGCTAAATTCTTACCACCTAGTTTCACATACCAACAAAAGAAAAAGTTTTTCTATGATTTAAGAAATTACTTCTGGGATGATCCACACCTTTATAATGAAGGAGTAGATGGTGTTATTAGACGTTGTGTACCTGAGCATGAACAGGAAAAGATCCTATGCAAGTGTCACTCCGAGGCCTACGGAGGACACCATGCTGGTGACAGAACTTCACATAAGGTATTACAATCTGCTTTTTATTGGCCTACTCTTTTCAAAGATGCTCGTAAGTTTGTCTTGTCTTGTGATGAATGTCAAAGAATTGGTAATATTAGCAGACGTCAGGAAATGCCTATGAATTATTCACTTGTTATTGAACCATTTGATGTTTGGGGATTTGATTATATGGGACATTTTCCTTACTCTAATGGGTATACACATATTTTGGTTGTTGTTGATTATGTTACTAAGTGGGTAGAAGCTATTCCAACTAGTAGTGCTGATCATAACACCTCCATTAAAATGCTTAAAGAAGTTATTTTCCCAAGGTTTGGAGTCCCTAGATATTTAATGACTGATGGTGGTTCACACTTTATTCATGGTGATTTCCGTAAATTGCTTGCTAAGTATGATGTTAACCATAGAATTGCATCTCCATATCACCCTCAGTCTAGTGGTCAAGTAGAATTAAGTAACCGAGAAATAAAGTTGATTTTGCAAAAGACTGTTAATAGATCCAAAAAGAATTGGTCTAAGAAACTTGATGATGCACTATGGGCTTATAGAACTGCTTATAAAAACCCTATGGGTATGTCTCCATATAAAATGTTTATGGAAAAGCATGTCACTTACCTCTTGAACTAGAACATAAAGCTTATTGGGCAATTAAAGAGCTCAATTATGATTTCAAACTTGCCGGCGAGAAGAGGTTATTTGACATTAGCTCACTTGATGAATGGAGAACCCAAGCCTATGAGAATGCCAAATTGTTTAAAGAAAAAGTAAAAAAAAAGGCATGACAAAAGGATACAAAAGCGCGAATTTAATGTAGGTGACCATGTCCATCTATACAATTCTCGTTTAAGATTTTTTGCAGGAAAGCTTCTCTCTAAATGGGAAGGGCCTTACATTATCGAGGAAGTTTATCATTCCAGTGCCATCATGATCAACAACGCCGAGGGCAATAACCCGAAGGTGGTAAACGAGCAAAGAATCAAACATTATATCTCAGGGACTCCCATAAATGTTGAAACCAATATTATATTAATACCATAACACCGGAGGAGTACATAAGGGATATCTACTAGAACGCTCCAGACCTCCGAAAAGGAATAGGCATGTGATACGGTAAGTAAACCGACTCCAAAACTTTTCCAAAAGCAATTTTACTCCGTTTTGGAATATTTAAAAATTTAGGAATTAAAAAGTAGTCCGAAAAGTGCACGAGGAGGTGACAAGCCTTGGGGGCGCGCCCTACCCCCTGGGCGTGCCTCCCAGGCTTGTGGCCACCTCATGTACCCTCTGGACTCTGTTTTCTTGTAGTACACTCCTTTTGGTTGGTTAAAATTCATTATATAATCTCCCGAAGGTTTTGACCACCGTACCACGGCAATATCCTCTGTTCTTGTTTCATGTTGTTTTCCTAGCAGATCTGAAAATGTGTCGTCTCAAGATTCAGAGGGAGAGAGCTATGTTGTTGATTACATCGCAAACCCAAAGGCTTATGGGGAGGTGGAGCATTACGGCTGGACTACACAGGAGGAGGAAGACTCCGACATGGAGAGAACAAGGAACGATAGCTCCGATGAAGATGAAGATCCACTACCTCAACCTGGCGATATGCACATGGGATTCAAGAAGTCAAGCCTTCCTAAGGTCCAATCTATCCCACCATGTTTTCTGCAGGACAGCAAGGCGGCGTTATGCAAAAAGATATTGAGACTCGAGCTCGAGAATGATGATCTAAGGGAGGAAAATTTTAGCCTCAGACGCAAGCTGGAGAAGAAGAATACATCAACTCCATCATCCCCACCTCCGAAGAAAGGGACCTAAGTACATGGGTAAGGGCACTCCCCTTGGCTAGTGCCAAGCTTGTGGGAGGTGTCCCAGTATCGTATCACCATCACATCTTTGCCTTTATCATTTTTCTTAGTTCGATCCTTTTGGTTATATCTTGGTTTAGTAAAATAAAGTTTTAGTATGATCTAGCTTTGAGTTTTGCTTTGTGTTCCCTCTATGTAATCGAGTCTGAGAGTTATATAATAAAGATTAGTTTTGAGTTGAGGGCTTTGCTTTCCTGTTATGATCTTGAGTAAAAGAAATAAAGAATAAAAAATAAAAATATTATATAATGATCTTATGGGAAGTGATAACTTCACATATAAGAAGTATGTCGCATGAAATTTGTTGGGAGTTAACAAACGTAGTTTTGGTCATTGTTGCAATTAATAGGAAGTAATAAAGAAAGAGAGGTCTCACATATAAATATACGATCTTGGACATCTTTTGTGATTGTCAGCACTCATTATAATATTATCTGCTAAAAGGTTGATGTTGGACAAGGAAGACAACATAATGGGTTGTGTTTCTTTATATCCGAATAGAAGTTACATTTTCATGGATCCTCCAACATGTTGAGCTTGCTTCTCATCCTATGCTAGCCAAATCTTTTTGCACTAAGTAGAGATACTACTTGTGCATCCAAAATCCCTTAACCCAGTTTTTCCATGAGAGTCCACCATACCCACCTATGGATTGAGTAAGATCCTTCAAGTAAGTTGTCATCGGTGCAAGCAATAAAAATTGCTCTTTAAATATGTTTGATCTTTTAGTGTGAGGAAAATAAGCTTTATACGAACTTGTGATATGGAAGAAATAAAAGCGACGGACTTCATAATAAAGTTCTTTATCACAAGCGGCAATATAAAGTGACGTTCTTTTGCATTAAGATTTTGTGCATCCAACCATAAAAGCGCATGACAATCTCTGCTTCCCTCTGCGAAGGGCCTATCTTTTATTTACCTCCTACCCTTATACAAGAGTCATGGTGATCATCACCTCTTCTTTTTATACTTTTTCTTTTTGGCAAGCACTTTATGTTGGGGGAAGATCCAGATATATATATCCACTCGGATGTAGATATTCATAAACTATTATTGTTGACGTTACCCTTGAGGTAAAAGGTAGGGAGGCAAAGTTATAAGCCCCTATCTTTCTCTGTGTCCGATTGAAACTTTGATTTCATAAGTATCGTGTGAGTGTTAGCAATTATGAAAGACTAAAAGAAGGTTGAGTATGTGAAACTTGCTATATGAAAGCTCTTACATTGACTCTTTCCGATGTTATGATAAATTGCAATTGTTTCAATGACCAAGATCATAGTTTGTTGGTTTTCAATAAACACTACTGCAGGTTGGTCCAAACGCGACAGTCCAATCAGAGACCCTTCGACGAAACTGTGTGCGAGCATTAATCACAAATGGTGATGTAATAAAACCGTCAAAAAAGATACAAAACATTTGCGATGGCGGTGACATCAAACACGGTTCAGATTAGAGTTACGTGTGCGATCCGTGGCATACGGTTAATCCAGCAGAACTGTTTGCGATGAGGCAGAATAACAGAAACGGGCAGCCAGATGAGGGTGTGTGCGATATACGGCATACAGTTCACTAGGATGAACTGTGTGTGATTAGCCAACACAATAGAAATGGTCAGCCAGATCAAGGTGTGTGTGATGGAGGGCATACAGTTCATTCGGATGAATTGTTTGCGATGAGCCAAGACAACAGAAACAGTTCAACTGAACAAGATGTGTGTGATACGCGGCAAATAGGTCCGTAATCAGAAATGTGTGCGAAGACCAATAATAACACAGACGATTGCTGCTAATGAGCCGTATGATTTGCTCTGTCTACAGAAGAATAACATATATATATATATAGGGTGGGTCTATTATGATAACACCCCTTAAGAGTCTTATTCTAATAACACCCAGCTTATTCTGATAACACCTACGACCCGCACGGTAGCTACAGACTAACGACGACAGAACTGCACTGAACAAAAATCCCACCCCCTCCTCCCACGACCACCCACCACTCTCCCCCGAGCCCCACTCCTCCACCAACCTCCCTCCCCCTGTGCAGCACGGCACCCCACCCCACCACCACCTACCTCCAGCCCCGTCACCGGCCACCACCTTCCCGGCAGCCGGCGACCACGGGGATGGCCCCCGACCACCGCGACGCCCCACCCCACCACCTCCTCCCACTCCCGGTCGGTGTGCCTCCCGCCCCCGCCCCACAGCGCCGTGCTGCCATAGCTCCATCCAAGCCCGACGGCCGGCACACCTCCTCCCACTCCCGGCCGCCGTTCCTCCCCTCCCCCATCGCATCGCTCCGCCATTCCCCCACCCCGCCTCTGCCACCACCTCATGGCGCGCGCCTCCTCCCTGGACAACCAGATCTCGGCCACCCCGGGAGCCCAATGCCTCGCACCTGCCTGATCTAGCCCGCGCCATGCCTGTGATGGTGGTTGCCTGATACGAAGGTGGTTGCCTGCTCCCCTTCTAGTCCCGGATCCGTTCGGTCGCCTGTGATGGGGAGCTCGCCTCAGAGTCGCCGTCGGTGGGGCTCACCTCCGGTGATGCGTGACTTCTGCCCAACTCTGTTCAGTCGCTGGATCTGCGCCCTGCGTGCACCTACATCCATCCCGTCCCCATCAGAGTCCATGGCGTCCGGCGGTGCACTTTTTTGGATTGTTGGATGGGCAGCTCGGGCAAGCAGAACGCCATTGTTGTGCGTTGCGGTTCGCAAACAGTGCACGTGTAGTTTGGCAACGGCCTCCATGCAGTTCCCCTGTAGCAGTTTGGTTGATGTGTCGATCCTTATCCTTCTCCCCTTCTTTTATTTCTTCTCCACAGGTGCCTGACGACCTCTCATTTACCTCACTGTCGGCTTCTTGCAATTCGCTAAATGTGATGAATGGTGTTTGAATTTCCAGGCTTGCAGTTCACCAGAAGCAAAAATTAGGACCACGGCGAGTTGTTTCGGTAGCATGCGCTCTTGCAGTTCACTCGGCGGCGGGTTTCATGAGTTGGCGCCACCAGCAGGCTGACGGTGAGCTACCAATAGTGTCCACTGTAGTTCGTGCACAATCAATTCTTCTTCGGTGTGGACTTGCTGTTTGTCAGCGAGCCGCTAGCAGTTGGAGCAGCTCAGGTGTGCAGTCAGTTGTATATTCCCATGCGCTTCGCTTGTAATTATTATTTTCAAAACACAAAAATTTCTTTGTTTTTGTTTTGACAAAGGAAGTCCATTTGCACTAACAAAGGCTGTCCATTTTGGAAGAAAAAAAGCCAGGGTTATATTGTATTTCTTTTGTCGGTGTTCGTTTCTGCAGATTTACAAAGATCATCTCTAGAGGAGTTCATTTGGGAGCAGTTGGATGAACTCCACATGATGGTTCAGTTTTTCTGAGCATGCAGTTTTGTACCCATCCCTTCTGTGATAGTGGTAGTTTGCTCGCAAGGAATACCAAAAAAGATGCAGCTCATTAAACATTGACCATGTAGTTCAGATGTCCCCCTGGACGTGTGGGATGCATCCTCCTGTGTTGAAGTTTTTGCCCTCCACCCTGTGATGAACGTGTGATAATGTGTGTTTTCAGTAGTGTACGTGCAGTGCACATGTGCCGCCCCTGTAGTGCACTAGTCTTATTTCATGCAATGCAGAACGCGCGCCAATAAAAAATATCATGGAGGAACGTATACGGAGAACTACTCTCGTCCTTGCAATGCAGAACACACGATGGAAAAAAGAAAAGGAAAACTTCCACTTGACCATTTGATGCAGTGCGGTTTTCCAACTAAAGTAGTGCGGTCGGTTGTCTGACGTTGTTCATCTTGTAAGTGCAAGAAAAATTGTTACCGAAACGACAAAGAAAGTAATGCGGTTCACTTCTCCATACTTTTGAGGGTCACTTACGCCCGTGTGAAGTCCGGTCCACCTCCTCGCCTGAGAAAATTTATGTCTAAATAAAAGAAATCATGAAGTCCACTTGATTGTCTGATGCAGTGTAGTTTTGAGTTTGAAGCAGTGCGGTTTTCTGTCGGATGCAGTACACACGTAGATTTTGGTATCGCGAAAAACAGAGTGTCCGCATTTCGTTAAATTCAAAATTCCTCTTAAACCGTAACGAATTAGAGAGCGTGTTCTACATGAAAAAGTTGCGCCTCGTCGATATCTTTCCAATGGCGTATAATTTAAATCATTCCGATCAGCGCTTTGTAAAATTTTGTGAAAAACGGCCGCTGCCACTCGTCGTCAGCCGCATGTTTTTCAAAATTAACTTAAAACCGTAAGGAATCTCAAAAACATTTGGACATATGAAAGTTGCGCCTCGTCCATAGCTTTCCAACGCGTATCACACGCCTCGTTTCGACAAACGGTTCAAAAACTGAAGCGAAAACAGTACCAAAAAATTCAAAAAAAAAAATAAAAAACAGAATTCCGTGATTTAGTAAATTTGAAACTGCTCTTAAACCGTAATGAATTAGAGAAAATAATAGATATGAAAAAGATGCGCCTCGACGATATCTTTCCAACGGTGTATCATTTGCTTCATTCCGACCAGTGGTTTAGAAAAAATCGCAAAAAAACGCTCGCTGCCACTCGTCGTGGGCCGCATCATTTTCAAAACTGCTCTTAAACCGTGAGGAATCTCGAAAAGTGTTCACAATGGCGAAGTAGCGCCTAATCCATAGCTTTTCAATGGTATATTACACGCCTCGTTCTGACAAATGGTTAAAAAACTAGAGCAAAAAAGATACCGAAAAAACACAGCGTGCAGTTTTTTGCGACGGGAAGTTCACTTGCGTGAGTACTGCAGCACACTTGGTTTAAACAATGACGTGCACTTGCGTTAAGCGTGCTGTGCGGAAGTGTTATCAGAATAGTTAATCTGCTAACACTTACGAACTACATGCTCAACGCGAGGGCACTGCACTTTCTGTAGCAAAGGTACTGCAATACATAGACTAGTGAACTTCGCGTCGGAAAAAACTGCATGTGGTGTTTTTTCGATATTGTTTTCGCTTTAGTTTTTTAAACGTTTATCGGAACGAGGCATATAATATACCATTGAAAAGCTATGTATTAGGCGCAACTTCGCCATGTTGAACACTTTTCGAGATTTCTCGCGGTTTAAGAGCAGTTTTGAAAACGGTGGGCGCCCAACGAGTGGCAGCGAGCATATTTTTGCGTTTTTTCGCAACCCGCTTATCGGAATGAAGCAAATAATACACCGTTAGAAAGATATCGTCGATGCGCATCTTTTTCATATCTATTACTTTCTCTAATTCGTTACAGTTTAAGAGCAGTTTCAAATTTACTAAATCGCGGAATTCTGTTTTTCAATTTTTTTTCTATTTTTGGTACTGTTTTTGCTCCAATTTTTTAACCGTTTGTCGAAACGAGGCGTGTAATATACCGTTGAAAAGCTATGGACGAGGCGCAACTTTCATATGTTGAAATGCTTTTGAGATTCCTTACGGTTTTAAGTTAATTTTGAAAATCGTGCGGCGGACGAAGAGTGGCAGCGGCCGTTTTTTCGTAATTTTTTTCAAACCGCTTGTCGGAATGATCCAAACGATACGCCGTTGGAAAGATATCGTTGAAACGCAACTTTTTCATGTAGAACGCTCTCTTTAATTCCTTACGGTTTAAGAGCAGTTTTAAAATTACCGAAATACGAACGCTCTGTTTTTCACGACACCAAAATCGACGTGTGTACTGCATCAGACAGAAGAACGCACTGCTTCAAACTAGAAACCGCACTGCATCAGACAATCTAGTGAACTTCCTGATTTCTTTTGTCGGTTGTAAACTTTCTCACACGAGTTTTTGTTGGTGTTTTTTTATTTTATTTTATGAAAGAGAGTGGACCGCGGAGACAAGGGCAAGTGAACCGTGACATAGATCGAAGTGAACTTGTTGTCTTCTTTTTGTAAATTCATCTAAAGTACATGGTTGACATTAGTGAGATGCATCGTGTTTTTCTCCTTTTCCTAACTTTCTCTATTAAGGATTTCTGGGCTGCATGGACTGGACGATTGGATTGCATTAATTTCAATTTGCTTTGTGTTTACTGCACGCAAACAACATTGTGAACCGCAGGGAGAGGGACGGTTTCAGGGGGGATAAGCAAAATGAATTGCATGCTCGAGCAAAAACAAACATTCTTTTTGTTTTTGATCTTATCAAACTTGTCTTTTTATCTCTGTTCTTTTTAGAACCACATACGCCGCTAATCCGTACTGTGAGGACGTCCCAAGCGAACTGCAGAGTGTAGACATTGGGGGACAACCACAAAAAATTCAGACGCCTTGAATTTTTGCACAACAAATATAGAAGTCAACATGCCGTGTCGTGGACCACACAAGAGATATCAGTGTACTGCACGCCGTGCACACCCGATCAACGCCGCCGTGTGGTCGCTGCACTCTACAGTAACTCACACCACGGACTGCATGTATCCAGGCGAACTGCAGGACAACAAAATCTACTATTGCGGATGAGATGGGGGGCAGGAACCTGCTGGTGCTGAACATTAGCGGCGGCACACAACAAATTACATCACATGACAGCACATAAAAATGCAAACAGTGAACTGCACGCACAAGCTGGCCAAACCGCACACCCACGCCTGAGCTCCATGCCGCTCTGCCGAGCTGCACTCTCATCACCGGCCGAACTGCAAACCACTGAAACTGCAAAACAGACACAAGAAGTTATAAGGGGTAGCGTGCAAAAAATGCAAACAGTGAGAAACGACCCTGACCCTCTTGCTGACGGAATATGAGACGACCACGGGGGCGCTGAATCCCTGGAGACGACGAGGAGAGGGACGCCTCAACCAAATTTCATGCCGTCGGCTTGCGCACTACACACGCACGCTTGGTGTACTGCAAGTGCGTGCCACAACCAAACTTCACGTTGTCGCCTTGCGCACTGCATGCCGTCGGCTTGCGCACTGCACGCGCACGTGGTGTACTGCAAGTGCGTCCCACAACCAAACTTCAGGCTGTCACCTTGCGCACTGCACGCCCACGCCTGGCATACTGCAAATGCGTGCAACAACCAAACTTCACGCTGTCAGGGAGAGGAGGTGAGGTGGTCGACTCTGCCCTGTCTGTACTGCTGTGGCGATGGCATCGACAGCAACCAAAATGAACTAAAGGCCGTCGCCGGTGAACTACATGTTGGGGAAGGACAGAGCTACGAGGGGGTGCTCCGGTGAACCTCCGGTGATGTGTGCGAGCAGCAGCGAAAACACTAGCGATTTGGGTACTGCACCAATGATCCAACCGACCTGCAACGAAGAGCAACCTGCACTGCTCGCCGTCAGCGGAGAACACTAGTGAAGATTTTGTTCTGGGCATCTTTTTGTTTGTACCTGCTGGCACGCCATGGGAAGGGGACTGCTGGAGTCCAGGGAGGGGGGAGGGATCCCGTGTGGGTGAGTGCCACGGACCCGTCCACGCTGGGAGGTGCGGGGTCGCGTGGCTGGAAGAGGGAGCCGAGCTTGACAGATCCAGGGGTTCCTCGCTCCACCATGGACGAGAGGAAGCCGAGATGAGGAGCGCGGCGGTGGGTCGTGTCGCGGAGTCACAGTGGCGGGTCGGGGATGCGGCGGTGGGACCTCCTGAGCGTCGGTGTTGCTGGCGGAGGCCGGATCCGGCGAGGAAGACAGGGGATCCAGAGCATGGCCGTGCGGGGGCTCCCCTGTCGCCCGATCCAGAGCAGCCCGACGGTGACGGCTGAGGCACCACGCGGTGGATCCTCGCCGAATCTGGGGTCAAGACAGGGGGATCGAGGAGCTGCGGGGGACACATGGAGCGCGGCCGCGCGGGGCACCTCTTGCACCAGGAGGAAGAAGGCAGGGGCGCTCCGGCGTTGGGAGGAAGGAGGCCAGGGGCCTAGAGGCAACAGAGTGGGTGCCGTGGCCTGCGGGCTCCAGTGTGGAAGGTGGAGAGGATCAAGGTGGGTAAGTCATGTGGTGGCCGGTGGAGGTTGGGAGTAGGGAGGGAGGCTAGGAGATGAAGCGACGGTGGAAGGGAGGAGAGGGTGGCCGGCTAGCTGGGGAAGGCAGGTTGGGCGGCGCTGACAAGCTCCTGATCCAGATCGGGAGAGGAGAGAGCAAGGAGGTTGGTGGGGGGAAGAAGGTGGTTAACCGGGGGTGGGTTTCGTGCGTGGTAGAAGGTGGGGCGGGTTTAGGGCAACTACAGTTTTTTGGGGGTTTGTGTGCGGTCCGGTCATAATGGACTAGAAGTGCTCAAGTGTTAGCAGAATAAGCTAGGTGTTATTAGAATAAGACTTTTAAGGGGTGTTATCATAATAGACCTACCATATATATATATAACTGAAATAAACATCCAATTACATAAGTGACTATACAGATCATTCGCACACACCTCAATAAACAATTGCATGCATTCTAAACTAGGAGAAATGATCGTCTAGTCATCTACTTCTTGTAACGCTTCCCACTGCTTTGTGGCTCGATCCCTCGTCTAGGGCAGGAAGAAGACACTTCCTCATGTCAACGATCCACATGTACATCTCATAGCTTGTGTACGCGTCCTTGGCCGCGTACTTGACGTGTTGTTCATCCAGTCTCTGATGCCAGACACTGTGCCAGGCGTTCTTGTTCTTCTTGCTCTCATCCTTCATCTTCATGTAGTAGGGGTCAATGATGGCCGAGGCGAGGTCAACCAGGGAGTTCTGTTTGTTGTTGTCGCTGCCCCAGACCTTGTAGTGGTCCTGGATGTTGACAAGATTCTGATATTTCAAGCCCGAAACCTTGAGCGCTTTTAGATCGTTGGTGGTGTCCATCGTAGCGAAACTGTAGTTGGAGCTGTTGATAAACCTAGAGAAACGCTCGCAAGGCCTTGTGCCCAGGTGGTAGTGGTAGACAAGGACGTCATGTCGCACACACAACTGGGCGACGGCAACCTTCTGATCGTGCCCGGCACGACCGATGGTGTACTCGAGGTCGAAGCCGACCACTTGGTACTTCCCCTCAGCAAGCATCTGCTCCATAGTTTGGATGGAGCTCTCCACTGAGACCGGCTCATTCGTGTAGACCACCGAGAGGGCCTTCCCCCTCACGTGGGTGTCCACTACGTGATGCATGGTGAACTGCCCCCCGTTGTCATCGTCGGTCGCTGGGAGAGCCATTGGAACCGATGGATGTCCTCTCTGTATGTGTCATCGTGGGTGTGCTTATTGTGTCTTGTGGTGCGAGAGATGAAGGTAGATGGCCGCATGAATAAATGGGGGCCGAGCGCGGGTAACTGCATCGTGGCGGCGCCCCCGCCGCAACCGCATGCATAATGGTAGCACGAATGTATGTGATCGTGCGCCGGCCCCAAACACTGGCAGCGCGTGTGGAGGGATGAGGGTAGAGCACCCAGAGAGACGCGAGAGCATAGCATGTGCGGTGGGACGCGAGCAGAGCGCGCCGCGACCGCCTCAACCATGAGCAACCACACGCATAAAGCAGTTGAACACACAGGGAATGGTCGTCTACAAGACGGCCGGCAGTTGCGACGCTGCGTAGAGAGCGGCCGTGTGCTACTAACTCCGTCTTCGTCTATTAGTCCCCTTTATATTCTGTGCCATATTTTGACCTTAAATTTAACCAACGAAATGTTGATGCATGTTATAAAAATTATATAATTGGAAACTATGTTCAAATACGAATCCAACGATATAATCTTTAGCGACATGCATTCGTATTTTATTAGTTAAATCTCTAGTCAAAATTTGGCACAAAAATACATAGACGACTTATAAACCAGGACGGGGGTAGTAGGTAACTAAATCGCAAACTTTTTTTTTATTAACCGTATGTGTACGTGTCCTTTCGGCCTCCTCTCGCACGTCTTGTCACCCCGCTGCCGCAGACGGCTTACAGTGCAAGCTTGCGCAGCGCGTGGGGGCGTTCTTTTGGCCAAACGGCGGCTCGAAGTGGTGCCAATGAATCGTCGGTGAGCTCGTTCCCGCGCAACCTCACAGGTTCCCGCGCAAGCTTCCCGCCCGACTCGGTGAAATCCCCCAAAATCCCAATGCTTACCAGCCTGCTATATAAACCCTCACGGCCGGCGAGTCCTGCGTCGCATTTTCCCCTCCCTCCCTGTAGCTTATCTCGTCTGCTTCTCCCACAATCGCCAATGGCACCAGTCCGTCGTCGTCGCTCAACCACTCCACCGTCATCAGAGGACAGCTCCAGCTGGGAGGCTACACCACGGCGGCGGCGCAGTCCTCGGCGTAGTGTAGTGCACGTGGCGTCCCTGTTGGGTGTTCGCGGAACACCCACCACACGCTCCACTGCCGCTGCCCGTCGGCAGCTGTTGCCGGCCGCCGTGACCGCCACACCACCGTCGAAAGCCAGGGCCATCGCCCGCTCTGCCGCCGTGGCCCAAAGGCGGGAGGTGGCCGTCGTGGCCGCCACCCCACTGGCGGACACCGTGGCCATCACCCGCTCCGCCACCGCGGCCCAAAGGCGGGAGGTGGTGGTCGTGGCCGCCACCCCATCGTCGGCCGCCGTGGCCGCCAGCCCACCATCGACCGCCGGGGTCATCACCCCCTCTGCCACCGCCGCCCGAAGGCGGGAGGTGGAGGTGGAGGCCCACACGTGCGTCAGCAACCTTGCGCGCTACATCGAGTTCCTGCATGAGGAGGAGGAGCGCCTCGTCGAGCACGCAAAGAGCCTTACCGCCGCTGTGGCCGCAGCAGACGCCGCCGTAGAGGCGAGGAATCAGGAGATCTACGAAGAGAACCATCGCTTCGAGAGGGGTAGTCTGGAGCGGCAGTGGGCGTTCGAGGTGAGCGTCGCTGAAGGTGCAGCAGCGGCAGACACCGTATTGCAGTTGTCCAGCTCGTCGGTAGGCTCCTCCTCCTCTGCCTCTTATTGAGCGTGCTCGGCAGAGGAGAGGCTGCCGAAAGTAGTACAAAGCCCCTCCGTAGTAGTATTATTTAGGGGCTATTTTGTTCAGTTCATCTGAGTATAGATGTGGTGGAACTATACAACGTACTTAAAATTAGCTAGTATATATAGTTGAACTAGCTATTTCAGTACATGGTTGGCAACAATTGGGGAAAAGTTTGGTCGATTCAGCTGTCGAGTTGAACTGTTTGTATAAAAGAATGATTGCTTAATCTATGAATGAAATCTATGCTTAATTACTGAATTTTAGTTGCAAAAATTAGATAGTGCTAGTGATTTTTAGCTGCATATTTTGACAAATGGCAGTGTTACTAGCTTGACAAATGGCAATGTTACTAGATCAACAAATGCCAATCTTTCCAGTTTGACAAATGGCAATATATCCAATATGACAGATGCAAATCTTACCAAATTGTCCGTACGTGCTTGCACACGGGTCATCCAAAACAACCGTTTGCGTTGAAGGGATGTACAAATCCTGCTCGGCGGCTTAGCGCCGAAGTCTGGCTTTGCATACCGTATTCAATCTGAACTGTTTGCGTTGAAGAGATGCACAAATCCTGCGCTGCGAATTTTCCCTTGGCTTACTGGGGAAGACCATAGCTCTCACTTTGCATATGGGTGTTCTATCTAAAATGTTTGCGATCAAGAGCTGCACAAATCCTGCTCGACATATTTTCCCTTGGCTTCCTGGGGAACCTGTCGGTTTGCATATGGGTGTTCTATCTAAAACGTTTGCGATGAGTGTTTTATATTTAAAAACATTTACGTTGTTTTTAAAGAAAATCATTTGATAAGTCTGTACATTCAGAGAGAAAAAACACAAGTTCGTTCAAACCATATCTTTCATTCAGTCACACTGCGAATTTATATTGATATGATCGAGATACACTGATACAGTATTAAACCCAAAAAAACTAATTCTGGCGGTGGCGGAGGCGGCGTGCCGCACCGGCGTTGTCGTTGTCGTCCTCTGGGATGCCGTTGTTAAAGTCTTCAAGGCAGCACGGAATGTTCTTCACTTGGAAATTAAACATCATGTCATCGCGCGATCGACGGGCGGGGCGCGGAAGGACGGCAACCCGCAGCGCTGCGAGGTAGCGGTTGATGGCGGCGTCCCATGCCACTGAGGGGGGCGCGCGCACTTGCACGGGTGCGGCGGGTGCGGGCAAACGCACGGGGACCGGCGCCGTGGTGGGTGCATGGGCGCGCACGGGCACGGGCACGGGCACGAGCGCTGGCGTTGGCATGTACACCAGCTCGCGCGGGTCCGCGGAGACCTCGCTGACGCCAGCGGCTTCCAGCTCTGCGATAGTGCTCGGCGACCATCCCGTCAATGCTACGGGGATTGTCGCTGGCATGGGTGCGGGGATGGGAGCTGGGACGGGCGCGGGGGCATCAACCGCCGCGGCCAACTCGTTCAGGGCCATGTTCATGAGGCCCCATTTCTCCTTATTTTCTATCTCCTCCGGCTCGGAGTCGATTTCACCAAACTGGAAGACTAGTGGCAGATGATCCTTATGCGCCATGGCGTTGGTGGAGGTCTGCGGGAGGGAGGGGAATGGGAGACGAATAGTAAGGCCGCCCGTATTAAACAGCGGCTCAGGCGCAGCCATTAATGGAGAGGATGCGAGCAAGGCGGGCGGCCATGGAAGTCAAAGGGCTCGCTTCCCAGTGAGCCTGCATAGCGTATAGCTCGCACGCTTCCCGGTGAGCTTGCGCATTGGAGGACAGCTTGCACGCCTCTCGGTCAGCCTGCGCACCGGACTGCGCTCGCACGCCTCCCGTTCAGTCAAGCAGCTGTCCGCACGGCACCTCCTGTAGCCATTAAAAGAGAGACACATGGCGTCACGTGAATGGTTAACAAAACACACACGATTTCAATTATACAAACGTTTGAGATGTTAAAGTGTCAGTTATTTGTTTCAAATGCCTTTGTTGGCTGTTATTCAAGTGCGCCTTCTCTCAAAATGGACACGAAAAATACCACAGCATGTCGGGTGCCATTCCATGATAGCATGCCAAGTTTCATGAATTTCAGACAAGGTTTGGATTTACTAGAATTTAAAAACAAAGTATCTCAACGTTTTGCCAGAAATCAACAGTGCCCTGGTGTTTGAAATTCATTCCCATTTCTTGTATGGGACCTAAGCATGTACCCAACGACACACATTTAATATGTCAACCCATTTTTCTGCACTGGAGCTTGTGCATGTAGTTCAAATTTCTTGCATGTCTAAAAATGCCTAGAAAACCCAGTTAATGTATAAAAATGTCCAAGCAAACCCCGAAAAATCCCAAAAATTGACACAACACTCCTGTTGTTCTATGTTGACACTAGAAAATTTTTGAAAGCAAGAAGAGGCAACGGATATCGTTTCGTCCCCAAAGGTGGACGTTCCCTACCGAAACCATCAGGCTTGTTGTGAGAAGCTCTGGTTTGCGAGAAGCTTATACCCAAACCTGCCCCAAATGGGACAAATTTTTTACCATAGCATGTTAATGCCGCTCCATGATAGCATGTCAAGTTTCATGAACTATAGACGAGTTTTGGATTTACTAGAATTTAAAAACCATGTATCTCAATGTTTGCGGCCGAGCGACGGTGGCAAGGTGTTTGACATTCATTCCCATTTCTTGCATGGGACCTAAGCATGCAACCAAGGACATAGATCTGATTTTTCAACCAATTTACATGCACTGGAGCATGTGCCTGTAGTTCAAATTTGAATTATGCACATAAATGCATAGACAACTCAGTTAATGTATAAAAATGTCCAAACAAACTCCGAAAAATTCCTAAATTTAACATAACACTCCTATTGTTCTATGTTGACACTAGAAAAAAATTGAAATCAAGAAGAGGCAACGGATATCGTTTCATCCCCCAAGGTGGCACGTCCCCTACTCAAACCACCAGGCTTGTTGTGAGAAGTTGTGGTTTGCGAGAAGCTTATACCCAAACCTACCCCAAATGGGACAATATTTTTACCACGGCATGTCGATGCTGTTCCATGACACTACAAAAAAAATACACTTTCGTGATGATACGTGTTTGTCACAGTAGGTCACGTTTTCTGTCATGCATGTACATCCATGATGATTTTATGACATAATCAAGATAGTCATACCTGTGCTGCCGTAGAAGTGTTCCATGACATTACCAAATTATCATCACGGAAGTGTCCACTTCCATGATGATAAATCACGCGTCATAGAAGTGCTTTCGTCAAGGGTAACCGACACGTGGCATCCACCGTAAAGGGTCACCGTTAAGCTATTGGGTCCGGTTTTGGATCCGATAACCCGCTAACAGCCACGACCAATGGCGATTTTCCACGTATAAAATTCTCATTGGCCAACGAAACCACGTGTCAGCTCCGCGTTGGCACAGATGTCACTCATCCAATGGGCGAGATGCACCTATGATATGTTGACACGTGGACCGGCCCAGAAGTGGCCCATAAAGATTAAATGGGCCGGCCCAGCTAAAGGCCCACAAGATTTTGCAGACCATAATGGGCCGGCCCAGCTAAAGGCCCACAAGATTTTGAAGACACTAGTGGGCCGGCCCGTTAACAGGCTGCCATGTTTTGGGCCAAATGCCAACCCATATTTGATCCGGTCCATTAACAGCCTGCCACGTTCTGGGCCTAATAAGGGCCCATATGAGATCCATCCCGTTAATAGCCTACCACGTTCTGGGCCATATTACGGCCCATATCTGATCCGGTCCTTTAAGAGCCTTCCATTCTTAGGGCTAAATTATGGCCCATATCAGATTCAGCCCGTCAACTGGACGCTGTGCTTTTGGGCCCACTTGAGGCCCGGTGAGGATTTTTGTTTGCTAAAGGCCCATTTAATAGTACGGCCTGATATTAGTTTTGGCCTGTTAAAGGCCCGTTTAACATTTCGGCCCTATATTTATTTTGGCCTGTTAAAAGCCCGTCATATAGTTGGGCCTAATTATGGCCCGCTTTGCATCCGGCCTGCTCACAGCCGATAATCCGATTGGGCCAAACAAGGACGGAGACAATTTTGGCCTGTTAACGGCCCATGATGTGATTGGCACAATCATGGGCCGGGGTCTATTTCGGCCTGCTGTCGGCCCGTGAGCTATTCGGCATGTTTCAGGCCCAACCTACTTTTCAGCCTACTAAAAGCCCATTGAATTTTCTTGCCAAAATAGGGCCGGTGGTTTACTCGGCCTATTAAAATCCCGAAACTACTAGTGGGCCAGTTTACATTTAGGCCTATTAACGGACCAAGATGACTGGGCCCATGATGCGGCCCATATATAGTGATTTGCATGACGGCCCCATTATGTACCGTAATTTTACGGTTTGGCCAGTTTACTTTTCATGGAGCGAAGACATGATATATATACAGTAAAATAACTGGAGCATCGTGAATAAGAAAAAACCTAGACTATACAATAAAGAAATTACGGCATATTACATCCACTGGGCATCAAATTTCGCCACTATGATAATAAAGCACAAGTAGACAGCAGATTACATACACTGGGCATCAAAGATCGCCACCAGTGCAAATAAACACGCCGACAAAATAATATACAAAATCGACAGCACTTCAATAGAGTTCAAGAAAGGTTAGCCCTGCTCGGGAGCTGCAGTGCAAGCAGCTGAGCAAGCTGATGAGACTATGCTTGTTTGACGCTTATATCCTCCTCACTCTGAAAGAGAAACAAGCAGACAGATGATAGGTTTTGCACATATAAGTATCAGTGCTGACAATTCATCACATTTCTTATTGGCGAATAAAGAGACACAGTTTAAAATAGCATTAACACAATATGGTATTGTTCAGGTTAAGACATGGCAGGAAATGACATTCTGAAGGAGTTGGCAGCTTCACGACACCACTTGATTAAAGATCAATAACTCATAAGTATCAATGGTTAGTGTGCTGTCAATTTATCCCATTTCAGATAGGCAAATAAAGAGACGGTTTAAATAATATAGAATGATATGACATTGTTCATAGTTAAGACATTGCAGAATATGACATTGTGCTGTAGTGGGTAGTTTCACCACACCACTGGATTACGGATCAAGAACAGAAGCATACATGCAGTGCAAAAGAAGATCACTTGCTCTGTATAGTTTAATTTATATGGTATGAAGAAGGAACTTGGTTGTACAACTGAAAACTTAAATTGAGAAGGACAAACTTTTGTTTATGAACTTCATAATAAACTTTAAACATGCAATTTGATGCAAACACCAAAAATAAACAGCTGTTGCAGTCATGCCTAACCAAATATACACAACAAAGTTTGAAGGCTTGAGAAGGACAAACTTACATTAGTGGTGAAGACCGGCTCTATAAAGCCCTTGTCCATGCTGATGGGGGGGGAGCAATTCAAGAAGTTTACCACAGAATCTTCTTCATAAGCACTGCCTTTATTATACATTTTGTTAAGAGTAAATATAGATGTGATAATATAAGAAAAAATGGAGAATATTTAAGATAAGATGAAGAGTGATGCTACATAACCAAGTAGCTATAAATGTAAGTACAGCGATACAGGCAAAAGGTACAGCCAAGAGCAATGCAGAGCTAAACTTCTTCAGTACCATTGGTGTTATCCAACCTTATAGTAAGAGTAAATATAGATCTGATGTGTAGAAAATGGAGGGCAAAGGAAAATATGCTACAGAGTGATGGTACATGAACAACTAGCTGTTAATATAAGTACACTGATAAAGGACAGCAGGTACTTACAAGAACAATGCAGAGCTAAACTTTTTCATTGGCACTGGGCATATTCTACATTAATGTAACCATTAATACAGATCTGATAATTTGGAGTGAACAATTGATAAGCAAGCTATCATGCATACTGCTGTCACATAATGAACCAGGTATGAATGCAAGTACAGTGATACAGGACAACGGGTACTAACAAGAGCAAAGCAGCGGGCAGCATATTTGCGATATCCTGTCGTCCTTTTCAAACCAGAATTCTTCTTCGAGAAAATTTCCTGCAAAAGAGATCCGTAAGGCACATGCAGAAAAGTAGAAGTTCAAATTGTCATGTGATATCATAGACAGTACCTCATCCTGGGAATGAGACCAGTGCATAACAAGGTTTTTCCATTCAATGTCTTCTAAATTTAGCACAGGAGACTTCACCGGAAGTTCATTTATAGACTTGCCATCAAAGTGTGATTTCCTCGGGTAACATTGATACTGCTACAATGCTTCCTTGAAAAGCTCAAGCAAGCTTTGCTTGTCATGACTATCCAGATTGACCCTCGCCTACTTACAACAATGTAATGTAAATAATTGATGTGTTCAATCAGCAGAAAACAGGAAAATAATCACCATGAATAGTAGCACTTACTCGTAAGTTGGACAGGAAGATGTGAAAATGGTGTTTGTCTTCACTATAATCTTTCCATGATGGGAATATATGCACGTAGTCCCTAACAACATTGGAAGTATTGTCTTTTAAACTGGGAATAACTGGAATGGGGTTCCAATCTGCAGGAATTGGCCGTCTCTGCAGTTGGGATAGGTCTTCGGCTGGTGGACTTGCTGTACTTTTTGCTGGAGTGGGATTTTTCTGTGGTACGGCTAGTGCTATGGCAACTGAAATCGGCATACCTTTTGCTGGAGTGCAAGTCCTGTGTGGTGGGGCTAGTGGTGTGGCCAGTGAAGTATGGGTACAGTCTGCTGGAGTCGGTCCTACGTTTTGTGTCACTGGTTGTAGAGCCAATATAAGTGGGGTCCTATCTGATTTCTTCGGCACCATCACGTTTTTCAAGGACTTTGCTGGTGCTCCTTCAGGTTCGGCAATCACCCTCTTCCTTTTTTATGTCTGATGCACAAGAACAACATTGAGTGGAAAACCGACAGATAGAATATGTATTGATAATGCATGGGCATGGCATCTTGACATATATGATGAGTAAACTAAGCAGATGGCGTGCAACAAAGTAGAAGAAATGCAAGACACCTTATGCAAGATACGCGCAATCAATAAAACCTTACCAAATTAGAACAGGCACCTTGATGGGTGAATAGGACAGGCCATCTGCCTTCGACTCCTCGAGGTCAGAATAGTCATTAGGATCATATTCTGAACAAGAATCTGCAGGTTGGGAGCGTATGAGTTTCATTGCATCTAGAAAGGAACTCAATGCCTTGGTGCCAATTTTGCTAGTCATTGCAGTGTTCCACAATATTCTTCTGATGCGCGCATTCTCATATTCATTGTGATTACGAAAATATCTGAGAAGCATGAAAACATAAATAGTACTGAGATTATCTTTGTAATGCAAAGGATATTCTAATATAGGGGCTCCCTGTAAACCCTTGTGTGCTATCACTGGATCCTGATGAGAGAGCCCATGTGTGCTGTAATATGGTGCGTGCATTAATATAATCTGGCACAAGTACACAAAAAAATAGGCTCCAGAAGTAAGGATAGTTGTGTGGCACCCCGGCTCAGAGCAACCGGTTTACCTTGCATTGCCAGCCCAGAGATCAAGTCTTCTGGCAACACACAACAACTTGGTACAGAAAACAACCGCTTTATTGATGCTAGCGGAAACATAGGTTCGATATTACATCAAGTAGCGAGGCCAAGCGGCACACACGGTGCAGCTGACCAATATGTACATTATTTAATGAACATGAAGGGGCCTCGATCACGACAACTACGCGGCAGCGGAACGACGACGAAGTGGAACTCCATAGCACAGGGACACCAATGTGGACACGAGCTAGATGCGGGAAGCACTCCGATCCGGTAAGACTTTCCTGAAATCTAGCATGACACGCCTGGTCAGTACATTGAATGTACTTGCAAGCTCACAACAAGCATAAGCATAATGGCAAACAATATCATGACAATTAAGCAAGTTAAATCCAATGCAACAACATACTACTTATGCAGTGAATCAAACATGTGCACTGAGTCCCGCGGACTCTCTTACCAGACGGGTTACCTCGTAACCAAAACGATGATCATACCCGGATCACAAACGAAACCAACACTTTGGTTCCCACAAAGATCATCTCATGATCTCACAAATCTCATCACTTACCCAGTGCCAAGCATATAAATTTAGTGTGCAAGATTACTTAATCATGTTGATCCATGGTGTGACTTACTTACGAGCTATGTCCATAACCGAGGACACGGCTATCGATAGATTTAATAAACACTCTTCGGAGGTTAGCACACTGTACCCACACCACGGAATCCATGGCCTCGCACTCCCATTCGGGTGGACCAACGGCATTCCGACAGAACCCTCCCATTGCCATGACACTCTCCCGGCCACTCCCACCAACTCCCCTCTGGGATAAGTCATGGGTGGCCCCGTGTCTACCAAAGACATCAACGGCCACCGTCGTGGCAAAACTTAAACGGCCCCAAACAGGGACAAGGTACCATAACAACAATTGGGCACACAAGGTTATGTCTGCTTACCGGGCCAGGGTACCGCACGCCCATAACCTTCCCTCGTTGGAGGTACCGACCAGAGGCATGACAACGGGCTGAATAACGGCCTTCCCATAAAGGCAAATGTGGTTGCACTGGGAAAACTCGATTCAGTGGCACCATGACTCGATCAACATTATGTTCAAGTTGAATTAACATCAGGTTTAACTTGAAATAAAAATAACTCGAGTCACATTAAGCCATGAACATGCAACTATCCGACATGTATCACATAACACTTAAAGTAAACAGATCAACATCATCAAAGTTTCTACTTGCACTAGTCATCATTAAGCTTCACTGGTTTTAACACTCATCACTTTAGTTATGCCATAATATATGAAAATCAATAACTCACATAAAGAAAATACTACCGATCATATCCAAAAGCATAACCACACAATCAAAACTACTTCTACTGCCTCATACTAGTCCATGCATTCAAATACTACTGTAACCTAAGCATATCAACCAGCACAAAGTAACTAGCATATGCAATATTCATTTAATTAATTAAATGCATGAAATAACTCATATTCAAGTTGGAAAAATCATAAATATTGAAGTGACACCATGCAAATATTGGTGTGGCTTGCCTTAGTGCAGAGGAGGTTCACACTCCTCCTGGTTATCTTCAAGACAAGTTTCCCCCTCTGAAAATAATTAAAAACAGCAAAAGAAAATATCAAGAATCATTCTGAAAATCACCAAAAATTCTAGGCAGTAGAGAAAAATCTCAAAATTTGTGTGCTGCTATAATATTTCAATACAAACACAATGCAAAAAGAATCAATTCATTTGGACTTATGGTTTAAAAGTTATGGCTGGTCAAAGTTGCTGGTCAAAATTTTGAATTAAATTCAAATAAAAGAATTCCAGGGGGGTGACGTCGAAAGCGTATTCTGCGAATACACCTCCACTCGTACCACTTCAGGCGCGAGTGGAGAGGCTGACAGTGGGCCCCACCTATCGGGTTTGGGGATAGGGAGAGAGAAACAGAGGGGTGGCGGTGCTCCGCCGGAGCTCACGCCGGTGAGGAGGGCTCGTCAGCCGATCTAAGAGGGAGGGATGGATAGAGGAGGTCACGGCGCACCTGCCTGTACCCGTGGCTTGGCGAGAGGTGACTAGAGCAGCTCGGAACCAATGTCTCAAGCGGCGGCTGCGGTCAGATCTCGTCGGAGATGAAGAAGACGGCGGAAGGAGGCGATTCCAGGGGCTCCAACAGGGTCAGCTCGCACCAACGGACCACCAGGGAGTCGCCGGAGGAGAAGCTGGAGCTCGAGGAGCAGTGGAGAGGTGGGAGGCAAGCAGAGGGGATCGCCGGTGAGCTCGAGCTGAGGACGGCGGCCAGAGGCCTGCCCGGCCAGGCTGCGGCTTCTCTACTGCTTGTGGTGGATGGCGGAGTGGATGAGTGAGCTCGGAGAGGCCAGGGGGCTCGGTATATATAGGCGGAGGGGGGTAGGGTTCACGGCTCTGCCAGAGCTCTCTGGAAGGTGGCGCACGGCGACGAGAAGTGCCAGGGAGGGGTGGAGGGGGTGCAGCGATCACGCGGCAACTGTGGAAGCTCGTGGACAAGCACAGGAACTCGGGTGCGGATGAAGACAGTGGCACGGGGCGCACTGTGGCTTTGGCCGCATCAAGCCCGTGCTTGCTGAGGTGTCTCCGGCGTCAGCGAGCAGCAGGGAGAGGTCAAGGGTGATGAGTCAAAGCTGGTGGTGTTGTGCGGCAGTCGGCGGCGAGCGCTGAGAAGAGCACGCGCGGAACAAGGGCTCGGGCGCAACCAGAGCGCGTCAAACGCGTGCCAGAGCCCGTGTCCACACGCGGTCACCACGCGAACTCGGCCAAACCGACGCCCAAGCGATGCCAAATCGTGTCTAGTGTGTTGTCCGTGCAGTGTTTAGTCTAGGAGAAGAGATGGCACACTGCCAGGCCGACCTGATTGAACAAGAGCTAAGGAGCAAGTTTCTGGTCAGAAACTTTGGCACTGTTTTTGGAGAGGTTCTAGAAGGAGTTTAGGGCTAATCTCCTGGGGTTAACATTTTCTTAGGAGGGTAATGAAGCTCAAGAAAAATCAGCCTCATTGGATCAAGGAATAATATACTTCCTGTAGAAACTGCATTTTGAGGTCAGAACAGAAAAGATTTTCTGTGGCAAAAATATTCCAAATAACTATGAAATATTTCTGCACAGGGAGGAGTGCCAAGGTCCAAAGAATATTTGGGAATTTTCTCAGATTTTTGTGAGCAAGAAAAATGAGGGTTGCTTTGGAGCATATGGGTCTGAAGTGATTTCCAGAGAAGGAAATGAATATTTTTCATTTATGAAAAATATTCCTATGGCCATTTTGGGATATATCAGAGAGGAAATGATGATTATGAGAGGGATGGGTTACTTGGGTGAAAATCAAGGACATGACCAAGTGTTTAAGTCCAAGTGATTTGATTAAAAAAAGTCCAAATTCAAAATCAGAGGCAAAGAAGTCCGGAAAAAAGAGAGAAGGCAAAACCCAGGCTGTCACAAGTTGGCAGATGATAGGTTCATAATATACTGTATAGAGAGTTTATTGCCAAACCATGATAACAAGAGCACACAGCAACTAGGCAGATCATAGTGTACATAAAAGGGGTACACCAAAACCAGCATATATAAATCGGGAAAGTGGAACTGGCTGGAAAATATGGTGTTGTATTGCCGCTACTAATAGAAAGCCTATCGATCACGTACAGGCCAGCTCTATTAGCTGTTAATTGCAGATGTCCCTGCTCCCCTTCCTGACAAGGAACATACTGTACGTACTAAATACAGAATAACAAAAGAGGAACATGTTAAAGAACAGAAGAGGAAGCATATTCTTGAGATTTCGCTTCTTTCAATACAATGTTGGTTGCCCACTCATGATGAATCATAGCGCCCAAAGAAATGCAATTCCATGCTGTCTCTTTATATGTGGCCACATGCATTTGGAAAATCAAGTGGGAGCATTAGCTGACCAATTAAATGTGTGTATGTTAACTAATATCAGTATCATATCACAATTCGTATTTGAAGAAGTAATCTTTGGACTTATGATTGGTGTGTTGTTTAGCTTCAAGAGTGGACTGCTGCTAGTGTGACACAAAGCAGCTACACAGATCATAGTGTAGATATAACGGGGAAACCATAAGCATCACAAGTAAAATCAGGAAAGTGGAACTTGCTGGAAAATATGGGCTACTATTGCTGGTACGGCTAGAAAGGCTTCGGATACCAGTTCTCTTCAACTGAAGGTGCGGTACTGTTAATATCAGTGTAACTCTCAAAGGCGACATAGCTCCCCGCATTTCCTTACTAATCTTATAGGATTCAAGTGGGCAGGCCACTGCAATTCCTATTCCTATGTTTACAAAATCCTACGAATCAAAGAGGCCCGAAGAGTTGAAAGTGTCCATCACAACCGACCGAATAGACCTCTACACTGCAAATGTCCCTGCTCCTCTTCACTACAAGGAACATACTATACTACTATTATACTCCCTCCGTACCAAAATATAAGTCTTTGTAGAGATTTCCACTATGGATCACATACAGATGTATACAGATACATTTTAGAGTGTAGATTCACTCATTTTGCTCCATATGTAGTCCATGGTGGAATCTATACAAAGACTTGTATTTAGGAACAGAGAGAGTGCTTATTAAAGAAGAACAGAAGAGGAACATGCTAAAGAAGAGCAAGCAGATTTTGGATAATAAAATGTTCGTTGCGCAGTGCCCACACATGATGAACCAAAGCGCATTAAGAATGCAACTCCCTGTTGTCTCTCTATATGTGGTGCACGTGCTTTTCAAAAGTAAAGTAGGAACATTAGCTGACCAATTAAACGTTATCTGTTTTAGTAATATCAGCATCATATCAGATTCGTATTTGAGCAACAAGTTTGGAATTATGAGTGGCACGTTGTTTAGCTTGATGGATTGAGGAGCAGTGCTAAGCAGCTACGATGATGGTATTTAATATAAAGGAATGTCTGCATGCAAGTCGCGTGGCTTTCGTCATTTGGGTCAGTCGACCATTTCAGGCGGTTGGATGAAGATCCGACATCTCCTAACCCTTCTTCTTCCTCGTCTCTGATTCTTCCCCTACAGAATACCGCACGGGCTGCCGGCCGAACCACCGGCCCCGACACCCCCCCCCGCACCCTCCCCTGAACCGCCCCCACCACCTGTGTTCCTCCGCCACCCCCACCCCCACCCCCGCCCCCACCCGCGTTGAGTTTTTTTCGTTCGGCGAGGCCCCACCACCGCCAGGCCACCGCCCCCCACAACCACCGTCCCCACCCGAGCCCCTTCCTTCCCTCCGGCGAGCTCTCAAAAATTGACTGACCCAATTTTGAAATTTAGTCTACTGTCATTTAACTAGTGTGGAATATAAAAGAGGAAAACCATAAGCATTGCGAGTATAGTGTTGAGCGTGCCATGGCGAATCTGAAGGTCCAAACCGGACAAAGGCAACTTTGCAACCAATGTTTGGTTTCAACTAACAAGTAAGATCCTAAGTGATGGAAAAGAAATCACAGTAAAGCAGTGGCGATCTATTTTCTTGCTGCGATAAATAAGTGAGCGGATACGAAAGAGTACCGCCTCTGGTGCGGCGCCGTGTATGCATCTGCTGAGAATTTGACGGTGCTGTGGTAGCGATGGCTGTCAGCGGCGTGGAAGCAGATCTAGGAGGGTAGACGGTGGCAGCGGGGGAAATATCCCGGCGCAGTGGGCGAGACGGTCGTAGGAGCGGCGCCGGCAAGGTGGACGACGGCGGGGATGAAGCGAGAGGACGGGATGCAAGGATCCTGGTCTGGAGCCATGGATGAGAGAGGTCGATCTCTTGTAATGGACGACAGCATCGGGGTATCAGCTCCGGCATGGTGGAGGAGGACGGCAGTGGATGGGGTGGCGGACGAAGGAGGCTGGGGTGGAGAGGGTGTTTTGGCGCCCACGGAGTACGAATGGGAAAATGGAGGGAGAGAGGAAGGGGGGAACCATGTCATTGGGACGCGCTTGTCTCAAATGCGGGGAAGGTTACCAACTTATCCCCCGTTTAAAATTTCAGACATCACAGGAATATTGGGCTGCTGGGGATAGGACGGTAATCTCGCATACACCGAATATTTGCTGACGAAGATTTCGGCCGAGGAGAGCTTGTTTTGGCGCCCACCGTGTATGAATCTGGGTGAGAGGCGATTTCAGCCGAGGAGACACTGTGTTTTGGCGCCCACCGTGTATGAATCCGGGTGAGAGGCGTTTATGTCACGTTTGAGTGAAATTACAAACCTGCCCCTATCAAGACCTATTGAAATCGAGCCGACTTGTGTTGCATGTCAGGGACAGGCAGTAATTTCCATCTCCCATATTTTGGTTTCGGGCGGTTACTGCGAGTTTGGCCGCTTCGTTCAAATTTTTGAGAAAAAGCTTGCACGTTTACCGTGCCAACTCAATTCCAATCCATTTTGTATTCTTTTTTTTCGGGCAGGATCTATTTTCGATTCGAACAAAATTCTATATACATCATTTTTTTATATATACTTTCAAAAGCACAACAAAGAATTCTGCTCCTTTATATATATAATATGATTTACAAATACAATGATCTCAAAATCATAAGGTTGAATTCAAACTTTTAAACCAAATTATGTTCTACTCAAATGTATGGATCAGTAATATCTAGATATTAAATAACATAGATGCGCGCGAATTCATATGAGTATGCATGTTTGATAGATCAATTTTGGTTCGAGTATGAATTACATGTATCATCATCTCGAATTCAAATATTTGAATCCCTTTTATCTTGACATTTTCTATACACGCAACTAAATATTTGAATCTCCTTTCACGCCCATCTCTCTTGCGTGCTCCTTCATGTAGCTATCACTCTCTTTTCTCCAGCTCACCCGCACGCTCACTTCATGTTTCTCCTATTTTCGCAAACATGGTCTCTCGCCGTCTCCCTTGAGAAGTGTCACACTCTCCCTATCATTGTACATTACACGGTTTTCATTATCTCTCACGTCTCTATCGTTCTCTGGTATCACTAGGTACCTAAGCTTTCTTTTTCACCGCCACACACACACTCTCACTCGTCCTTCACTTTGTCTTTCTCTCTAGGGTTCTCTCACGCACCCTATATCTTCCTAGATATGACTCCTACCACTAGAATTACTCTCTCCTGCACACACAACATTTGTTGGGGTCTCCTTTCCGTCTTCATCTCAGTTATAAAACTGACATTATTCATTTGTTTACCGATCAGACAAACTCTCCCCCCCCGCCTTTCTCTCTCTCTCTCACAAAACTCCTGCTTCCACTCCCCCTCCCGACTACCATCTCTCTCTCACACACACACACAAAACACTCGTTTTCGCACCCCCGACTCATATTTCTCTCACAAACATTGATCGACCAGCCTCCAGATAGGTTTATACATCCGCACACTCTTGCTTCCACTATCTCGTACATGTCTCTCTCGCGCTCCTTGTATCTATGTAGATTTTTCGTCCCTTCCTGAGACACGCCCTCTCGATCATGCACACACACACTATCGCCTCATTTTATCGTGATACCTCTCGCACACACACTCTTTGTGTCTTTGTCACACACGCATTTCGTCCTCCTCCTCTCTCCCTCTCTCTCTCTCACACACACCACACACACACACATGAGCTTTTTGCAACAATATACCACTTCTCGAATCTTGAAACCAACCACATTCCTCCCTTATCTCATCAAAACCGCCAAAGGAATATATTTTGAGTGAAACATAACATATTTTTAGTGATATACGTATTTCAAAACTAGACTCTTTTCTATCAAATCGGTGAATATGTATTAATCTACTTTGAACGTGTGGCAACGCATTGGCACATTGCTAGTTATTACTGTATAGTTTTTTGGACACCAGACAAACGATGGAGTACATATAAGAAGAGAAGAGGCGCACGCACGCAGTCGGTCTCTCGCTGTCTCGCACACATGAGAGTTACGTAAAGGCACCGTAAGCAAATAAACCCTAGGTGCACAATTGCTGCATGCGCGGGTACCGGGTACGTGGTGGAGCGCACCTTTGTAGGAATAGTCAGCTCGCGTGATAATTTGATCTGTAGGAGTTGATGGTCGGGACCACAGGTGAACGACCTGGAGGCGGTGGCTCGCCAGTAGCCACTGATCGAGTAGCCACGTTTAAAATATCATTTTTTAGCGGCGTAAGAGTTCCGATTTTCAATGGCGCGTTATACTACTAGTTTTTAGAACAATTGGTATGGAGCAAAAATGGAATTCATAACTACTACCTCCGTCCTGGTTTACTAGTCCCCATCGTATTTTGGGACAAAGTTTGTCCATGAATTTTACTTGCAAAATGTGAATGGAAAATGAGATTTTGTTATACCCAAACAAAAAAGGACCGGAGGGAGTTATTGCTCTGACACAGACGTGATTTCTCATAGCACAGGCATTGAATCGGCGCGCCGGCCAAGAGGGCCCCACTCGCTACAGGCCAGGCTGAACACGCCTCCTTGCCGCATGCAACCGGCTTCAGACTGCCCGCCTGCCTCCATTGAATCCGCACGTGTGCCGGCAACACGTCCTTCCGTGAGCCGGCCGGCATTTTAGAACACAACGCCGGTTGGCTCCTCTCGTCCGCCCGCTATTTAAACGAGGCCAGACGCCTGGCAAGAACCGCACCACACTGCCGCTCCCCATATCCTCCTTGCACCATTTTCTCCACACTCTCCATAGCATCTGGTGAGCAGGAAGACGAATTCTCCGGCATAAAAGCCGGCTGGGTGCTCCGACGAGCCAGGCAACTCACTGCCCCACCTCCCTCCCTGCCCCAGGCCGTCAGTACCATGGGCGAGGCTGCAGGCGGGCAAGCGGAGGAGCAAGCCACCGCTCCAAGCTGGCCTCTGGTGCATCAACTCGATGCTCCAAGCCTGCTCGCAGAGGAGTGGCCAGTTGCTGCACATCGGCACACGGGGGACCACGGTGTCTAGTGCACCGTGGTTGGCCGTGCCATCCGACGCAAACATTGGCGGAACCGTGGCATGCTAGCGGAGGTGGCCAACACGTCCGCGGCCATCGCCGACACCAAGGAATAGTAGACCATGGGAGCCACCGTCGGTCCGAACCCACGAATGCTATGACCACCGCATCGCCGGCATAGACACCCGGTGTGTTTCCCGGTTTGGCTCAAAACATCGTGGACCCCAGCCGCGGCCGGCATTAGAAATTATACTTGCTTCCAGAAGTTATTCGCGATTAGTTAAAAAATGTCCAAAATATAATTAATTATGTATGGTCTTGACTTGTTGTGCTCGCACTGGTAGTAGGAACTAGAGATTTTTCTTTATTTATAACTCTCCTCACATTTTTTTGGCTTTGAAGTGAATCATGGTTGTGGACATTATCTATGAATGTGCAGATATCTGTGAACATGAGTTTGATGTGGAAGTTGAACTTGGAATGTTGGGCTTGCGTGTGAACTATACCATGTCCAATGGTTCATCTGTTATTGTTTGGAAAGTAATGGCTGTTATTACATGACCTGAAAAAAATTATTTTGTGCCACATCAGTAGATGCACGGACATCACAACAGGCATGCTGACTGGATAAACATTTGAACCTAGCTATTATGAAGGAAATTTTGTATTGACAACAATTTTAGGTAGCAGGAGACGCCTAGCCTGCTCTGCCTCTGCTAGCTTCTTTCTGGCTTCTTCCATCTCTTCTTTGGCTTGGGTGAAGAGAGCATCTGATTGCTCTTTTTGCTTCTTCAGGAACTCAGCTACATTCTCAAGGGCTACTGCACGCTTTCTTTCTGCCTTTACTAGAGCCACGAGGACACGAACAGTTGATGACTCCACCTGGCTTGTGTGTAATCCAGCATCATCTGGGAATTTGCACCTTGTGTCTAATCCAGCATCATTAGGGAACGGGCACCTTGTGTGTAATCCAGCCTCATTTTGGAAACATGATCTCGAGGTTGACCATACTTCCCTCCTCGAAGGAACTGCATCCTGGCATGAAGTTACTTCTTTTTTAGATCAATAGTCAGAGCTACCCAGATCCATTAAGTAGAAGCCAGATAAACAGGACTCGGAGAAGTGAATTCAAAAGGAGAAATATAAAAACAGACTCCAAGGTGAGAACACCCACTTCCTACATCAAGCTAAAAACGAAAGCATTAGGACGATTAAGACTCTTCTTATTACACATCGAAGAACGCCGAGGCTAAGAGAAATAGAAACTACAACATATACACATCGAAGAACACGAGGCTAAACGAAAGTAATTGAAAGGGTGTTACTTACCAAAGCTCGTTTTACAGGTTCGGTGCAGCTCCTCTTTAACTTGCCATGTTCCTTGAAGATGTCCCCAATATCCCGTGTTTGGTCTTCATTGCTCCTCTGCATGTTCGCATTCATAGTTTTAAAATCTCAACATGGCAAGAAAAACATAGTAATACTCACGCATCTTGTGGGCAACATTAAAGCACTCATCAGCAATGTTAGAGCATCTCCAACAGAAGCGCAATGCGTGACACATTAAAAAAGTGTTTACAGCGCCGGAATAGCCAGTTTTTGCGGGCCGCGGAGTGCTGGCTCCAGCGGCCGCTGCAAAAAATTGCGCGTGCGCGCCACTCCAGCAGATGCGCTACATTTTTTTCTCCTTTCTACTCTGACTCAATACACATTCGACTCCGAGTCGATGCTGGCATAGATAGATACATAGATAGTTCTCAGCATAGATAGATAAAAAAATAGATAGTTCAACTACTCCTTGTCGTCCGACTCCGCCTCGGTGATGTCCTCCTCCGACGTCTCAATGTAGGTGTCAAGATACCGATCGTCGTCGGAGTCCCAGGGCGACACTGCTCCTAGCTTGATGTTGAATTGAGCGGTCGCCTTCCGCGTACGCATGTCCTCGCGATAGGCGGCTTGCTCCGCCCTCCTCTTCTCCCTCTCCACCCTCCTTTGCGCGTAGAACTCACGCTCGTTGATGATGTCCTACGGGAAGCGTTGGCGCCACAGCGCCATGGCTTCCTCGTCCATCTCGGTGATGTCGAGATGGTGCTCCCGCCTCCGGTTGTCGCGATGATCCTCGTCGGTGATAAGCCGCAGCGAAGGTGCGAGCTCCTGCGCCCGCTCCTGCATCGGCACGTTGGGGAAGTTCATGTCCCTACGAGGCCGCCGGAGGTGCCACGCCGCCACGTCGTATGCGCAGGCGGCCTCGTGGGCTGTGTCGAAAGTGCCGAGGACGAGGCGCATCTCGCCGAACCGGATCTAGGCAGAGAAGCCGCCGGAGGGGCGCGCACGGACGCTGTGGTAGCCCCAAGTTTCCCGGCGGCGCGGCGGCATTGTGGCACGGCGGCGGCAAGGCGAGAAAGTGCGGGGATAGAGCGGTGGCGAGGCACAGAGTGGTGTGAGGGCATTGGATTTTAGAAAGTGCGCCGGACGCCGCGCGCCAAAACTAGCGCGCGCCCGGCTGCTTATTCCCGCGCGCGCGCGATCCTTTCCCAACGTCCCTGCTATCTCTACTCTTATATATATTATATATTTATTTTATATTTATATTTATCTCTACTCTTATAAAAAACAGAGTTGGTGATGGTGGTGTGCCTACCATCCTGCCATATAGGCCGTCCGATTTATATCTGACGGATAGGAAGGAAACTATGGCAATTTTGCAAAAAGATGCCCACACCCCTCTCCACATTTGCAAATAAGGCCTTCTCTCATTCATCCTTTTCTCCCACAATATAAACTACTCATACAAATGCATCTTGATGTTTCGTGCAACGCATGGGCATCTTGCTAGTTCTAAAAAACTTTCCATCATTTGCCACACTACTGGTTGCAGATGAAGAACCTACCCAAGCACAGCGCAATACAGGAGCGACGCACAATTACAATGTGATATTTTGTTGGATAATGCAAGCTATAACCAATTAATTTTACCGGAACAATAGCAACCAGGAAATTTGAAGGGTAGGTATGAACAAAATTGGAACTGCACATGTACTGCTAAGAGATTCTACACATTACCAATCAAGGAGGAGTACGATGGTCGCGGCGGCGTCTGTGCATCATGGTCGGTAACAGGAGTCAGTTCATTGTCCATGACGGTGGTGCTTCTGCGCTTAGCGTCGGCTTCCGAGAAGCAGATCCGAGACCGTGGAAGACGGTGATGGGAAAGAGGGTCGTGTACGACGATGACGGTGGACCGGCTCCAGTGCGGCGTATGATGTCATCGATGAGGCAGATGCGCTGCGGTGGACGAGTGCACCGATGTAGAAGGAGAGGAGCACGAAGGCTGCGGTGCCGTGGAGAAGTCTATTTTGCGGTGGGGATAGAAAATGGGAGTATTCAGGTGTACTACTCTGGGTGCCGGGTGGGGTTGGCTGGGTAGGGTGAACCTGAAGTTACCAAAACAGCCCCCTACCCACCAGCATCCGTAGGCCTGTTCTGAAGGGTATGATGGTAACTTCACACTGCTCGAATCAGGGTCGCTGGAGATTTTCCCACCGACCTCAAAATTTTGTAACACTGAACTCCCCGTCTAGCGTGTTGGGTGATTGGGCTAAGCAACTAGCGAGTAGTACTAGTAACTACTAGTACTCCCTCAATTTTTATTAACTCTGCATATTAGGTTTGACTGAAGTCAAACTTCCTAAAGTTTGAGCAAGTTTATAGAAAAATATAAACATTTACCATAACAAATATGTATGATGTGAAAGTACATTCAATAATGAATCTAATGGTATTTATTTGTCATTGTATATGTTAATGTTTTTTCTTATAAACTTTGTGAGAGTTTACAAAACATGACTTTGACGAATGCTAATACACAGAAAAACGGAGGGAGTACACATTTGTTTTCTTAGTTTGTAGTGGAATTAATCATTTGTTGTAATCGTGAAATAAATATATTAAGCTACTGACTTCGAATGTAATACGGTTTATACAATTCAATAGTTAGAATCATTGTTGAATTCCAAGATGTATACTGATACGTCTCCAATGTATCTATAATTTTTTATTGTTCCATGCTGTTATATTATCATTCTTGGATGTTTTACAATCATTTTATAGCAACTTTATATCATTTTTTGGGACTAACCTATTGACATAGTGCCAAGTGCCAGTTGCTATTTTTTGCTTGTTTTTTACTTCGCAGAAAATCAATACCAAACGAAGTCCAAACGCAGCGAAACTTTTTGGTGATTTTTTCTGGACCAGAAGACACACGATGGGCCAAGAAAGTACCTGAGGGGGGCTCCGAGGGGAGCACAACCCACCAGGGCGCGCCTGGGGGCCCAAGCGTGCCTAGGTGGGTTGTGCCCACCTCGGCCGCCTCCCGCACCACCTCTTTGCTCTATAAATACCCTGGACGTCCAAAAACCCTAGGGGAGTCGACGAAAAACAATTCCATCCACCACAAGTTCCAGAAACCAAAGATCCAATCTAGACACCATCACGGAGGGGTTCATCATCCTCATTGGTGCCTCTCCGATGATGCGTGAGTAGTTCATTGTAGACCTTCGGGTCCGTAGTTAGTATCTAGATGGCTTCCTCTCTCTCTCTCTCTCTCTCTCTCTCTTGATTTTCAATACAATGGTCTCTTAGAGATCTATTTGATGTAACTCTTTTTGCGGTGTGTTTGTTGGGATCCGATGAACTTTGAGTTTATGATCAGATCTATCTTTTTATCCATGAAAGTTATTTGAGTCTTTTGATCTCTTATATGCATGATTACTTATAGCCTCGTATTTCTTATTCGAATCTTTGGTTTAGTTAGGCCGACTAGATCGATTTTTCTTGCCATGGGAAGAGGTGCTTTGTGATGGGTTCGATCTTATGGTGCTCAATCCCAGTGATAGAAGGGGAAATGACACGTATGTATCGTTGCCATTAAGGATAACAAGATGGGGTCTAATTCCTACATGAATAGATCTTGTCTACATCATGCCATCGTTCTTATTGCATTACTCCGTTTCTCCATGAACTTAATACACTAGATGCATGCTGGATAGCGGTTGATGTGTGGAGTAATAGTAGTAGACGCAGGCAGGAGTCGGTCTACTAATCTTGGACGTGATGCCTATATAATGATCATTGCCTGGATATCGTCATGATTATTTGAAGTTCTATCAATTGCCCAACAGTAATTTGTTTACCCACCGTATGCTATTTTTCTCTAGAGAAGCCACTAGTGAAATCTACGGCCCCTGGGTCTATTTTCCCATCATATACTTTCAGATCTATATTGCTATTTGCCTTTTTATTTATTTGCATCTTTTATTTTCAGATCTATATTATCAAAAACCCAAAAATACCTCGCTGAATTTTATTTTCTTTTATTTGCATCTATCAATCTATTACAACTTTCTAACGTCCGTTTGCTAATTTCTGGCGCCGCTACCCGAAAGGGATTGACAACCCCTTTTACATGTCGGGTTGCAAGTATTTGTTCTTTGTGTGCAGGTGCTGTTCACGTAGTGTTGTGTGGTTCTCCTACTAGATCGATAACCTTGGTCTCATCACTGAGGGAAATACCTACCGTAGCTGTGCTGCATCATCCCTTCCTCTTTTGGGAAATACCGACGTAGTTCTAGCCGCAATCAAAAGGAATTTCTGGCGCCGTTGCTGGGGAGACATCATCGACATCTACCAGGTTCCTAATCACAAATCCCATCTCCTTGCAATTTACATTATTTTTCATTTGCCTCTCATTTTCATCTCCCCCACTTCAAAAAAATTTACCCTTTTATTCGCCATCTTTTTCGTTCACCTTTTTCTCGTTCGATCTTTTATTTGCTTGTGATGCCATGTGTCTTCTATTTTGCTTGCATCTTCGCTTGCTAAAAATCTCTTGATATGGATCCTCATCCACTTGCTAATATTTTCAAAAGATCCAATTATGATGAACCAATCAATAGTGAATTGAGTTCACTAGATTACCTTTATGAAGTTTTGCTTGAGATTTATGAATCTGAAAATTGTGATGAAGGGTTAAACGAAGAAATTTATGAAGTGATTCATGATAGCTCCTTGAATGAAAAGCATGATTGCAATGATTTTACTATAAATTCTATTAATGTCAATTGTGTTAGTGATATGCAAAACCCCAAGCTTGGGGATGCTTGTTTTGTTATGTCCAATACTTGTTGCAATGATCATGATTGGGGTGATAATGATTCTTGTGATCTTGAAAATTTATTTAAACCTCATGATCAATATGCTTGTGATAATATTAAAAGTGGGTTTGGAAGAGTGTCAACTTTAGCTAAAAATAATCCCACATATTTGGAGAGTGTTCAATCTTATATTTTTTTTGATAAAAGTGGGCTTGGAGAGGTCATGACTTTATTTGATAATAATCCCACTATTTTGGAAGAGTGTCAACTTTGCATGCATGTGGATCATGAAGAGAATATTTTATGTGATACTTATATTGTTGAATTTGATTATGATCCTACATGTAATTATTATGAGAGAGGAAAATATGGTTGTAGAAATTTTCATGTTACTAAATTACCTCTCGTTATGTTGAGATTGCTATTGTTTCTTTCTTCTTCCTTGCATATGCTATATATTTCTTGTCTTGATAATTTGTTTTCTTATAAAATCCCTATGCATCGAAAGTATGTTAGACTTAAATGTGTTTGTCACATGTATTATGATGCTCTCTTTGTGTTTCAATTCTTGTCTTTCATGTGGGCATCATCAAAATTGTTAATGCCTAGCTAGGGGCATAAAACGATAGCGCTTGTTGGGAGGCAACCCAATGAATAAAATTTATTTTTGTCTTTTTCTTTCTGTTCTTGAGTGTTCACACAATTATGCTACTGTTATGATTGTTTTTTTATGTTTTAATTAGTGTTAGTGCCAAGCAAAGCCTTTGGGATCATGTTGGGTGATAGTTGATTTGATCTTGTTGGAAAACAGAAACTTTTGCGTCCAGTAAAATAATTTTAAAAATTCACAGAAGCGACGAAAATTTCTGATTTTTTTACACAAGATTGATATACAAATTGCCTCTGTTGTCCTAACTTTTCAGAATTTTTGGAGTTACATAAGTATGAGAACAATTCGTATCTTTGCATACTATTCTGTTTTTGACAGATTCTGTTTTCTTTGTATTGTGTGCTTATTTTGATGAATCTACAGTTTGTATTGGAGGTTATAAGCCAAAGTTAGAATACAGTAGATATAATGCAATAACAAAATTTGAATGAGTTTTCTACAGTACTTAAAGTAAAAATTAGTTTTCTTATACTAACGGATCTCACGAAGGTTTTGTTGAGTTTTGTGTGATTGAAGTTTTCAAGTTTTGGGTGAGATCACGATGGATGAAGGAATATGGAGTAAGAAGAGCCTAAGCTTGGGGATGCCCCATGGCACCAAAAGTTATTATCCAAAAGAGGAACAAGCAACTAAGCTTGGGGATGCCCCGAGTGGCATCCCCTCTTTCTTCTAACAATCATCGGTATTTTACTTGGAGCTATATTTTTATTCGTCACATATCATGAGTTTTGCTTGGAGCGTCTTGTATGATATGAGTCTTTGCTTGTTTTGCTCTTATTTTTAAGTCAAGTAAACTTGCTGGACACACCTATTTGAGAGAGCCAAAATTATGCTATGATTTGTTAGAATTGCTCTCTATGCTTCACTTAAATCTTTATGAGCTTTGGAATTGCTCTAGTGCTTCACTTATATCTTTTTTTTAGCACGGTATGCTTTAGTATTTTTGAAGAAATGATCTCATTCTTCACTTAGATTTATTTGAGAGTTAGTAAAATTTTTAAGAAACTCTCTCATGCTTCTCTTAAATTATTTTGAGAGAAGAAAATTTTATGCTCATGTTCTTCACTTAGATTTGTTTGAGCTATCAAAAGCAACATATAAAATTAGTCCCAAAGTGATAGATATCCAAGAGGGATATAATAAAAACTTTCATGAAGATCATTAGACAAAATAAACTTGATTCCTTGTAATAGTTTTGCGATATGATGATATAATATGTGAGTCATGTTAATGAGTAATTATGGCTTAGTAAGAATATTGATGTTAAGGTTTGTGATTCCCTATGCAAGCACGAAAGTCAATAGTTATGCAATGAAATTATATCCTACTTGTGGTGCATTATTCGGTGTTAGTTATGCTTAATGCTCGCTTATGAGATTTTTTGTTTCTTGGTTGGATGATTCTCAATCTTTTGCTAGCCTTCATTTGCACTAAGTATGATCACTACTTGTTCATCCAAAATCCTTAAACCCAGTTTTGCCATATGAGTCCACTATACCTACCTATATGTGGTATTCTTTTGCCGTTCTAAGCAACTTTGTATGTGCCATCTCTAATTTTCAAAATAAATTTCTCTTTTGTGTGCTCGTACCGCTCATGAAGCGGCAGGGGTTAGCCAATATTTTCCATGCTAGATGTGTTATTCTCAAGATGAGTGTTTATTCACTTGTCATTGCATGAGAATACGGCAAAGGTATTAGGGATGCCCAGTCCTGAAAAGAAAAATGAATTTACTTTATGTTGTCAAATAATAAATTCCTTGGAAAGTGTTGGTATGGACGGCACCCGTGGATTCGGTTAGCCGTGGATTGTGAAAGTATGGTGGAAAAAGGAATAAACTTTATTTTCTGTTTGGGAACCGCCTATGATATATGTAGCATGGAAAGTGTGGGGAATTACTCGGTCATTTTCGTTGACGGGAAAAGCATGCCGCCCAAAATGTTTTTATCTCTATCTTTTTCGCTTTGAGCTCTGGCACCTCTACAAATCCCTACTTCCCTCTGCAAAGGGCCTTTCTATTTACTTTATGCAATTTTTATTTTGAGTCTCCATCTTTTCTTATAAAGCACCAACTAAGGGGCACTATGATCGTACTTGAGCATTGGGTGTAGCTAATATGCGAGTGTGTTTCATGAATGGATCAATGATTGAGCATAATGGGCTAGGGATAACTTGCTTTAGTATTGGTATTTTGAAGGACATGGTTGTTTGTTGATATGCTTGAGTATTGAAATCTTCATGTCAAAACTAGACTATTGCTTTGAATCATATAAAAGTCCAAATGTCCATGCTAAAAAGAAAAGAATATGTGATGAACATGTTAGGCAGCATTCCACATCAAAAATTCTGTTTTTTATCATTTACCTACTCGAGGACGAGCAGGAATTAAGCTTGGGGATGCTGATACGTCTCCAACGTATCTATAATTTTTTATTGTTCCATGCTGTTATATTATCATTCTTGGATGTTTTACAATCATTTTATAGCAACTTTATATCATTTTTTGGGACTAACCTATTGACATAGTGCCGAGTGCCAAATGCTATTTTTTGCTTGTTTTTTACTTCACAGAAAATCAATACCAAACGGAGTCCAAACACAGCGAAACTTTTTGGTGATTTTTTCTGGACCAGAAGACATACGACGGGCCAAGAAAGTACCTGATGGGGGCTCTTAGGGGAGCACAGCCCACGAGGCCGCGCCTGGGGGCCCAGGCGCGCCTAGGTGGGTTGTGCCCACCTCGGCCGCCTCCTGCACCGCCTCTTTGCTCTGTAAATACCCTGGACGTCCAAAAACCCTAGGGGAGTCGACGAAAAACAATTCCAGCCGCCGCAAGTTCCAGAAACCACGGATCCAATCTAGACACCATCACAGAGGGGTTCATCATCCTCATTGGTGCCTCTCTGATGATGCATGAGTAGTTCATTGTAGATCTTCGGGTCCATAGTTAGTAGCTTGATGGCTTCCTCTCTCTCTTTTGATTCTCAATACAATGGTTTCTTGGAGATCTATTTGATGTAACTCTTTTTGCGGTGTGTTTGTTGGGATCCGATGAACTTTGAGTTTATGATCAGATCTATCTTTTTATCCATGAAAGTTATTTGAGTCTTTTGATCTCTTATATGCATGATTACTTATAGCCTCATATTTCTTCTTCGAATATTTGGTTTAGTTAGGCCGACTAGATCAATTTTTCTTGCCATGGGAAGAGGTGCTTTGTGATGGGTTCGATCTTACAGTGCTCAATCCCAGTGACAGAAGGGGAAATGACACGTATGTATCGTTGCCATTAAGGATAACAAGATGGGGTCTAATTCCTACATGAAAAGATCTTGTCTACATCATGCCATCGTTCTTATTGCATTACTCCGTTTCTCCATGAACTTAATACACTAGATGCATGCTGGATAGCGGTTGATGTGTGGAGTAATAGTAGTAGATGCAGGCAGGAGTCGGTCTACTAATCTTGGACGTGATGCCTATATAATGATCATTGCCTGGATATCATCATGATTATTTGAAGTTCTATCAATTGCCCAACAGTAATTTGTTTACCCACCGTATGCTATTTTTCTCGAGAAAAGCCACTAGTGATACGGCCCCCGGGTCTATTTTCCCATCATATACTTTCAGATCTAAATTGCTATTTGCCTTTTTATTTATTTGCATCTTTTATTTTCAGATCTATATTATCAAAAACCCAAAAATACCTCGCTAAATTTTATTTGCTTTTGTTTGCATCTATCAATCTATTACAACTTTCTCACGTCCGTTTGCCAATTTCTGGCGCCGCTACCCGAAAGGGATTGACAACCCCTTTTACACGTCGGGTTGCAAGTATTTGTTCTTTGTGTGCAGGTGCCGTTCACGTAGTGTTGCATGGTTCTCCTACTGGTTCGATAACCTTGGTCTCATCACTTAGGGAAATACCTACCGTAGCTGTGCTGCATCATCCCTTCCTCTTTGGGGAAATACCGACGTAGTTCTAGCCGCAATCATATACCAGGTCTATAGTACTTCACAATATGCTCAAACTCACATAATCCCAATCAAATGAAAATCTAAATGCATTTCATAGTTATTACTTTGTATAGGATGCAACAAAACCAACCATAACTCTACATGATCCATTATAAAGCAACATTTTGAACACATCCCAATGTGTGAATGAAACATGTAGAGAGAGCTTGTGAAGATGGAGCAAATAGGGTGGGAAAGATTGTATGTCTGTGGGCGAGAGAGTAGGAGACAAACCTCACGAGAGAGAGAGAGAGAGAGGAAGAAGTTAGGTCTGTGAGAAAGATGGAGACATGTAATATACGTGAGATGCGTGTGCATCCGGATTTTGTACATGTGGAAGGAGAAGAGACAACGGGTTTGATGAGAAAGCTGGAAAAACGTGGACGAGAGGGTTGAGGGATTGATAATTTTGTGCGGGAGAGAGAAGGGGGGAGGAGTCAGTCAGCCGTCGTCACATCATCCTGCTTCCAAATGGCCCCACATTCTCTAGTGCAGTGTGGTCGCCGTCTTCAATCTCCTCGATGCCCTCTTTGAAGATTGAGGTGGTGTGCATGCTGGGGTGCAGAGAAGCACAAGCGATAGTGGTCACCATATAACCTTGGATGGGGATGAATTGTGTGGCCAGGGGGGGGGGGGGGGTTGGTGTCAGTGTGGTGTGTGTGTGTGTGTGTGTGTTAGATATTGAGAGAAATCAAACCTATGGAGAGAATGTGTGTGTATGTGATGGAAAGCTACATGCTAAATAGGGTTTTCACGAAGAGATTGTGCGTGCGAGATAGAGAGTGATGTGCGGGCCTTGAGGCGGGCAGGGGCCGGGTGAGGGTGTCAAAATGTGTGCATTGATGCATGTGTTACATGCGATCGTGCGAGTGACGGACGAATCGAGAGAGATGGTTGTTGTGTTATGGATGCTCCTCTCTCTCTCTCTCTCTCTCTCTCGCACACACACAACTACAAATAGAAGACTGTTCTCTCATGTATACACAACATATCGGCATCTCTCTATGTCTCACTAATGCATGATCATTTGCACATTCACACCTCTCGATGTCTCTATCACACGCACACCGTCTCCACATTACCCTTCCGCCACAACACACATATGGACACATACACGCGTTCTCTCTCAGTCACACACACAGAATCAGTATTAAAAAAATGTCTAGGGCGCACCTAAAACGTCCAAATCCAAATAATCACGAACTGAAGCTAAATTCAAATATATGAAAATATTGTAGCGTGAAGAACTTTTCCAGAAAAAAAAGTAGAGTAATATTCGGGGATTGTTTTCACACACACAAAAAGGTTTGGTGGATGTCCTTCGAGCGCGACACGGTGACGCACCGTTCGATCGACCGCGCGGCCGTGGTGCACGTTCTTGCACAGGATTCCGTATCGATGTTGTGCTAACTAATGTGGTAGTATAAGCGCTGCCTCAGTCTAATGTTTATGTGTACTAGTACGGTGTTCTTTTAAGTTTGACCAACCCTATATAAAACTAAACTAAGCTCCCACACATGCACTCATCAATATGCCACCGCCGCCGTTGCGCATGCCAGCGCCTGATACGTCTTCGTCGTATCTACTTTTCCTAACGCTTTTCCTCTTGTTTTGGACTCTAATTTGCATGATTTGAATGAAACTAACCCGGACTGACGCTGTTTTCAGCAGAACTACCATGGTGTTGTTTTTGTGCAGAAATAAAAGTTCTCGGAATGGAACGAAACTTTGCGAGGGATTTGTATACAATAAAAGAAAAATACTGGAGCCAAGAACCACCGGAGGGGGGCACCTGGGTGGGAACAACCCACCAGGGCGCGCCACCCCCTCCAGGCACGCCCAGGTGGGTTGTCTCCACCTGGTGGCCCCGCAGACCCTGAAACCGATGCTATAAAATCACATTTTTCAAGAAAAAAATCAGGGAGAAAGAATTATCGTGTTCCGCGAGATGAAGCCGCTGCCACCTCCTGTTCTTCATCGGGAGGCCAGATCTGGAGTCCGTTTGGGGCTCCGGAGAGGGGGATCTTCGGTATTCGTCATCACCAACCCTTCTCCGTCGCCAATTCCATGATGCTCCCCACCGGGAGTGAGTAATTCCTTCGTAGGCTCGCTGGTCGGTGAGGAGTTGGATGAGATTCATCATGTAACCGAGTTAGTTTTGTTAGGGCTTGATCCCTAGTATCCATTATGTTGTGAGATTGATGTTGCTATGACTTTGCCATGCTTAATGCTTGTCACTTTGGGCCGGGGTGCCATGATTTCAGATATGAACCGTTTATGTTATCACCATTATATCCATGTTCTAGATCCGATCTTGCAAGTTATAGTCACTTACTACGTGTTATGATCCGGCAACCCTGGAGTGACAATAGTCGGGACCACTCCCGGTGATGACCGTAGTTTGAGGAGTTCATGTATTCACCGTGTGTTAATGCTTTGTTCCGGTTCTCTATTAAAAGGAGGCCTTAATATCCCTTAGTTTCCAATATGGACCCCGCTGCCACGGGAGGGTAGGACAAAAGATGTCATGCAAGTTCTTTCCATAAGCACGTATGACTATTTACGGAATACATGCCTACATTATATTTATGAACTGGAGCTAGTGCTGTATCGCCCTAGGTTATAATTGTCTCATGATGAATATCATCCAAAAAATTACCGATCCAATGCCTACGATTTTCCTACATATTGATCTTGCTAAGTTACTAATGCTGCTGTTACTATTGCACTTGCTACGAAACTACTGCTATCACTGTTACCGTTACTGCTGCTGCTACTACTATCAAAACTATCATATTACTGTGCTACTGATCACTTTGCTGCAGATAATTAATCTCCAGGTGTGATTGAATTGAAAACTCAGTTGCTAATACTCTCAAATATTCTTTGGCTCCCCTTGTGTCGAATCAATAAATTTGGGTTGAATACTCTACCCTCGAAAACTGTTGCGATCCCCTATACTTGTGGGTTATCAAGACCTTTTTCTGGCGCCGTTGCCGGGGAGCATAGCTATATTTGTTGAGTCACTTGGGATTATTATCAAATTATCACTATGAAGAATCTGAAGGATGCTAAGACTAAGATTTTTCCCTCTAAGATAAGGGGAGGTAAGGAACTGCCATCCAGCTCCGCTTTAGATTCACCTTCTGTTATAAGTAAACTTGCAACACCACCACATGCTATTAATCCTGATATGTCGCAAGTTATTGATGATGCTACTTCGGCTATGAATGATGCTTATGATGATGCTAGTACCTTGCTTGATGATGATGTGCCACTAGGTGAATTTCTTGATGAACAAATTGCTAGAGTAAGACAGCATGATATTGTTGAAACTGATGATGAGCTTGAAACTGAAAATCTTGAAACACCTACTAGAACTAGCCCTCCTAGATATGAATTGCCTAAGGTACCGGAAGGTTATGTTATGGGTGAGGAGGCAACTAGAGATATTCTTGCTTGCAAAGATAGAGATGATCTAGAAAAATTACTAAGCAAGTATAAAGAAAGATCTTTGAATGCTAGAATGAAATGTGATCCTAAGTTTGCTACTTCACTTATCTTTGTTGATGATAAGGATTATGAATTCTCTGTCGACCCAGAGTTAATTACTCTGGTTGAATCTGATCCTTTCCATGGTTATGAAACTGAAACTGTTGTGGCACATCTTACTAAGTTGAATGACATAGCCACCCTTTTTGCTCATGATGAGAAAATTCACTATTATTATATTCTCAAATTATTTCCGTTCTCATTAAAGGGTGATGCTAAAGCTTGGTACAACACTCTTGCTCCTGGTTGTGTGCGTAGTCCCCAGGACATGATTTATTACTTCTCTGAAAAATATTTCCCTGCTCATAAGAAACAAGCTGCCTTGCAGGAAATATTTAACTTTGTGCCAATTGAAGAAGAGAGTCTCCCACAAGCTTGGGGGAGGCTTCTCCGTTTTCTTAATGCTTTGCCTGATCATCCTCTTAAGAAAAATGAAATACCTGATATCTTCTATAATGGACTAACCGATGCTTCTAGGGATTTCCTAGATAGTTGTGCTGGTTGTGTTTTCAGGGAACGAGCTATTGGGCAAGCTGAAGAATTATTGAATAACATATTGAAAAATTATGATGATTGGACTCTTCCTGAAACACCATCTAAACCCACTCCGAAGAAGAGGGGTATTTTATATCTCAGTCCTGAAGATATGCAAGAGGCAAAGAAATCTATGAAGGAAAAAGGTATTAAAGCCGAGGATGTCAAAAATTTACCTCCTATTGAAGAAATACATGGGCTTGATACACCAACACCACCTAAGGTGGTAGAGCTAAATTCTCTAATGAAATTCAATGATAATGATAATCCTCACAATATGCACCCTAGCCAATGCCTTTATGAGTTTGAAAACTACATTAGAAAGCAAGATCACTTCAATGCAAATGTTATGAAACAGTTGAAATATAATTCTGATATGATTGCTCGCTTGAGTGACTTGTTATTTAGAATCTCAAATGATGTTAGAGGTGTAGGGAAGCATGCTTCTATGGTTCAAACTCAGTTAGAACAAGTTGCTAAATCTCGAAGAGAATTGTTAGATGAAATGAACAATAATATCAATGACCATGCTGTTAGAGTAATGACTAGAGGAGGTAGAATGACTCAGGAACCACTTTATCCTGAGGGACACCCAAAAAGAATTGAACAAGACTCTCAAAGAGTTGACACCGATGCACGTAGTCCTTCTAAAAAGAAAAAGAAGAAGAAAAATGATAGGACTTTGCATGCCTCTAGTGAACCTGAAGTAGAAAAACCTCCTGATAATGATAATGAAGTTTCTATCTCTGATGCTGAAACTCAATCTGGTAGTTGTCAGTGTACTAAGTATTGGGCCATTAGTACCCCGTACTTGTGCACGGGCAGTTGTAGCCATACTCGTGGACAGGCTTGTCGGGGAACAGTTCAAGGTTGATTCAAGTTATCGAAGAAACACCCAAGTCAAGGATCTGAGGATCAGCAGATAAGAAGAGCTAGAGACCGAAAGCCAGCCTCCCCGGCAAGATCTTGCCGGGGTGGCCCACGAAGCCCGGCAAGATTTAGTGCCCGGCAAGGTTCTGCGCCCGGCAAGATTCAGTGCCCGGCAAGATTCAGTGCCCGGCAAGATTCGGCGCCCGGCAAGATTCTGCCACTGCGCCACCGCTTCGGCACAGCAACAAGCCTGACATTCTGGGTCCTTCTCTGGATGCGTGGCAACGCGCCAGTGGAGGAGAGCTTAAGTGGTGCTGATGGGATGGCCCCTTTTTCCATCCCCAAGAAAGTAAGGACACCTAAACGAACACCTCACGGTGCATTAAATGCATTCGTCCTAATCCGTCAGTGGTTAGGTATGATGACCCTATAGCTACTTTACACCTCAATGTATGTACATTTTTCCACTGTGGTGACCCCTTTGGACGTATAAAAGGAGGCCCAAGGCAACTGCTACAGAGAGGAGGATCTTCTGGCCCATTCTGCATGCGTAGCTGCTCTTTGAACATACTGTTCATCGCGAGCGCTCCTGGAGCATGGGCTCAAGAACACTCATAATAAAACAAGGCAGGAGTAGGGTTTTACGCTGATCAGCGGCCCGAACCTGGGTAAAATCGTCCCGCGTCGATCGTTGGTTCTGCTCTTTGTGCATACCTCTCTCCCTGCCGAATCGTAAAGGGGTCCTTTGGGATCCCATAGGTGTCGTACGCCGACATCTTTGGCGTGCCAGGTAGGGGGATAGAAGGTTGTGCGAACCTGATCCAGTGATCGGCGCCTTAGTTTCTTCATCATCTTCATCATCATGCCACCCAAGAAGAAGAGTGCCGCAACGGCGCAACCATCTACATCCGTTTTGCCTGTGCCCTCGCGTACGGCCGATGATCCAAGCCAGGCGAGCGGCGTCGTTCGCAGCGGCAGCGGCAACCAACACGCCGCTGGATCCAGAGATGGAGCTGTGCTGCCTACGGGCGGTGCAACGAATTCCAGAGATCGGAGGACGCCTTCTAGGACTCCCACGCCGGCGCAAGCGTCACGGCCTACCCAGGTCGTGTGCGATGAGCAGCGCCATGGCGCTGGTGGTTCAGGGCGTCCCCATGAAAGGACTTCTGCGCATCGATCCCAAGGTGTGCAGGCCCAGCATGCACGTCAAACTGCCGGCGGAAGTAGCGCGCGGTCGCGTGATCGTGACGGTGCTCCTTCTAACATTGTTAGGAGTCAGAGCACCTCACGTACTTCGCACCTGTCGCCGCCACCTACGCCAGCGGAAGCTTTGGCGCGCGCGCAGCTGCTCCTCAATTTCCCTCCTGCTCTGGATAAGATGGAGGAGTGGCGAGCTACTATCTAGAGCCTCATTGGCTTCGCCAACAAGGATGGGCCACAGGAGGCAGGGCCCTCACAACGGCGGTCCATCGATCCGGCGCGAGCCGATGTGGAGAAGACCGGAGGCGGTGCGACCACGATGCACTCCCCTCCACGACACCAGCGGCGGTCAACAACCCGGTGGACTGATGGCCATGATGATGACTCCACGGCGTCGTCCGATCCGCGGATGCGCCGCGACCAGCGTCAAGTTCTCCAGGAACGAAGCAAAGAGGACGCTCGAAATACCATCGAGCGGCGACGGGAAGCGCGCTATCATCTGATAAGTGCGCAGGGCCCGCTGTCGATGAGCCTGTGCCAGGGGATGCAGGCGACTTACCTTACAAGGTAGGTACTCCAGCGTTTACCCGTGAGCTGCGGCAAGTCCAGTGGCCCAATTCCCGAACCTTCAAGCCAGAAGTCCCGGAGAAATATGACGGCAAGACTCATCCCTCGGAGTTCTTGAGCATCTACACCATTGTGGTGCAAGCTGCCGAGGGTCGAGACGACAAGATACTTGCCAACTACTTCCCGTTGGTGCTCAAACCCAATGTCAGGTCGTGGTTGATGCACCTGCCGGAGAATTCTATTTCTTCTTGGTCAGATCTGTGCCATCAGTTTGTTGGCGCCTTTGTTGGAGGCCACCAAGCTCCTGGCCAAGAGAGTGATTTGCATATCATCCCTCAGAAAGAGGGCGAACCCTTGCGCAAGTTTATCCAGAGATTTAGCAGGGTGCAGTACAATATTCCCGATGTTCATCCTGCCGCTGTTGTTAGCGCATTTCATCAGAACGTGCGTAACCGCAAAATGCGTGAAGAGCTGGAGGTCAGGAGTATTGCCGAGCTTTACGCTTTGGCCAACAAGTGTGCTCGGGCTGAAGAAGGGAGGAAACTCCCTGGCGAGGCTGTTGGCGCAGGGGGCGAATCAGAAGATGAAGACGCTACAACCCCGCCAAGGAAAGGCCGGCGGCGGAACAAGAAGCGCAGAGGCAAGGCCGTGCTTGCTGTCGAGGAATCCGGCAACCCCGGCACCGCCAAGAAGGCCAAGGTTGATGACCCCGGCAAGGAAGTTGCCAGGTGCTCCTCCTCCTGCCAGGCCTTGGCGGCTGCCGACAAGTCGGAAAGCTCCGGCAAGCAGTATTGCAAGATCCATCGCACCAAGGGCCACGATCTCCAAAACTGCCGGCAAGTTGAGCAGCTTGTCGAGAAGCAGAGAGATAAGTATGAAAGACGAGACAAGGAGAAGGCCCAAGATGGTGCTGAGGGGTCCGGCAAGAAGCGCGGTGGCCGAGGGGGTCGCCGCGGCAAGGCCAAACAACAGAGGGAGAGGCCCGCTCGGGGCCGTGACAAAGAAGAGGATGATGATGAGTCCAGTGAGCGAGAATTTCAGAAAGCTACATAGGCCATGTGCATCGACGGAGGCGCCTCGTTGCATTCTTCCCACCATCGACTTAAACAGTGGGTGCGAGATGTTAATGCAGCGGAGCCATCATTCGATGCACGTAAGCCCCTGAAGTGGTCCAACACGCCTATCATTTTCGACGCGAGGATCACCCTAATCGCACAACCGCGGTCGGGTGCTTGCCATTGTTGGTCTCACCGACAATCCGCAACCTCAAGGTGACGAAAATGCTAGTTGACGGTGGGGCCGGACTGAACCTAATCTCGCCGGACGTGCTCAAGAGGCTCCAAATTCCTGATGAAGATCTCGAAGAAACGGGCACGTTCCAGGGGGTCAATCTAGGAAGGACCCAGCCAAAAGGCAAGATTACGCTACCGGTGACATTTGGTAGCGAGCTCAACTACAGGATAGAGAAGGTAGTGTTTGATGTCGCCAAGATCCCTATGTCATACAATGGGATCCTTGGCCGCCCAGCGCTGGCTAAGTTCATGGCGGCATCACACTATGCATATAATGTGCTGAAGATGCCCGGGCCGTTGAGTGTCATCAGTATCCACTCTGACAAAAAGGATGCACTCATTTGTGCCGACCAACTCTACTGGGAAGCAGTTGCAGCACCTGCCGTCAAGGCATCTGATCCTGCCGCTGGAACTCCCGGGGGGAAGAAGAAGACCGGCAAGAATCTTGGCGCGAACTCCGGCAAGCGCACCTCCTCGGAGTGCTGCGCTTCCGTTGAGGGTGCACCAGAGAGTTCCACCGGCAAGAACAAGAAATCCAAGGCTGCTCCACCAGACACCAAGAAGGTGCCCGTCAGGGAGGACGGAACGGGAGGAACTTTCACCATAAGTTCCACCCTAGATGACAAATAGGAAAGCGCGCTCATTGCCTTCCTGCGGGCGAATGTCGACGTGTTTGCATGGCAACCGTCTGACATCCCCGGTGTTCCCAGGGAGGTAATTGAGCACCACCTTGCTGTCTGTCCTCACGCGTGGCCCGTCAAGCAGAGGGTCAGGAAGCAAGCCTTGGAGCGGCAAGAATTTATTGCCGAAGAAATCAGGAAGCTTGAAGCGGCAGGATTGGTCAGAGGAGTGCTTCACCCAACGTGGTTGGCTAATCCGGTTGTGGTGCGCAAGGCGAATGGGAAATGGAGGCTGTGTATTGATTTTACAGACATCAATAAAGCCTGTCCAAAAGATCCCTTTCCCTTGTCGTGCATCAACCAGATTGTGGACTCCACTACTGGTTGTGACCTACTATCGTTCCTTGATGCCTACTCAGGGTACCATCAGATCTTCATGGCAAAAGAAGATGAAGAAAAGACCGCATTTATCACCCCATGTGGTACGTATTGTTTTATACGAATGCCTTTCGGGTTGAAAAGTGTTGGTTCTACATTTGCGAGAGCGGTCTAAATTGGTTTTGAGCCTCAGCTCCATAGAAATATGGAAGCATACATGGATGACATAGTGGTCAAAACCAAGGACAAAGTGACGCTCATACAAGATTTAGAAGAAACATTTGCAAATCTGCGCAAGATCAATTTGAAGCTCAATCCTAATAAGTGTGTGTTTGGTGTTCCATTTGGCAAGCTTCTCGAGTTCTTTGTATCTCAGCGAGGGATTGAAGCGAACCCCGAAAAGATCAAAGCTATTGAGCAGATTGAAGCACCAAGACGCGTCAAGGATGTATGTCGTCTTGCTGGTTGTGTTGCGGCCCTAAGCAGGATTATTTCCAAATCTGCTGAGCGCGCCCTGCCCTTTTTCAAAATTTTGAAAAAGGTAGGTCCAATGAAATGGACTCCGGAGGCGGAGGCTGCGCTGCAAGATTTGAAGAAATACCTTTCTTCTCCGCCAACACGAGTCGCGCCTAAGCCACAAGAGCCAGTGCTGCTGTATCTGGCAGCGACAAATCAAGTGGTTAGTGACGCGTTAGTGGCGCAGAGAGAAGCTGATGAGGAGGCAATACCAGTGGCAGGACCGCCAAGTGACGCGGCAGGATCTTCCCCGGCAAGGGTTAATCCCGGCAAGACAGGATCTGCACAGTCAGAAAAACCAGTGCAAAAGAAAAAGATGGTGCAGCGCCCAGTTTATTTTGTTAGCTCCCTTTTGCAAGGAGCTAGGTCAAGATACTCTGGTGTGCAGAAGTTGCTCTTCGGCCTCCTTATGGCCTCGAGGAAGCTGCGCCATTATTTTCAAGCGCATGAAATCACCGTCGTCACTCGCTTTCCGTTGCAACGGATTTTGTGAAATCCAGAGGCAACCGGCAGGATTGTGGAGTGGGCATTGGAGTTATCAAGCTTTGGTCTCAAGTTTGAAAGTACTTCGACAATTCAGAGCAGGGCTTTGGCAGAGTTCATTGTGGAATGGACCCCAACGCCAGACGAAGAGGTTCGAGAAACGACTCTCCCAGGCAAGGAAATTGATCGAGAATGGGTTATGTACTTTGACGGGGCTTTCTCGCTGCAAGGCGCCGGTGCTGGCGTGCTGCTTGTCGCACCCACCGGAGAGCACCTCAAGTATGTAATCCAGATGCATTTTCCCCGGGAGAGTTCGACAAACAACACTGCGGAGTACGAGGGGCTGCTTGCCGGTCTCAGGATCGCGGCAGACCTTGGTATCAAGAAGCTTGTCATCAGAGGCGATTCGCAACTTGTTGTCAGGCAAGTTAACAAGAATTATCAGAGTCCATTGATGCAGGCTTACGTGGATGAAGTGAGAAAAATGGAAGAGCATTTTGATGGTCTGCAAATGAAGCACCTGTCAAAGCGCGCTGCCCTCAAGTTGCCTGTGGAACCAGGAACTTGTGTGCTCCATCTGACTCAACCATCTGTGGCACCATCAGTGAGACAAGAAAAGAGAAGAAATTTGAATTCTGGACAGTACTTTCCGGCAGAGCTCCCTGGAGCCGCCGGCAAGGAACTTGCCGGGATTAGTGACAAGCCTGCCGGGGAACAACAGGCTCCGACGGAACCTCATGCTTTCGCTGTCGAGACAAATGTTCCCCTGGCGGAAGAGATGCCTTTAGTCCTAGCTGTCGAGCCCCAGGCTCCAGCATGGGCACAGCACATTGTCCATTTCCTTCAGACAGGAGAACTCCCTGAGGAACAGGAAGAACCGGAAAAAGTAGCCCATCGGTCTGTTATGTACAAGTTCATCGATGACGTCCTGTACAGAAAGAGACCAAATGGTGTGAAATTGAAGTGCATTCCTCGGGAGGATGGACTAGAGCTGTTGGAAGAGATACATGGAGGCATATGTGGCTCTCACATAGGATCAAGAGCACTTGTCGGGAAAGCATTCCGGCAAGGTTTCTTTTGGCCCACCGCTCTCCAGGATGCAACTGCACTAGTAACCAAGTGTGAAGCGTGCCAGTTTCGTTCGAAGAAATCACATCAGCCAGCTCAAGCTCTTCAGACGATCCCTCTCTCCTGGCCATTTTCGGTCTGGGGGCTCGACATACTGGGCCCCTTCCCCCGTGCTACCGGGGGCTTTGAGTACTTGTATGTTGCGATCGACAAGTTCACAAAGTGGCCGGAGGTGGAAACAGTGAGAAAGGTGACAGCACAGTCAGCCGTCAAGTTCTTTAAAGGAATAGTTTGCCGTTTTGGTGTCCCCAATAGGATCATCACCGACAACGGCACGCAATTCACAAGTCGCACCTTCATGCAGTACGTCCAAGACCGTGGCGGCAAAATTTGTTTTGCCTCTGTTGCTCACCCGAGAAGTAACGGCCAAGCAGAGAGGGCTAATGCTGAAGTGTTGCGCAGTCTTAGGACCAGAACTTTTGACAGGCTGAGAAAGTGCGGAAGACGCTGGATTGATGAGTTGCCGGCGGTTCTTTGGTTAATCAGAACGACACCAAATCGAGCCACCGGCCAGACGCCCTTCGCTCTGGTCTATGGAGCGGAAGCAGTTCTCCCCACGGAACTCATATACGGATCACCTCGAGTGCTCGCTTATGATGAGCTTGAGCAAGAGCATGTGCGGCAAGATGATGCTGTGCTCCTTGAGGAGAATTGTCTTCAGGCTGCTGTGCGAGCTGCACGCTACTAGCAAGCTTTGTGCCGCTACCATAGCCGCAAAGTTCATGCCTGAAGTCTTGACGAGGGCGACCTTGTTCTTCGACGGATTCAGTCCGCCAAGAATTCAAACAAGTTGACGCCGAAGTGGGAAGGCCCTTATCGGGTAGTACGAGTCACCAGGCCCGGCGCTGTCCGCCTGGAGACCGAAGATGGCGTTCCAATGAGCAATTCCTGGAATATCGAGCATCTTCGCAAGTTCTACCCATAGGGCGCGGTTGCCGGGGGCCCCCGGCAACCACCTTTTGTACAAGTCTTGCCGGCAAGGCATATAATCCTTCGTACAAAGCCAGGCGCAGACCCTGAGCCCAATTGATGAATAAGTTTAAGTGTTGTGCATTTCCTTATCGATTTCCATGTTCATATATATATATATATATATATATATATATATATATATATATATATATATATATGCATGCTTGTCTAAGATGTTGTATGACACTTGTTCCCGGTAAGTTCTAACGAACCGCCAAGGTTCCATATCTTTATTTTCTCTTCTTTCTTTTTCTCGAAAGACAGAAGGATTCCTCGCGTGCATGTTTGCCAGGGGAGAAGGAGGATATGAGTACCAGTTGGCGACGTTCAGAATTGACGCCTTACCGGAGGAAGAACAACGACAGAAAGCTAAGTTCTAAAACTTAAAGCAAGTTTCCTTTATTACAAAGTTATTTTCCTTAGACGATTTTGACTTTTGTATGGAAAACCCGCACGCTAAGGAACCCTTGTTGTAATCGGTTGCGCCCTTATTTTGTTTCGAGTCCGCTCAACAATTTAAGTGGCTGCACTGAGAACGCCAAGGTGCCTTGCCGGCCGCTGCACCTCCAGCAGGCTGCTGAAGTCCCACACCCAGCGCTCGCGGCAGGTTGCGCACCGGCAAGTTTTCAATAAGCATAGGGTGTATTCCGTACATAAAGGAATCAGACAAGGGAAATAGCATGCATATACCCAAACATACGCAAGTTATATTACATCAATAAGTTGCCGCGGTTCTAACACAAGACTTGATTGTCTTTTGGCATGGAATGGCGGCGACAAGGGAAAATGAGGCAGCTAGTCCCTGCGTTGGCCTTCGATCCTCTTGATTGAATCTACCTTCTCAAGGATGGGCACGACAAGCTCTTCAAGTGCTTTGAGATCTGCATCTTTTGGCAAGTGGCCGAGCACGTTGGAGAGATCAACGCCAGGGTTGTTATGCACCACCTTGACGAGCACCTTGCGGAGGACGGCCCGGCAAAGTTTGCGGGACTCATTGGCCAGTTGGGTCGCTCGGTTAGACTGTAGCAGCTTCAAAGCGTCAATGATGCTTTCGAAGAACATAGTCAACCTGGCGCTCGAAGATATCCTTTCTTCGGAGGAATACCTGAAGTTTTGCAGGCCATCCTGGCGCATGGTTGATAACTGTGCAGTGAGCCTCTCCGCAGCGTCGACAAGGCGATCAGTCCAGATTTTCACTCCCTTTTCATAGTCAATTTGGGCGGCGGCAGCGCTCTTAAGCAAGTTCCTCTCTTCCTGAAGATCTCTGCTTTGGGCCTTCTCACGGGCCCTGCCGTCCTTGAGGGGCTTCTCCAGCGTGGTCAGCTTTAGCTTCAGATCGACAATGGCGTCGTTAGCTGAAGTGACCTGTTTGGTCTCGTCAGACATGGCAACTTGCATCTCCGCCAGGCTGTGGAGAGTTTTCTCCCTGTCTCCTTTGAGCATCGAGAGCTCCTTGCCGTGCTCTTCAAGATCCACCTCCAGCTTCTTCACTTTGTCGCTCAGCTTGTTCTTGGCGGCCTCTGCAGCCTCGGCAGCATTGACGGCCTCCTTGAGCTTGCCGGCATGGTCTACAATTAGAGCTTCTAGCGCCTCCTTGTGCTTTTGCTCCAGCTCCTGGATCCACTGTGCGACAAGCTTATCGACCTCCTCATCTTTTCCGCGAAGCTTGGCGGCGAGCGCCTGCTCACGTGCGACAAGATCTTCCTCATGGGCATCAAGTGCAATGCGACGTTCCGTCAGGAGAGCATCTTCAGCGGCAGTTCTTTGTGCAGCTTCCTCTTGCGCTTTCTCCAGGTCAGATTGTTTCAAGAGGAGCTCCGTCCAGTTTTGGCTCACTTGTTCCCAGTTGGCAGTCAGCTCTTGAAGGGCATCGGCGTACCAGATTTGCATCTGCTCGACGCGCTTCTGAAAATCTACTTCGGCTGCTTCAACAACTGCCATTCTGGAGTCTGCTTTCTCTTTCCGAGCACGGTGGAGTGCTTGGAGCTTGCGGAAATTTTCGCCCATGGCCTGGAGGAGCTGATCCTCTTCAGATTTGCCACTGCTGGCACTTGAATCATCAACAATTTTGAGCCCAGCAGCGGTGATGATTTCTTCATCGAAGGTTTCCCCTTCGGCCGGCGTTTCAATATTTGCCGTGCCCGGCAAGTTGATGAATAAGTTGTCGCCAACCTTGAGATATTTGCTTGATGAGGGGGCTTCGAATGTCGATGGTTGGTCCTCGACGCTCGTCTCGCCGGTGGCTGGGGGCTCTGTGGCCGATGTAGCACCTGGCGCTCCTGCGGCAGGAATGCCGTCAGTGTGGTCATCGGTCTCCTCGCCGGCCCTCTCGGCAGGTTCCTTGGCGGCTTCCTCGGCAACATTTTCACCGACCTCGACAGTGGCATCTTTGGCGGCCTCGTTGGCGGCGATCCTGTCTGCTTCAGTGGCGGCGTCTCTGGCGGTCTCCTCGATGACAACGTCAACATCCATGTGTTCCATCACAGGGAACTCTGGAGGACGAAGGAAGGAAACAAAATAAGATCAAGGTTGAAGTTCAAGAAGACAAAAAGAAAGAAAGATAAAGAAAAGTATAACAAGCGCTCTAAGGCAAATAGTTACCTGCGTCGAGTTGTTGAGAGGTGGCCTCGCCCCTCCCGGCAATATTGGTTGCCGGGGAAATGTTGCCGGTATCTATGCATACCGGTTCCTCCTCAACTAAGATAGGCTCGTCGGCGATAACTCTTGTCGGGGATGCGCTTGTGGGCGGCGCGGTTGATGGAGGTGGCATGACGGGAGTGGTTTTCGCCTCTCCCTATTGCTGTTCTTCTCCTGCAAGCCCGAAGATATCAGCGGCAAGGGTAAAAACCTCAGCGCCCGTCAGCGGAAAACGAGTGGGGAACTCATGCTGGGGGCTGCGCTGGGGGCTGCGTTGAGGGCTGAGCTCCGGGCTAATGATGACAATTTCCGGCGCGCTCGTAGAGCCAGCCGGGGGCTCGTCGCCCATGGAAGTCCTCAACCTCTTTGCTGCCCTTTTTGCCAAGGTTTCTGCATCACTGCAGAGACGAGATAAAGCAAGGCTATGAGATTACTCCGAAATTTGGAAGATAAAGGCTATGATAGGACACTTACTCTTCCTCTTCTCGTTCCGGGCTAAAGTCGGAGATGTCGAAATCGACCTCCGTTGCAGTATGCGTGTGAGGGGGCAGAGGAGGGGTCCTGGTTCGCTTGGCTGTAGCAGGCGTAGGAGATTGGCGTGATTCCGCCACCTCAGCATTCGGTGTGGTTGTGTGAGACGCCCCTGCCGCCTCAGCAGTTGCCGCAGGTGCGGGTCTCGCGCGCTGCGCAGGTTGCTGACGGACACCTTGCCGCGGCGCAGTCTTGCCAGCCGCCTTCTTGCCGGGAGCCTCGCTGCTCGACGAAGGTTGGCTTGCCGGGATGCCAGAAGCGGCCTTTCGAAGGACGCGCTTGGTCTTCTTCGGAGCTGGGGGCTCCTCCTGTGGCTCTTCTTCGGCTACGTCCTCGTCAGACGAGCCCTTGGCGGCCGCGCTGCTCTATTCCCCGGCAGCTTCAGCCTCCCCGGCAAGATTTTCTTCCATCATAACCTCTGCATCGCTGGTTTCCCATTCTGTGAAACCGACGCTGCCGGCCTCCGTAGTAAGATTCGCTTCCTCCACTCTAGATGCAATATACGCCACTTCTTCGTCAGTGGTGGCGCAAATGAGGCCTGTCTCTTCCCGGACGGCCCTCTCCGACAAGTTGTCGAAGAACTTTTGTGCTTCCTCCTCGGTTGGCTCGGCCCAAGTCGCGTCAAGACCGTGGGTGTTGAACATTGGCATGAAGGCAATGATCGACCCTAGGGCGGAGTTGTTGCACAAAGGGACAATTCTTGCCGGCAACCGATGTTTGTCATCGCGCTGGAACAATTTGTGGCGGAGAGCGCCGATCCGCTGCGTTCCGGTACTCCCAAGCTGATCTTCCCCTGCTCTGTAGGGGGGCGATGCGGCGGCGGAGGAAATCGAAGCCGATCATCTCCATTGTGAGCCCGGCAGCTTTCAGACGAAGGATCCTGGTGGTGGCGATTGTGAGCCTCTCGTCCTCCGCGGCGAGATCGCTCCAGTCGCTGCCGCGGACCACCTTCTGCCATCGAGGCGAATAGAATGGATGGGGATCTGCTTCCTTGATCCAGCACCACTCAGACCGGCATTCATCCCACTTCTCGCGGTAAACTCCATCTGGGTATATCTCCTTATTCCAAGCCCGTGGAATCCAGGCTATAGAACCGAAAAGGGCCTCCCCCTTTTGCATGCGAGGAATAAAGTAATGGCGGAAAAGGGCGGTATTGGGAACTACTCCAGCAAAGTTTTCGCAAAGATGAGCGAAGACAGACATGCACATTACGGCGTTCGGTGTGAAATCAAGCAGGTGGAAGCCGTATGTGTACATAATATCGTTGAAGAAATTAGAGAATGGAGGATAGAGTCTGCAGTAGAAATAAGCGGTGAAGAAGTGATATCTGTCAGGACCGCTCTTGGAACAAGAACCTGGAATCACGCGAGTCGCGGGGTGAGCTTGTGTCCCCTTCGCCCACATACACTGGTACCGGTTCTTCAAGGCCCTCGCATCGAGCGATGGAGCAAAGACGACGAACTTCTTCTGCATCTTCACCAGCTCGCTCTCCGGGATATCGGCCTTCGTCTCCTTGCTCTTGCCTTTGCCCTTGCTAGCCTTGGGCGGCATGGCGATTGCGAAGACGGAGGCTGAGGATAGAGCGGGTGCGGAAGCGAAGAGTGGATGAGGAGAAGTCTGGCTTTGAGCTCGAGAGGGGAAAACAATGGCGGGTTCCAGATTGAGAAGAAGGGGGGTAAATAGGCTGCGCCTCTGCGGTTTCCCTTTTTATGGGGAAGGGGCGAGGCCGTCTCTTTTACTCCCCAATGTAAATACGCCCCTGCAGGCGCGCTGCAATTGCAGCCTTTCAGCGCACGCTTCCCACGTCGCGCATTCAGCGCGCGTAGTGGGGGGCACAGTAAACAGGATATCTGCGAGCAGTTAATCCCCTGCCACGTGTGCCCGTGCACTGTTTGGGCCTAGCCCAACAATGCCTCGCACTCTTGTGTGGCCTAGGCCCGGGGACTCCTGTCGGTGTACTAAGTATTGGGCCATTAGTACCCCGTACTTGTGCACGGGCAGTTGTAGCCATACTCGTGGACAGGCTTATCGGGGAACAGTTTGAGGTTGATTCAAGTTATCGAAGAAACACCCAAGTCAAGGATCTGAGGATCAGCAGATAAGAAGAGCTGGAGACCGAAAGCCAGCCTCCCCGGCAAGATCTTGTCGGGGTGGCCCGCGAAGCCCGGCAAGATTCAGTGCCCGGCAAGGTTCTGCGCCCGGCAAGATTCAGTGCCCGGCAAGATTCAGCGCCCGGCAAGATTCTGCCACTGCGCCACCGCTTCGGCACAGCAACAAGCCTGACATTCTGGGTCCTTCTCTGGATGCGTGGCAACGCGCCAGTGGAGGAGAGCTTAAGCGGTGCTGATGGGATGGCCCCTTTTTCCATCCCCAAGAAAGTAAGGACACCTAAACGAACACCTCACGGTGCATTAAATGCATTCGTCCTAATCCGTCAGTGGTTAGGTATGATGACCCTGTAGCTACTTTACACCTCAATGTATGTACATTTTGCCACTGTGGTGACCCCTTTGGACGTATAAAAGGAGGCCCAAGGCAACTGCTACAGAGAGGAGGATCTTCTGGCCCATTCTGCATGCGTAGCTGCTCTTTGAACATACTGTTCATCGCGAGCGCTCCTGGAGCATGGGCTCAAGAACACTCATAATAAAACAAGGCAGGAGTAGGGTTTTACGCTGATCAGCGGCCCGAACCTGGGTAAAATCACCCCGCGTCGATCGTTGGTTCTGCTCTTTGTGCATACCTCTCTCCCTGCCGAATCGTAAAGGGGTCCTTTGGGATCCCATAGGTGTCGTACGCCGACAGTAGTGAACACTCACCTTCTGATAATGAAAAAGATAATGATGAGGTTCATGAAGACACTCAAACAAATAATAAAGAACCAGGCAATGATGTTGAGATAGAACCAGCAGTTGATCTTGATAACCCACAACCTAAGAATAAAAGATATGATAAAAGAAACTTTGTTGCTAGAAAACATGGAAAGGAAAGAGAACCATGGGTTCAAAAACCTATGCCCTTTCCACCTAAGTCAACTAAAAATAAAGATGATGAAGAATTTGAACGCTTTGCTGAAATGCTGAGGCCAGTCTTTCTGCGTACTCGCTTGATTGATATCCTTAAAATACCTCCTTATGCAAAGTACATGAAAGATATCATCACCAATAAGAGAAAAATACCGGAAGCTGAAATCTCCACTATGCTTGCTAATTATACCTTTAAAGATGGAGTACCTAAAAAACTTGGAGATCCGGGAATACCAACTATACCTTGCTCCATCAAAAGAAATTATGTGAAAACTGCTTTGTGTGATTTAGGAGCTGGTGTTAGTGTTATGCCTTTCTCTTTATATAAAAGACTTGACTTGAATAAACTCACACCTACTGAAATATCTTTGCAAATGGCTGACAAATCAACTGCCATACCTATCAGTATTTGTGAGGATGTGCCCGTTGTTGTTGCTAATGTTACTATTTTGACTGACTTTGTTATACTTGAGATGCCCGAGGACGACAACATGTCGATTATCCTTGGTAGACCCTTTTTGAATACTGCAGGGGCTGTTATTGATTGCAATAAAAGCAAGGTCACTTTTCATATCAATGGTAATGAGCATACGGTGCACTTTCCGAAGAAACAATTTCAAGTGAATGGTATTAATGTTATTGAAAAATCTCCGACAATCACTATTGGAAGTTTTCAACTACCTCTATATACTGTTAAAAAGAAATATGAAATGCTTATTGTTGGGGAAATTCATATCCCCGTTGAGGTAACTTAGTGATTTACGAAAGTTCTTCGGTTTCATGCTAATCGAAAGTGGTTGTTAATAAGACTTGATCAACCTTATTAATGGATCATTTTTGAGAGGTATGAAGTTGATGAATTTAGTGAGCACTACCTTCTGTCCCTACCTTTAGTTTTCTGTTTTTATTAGTTAAATAAAATAAAATGCCATGTTTTGTCTGTTTTCTGAGTTTTCCGTGCACTAAAAATGACCCAAAAATAAAAGATCTCAGAATGCTCTGAAAATTTAATACGATTTTTTTCTGAATATTTAAGAATTTTTGGTGCAAATAATATCAGAGGGAGGTGCACCAGGTGGGCACAACCCACCTGGGCGCGCCAGGACCCCCAGGCGCGCCCTGGTGGGTTGTGGTCCCCACGTGGGCCCCCTCACTTATCTCTTCATCCCACTAATTTCACCTATAAATTGTTGTTTAATCAAGACTCTATTGTACACACGTATTTGCCTGCGCCTGCTCTCTTTGATGCTCACAGTAAGGGAAGATATTTTGTTCTGGAGAGCGAGGCTCGAGCTCATAACGCAGCAGTTGTGGCTGCACGGCAGGCTGAGCCATCCGCACCGAGAGCCTCTGTGAGCTATCACCCCGACTACTATGCAGGCTACTGACTAATTACCAAGCTAGGCCAAAAGCCGAAGCTTGGGGGAGTACGTATTTCCACCAACATTACATTCATGTTCACACATTTCATTTGTCAGTGTCCTCACTTTTTCATTGTATTATCCATGCTTAATTTATTTTCTTGTTTTCTTCCTGTGTGTTTGAAAAACTTTGAGAAAATCCAAAAATATTTCTCGCTTCTTTTTTTATTTTTCTTCCTAGTTTAAATTCTTGTAGCACTAAAAAGAAAAACCCAAAAAGATTTCCTTTTGCTTGTTGGGAGCTTTCCCGTGTAAATAGTTTTCTCGTTTTTGTTTTTCCCCTTTTATTTGCTTTCCTTCAGAAAACCAAAAACTCCAAAAATATTTCAGTGTGTTTCTCTGAACTTCTTTTCTTTTATTGAGTCATACCAAGGAGAAGACCACGATGAAAATGTTGAGTGGCTCTCATATGCATTATTGTTAATCTAACAAAGAGCCCAATTTACCTTGTCTTCTCCTTTTGAATAAAATGTTTGCAGATTCTAGCTTAGTCCACGGCACTCTTGAACTATTATTATTTTCAAATCATTCGGTCGTGCAAATGAAAGGCAATAATGACGATATTTGATGAACTGGCCGTGGCAGAGAGAAACGGGTATGAACTCGACTTGTTCTGTTTTTGTAAATATGTTTAACCTAGTTTCCATGATTCAGCCTATTATGATCAAACATGTTTGCAATGACAATTAGAGATTATAGTTTCTCATGCCATGCATAAGTAGCTAGGAGTGGATAATGATTTATCTTGGATGTCAACATTGCGTTAAAATGATTGTGATGTAGTATGATGATATGGTATCCTCCTCTGAATGTTCGAGTGGCTTGACTTGGCACATGTTCTTACATGTAGTTTAATCAAAACCAACATAGCCTCTATGATATTTATGTTCATGGTGTTCATATCCTACTCATGCTAGCGTCCAATGTTACTTATGCATAATGCATGTTCATGACCGTTGTTGCTCTCTAGCTGGCCGCTTCTCAACCTATTTGCTAGCCTTCGCCTGTATTAAGTGGGAATTCTGCTTGTACATCAAAAACCTTGAACCCAAGTTATTCCAGATGAGTCCACCATACCTACCTATATGCGGTATTACCCTGCCGTCCTAAGTAAATTTGCATGTGCCACCTCTAAAAACCTCAAATAAATATCCTTTTTGTGTGCCTGGATTGTTCATAGAGCGACAGGAGGTAGTTGGTATCTTCCATGCTAAGCGGGTTATTCTCATGATGAGTGTTTATTCGCTCGTCCTTGCACGAGAGGGGCAGTAATAGGGATTCCCAGTCTCGAACTCAAAATGCAAATAATTAAACAAAACTCCCCCGGGACTGTTGTTGGTATGGACGGCACCCGTTGTTTCGGACAAGCCGTGGAGTGTGAATGTTGGTGGAGGGGGAGTAAACCTTTACTTTTATCGCTTGGGAACCGCCACTAATGTGTTTAGCATGGAAGATATTGATAACTGATGGTCGCGAAGTAAACAAGAAGGGTGCATCTCTCAAAATTTCATTTACCTCTGTTTTTAAAACTTGAGCTCTGGCACCTCTGCAAATCACTGCTTCCCTCTGCGAAGGGACTATCTATTTACTTTTATGTTGTGTCATCACCTTCTCAAATAAGCGCCAGAACCTGAGCGCACTGCTGTCATGCTTATGCATTGTGTGTAGCTAATGTTGGGTGCATCATGACTGGATCTTTTCTACCATGAATTACAATGTTTAGTTGCTGCTCGGACTTTGGAGGTGCTCTGCATTTATGTTTTGCGGTCTCAAAAAGGGCTAGCGAGATACCACTATTGTCATATTATATCATGGTTGTTTTAATAACGTGTTGTTGTTCGAGATATCTTATTATTGCTCGCTAGCTGATTATGTCATTGTTATGAGTTAATGTAATTTTTAAGAGTTATTGTCAACATGGTTAGTTATAATCTTTGCTGAAAACCTGGGTGCTACTTAAGCTTATTTATGCAAACAAGAGCAAAAGAGTTCGTAAAAGTTTTTCTTTTTCACTTTCAGTTTATCAACTGAATTGATTGAGGACAAGCAAAGGTTTAAGCTTGGGGGAGTTGATACGTCTCCGTCGTATCTACTTTTCCTAACGCTTTTCCTCTTGTTTTGGAATCTAATTTGCATGATTTGAATGAAACTAACCCAGACTGACGCTGTTTTCAGCAAAACTACCATGGTGCTGTTTTTGTGCAGAAATAAAAGTTCTCGAAATGGATCGAAACTTTGCGAGGAATTTTTATACAATAAAAGAAAAATACTGGAGCCAAGAACCACCGGAGGGGGGCACCTGGGTGGGCACAACCCACCAGGGCGTGCCACCCCCTCCAGGCGCGCCCAGGTGGGTTGTCCCCACCTGGTGGCCCCGCAGACCCTGAAGCTAACGCTATAAAATCACATTTTTTCCAGGAAAAAATCAGGGAGAAAGAATTATCGTGTTCCGCGAGACGGAGCCGCCGCCACCTCCTGTTCTTCATCGGGAGGCCAGATCTGGAGTCCGTTTGGGGCTCCGAAGAGGGGGATCTTTGGTATTCGTCATCACCAACCCTTCTCCATCGCCAATTCCATGATGCTCCCCACCGGGAGTGAGTAATTCCTTCGTAGGCTTGCTGGTCGGTGAGGAGTTGGATGAGATTCATCATGTAATCGAGTTAGTTTTGTTAGGGCTTGATCCCTAGTATCCATTATGTTCTGAGATTGATGTTGCTATGACTTTGCCATGCTTAATGCTTGTCACTTTGGGCCCGGGTGCCATGATTTCAGATCTGAACCGTTTATGTTATCACCATTATATCCATGTTCTAGATCCGATCTTGCAAGTTATAGTCACCTACTACGTGTTATGATCCGGCAACCCTGGAGTGACAATAGTCGGGACCACTCCCGGTGATGACCGTAGTTTAAGGAGTTCATGTATTCACCGTGTGTTAATGCTTTGTTCCGGTTCTCTATTAAAAGGAGGCCTTAATATCCCTTAGTTTCCAATATGGACCCCGCTGCCACGGGAGGGTAGGACAAAAGATGTCATGCAAGTTCTTTCCATAAGCACGTATGACTATTTACAGAATACATGCCTACATTATATTTATGAACTGGAGCTAGTGCCGTATCGCCCTAGGTTATAATTGTCTCATGATGAATATCATCCAACAAATTACCGATCCAATGCCTACGATTTTCCTACATATTGATCTTGCTAAGTTACTACTGCTGCTGTTACTATTGCACTTGCTACGAAACTACTACTATCACTGTTACCGTTACTGCTGCTGCTACTACTATCAAAACTATCATATTACTGCGCTACTGATCACTTTGCTGCAGATAATTAGTCTCCAGGTGTGATTGAATTGACAACTCAGTTGCTAATACTCTCAAATATTCTTTGGCTCCCCTTGTGTCGAATCAATAAATTTGGGTTGAATACTCTACCCTCGAAAACTGTTGCGATCCCCTATACTTGTGGGTTAACAGCGCCCGCCTACTCCGGCCGGCCATTTCTCACCCATCACCGCCGTGTCCCCGCCATCCCTGTGCCATGAAGCCGAAGGCACGCCCGCTCACGTCGTCTGCAGTCCCTCCTAGCGATGCCACCGCGCTGCCAAGCACGCGAGCAGGACGAGCTCATGCTCCAGCACACCATCGAGGAGGAGCGAGCGTGTCATTGTCGTCTCTGCCCGCGCGGAGGAGGCGCGCATGGTGGCTGTCGCGGCGGAAGCCGATCACGCCCGCGCCGAGCCCGCAAACCGGATGCGGACGTGGAATCTACCTTTGAGACCTTGAATGCCACGTGGATCCTGCAATCTGAAGGAACAATTTGGGTCAGTCGACACTTGTGAGCCGTTGGATGCAACATGGACAGCCAGAAGGGCTTCTTCAACCTCCAAAAATGATGCACTGTTCATCTTCTCTCTCAGGCATCGAGCCGCCAGCCCACCACAGGCCTAACCGCCTGCCACCGCCGCCCCGCCCTCCCTTGAACCATCTGCCACCACCATGCTCCCCCACCCCCGCCATCCGTTTAACCCCGGGCATGATCCATTTTTTCCGGAGAACTGCATTCCACACCCAACACTCATAAGATAGATCATGGGCACCCTGCCACCCTAATATAGATACTGGGGTAGTTTCTCTACCGTCTTCTTCCTTCGCTCCGTCGAACTTCTTTCACAAATCGACTGACCCAAATTATACTACTAGTACGTATTAAGTACAGTAGGAACGCGAAGATACGAGTAGTAGTACCAACTACAAGAAGAACAGTAGTAAGACATACTAGTACTATTGTACGTACTAAAGAGTTCAAATAACGAGAAAAAACATAACATAGTTCTCCTGGGGGCTCAGCACAACACACCCCTGAAATAAAACTAAGCAACTAGTCCGCTTGACACTGCAGTACAACTAGCATGAGCAACGGCACTGCCACCTTACTCGGAGTCCGAGTCCATGTCCTCGACTTCGTCCTCGTCCCTCTTCCTCTTCCTCTTCGCCGACACTTCTTTGCTTGAACTGGACACTGGGCTCTGCTTCTTCATCCAACCCTTGTAGATATTTAAACAAAGGTAGGCATCCGTTGCTGCGTACACGATGTGATCTTCATCTATTGTCTTCGACTCCCATGCATGATGGAACTCCGGGTGAGGTTTCTTCAGTTGAGCGTACGAAGCATCAATCATGGCTGCTGCCAGGGTTAGCATTGAAAGCTGAGAGGAGGACACCAGGCTTTCGTTCTGGAGGTCGAAGGGCTGGCCTACAACGAGGCCTTTCCGATCCAGGACTCTCCGGTCGTTCATAAAGTCTACAGTAACAAATTTCACTCTTTTGTCCTTGAGGAAGAACTCAAAATCCTGGCACCTAACATCAGCATGGCATATGTGGTAGACCAAGCACACGTTATGTATGCAAACCTGGATCACGGCGGGCTTCTTCATCTCTGCCACCTTTAGAAGCTTCTCCTTTTCCAGGACTGTGGTGTACTCAACATCTAGCCCAGCGACCCACTCATCCTTTGAACTTTTGAACATGTGTAGGAAGCAACCAAGGCATGCTTCCACCGTCGCGGATCTACGGGTGTAGATGACGATGAACTCATCGCCAGTGATGGTTCTAACCTTGTACTCACCGCCGATCATGGAGATTTGGGAGGCCATGGATTTTGGAGGCAGGTTAGGAGAAGTAGAACTGTTGTAATGTGAAAGGACAGGACGACTGGGAGCGAATTGTTGTAAGGTAGAAGACGGGGACGAGTAGGGCGTGTGAACGGCGTGGGGTGGTGGCTTGCCCGGTGGATAAACGGCTGCATGCCCCCAAAGAGTTCTCGAGTACTATGCGGGACCCACAAGATGTCATGTCTACTAGACCCACATCGTAGGCCTGACAGTATAGCTGCTGCGTGTTCGCACGCCATGCCGGCGCGTGCATGTAACTTCACTTAATTCTATCAACCGTCGCGCCTCCCATGACCTTTGACTCCCTCACGCGGTCGCGCCCTTTGAGACTTCGGACGGCTATAAATGAGCAAAAAAAATTGCCTACTCCGCATGCATGATACTCCCTCTGGTCCTTTTTACTCCGCGTAAGATTTGTGTCAAGTCAAAGTTTGCAAAGTTTGACCAAATTTATACTAAAAATATCAATATCTACAATACCAAATATATATTTTATGAAACTACATTTCATAATGAGTATAAAAATATTGATTTGACATTGTGAATGTTGATACATTTTTCTATAAGTTTGGTCAAAGTAGAGGTACATTGACTTCAGACAAAACTTATATGCACAATGCAAACTAGTTCCTCCGTCCAGGTGCGTGCCATGTCCTATCTAGTCATCACAACAAGGTTAGCTATTAGAGTACTACTACCTCCCTTCTAGTTTAAAGGGCTTGATTCAAAAATTTCACCTACTCTTACCAAGATAGAGGCGGTGGAATAGTTTTTGTAGTCTGCAAAAGTACTCAATTAATGCTCTCGTTCTTCACAAAAAAATGTGTTTACCAATGCATTATCGCATGGCATGCATGCATGAACACTAGTAAATGACAAAGATTTTTGCATGCATTAGTCAATATTCTCTTTAGGCTACTCATAGTGGAAAGTATCATATACTAGTATCATGTGCATGATACGGGACTACCTTTATAGTGCCATGCATGACACAAAGTAGCATAGTATTTAACATGATACGGTATCTACCTATGTTACTCTAACCCCCCTCTCTTCTTTAATTCTTTGCCACATCAGCATGTTTGCTATTCCCGTGTGCATGATACCAGCTAAGATACCACCACTATGGCCAGCCTTAATCATCGCATGCAATAATTTAGTGCACCTTGAAATCTGAACATGTGTGTGGCATGTATGTTTTTAATGACTTGAGACTATACCTAGCCCGGCATGCAATGGTCAGTTCATTGCATGTAAGATGACTTATTATGCACCATTCCCCATACCTGCAGGAAGCCCGTTCGTCTCCAAATCTTTTCCTCTCCAAGTGTGAAAACAATCTGCCTGCTTAACTCTCCTTCTCCCTCCAGTAGTCCCACCACTCCACCCCATGTGAAAAAATCTGCATGCATGACTCTCCTCCCCCCGCGCTCATCCAATCCGTTGTGACCAGCAATATTTCCACCCCTTCCCTCCCCCGTAATTTACTCCAACAAATATGCCCATCTAGCTGTTACGTTAATCACGCAACATATCTTACATAGGTGTGCCATTGCTCGCTATAAATACTGCGCCTCCCACGGCATTCGGAAGAACGCTCAAGTTCATCGCTATCTCCTCCCCCTCCCTCTCACATCGACCACCATGGCATCGCCCCTCCCAAGCCCTAGGCGCCCCTTGCTGCCCCACGCGGAGGGTCACACATCGTTGTTCCGTTCCTCGCCGCCACTAGTCGAGGAGGACGCGTCGGCGTTCCGCTCCCCGCCGCGACGCGTCGAGGTGGACGCGTCGGTGTTCCCAGTCTCGCCAGCACGTGCGTCGGAGGATGCGTCGGCTCCCCGCTACGAGGAGAACGTCGCGCCGCCCGCTGAGCCCCCTAGCCTTGAGGAGCTTTGGAAAGAAATGGAGGTCGCCTTGTGGGAGGCTTTGCCTCTGGCAGAGCGCGCCAAAATAGAGGTGGAGAAGAAGGTCAACGAAGAGAAGCACGCCGTGAGGCATGCTGCCTGGCAGGCCTATGTCACGTCCGAGGGAGTCAGGCAATTGGCTCTTTGGCAGAAGGCTCGTGCGAGGACCCCGAGGGTGGCAGAGGACGCCCGTGCCAAAGCCCTGAGTGCAGTCAGGCCCAAGCGCCTCATCTACGCTTGGTGGTACGTGGACCAAGTGCACGCTTCCAGCGAGGAGGAGTACATGTTGGCGCCGGATCACCAGACCGGTGAGATCACGCTCGCCCACCGGCAAGCCGCCAATCAGCACCTCGCGATTTGCGAGGCTGAGGAAGAGGCATTGTGTCGCCGCGCTGGGAAACGGCCGCACACCAGGGCACTCGTGGCGCGCTGCAAGCGCTCCTGCGAGCGCCGTGGCTTTTATTAGGAATAAACTAGCAATGTGCCTGTGTGTTGCAACAGATCCAAAGTAGAATAGTACTTGTTCACAAACTTGAAAGAAAACACTCTTGTTTTGATATACATATATACCACTAAAAATATATTACTTTTCACTCAAAATATATTTCTCAGGCTGTTTTGATGAGGTGAGGGAGGGATGTGGTTGCTTATAAGATAATAAGGGGTTTTCTGCAAATTGGAGCAGAGAAGTAGGCTATTGTTACAAAAATGCCACAACTTACCTCATAGCCGTTAGATGCAGATCTCATGGTCAGAAATGATGGATGGCAGACACACCATCATCACCAACTGAGTCTTTTATAGGAGTAGAGATTTAGTTTCGTAAGGCGATCTCATTAGTTTTGGGACGGAAATGATAAATCCTGAACGTTCGGGAATTATTAGCGTCTTTAATTAAGTATGTAAAAGGAAAAGTTTGGAAACCTTGTGTATCCGTACGCATTTTGTAAGTACGTGCATATAGCACAAACTTAACTATATATCGCACTACACGTCTCTCTCTATATATGCTTGCAGACTGTGCTACTACTATTACTTAGTATGTACGTGCAAATGCACGTTTTAACATTACGATGCGGTTTTTGTAAAAGTAGTAAAATAGCACTAGTCAAGCTTGTGAAACGATTCAATGCAAAAGAAATGCAAAACTGCTCGTTTGATTGTTTACTTTTAGCTTCCTTCTATGTGGTTATTTCTCTATCGTACTTTGTACGGAGTATCTCACTGGTCGGGAAGGCATGCAAATTACCAAACCGCTTCGTACACCCTGTATCGAATTTTTCGCCTAACAAGTTGTGCCGTGCAATTGGTATTCCAACTTGAGTACTACTACTAGGAGTACCAGGCTTCTAGATTAGTACTCCCTCCGTCCTTGAAAGACTGCACTTCCAACTTTGTTGGAGGGTCAAACTATCTCAAAGTTTGACCGAGTTTGTGCAAAAATATATCAATGCTTGTGAAACCAAATAGGTATATGACGAAAATATATTTTATCATGAATCTAATGCTACTAATTTGATGGCATAAATGTTGGTCTAGTATTGTATAAATACAATCAAACATAAAAAAGTTTGACTTTCCAACAAAGTTGGAAGTACACTCTTTCAAGGACGGAGGGAGTAATCCCATAACTACTACCTCCATCCTGGTTTATTGGTCCCCATTGTAATATGTGTCAAATTTTGACCATAAATTTAACTAATGAAATGTTTATGCATGTCACCAAAAATTATATCATTGGAAACTATGTTCAAATACGAATCCAACAATATAAATTTTGTTGACATGCACTAACATTTTATCAGTTAAATCTTTGCTCAAAATTTAGCACAAATTACAATGGTGACTAATAAACCAGGATGGAGGTAGTAGTTTAGAAGCCCAAATGAATGAGTGAGGCGCCTTATGGGAAAACCTGGGGAAGAGACGGCTTATTTTTTAAGCCGCCAAAAGAACTGGCCCTAGGAGTAGTAGCTAGGGATCGAGTGTGCGAGATGAACCGGACAAAGTAAATGCAGAGAGATGAAATGCAAAAAAGACAGAGGGATGTGATGGTTGCTTGTCCGTTTATTTTACGAGGCCACTTATTACTGGGAGTGGTGGGGTTCTGTGATATGACGGCTTTACTGCCGCGCCACGAGCGGGGTGAGACTCCCGTGCAGCGCCGCCCTCTACACTAGTACTACCTCCGTCGTGGTTTATTAGTCCCCCATGTAATTTGACTGAAGATTTAACTGACAAAATGTTAGTGCATGTCAACAAAAACTATATCGTTGGATTAGTATTTGAACATAGTTTTCAATGATATAATTTTTGGTGACATGCATGAGCATTTATCGTACTATATATAATGTTAGTTACATTTATGGTCGTACTATATATAGTAAGGTGCCCGTGTGTTGCACGGAACAGTGAAATGCATTGATCGGGGAGTTGTTTATTTTGACAAAGTATGTGGGGGTCATCTCATGTGTAACGAGTATCGATAGGTTTCTAAGGATATTATTTCTTCTCTAGAGCTCACAAGCATCCGGGTGAATAGTAAATGTAGGCTAAATAGATAAAAAGTATCTTTTGCAAACAAAAGCGTTCAAGTGTTCAACCTGCATCCAAAACTTTTGAAGAAATAACACTTATTGTGCTTTGCAGGAAATGATCATTAAGAATTATTTTTTGAGTATCGATTTTGTTTATCAGGATGACTTGGAAGGGGGCAGAGGAGATGTAAGAAATGGTTCATCTTAAGTCTTTCACCATTACTATAGTAAAAATTCACAATTAATCTCATAAATGGCAAGCGAGAACTCTAATGGAGCAAAAGCATACATGGAAGATTCTAGACTAAACCATAAATGGATACACTTTTATTCAAGCGCGATAGTCTAATAGAGCAAGATCATGCATGGAAGGTTCTATACTATATAAATAAGAAGTCTCCACATGCTTAGACAGCGGCTTACATTGAGCGAAGACTAATGATGAACAGTTGACTTGGTAATGCATATGACCAGGTGAACCTCCTTGGAGTCCCCGTGCATCATCTTGGGGTGAAAATCATACCAGGCGTCTTCCATGTCCACATTGCCAGGAACGGAGCAGCTCGGCACAGTCCCATTCAGCGTGATGGAGGTGGTGTGGGCGCCCTCGTACTTCGGAGGGGCAGTAACAGTGAGCACACACTGGTACAGTGGCCTCGTGTCAGCGTCAGCGGCGTTGCCCCTGACGCACACTACAGAGACGGGGGGCGGCCTGCGCGGGCCTTGCCGGTGCCCACAGCCAAGAGGAAGACACTGCCATCCTCCTCCGCGACTAGCAGGTAGCGGTGATCCTCCAGCGACTCCGGCATGGCGAACGGGTAGCACGTCTCGTACTTGATGTTCACCGCCGCGGGCCAATAGTGATTGACGGACGGTGCCGTGAGGTGATGCACGAGGCTCGCCGGCGAGCCCTCAAATGGCGGCGTGCACTCATAGCAGTAGCAGGGCGCATGCGCGCATCTGGAACTATGCTCCGCCAGCGAGTGTTGGTCGACGTACCTCTCGCAGCCGAAACACTTTTAGACGCAGGGCACGTTGCAGGCATCGACCAGTCCGTCCATGAAACGGGAGTGGCTGTAGGGGACGTTGCGCCCGCCGGATGGAGCGCATGAGTAGCACACGAAGCAGTAGATGGTGTCCTTACTGGTACTCCCTCCGTTTCTCTACTCTCTACTTTCTCTAGTTCTCTACTTTCTCTTATAAAAAACCCGAGTTGGTGATGATGGTGTGCCTGCCATCTTGCAATATAGACCGTCCGATCTATATCTGACGGATAGAAAGTAAACTATGGCAATTTTGCAAAAAGATACCCGCACCTCTCTCCACGTTTGCAGATAAGGCCTTCCCTCGTTCATCCTTATCTCCCACAACCTCATTGTTGAGCAATTAAAAAAGGAAGTCTCTGGAACAATCTGGCATGGTGGCCGCTGCCGGCGCCGTCCATCCCCATGCCTCTGCCCAGTCCGACCACCAGTTACCACCACACCCCACTCCTCCTCACCTTATCTCTCATCTTTCTCGAGATATCATTTTTTTGATGAAATTCTTGAGATACCATTTTTCCGATGAAATTCTCGAGATATCATTAGTTTTTACACATGGGATTACTCCTGCATGGGTCAATCACAACAGGTGTTTTGTAAAAAAATGCATCTTTATCTTGCTAGTTTGCATATAACTCCAAACACCACATAGACACGTTCTTTGACCATTTTACAACTATGTTAGTATCATTGTTAGTGGTCAGCCGGTGCAAGTTATAGCCCCGGGTGTTTTAACCTTTTTTTTAGTAATGATATCTGGCGATTGTTCGCCATGAGCCCAATCCTGACGAATCCCACATAACCATCAGATTTCCATCCGACGGTGGCCTGTTTTTAAGCCATGGTATTTGACAAAACCGCCACCCTTACACACGTACTGTAACTGCGTCGCGGGCGTTTGCAACTACCATGTCTCCCAGCGAACATTTGCTGGGGATTGGAGTTAGCACCGATGGCGGTTTGTAGTCGTTCCATGCTCGGGCATTGAAGTTTGTAACTATATTACAATATACTACTCCTCCGGTGCTAGTAGTAGGGCAGAGTCCTACTCCACTATATGCAAACTAGGGCATAGTAGTAGGTACTATAGTTTATTGTACTAGTACTGTGATCACTCAAGCAAGTTGTCTGGCATCGATATGACCCTACGCTGCTGGGATGTGTCTCGTAAGTCAAGCGGTGTGCTGCTGCTACATTGTCATCATCACCTGTCCACTTCCCGCAGCACATATTCGCGCCTCCCCCCTCTTCCGAAACCCAAGCACTAACAATGGCAGAACCGAGCAGTGTCCGCCAAAAGTGTGGCTGGAATTCGCTCCCCACAGAGGTAATCAAGCTCATTGTTTCACGTGTGGACAATCTCAGTACCATGCCGCTCGCCGCGTGCTCGTTGGGGCTGTACCGTTTACTCAAAGCCCTCAGACCGGAGCTTTTTAAGCCAGCTCCCTGCTTGCTGATGTCGCCTGATCTTCAGAAATGGCGTTTCACATAGCATAATGATCGTAGGGTGGCGAGCATCAACCCCCTCGACTGCGATCCAATCCCCATCACCCTCAACTACATTAACGGTATGTACTGGGTCGGCATGAACACGTCTTGGATGGTGCTCGTTGACGGTCGCGGTAGCTGGATGCTCGTGGAGGTCTACACCCGGTGACTGATCCCCCTTCCTTCGATTAACACTGCACTGCTTTGGCACCGCGGCCCAGAATACTCAGAATCTTACAGTAGCCAACATGATACCAAGTTTGATTTGCTCAAGGTTGTAATCTGCCAAGTGCCCACAAGATCTGCAAATTATAAAGACTTCAGGCTAATTGCGTTCTTAAACCGCGGTCTCGCCTATCTGACAGGTCACTATGGTAAGTGGATAAATCTGCACGTCCATCGCAGGATCATACATCCTCCATGGTTCTCTGATGCCATTGAACACAAGGGCTTCATTTACGCTGTGGACTCCTTCTATGGCTGGACATATTGCTGGCCTACTCCAGCCATCGCTACAAACGGCTGTTACAGCAGTATGTTACTTTCCTATGATATCATGATGGCTTGCTTATATTACTGTCAACATTTACTGAAAAAAATATTCATGCTCATAACATGCTGTTCTTAAGATTGACTACAGTACGAGCCCTTTTTTACTTGACTCCAACTTGATATGATGTTGTAGGCCGCCTGGTGTCCCTAACCTTCCTAATCCCAGAACCTTTCAAAGAAAAGCGGCATGGCAGTTGCAGGTGGTTCCTGGCTCGATCAGACGACGGCGAACGATTGATGATCGTTCGCATGTACCGGACGTGTTGTTTCGCGGAATACAATCACAGTCACTGCAAGGTCTTTGAGCAGGATCCCAACTTCTCTGGGCCTTCAGGAATTTTTGACTGGAGGCTGGTAAGTAGCCTTGGTACTTGCTCTCTGTTTCACGAACTGAATTATCCGATTAACTAGGAGATAACCGACGGCAAGGATCATGATTGCAGCGCGGTTTCATTCATCAAGCAAAATTGTGTGTACACATTGTACCATGCATCTCTCCATGCACCATACCCTGATATGTGCCACCACACTCTGCAGCCCAAAGTAGGAGAGAGGGTCGCAAGTATCAGACTTCGACCTGCTGGCTGGAGTTTCCCCCATCAGGCACCCATCTGGTTCAAGCCGTCAGCCAATCTCCACAGCTTAATAAATAGTAACGTCTAACTGAGCCAGTTAGTCAGATGCGTACACTTGGTGTAGTAGGATCTTTATTTAGTTTGATGCATACACTTGTTCTTTTTTGGTAGCCCTTTTGTAATGATGGCTGATGTTTGGTTTGGAAGAGAGAGCTGCGTCTTTACTCTCCTGGCCTGCTTACTGCTTCTGTTGCACCCCCAGCCCTGGTTGCTGCTGCTATTTTCAATGTACAATCAGTAGTATATTTCGTCTGTTGGTTGAATAAATGTGTTGTTAGAACGACAAACACATTTTTTTGGAAGTCGTTGCACGGTCCGATCCTTTAGTGCCCCCTACGTAGCGCATACTATTTTTGGTACGGAACACATTTTCCACTTGTCGATAACATGCAGCCCAGTGATGAAGGCCCAATAGAGGAGCCCATAATTAACTGGAAGGGAGGCTCTCACATGAATCCAGTCCAGGTACATGCTCATGGTCCCCTAAACATAAAAAAGTAAATAAATAAATAAAGCTAAATGCTCATGCACCAGTTCTTTAAATTTACGATTTGAAAAGTCAAATTTTAAGAGGAGGATATTATTTCCTATGAGAGCGTCGTTACATTCAGTCGATATTATTCTTAGGCAAAGATAGCGACCAGTCTTTTTTCTCCCACCATTTTCTTCCTGCAACCAGCGGACCCATGCAAATCGTAGTCAATGTCGTAAATAGTTCCGGTCCATTATTATTTTTCGATAAGAATGCCCAACCCAGCCCAACACATTGGCGACACCACTTTATCCCAGGGCTTCTGAATGTGCTCGGCTTCACACCTCAAGAAGAAAATTATCTCAAAAAAAACCTCAAGAAGAAAAAGGTGCTCTGCAGCATTTTACAATAAGTTTTAGCCATATAAAATTAATTCTTATAATCCAGCATGATGAGTTTTTCGGTCTGACCGGTCCAGCCGCCAAAACCAAACTTGCGCCAGCGGGAGCACCTGTTTCCGCCTTCTACGGCTGGTTGCGCTGCTGTGCACGCATCACCGCCCTGTCGTACCCTGAAATGCTGGCCAAGCCATCCCTTTACTCCCCTCCGCCTACGGCCATACTGCCGCATGTTCCCCGGCTCCTGTTCATTCCCGTCCAAGGCCTCGCCGTCGTCCTCTGCCTTGGTGCGCTCGCAGCGGCGCCGCCATCCGGCCCTGTCAACATAGTGAATCGGGAGAGGACTGTAGTTGTGAGTATGACAGTACGAACCCACCAAGTCCATTCCCGAACACAAGCAAGCGCCTCTTTACTACTCAGATGCACCCCTCATTTTTTTACTCTAATCCACCCTGCTGATATCTGGGACCCACATCATTGTCAACGTATAGTCAATTAACGACAGAATTGCACAATGTTTTTTTGTGGATTTGTTTAGAGGAGCAGGCTATAAACTGGGTTGTGCGGTCTCTGTGGCCCGTCTAACAACATGACCAGCCCAGCAATTTTTTCTTTGGGAAAATAGGCAGCCCACTATTTATTTTTGAAGAATACCCAAGCTAGGCCTATTTGTTTTCTCTGACTTACTGGGCTGCAAATCTTTCAAGACGAGGAGGGATGCATTCCGGCCAAGCTAGGCCTCCTTATTACGCATAAAATAATTATTCCTCCACCTGATAGCGGGGACCCACCGGAAGGGACTCTGTATTTTGTGAAAAAAAATGTTTCCCCCCTGACAGCTGGGACCTACCAGCTACATCTTCGCATGCAAGGAAGTGCGTCCATATTACGGGCAAAAACATGATTCTCCCCCTGACCGCTGGGACCCACCATCAATAACTTTGCACGCAAGGAAGTGCATCCTTATCCTCCCTGATAGTCGGGACCCACCCGGTCGAAGCGTACGTAGCATTGTCATTCTGGTCGCGAACGTGTACGTACATACTGGTCGATCGGTCTCTCTGCAATGATGAACCGTGGTCGAGCAAGCAGCGGCACGTGTAGTAGTAGAGCCCCCGACGTAGCAGTTCAGGAAGTCCAGTCAAAACCATGTACACGTACGTACAGCCAGATGCCAAAAAATACAGCCACGTACGTACATACGGGCGGGGTCTCGAACGCCTACTCGCGCATTTGTACGACCAGGGCTCGTGTACATGGAGAGGCAACGGACGGCAACAACATCGTCCTGTTCATCGGCAGCCAACCGGCTGGGTCGGAACGGAGAAACAGTATCCTGTTTATCGGGAGGCAACAGACTCGGTCGGAATGGGTCGTGTTCAACGGGAGCCAACTGGCTTGGACGGAACAGCCGGAACGAGGTCTGGCATACCACAAAACGGAGAAAAATGGCCTTCTGTTCGACCGTGTACGGTCAAAACAGGGTCCTGTTCATTGGGAAGGGTCTGGCGTACCACAAAACGGAGGAAACGGACTTGTGTTCGAGTGCCCACGGTCGAAACGGGGTCCTGTTGATCGGGAGGGGTGTGGCGTACCGCAAAACGGAGGAAACGGACTTGTGTTGGAGCACCTACGGTCGAAACTGGGTCCTGTTCATCGGGAGGGGTGTGGCGTACCGCAAAACGGGACTCCAGGGGCTACTGTTCATCCACCGACGACTTCCTCCAGCCTCCACCTGCTACTGTTCATCCACCGTCGACTTCCTCCAGCCTCCACCAGCTACTGTTTACCATGGGGGTCCTGTTCATCCAGCCTCCGCCGGCTACTGTTCAACCATCCCTCTCCATGGGGTCCTGTTCAACCAGCCCTCCACGGGGTCCTGTTCATCCACCCCCAACCGGCTCGGGTGTGTGGCGGCCTCCTCTCGATCGGGGTCCTGTTCATCCAGCGGCAACGACCTCTACTACCACGGGGTCCTGTTCATCCAACCCCCACCAGGAACTGTTCATCCAACCCCAAACAGGAACTGTTCATCCAACCCCAAACCACGTACGTCTCAACTCGTTCAACCAACCCCCATGTTCACTGTTCATCAAGAGGCAGCAGGTTCGATCGGCTTCAACAAACAGCAGCAGCAGCAGCGATCGATCGCTCGGGTTCAGTTAGCAGCAGTAGCGAAGAAGTCGCTCGGGTTCAGTTAATAGCCAGGGATCGATCGCTCGGGTTCAGTAATGTAGCTAGTGCAATCGCTCGGGTTCAGTTAGAGCCCAACGCCTTGCACACACGCGCGTATGTCTACGAGAGAAACGTGCAAACCTCCATGCATCGCTCTGGCCCAACCACCCACCGTAACCGGGAACTCCCTGAAATTTTCCTCGCCCTCGCTTCTACCATGATTTTTTTCATCATGGATGGCCCAAAGAATGTCATTCAGGTGCGTCCCCGGCCCGCCCAGGACGAAAAGCCCATTTTTTGTCATAGAAGTAGGAGCCCACCACATCTATGATGATACGTGCTTTTGTCACAATTATCGTCATAGAAGTGTCATAAGCATGACAGAAAAAAATTCGTTCGGCCCAAAATGTCATGGATGTGTCTTTTTTTTTTTAGTGTGATATCATGTCAAGTTTCAAGAATTTCAGATGAGTTTTTGATTTACTAGAATTTTAAAACCATGTATCTCAATGTTAGCGGCCGAGCGACAGTGTCAAGGTGTTTGACATTCATTCTCATTTCTTGCATGTGCCTAAGCTTGCAACCAGGGACACACATTTGATTTTTCAACCCGTTTTTATGCACTGGAGCATGTGCGTGTAGTTCAATTTTGAATTATGCACATAAATGCCTAGAAAACTCAGTTAACATATAAAAATGTCCAAACGATCCCCGAAAAATTCCAAAATTTAACACGACACTCCTGTTGTTCTATGTTGACACCAGAAAAAATTGAAAGCAAGAAGACGCGACGAATATCATTTTGTCCACAAAGGTGACACGTTTCCCTAACGGAACCATGAGGCTTCTTGTGAGAAGCTCTGGTTTGTGAGAAGCTTATACCATAACCTGCCCCAAATGGGACAATATTTTTTACCCCAGCATGTTGATGCCATTCCATGATAGCATGCCAAGGTTCATGAATTTCAGACGGGTTTTGGATTTACTAGAATTACAAAAGCAAGTACCTCAACATTTGCCGGAGAGCCACGGTGCTGTGGTGTTCGAAATTCATCCCCATTTCTTTCATGGGACATAAGCATAAACCCATGGACACATATATGATTTTACAACCCATTTTGGTGCACCGGAGCATGTAGTTTAATTTTGAATTGTGCACCTGAAATGGCTAGAAAACCAAGTTAATGTATAAAAATGTCCAAGCGACGAATAATTCCAATTTTTTTAAGACACACCTATAGTTGCATGTTCACTGCAGATAAAAGTTCTAGCAATTCAAACACCCTCCTTTGCCGCTGTGACCCCATTATGTAATTCAAATCAAGATTAAAAATCAAGTAGATCGCACATAGTTTATTATCACCAACCGTGTGAGATGCAGTACAAAATATCTTGGAGCACCATCGGAGTATAGTACGCCTATGGCTTACGCGAGAAGGTGCGTCGGCTACAGTCCACAGCCGGCGTGTCAAGCACACTAGCTCGCTCCCCAAATATCATTTCACTGTTCAATCGTCGCTGGTGAAAGATGGGGATGTAGACCCGCATCATGAGGGCAACTTCGGCGGCCCACTTTGGCGAGAGCGCGGCCGCAGCCGCCATGCGCGTGCTTACAAGCTGCATGAGCGCGGCCGCAATCTGTGACCGGGCAGCCAAGGTAGCCCAAACGGCCGTTGTTGCTTCTTAGGTTGCGGTAGGAACATCTGCCTCGGGGATAGCAACTGGCGAGAGCGGCACAGCAGCTGTCCGTTCTGCAGCAGCGGCCTTAGCCCTGATGGAGGCCGCCCACGACCATGTCGAGGCCACCCACACCCAGCTCATGGCGGTCACCGCACAAATCGAACGAAGCTTCTCCGATAACGGTCGGCAACCCACGGCCGAAGAGTTGGCAATCGCCGAGAGCGTTCGAGTAGCTGTCCGTTCCTCCGCGGCATACCTTGCCACGATGGAGCCCGTCCAAGCCCAGATCGCGGCCGCCCACGCCCAGCTCGTGGCGGCCTTTTCCAAAGAGATGGCGGACGCAGATGGCGAGATGCTTGCCGAGTATGGTGCGATGGATGCCATGGAGCCCCTTCCTCAGGAGATCGTCGGGCACGAGCTGGACATGGAGGAGGCGGCGGAGATCGACGAGCACCAGCCGTAGTAGTACTCTTTGTTTTGTTTAATTTAGAGCGCCGGTCTTTAATTTGTTAGAGTAATGTTTAGGTCAGCTAGCTCTGTTTAATTGCTGAACTTGCTCGATTAAGAAGTGTGGGTGTGCTATAGTCTCCTTTGTGTACCCAAATTATGCAATGACGTGGATGACCACAGTAACCAGGGAAATTCGAACAAAAAAAATTTACGTTCAAACTCATCACACATGTGTTAAGCTATATGAATCGTTTGTGATATTCACATATCATACACAGTGCTGAATAAGGGACCATGTCTGATGACACTTTGCGCGCCAGTTTTTTCGCTGCACCAATTCAAATTTTTTGGCTTCCGCGGAAATATCTACCTCCCTGCCCCCTCCCCCTTACCAAAAGCCACATTTCCCCTGTTTCCGCCCTCCTTTCCAAGTTGAAACCTTCACTCCTTGCTTGCACCACCGCCTCCACGCCGGTGACTCGCCTTCACGCTGCTCGGCCTTGTCGATCTAGGCAGGTAATCCACACCCGACCCCCATCCTCCTCCTCCTTCCACATCCCACATGCCCCGACCGCCGGCACGACACCTTCCACCCAAATCACCGACTCCCCCAAATAAGCTCCGCCCTAAGCCATGGTGCACGTAGTATAGGCAGGAGCTCAAGGAGCATTTGGCAGCAGAGAAGCAAATCGCGGCCGCACGCGCGGATGAGGTCGCGATGGCTGCCATACGTGCCAACCCCCAGATCTTGGAGGAGCACCTCGTCGTTGAGGCCACTGTCGACGCCTCGCACGCCAACGCTGCGACGCGGTTGGCTTAAACGACAGTTCGTGGCATTTCCTCGAGGCCACCGTCGGTGCCTTTGACGAAGACTACGAGGTGTTTTCTCAGCATGCCCGTGCTTACCTCAACTCGAGAGGTAGCAGGTTGGTGCCCGGAGCGCTCAGGCAACTCACCACTACGACGAGGGCACCCATGATGTGGAGCCCTTGCCCTCTTCCATGTCCAAGGAGCCAATCATCATCGATATCTCCGACGACAAGGAGTAGCTTGTCTTATTAGCTCACTATAAGGACCTATGTTCAGTTTGCTAGCTACGTCGGTTAAGCATGCTCGGTTTACCGGTTGCATGTGCTGCTCCTGCCTTTCCTTAACAAATTCTAGTGAATTGTCCTATCTACTTTTACCATGCAATCTGTTTCTCTAGTGTATATGTTCTATATGTCGTGCAATGTGGTGCTCACTTATTAACTGTTTGGTTAATTAGTTGTCGTCTTCAGTTAACTGTTTGGTTCAATTCTGCAAATGTGATGTTCAATTCTTCAGGGTGCAATTTTGTATTTTCTTCCATGTGAGAAATAAATCGAATTTATCTTTACAAAATACATGAGAAACAAATACAATTGCTATATTTCCAAGTTGTCAAGCATGCTTGGTTTGGTTAACTGTCTGATCTTCTAGTATGTTATACATTGTGCAATGTGGTGCTTAGTTAATGTTTGGTTCATTTGTTGTGGTGTTTAGTTAACTGTTTAGTTCAATTATGCAATGTGATGTTCAATTGTTGTTGGTGCATTCTGTTATTGTATACCATGTGAGAAATAAATCGAATTGGCTGTACTAAATACATGAGAAACAAATACAATTGCTATATTTCCAAGTTGTTAAGCATGCTTGGTTTGGTTAACTGTCTGATCTTCTATTAGGAGTATATTATATTGTGCAATGTGGTGCTCAGTTAATGTTTGGTTCATTTGTTGTGGTGTTTAGTTAATTGCTTGGTTCAATTCTGCAATGCGATGTCCAATTGTCGTGGGTAGAATTTTGTATTGTTGTGCACGTGAGGAATAAATCGAATTTGGCTACACTTAATACATGAGAAACATATACAATTGCTATATTTCCTAGTTCTTAATCATGCTTGGTTTGGATAAATGGGTTTTCCATGTGGCTTGAATTAATCTGATGAATCTGCAATGTGCTTATTTTTCATCAACATATTTTACTGATAGCATGCAAACCCTCACTTAACCTGATCACTAACTACCTTATATGTGTTGCAGGGAAACAATGGGAAGCATTGTGGTTTACAATCGAGATTTGCACATGCATGGTCCTTTGTCTAATAGCACATTATTGTGCAATTGCAGGAACCATTCTAATATTTAGGTTTTTAACAATTTGTCTTGCACATGTAGGTCCTGCTGTCAGAGGTTTTGACCCACTGTTCGACCCTTTTTGCATATGGGGAAATGAGTTGTCCATGAATATCAGTCAAGTCAAGAAACTCAGAAAGATTGTTAGGATAAAGAAATTAGCGACAAAAAACAACAAGATCTTTGTCTGCACAATGAACAAGACATCAGTTCACTACAGGATGGTAGTAACTATTATACCTTGCCTTTTTTATTCCTTTGCCCCATTTCCAATATAGAGAAGATATTTATGCACATCCTTGTTTTCAGGCCTTTCCAAACAGTTCACTGATGATTACCTCTCAAACCACCTATATGGTCAGGAGGCGAGGAAGGTATTCATACAACACCCACGGTTCAATATTGAAGTGTTCCTGAAGAGGACGAAGGATGGACGGTCAATCATCCACAGGCACTAGCCTAAAGTTGCAAAGACCTTCAACATCAATGAAGGCTCAATATCCGCCTTCCACTTCAGCAGTTTTCCAGATGAGATTCATCTGTCTATGTACCGTCTATGATGCTAATTTCGAAAGGTTATAGATGTTGCATGTGAAACTTGGTGCTGGTGCAGTTGTGTAATGGGGTAGCTGAGTGCTGAAGCTATATGATGTTGTACTCTGATGTATTTTAATTATGAAATCCTGCTTTCTTAATATGAAAATGAAATATATTGTGTGCTTAATATGAAATGCCAATTAGATTAATAAATGGATTATTAATAATAGGACAATTAGCCTGCTAATGGACAATTAGCCTGCTAATTGGGTTTTCTATTGCAAACGGTTATTGAGAAAATACCGTGGGCGATGACCTCAGGCAACGCGCACAGTTTCTAGGAATAAACCGTGTTGGATCAATGAACAATCACACACGACATCCTCTTGAAAACTGTTTCCGTTAGGCCACCTTGCGCAAACATTTACCACATAAATTGTGTGTGTGATGGACAGCCTTTGCCACACAGTTTTTTCTATGCACCGTATGTGATGCATTCAATAACGCAAACGATAAAATTGTTAATATCATCTGCAATGGCAACGCTATCACAAATGATTTACAGGGGAAAATTGTGTGTGATGTATGTGCAAGCGGAAACGTTTTCTTTGGAGTGACTGTGTGGGATGTATATACGAACGGAAACGTACTTTTTGGATTGACTGTGTGGGATGTACATACTAACGGAAATGTATTCCTTGGATTGACTGTGTGGAATTTACATACGAACGGAAACGTTTAGCCGGGACTGACTGTGTGGGATGTACTTATGACCGGAAATGATTTGGCATGTATAATTGTATTTTTTTAGCATAACTGTACATATAACCGTATTTGATCGCTCGCCCGTCGCACACTACCTCATTTTGCCGAGCGTGTGTGCCAGGAGGGCCTATCCCCGACAGTTTCTGGGTCGTGTGGGAAGGACCCCCCTATCGAGTCACTCACTAAGCGACGGTTCAAAACGCCATCGCGGAAAGGGGTTAAAAACCATTTGTATAGCACCTCGATGTACCAGTGAAGGTTCTTGATTCGTACTTTACCTTGTGAATGAATTGTTACTTTTACATAAGAAATTATATCACAATATATGTTGCTGTTCTAAGGATGATCATGATGCCCTCAGGTCCCTATTTTATTTTATCAACACCTCTATCTCTAAACATGTGGACATGATTATCGATTTCGGTTTCCGCTTGAGGACAAGCAAGGTCTAAGCTCGGGGGAGTCGATACATCCATTTTGCATCATGCTTTTATGTTGATATTTATTGCATTATGGGTTGTTATTACACATTATGGTACAATACTTATGCCTTTTCTGTCTTATTTTAGAAGGTTTACATAAAGAGGGAGAATGCCGGCAGCAGGAATTCTGGACTGGAAAGGAGCAAATCTGAGAGATCAATTCTGCACAACTCCAAAAGTCTTGAAAATTTACCGAGAATTATTTTGGAATATATAAGAATTATTGGGTGAAGAAAATACCAGAGGGGACCCACCAGGTGGCCACAAGCCTAGGGGGCGCGCCTAGGGGGTAGGGTGTGCCCCTAGGGCTTGTGGGCCCCTTGGCAGGTCTCCGGTGACCATCTTTCTGCTATATGAAGGATTTTACCTGGAAAATATCAGAAGGAAGCTTTCGGGATGAAGCACCGCTGTCTCGAGGCGGAACCTGGGCATAAGCAATCTAGGGCTCCGGCGGAGCTGTTCTGCCGGGGAAACTTCCCTCCGGGAGGGGGAAATCGAAGCCATCGTCATCACCAACGATCCTCTCATCGAGGGAGGGTCAATCTCCATCAACATCTTCACCAGCACCATCTCCTCTCAAACCCTAGTTCATCTCTTGTATTCAATCTTTGTCTCAAAACCTTAGATTGGTACTTGTGGGTTGCTAGTAGTGTTGATTACTACTTGTAGTTGATGCTGGTTGGTTTATTCGGTGGAAGATCACATGTTCAGATCCTTAATGATATTCAATAACCCTCTGATATTGAACAAGAATATGCTTTGTGAGTAGTTACGTTTGTTCCTGAGGACATGGGAGAAGTCTTGTTATAAGTAATCATGTGAATTTGGTATTCATTCGATATTTTGATGAGATGTATGTTGTCTTTCCTCTAGTGGTGTTATGTGAACGTCGACTACATGACACTTCACCATGATTTGGGCCTAGGGGAAGGCATTGGGAAGTAATAAGTAGACGATGGGTTGCTAGAGTGATAGAAGCTTAAACCCTAGTTTATGTGTTGCTTCGTAAGGGGCTGATTTGGATCCACATGTTTCATGCTATGGTTAAATTTATCTTAATTCTTCTTTCATAGTTGCGGATGCTTGCGAGAGGGGTTAATCATAAGTGGGAGGCTTGTCCAAATTAAGGACAGCACCCAAGCACCGGTCCACCCACATATCAAATTATCAAAGTAACGAACGTGAATCATATGAGCATGATGAAAACTAACTTGACAACAATTCCCATGTGTCCCCGGGAGAACTTTGCTTTATATAAGAGTTCGTCCAGGCTTATCCTTTGCTACAAAAAGGATTGGGCCACCTTTCTGCACCTTTGTTACACTTGTTACCCGTTACGAATTATCTTATCACAAAACTATCTGTTACCAATAATTTCAGTGCTTGCAGAAAATACCTTGCAGAAAACCGCTTGTCATTTCCTTCTGCTCCTCATTGGGTTTGACACTCTTACTTATCGAAAGGGCTACGATAGATCCCCTATACTTGTGGGCCATCAGACAACCCCAAGTACTACAAGGTAATTGCCTGGAAGAATGAAGGACAAGTAGAGATCAATGTTTCACTAGCTGTCGCATACCCACCGCCAGTAGATCGTCGCCCTCCTCCTCATATGTCGGTTCCGACGGTGGGGCAGTACATTGAGGCCCCGAACTACCAGTGTGACTTTTTAGTTTTTCTCTGCCTTGGGACTCTTAGTAGGTCTTCGTTGCCTCCGCCAGTAGATCGCCGCACTCCTCGTCATATGTTGTTCCGACGGTGGGGAGTACGTTGAGGCCTCCATCTACCAGTGTGAGTTTTTAGTTTTTCTCTGCCTTGGGACTCTTAGTAGGTCTTCGTTGTTTGTAGCTTCGACTCTTCTAGCGATAGTGATGACACCACTTAATAATGGCTCCTCTGACTTCCTCTACAGCTTCGGTGACGCGTGAGACGTTGGAACCCGTGACAAGATCTAATGGACAGGTAGGTCTTCATTGTTCGTCACTTCAGCCCTTCTTGGGGTGGTGGTGGCGGTGCGCGATAGGTTCTCCTCCGGCTTCGGCAATGCATGCACCGCCCGATCTAGTGGCAAGGATGGGAGGACAAGTTTGTCTTTCCCTTTGTATTTAACACAAGGGGAGTTGGTTGTGTCTTTCTCTAGCCGATGGTGCTTTGGTTGTAGTAGTGTCGATTTTGATATTAAGTTGACACAGGCGGACATCTAGGGGTGATCAACTTAGCAACGTCCTTTAGGATTGACGTCGCCTACGCTTTCCAATAGAGACTATTGACTTCCTGGTTTTTGCGTGGATACAATTTTATTGTTGCAACGATGGCGCGAAATTCTAGCGGCAACAACTTAGACATGTCGTTGACATTGTTGTGACAAGGCATGTGATGCCTCCAAAGCCCCCCAGGATGAATGCAAGGTTGTACGTCTTGTTCCCATCCCTTGTCCCTAAGTCCACGAGTTGTTGCATTTGGCCAAGGGGCATGGAAGCCCCTTGTTGAATCTCGAAACATGCTTTCGCCAAGCTTTATATATAAGCACCAACCAAACTACACGATTGAACAATACAAAGTAGTGAGGAAGCTCTTTTGCAAAGCAGATCCCTAGATAACCGGACAACAAAAATCGCACCAAAAAATGTCAAAAAAGCGAAAAAGAAAACAACTACGTTGTCAAGAATGAGAGGAATGCATGAAGACAACCCCACGCCACAGACCTAGGACACCTGAGCTCCATGACAACACCCTCGAGAGGGAAACAACACAAAGTGTCACCGTGTCGTGGCCAAACCGGACATGGGTTTTCACCTAGAGCCCTGGAACGAGGAGAATCACGACGATGTCCTCAAGAGAAGAGCAGTGTTGCTGCTGTCGGTGCCAAAGCATGAAGCTTTAGCTCGACAGCTCACCCGTGACTATGAGGTACTAAGACATCCACAATAAGTACAAACCTCCAGATCCGGCTCTAGGCACCGCCACTACCATTGGAAGAGAATGATCCCAGACCACTTGTCGCCCACACAAGCAAGGGACATAGCCATAATCATCGCCACGATGCTCGCAGGAGAGCCAACCATCTGGACGGCCACCCTAATGTCTAGCACTCCAGTTCTGTTGGAGATATGCCCTAGAGGCAATCATGTATGATGATATTTCCTATGTGTTTATGAATAAATGTAGTCCTTGGACGTTATCAATGATGTGTATCAGCAAGTACATGACTTATTTGTGGGACTATGCATTGTATGATGACTATCCTAAAAGGTCCCTAGTGGAAACGGTTGTGTGGATGCGCAGCCGACTAGACTAGCATAAGACATGGTGGATGGCTCGGTCTCACTAGCCATGGAGCATTGGATGCTAGCCAGATAATATGGACTCGGAAGGATCTGGTCAGATTCGACGTAGTCGGATCTAAGTCAAGATAAGGTCCAAGTCGGACAGACCCAACTATGAGACACAGTGATATGTCATCTATGAGTCACTAGTACAACATACGTTCTATGTCTAAGACCTGAGCTGGCACATGTACTCGGGATGGTGACAGACCTGCTTTGGGACGACCAAACGCTACTCCGTGACTAGGTAGTTACAAAGGTAGGTTTCGGGCTTGTCCAGACCCATGCTGCGAGACATGGTCGAGCAAGATGGGATTTGCCCCTCCGATCAGGACAGATATACTCCGGGCCCCTCGTGTGATCCGACCAAGATAAGCATGGATTTGCGACAAGGATTATGAGATAATCTGGTTTATGGTCGGCATCACTAGAACGAGAAAGAGGTCAGGCTAGCACAAGGATGACAGACTCGCCTTGAGCCCGACAACAAATATCGTGTGGCAAAGAGAACATAAGTGTGACATGTTGTACAGGTTCGCCAACCGGCTTCATTGTCTACTTGGTGGTCGGCACGCCTTGCTAGAGGCCACTACCAGTCGAGCAGATCGGAGGTGATCCGACCTGCGACCAAGCCGACTTGAACCTAAGGGGTCAAGTGCTTAAGGGAAGGAACCTATGAGGCCCGATCCGAGCCCATGAGTCAGAAGTGATCCTACTCGGACTCGAATCCAGGCTGAACAGACTTTGGGCTTTAGGATCCGTGCAAGGCTGAAATTGTCGGTAACAGGTAGTTTGATAGCAAGATAATTTGTAACAAGTAACAATAGTAACAATAAGTGCAGCAAGGTAGCCCAATCCTTTTTGTAGCAAAGGACAGGCAGGAACGGTCTCAGATAATAAGTAAAACGTTCTCGAGGACACACGGGAATTTCATCTAGTCACTTTCATCATGTTGGTTTGATTCGCGTTCTCTACTTTGATAATTTGATATGTGGGTGGACCAGTGCTTGGGTGTTGTTCTTACTTGAACAAGCCTCCCACTTATGATTAACCCCCCTCGCAAGCATCCGCAACTACGAAAGAAGAATTAAGACAAAATCTAACCATAGCATTAAACGTATGGATGCAAATCAGCCCCTTACGGAGTAGCGCATAAACTAGGGTTTAAGCTTCTGTCACTCTAGCAACCCATCATCTAATAACTACTCCACAGTGCATTCCCTTAGGCCCAAAGATGGTGAAGTGTCATGTAGTCGACGTTCACATAACACCACTAAGGGAATCACAACATACATATCATCAAAATATCGAACGAATATCAAATTCACATGATTACTTGCAACATGACTTCTCCCGTGTCCTCAAGAACAAAAGTAACTACTCACACAACATATTCATGCTCAAGATCAGAGGAGTAATAAATATCATAGTGGATCTGAACATATAACCTTCCACCAAATAAACCGTCTAGCATCAACTACAAGATGTAATCAACACTACTAGTCACCCACAGGTACCAATCTGAGGTTTTGATACAAAGATTGAACACAAGAGATGAACTAGGGTTTGAGATGAGATGGTGCTATTGAAGATGTTGATGAAGATTGGCCTCCCAAAGATGAGAGGGTTGTTGGTGATGACGATGGCTTCGATTTCCCCCTTCGGGAGGGAAGTTCACTCGGCGGAATCGCTCCGCCGGAGGGTAAAAGTGCTCTTGCCCAAGTTCCGCCTCGAGACGGCGGCGCTCCGTCCCGGAGGTCCTCCCTTTATTTTTATTTTCTAGGTCAAAAGACCTTATGTACTAGCAATGTTGAGGATATTGCTTATCGTTATCGTCTCGGTCAGCTAGGGATTAGAGATTAATCGGAAATTGGCCGATTAATCAATTTTATCGGTCGACTATTAATCGGATATTTTTTTATATACCAGAAGATGGGCACCATTGGTGGGACGAGGAGCCCATTACCCACCAGGGCGTGCCCTGGTGCCTAGTGGGCACCTGGGTGACCCCTCTGATAGTTCTTTTCTCCAGTATTTTTTATATATTCCAAAATAATTCTCCGTAAAATTTCAGCTCATTTGGAGATGTGCAGAATAGGTATCTCTGACATAGCTTTTTTAGGTCCAGAATTCCAGCTGTCGGTATTATCCCTCTTTGTGTAAACCTTGCATATTATGAGAGAAAAGGCATTAGAATTACTCCACAAAGTTATTATATTGCATAAAAACACTATAAATAACAGTAGGAAAACATGATGCAAAATGGTCATATCAGAGGCCCAAGTGTTGAGCCCGCGACAGATGCCTATATAAAGAGGGGGTACGACACACTCATTCAGTTGATCGCTTCGGCGCGGTCACTAGGTTTTGCATGTGTTGCGAATATCCACCTCCACTCGTCGCCGACTGTGTGATCGAACCTAGCAGTCCGCCGCACGGTGTTCCTCCTGCATGCGTGGATACCGTTAGAGGCGGTGCGCTTGCGCCGCTCCGGCGAACCTGTACGTGGGATCCGACGATCGGCTATTCGAGGGAGATAGGATGAGGAGGAGACAACTCTAGAGACGCGCTGCCCCAACTCTACTTCCGTTGCACGGCACGCGCGTCTAGTGGTAGCGATCCATGATCCATTCTCATAGCATGTTTCTGGTTGTTCTGCGTGTAGGAAATTTTAATTTGCAGTCGACACACCCTACCGTAAAACTCAACAGTGGTATCAGAGCCTCTGCTATAGGATTTGGATTCAGATCATATGCATATTAGATATGTGGAGGCGGCAAATGAGATCTATTGTCGTTTGAGAGATCGGCTATGTGCACGGTTGACGAGATCAACTGCACATGGGGATCGATGTGGCTATGTTTTCTGATTATCGAAATCGATGAGGTCGTGACACAACCTACCACTACCAGTCAGTATCCGCCATCGGGGTTAACAGTGAAACGTAAATCTGAATCGGATTCGCGATGATCGGTCAGATTAGAAAAATCGATGTGATCGGAGTATAGATGGGATCGCCGTGTGCATAGCGCCTTGTATTTCGTACATGATCACTCAAACCGGTAGAATGCGATTCTATGCATAACTTTGTTTTGCAGGTTTCATGTGAATAGTATGGCTCATGTGTATGTGACGCATGTGTGTAAATTATACATGGCCTGCGCGTCATGATTTGTCAGCCGACAGGAGCCAAAGAGCTGTCATTATAATGTATAACTACCTGCGTGTCGACTTGTGATTCTCTGTAAAATTCATTACTAGTCGTAGTAGTTGGAAGACAGAGATCAAGCTGGTGGCTTGGTGTCCCGGCATGACGAACAAGATGGAGTTCCTAGATGGTCATCGGAGTTGGAGCCGACCTGGAAGAACGTCCATGAAGGAGCCATACTATGTCACAATATATGTTTATTTGTGATTCTTATGCTTCTTGTTTCTATGCATGTTAAAATGGTAGAAGGATCCCTCATTAATATCAAGCGAATTGCCATCCCCGATGTAGCACCTTTGCACGTCAAGTATGTCTTGTGGTGGGCTCATAAAATTGAGGTGCTACTAGGTGTCCTTGAACTGAAGGGTTCGTGTCGGACACGAACATGCATTGCATCAGGTTATCTTGACAAGGCTATCAAAACGGTTTTGGGCCTTGTGGTAAAGAAGGTTGGGAGCCGGGGTATGAGATACCATCCCGACCGACAGGAGTCGTATAGAGATACGATTAGCAAGGAGTTGCTTACCGGATAGGCATGTAGGCTAGCAGTCATGCCAAAGCTCACTAGTCGCATGCGCTAGTCTGATCTTGAATCACTGAGAGTTTGCGGAGGGATGCCGACTTTAGTGGGAGTACTTTTGTTTAAGGCTTGAATTATTTACATAAACACATTGCTTAGTGATTGCATATTTTCTGTTGTAGATCAATGGCACCACCTGCTCAACCCAACTTTGCATTGAAATCAATTCTGGAAAAGGATAAACTGAATGGAACAAACTTTACCACCTGGCATAGAAATTTGAGAATTGTTCTCAAGCAAAATAAAAAGGAACATGTTCTAGAGGATCCACTTCCAGAGGAACCTGCCGATAATGCTAATGCCACAACCAGGAATGCCTACCAGAAACTCGTTGATGAATCAAAAGAGATCAGCTGCCTCATGGTGGCTTGTATGGAGCCCGATTTTCAGCAACATTTCAAAGATTTTGGGGCTTTTGATATGATCGAGAGTCTCAAGAGCATGTTTCAGGTGCAGGCCAGGACCGAAAGGTTCAACGTTTGGCGATCCTTGATGGATTGTATGCTGAAGGAAGGTGATCCACTGAGCCCACATGTGATCAAGATGATCGGATACGTGCAAGCTTTGGATCGGTTAGGCTTCCTGCTGTTGGATGAGCTGGCTGCTGATGCAGTTCGGGGTTCTCTTCTTGCTAGCTATGGGACATTCATCTTGAACTATCATATGCACGGCATGGATAAGAAGCTCACTAAATTGCATGGGATGCTCTAAGTGGTAGAGCAGGATATTAAGAAAGGCACACATCAAGTGTTGATGGTGCAAAACTCGGGCAAGTTCAAGAAGAGTTGGTCCAAGAAGAAGGCTAAGGCAAAGGGCACAGAGATGGTAACCTCTACCGCTGTGCCAAAGTCGGGACTGGACTTGAAGACCATTTGCTATCATTGCAAGGAAACTGGTCACTAGAAGAGGAACTGTAGCAAGTGGCTTGCTGAGCATGGAAAGAAGGTGAGAAATGCTTCTTCAGGCAAAGGTACACTTGTTACATATGTTATAGACATTTACCTTGCTAACATACCTAGTAGCTCTTGGGTATTTGATACCGGATTGGTTGTTCATATTTCCAACTCGATGCAGGGGCTGGTAAGAACTTGGCGTGTGGCACAAGGGGAGATTAACATCAGGGTCGGCAACAAAGTAAGAGTTGCCGCGTTGGAGGTCGGCACGATGCAGCTCCAGCTTCCTTCTGGATTTATTTTGGAATTGAATAATTGTTATTACATTCCTGCACTTACTCGGAACATTATTTCTGCCTCATGCTTTATGGGTCGGGCTTCTGAATTCAATTTAAAGGACAATGGTTGTTCATTTTATTTGAATGGAATGTTCCACGGCTATGCACCCATTGTTAATGGGCTTTTTATATTGAATCTGGAACAGGAACCAGTCTATAACGTGAATGTCAAGAGGCATAAGCCTAATGAGATAAATCCGACATACTTCTGGCATTGCTGGCTTGGACACATTAGTCTGGAATGCATGAAGGAGCTCCATGAAGATGTGCTCCTAACTTCGTCCGACTTTGGGTCGTCCGAGACATGCGAATCATGCTTGCTCGACAAGATGACTAAGTCTCCTTTTGCAAAGAGTTGCGAGAGGGTGTTTGAGTTGTTGGAGCTTATACACAGTGATGTGTGTGGTCCAATGAGCACAACTACCAGAGGTGGCTATCAGTACTTTATGACTTTTACCGATGACTTGAGTAGATATGGGTATATCTATTTGATGAGGAACAAGTCGGAAACTTTTGAAAAGTTTAAAGAGTTTCAGAATGAGGTTGAGAATCAGCTCGGCAAGACTATAAAGATTCTGCGATCAGATCATGGAGGTGAGTACATGAGCCAAGAGTTTGATGATCATCTGAAAAGCCGAGGTATAGTACCTCAGCTCACACCTCCGGGTACACCATAGAGAAACGGCGTGTTGGAACGGAGGAATCGGACCTTGTTGGACATGGTCCAGTCTATGATGAGCAAATCGGATTTACCCTTGTCATTCTGGGGATACGCTGTAGAAACTACAGCTTTCACACTTAACAGGCACTGGTACAGCGAGGTGCTATACACACGGTTTTTAACCCCTTTCCGCGACGGCATTTTGAACCATCGCCAAGTGAGTGACTGCGATAGGGGGGTCCTTCCCACACGACCTAGAAACCGTCGGGGATAGGGAGCCATGATGCAGAGGCCTTGCCAAATGTAATCGTATGCGATGCAACACACACTAAATTCTTTCGCACGTGTGGGATCGGTGATTAAACGTTTCTAATGAAGCAGTGAAACCAAACGGTGTGTCGTAATGAACCGTTTGGGAAACAGTATGTAAGGCATACGGGCCAACATATGAACTATGTGTGATATGTGCCCCATCGCACACGAGTTTTCCGCGGAACTAGTCTGCCATGCAAGACTCCATCGCACACATTTCCCAACAATTACCGTGTGAGATCATGTTCTATCACAAACGGTTCAGGAGCCCCTTCGCACACATACAAGTGCTGCAGACCGTTTGTGATTTGTTGTGTATCACCAACGGTTACGGTAAGAGTGACGTGTGCTTTTCGTTTGGGATCCCACACGTTTCCTAAAAAATTTATGACTGGGATTGTATTTTACATTGTGCACAGTTTACTCCGAGCTCTCATGTGCGATAATGTGATATCACAAACGGTTCCGGAGCCCCTACGCACATGTAGTAGTGCTGCAAATCATCTGCGATCTGCTGTGTATCACCGACGGTTCCGCTACGATTGACGTATGCTTTCCGATGTGGATCGCACACACTCATTTAGTTGAACTGTGTGCAGAGCAATTGCCAGGTTAAAACAAAAATATCCCATTTGAATCGGCATGCAAAAAGCAAATTCACCACAATATTCAATTGAACAAATAGTGTCCACGGGAAGGACATTCATCAGATTTCGCAACAATTGCAATTGAACAAATGGTAGCTAAATTCGAATGATTTGTCGACATTTATATGCATTACATAATTAATCATAGTGTACGAAATACGAAGACCTTTTCAGATGGAAAACAATGGATCCATGCGTATATGTTTAGCGGCTAACTCTTACTCAATGTTTCAGGAGAACGCATGCTAAAATCTTCATTATCACCAGTGGGATTGATGTAGTGATTCAGGAAGAAGTCACTGATAAATCTCCGAACCATCAGCAATTCACCGGCGGGGAGCGGTTCAGGGGTCCTCAGTTCTAAGATGAGCTGCAGTATTTTTAAGATCAGAATGTGCCATATGAGTTGAGTAGAAGATATTAATCAAGATAGACTTACTAGTACTAATTCGCGAGCATCTTCACAACTATCAGCAGATTTGCAGATGGAGATCATGTGTCTGCAAACATAGTATCCACAAAGGTTAGTCCCTGCTTGTTGCTGAGGACACTGAAATTTTTTGTACAGAATTAGTCATGTATTTGTCCTGTTAGGAACAACCTAACCGGTGTTAGATGTATTTTTTTCTTTGGACAGAAATAGAAAGAGGTTTATTTAGAAGCTTGAACATTTGACTAGCCTAAGAAAAGGTATTTGCAGACTATTGGATACATTTTCTGAAAATAACAGATTTCGGTGTGTTACCGGAGAAACGATCTCGTGCTGCAGAGGTAGTTCCCTCTTGAACCGGTTCCCTGGTTTAGTTTTCCATAATGCGAACACACTGCAAATGAAGATGAATTTTCATAGCATCAATTATTGAACCAGATATGAATGCAAATTAATTTCAACATCATAGAATTCAATACCTATCCATGAATTGCTGAAGATGCGTCAGATCCTGAGCATTTATTGACTCTCTGAGAGAATCCATGTAGTAAACTATGTTCTTGTTTGGAACAATGAATACCAAGATCCAGTGATTACTACATATTAAGAAAGCCATGAACTTACGAATTATGTCGAAATCTGAAAGACAATCAGTGTATGCGTGGTTGTTTACTTGACTTACCGTTCATGATATGGCCGGAGAAATGATTCTGCATGGGACGAGTTTTTGAAGATATGGACGACCGTGTTAATGGCCCACTCCCGTTCATCCTTACCATCTAATGTTGTGCCATTTGCTAATGCAGGATCTATGAAATACACACTCTCCCTTTTTCTTCTCTGCGCGTTCAATCCCCTGAGAGGAATAAAATGCAGTTAGTTGTTTATCATTTACAACCTTGTTTGGAGAAGTTGATCAGAGTTTGTTAAGTACTTACAAAATCAGGCATCTAACAAGAGTGGCATCGAGCTTGTTGAAGTTGAAGAAGAGATGTAAGTCCTCAAAACTCACACTAATGGAACCAGCATCATGTCAGAAATGATCTTTGTTGTAGGGGACTAGCAGAACATGATGACCTGCTAACATTTGATCCATGCAATATTTATGTAACTCGCGGCAACTGGAGCTGCACTCATCAAAGTATTCGCCAACAAGAAATGGCTGGCCATGGATGTAATTGCGTGCTTGAAGTACGTCTGCTTTATTTTTAGCAAGCAGCAAAGTTATTTCTTCATCATCCATGCTGTCAGAAATAATATTACTCCCGATTCGAACAACTTGCTGTTAATTTGGTTCTGGGCGATGAGTGCTTTAAGTAAGAGGCAATCGTTCTCTTTGCTCTTCGATCTCAGGGCGTGCTTCCTCACGGGTGCAGCCTTTTTGCCTGCTTCCTTCTTGTTACTTGAAGCACTTCTGGTACAAGGTCTGGTTGGCTGAAAGGTAGACTGCCGAGCAGACGGTGAAGCTTCGACGGACTGCTTAGCAGACGGTTCAGCTATGCCGGACCGCTGAGCTAGAGGTGTTGCTGTGACGGACTGCTGGGCTGTAGGAGTAGAGGCATACTGCTGAGCATGCGTTGAAGCTATGTCAGGTTTCTGCGCAGGTAGTGCCAACTTGTCGGTGTGCTGAGGAGGCTGTGCCAACACGTTGCTTTGCTGAGCAGGAAGTGCTGACGCATTGGTATGCTGATCACGCGGCTGCGGACCGACGGACTGATGAGCAGTCGGTTCTGGACCTACAGACTGCTTAGCCGGTGGTTCCAAAGCATCAGACTACTTAGCAGTCCGTTCCACAAGGTTGGTCTGCTAAGCATGTGCTACAGTTGGGTCTTCCCCTGCTGCTTCAGCGGCCGGCATATGAACCGGTGGTGCGTCTTTAGCAGTTGTAGGCCTTGCCACTGGCTGCTCTGGGGTGGATGATGACATGGCCTGTACGGCACAAAGTCGGGCCGGCTGATCACAGGTTGATGCATTAGACATCGGATTACGAGTATTAGGTTCTTTGGCAGAAGCACGTGAGAGCTTCTATGGCAAGGAGAGCGTCACCGGTTGAGGGGCGACATTGGTTGCTCTTGGCGGGGCTTCAGGGATCTCATCCATGAACTCTATTTCCTTTCGTGGCCACTGGATGTGATGTAACAGTGTTTCTCCCAAGGTCCTTTGCTCATCAAAGTCTCCTAGGACATTCTTCAGGCCAAATCCATTGAATCTAGGCTTTACTTCAGTCACGTAGCACTTTACACAGCTCGGCTTCAATGGCACATTGTCCAACAAGAGGCCCTCTTCCAAGAAGGGTGCGCAAACCCAGGATGTTGCGCATTTTAATGTACCTTCATAATGTGTAAGCACGCCCTTCAGTCTGTCTTTCATTCCAGATAGATCAGATATAGCATCATCATGAGCAGATGCAGTCTCAGTGTCGCTGGGGTCAGCTGATGCACAGCTACTCTTGTGCGGTGTTGTCGCGCAATAACCAGCATCCTTCATGCCCGCCTCCCCTCCCATCTGCTGGCTATCTGTCAATGTTAGAGCCTTCTACATCATCATTGACTCCTCAATATCCTTTCGAATAGCCGGATACATGTCCTTCCTCAACCTTTCATACAATTCATTCTGCTTTATTTCACTCCTCGCTTTTTTCATGCTGAGCCTCTCTTCTTTGGTGAGTGTGAAAGCCCTCTTATGCGGGACATTAACACCTATACCCCTTGCACGGCCAGGGGGCTCTCTTGTTTCCAGAGCATCAGATAGAATGTCACATGGCCCTGAGTTCCTGTAGAACCTTCCAGGGATCTGGGAAGCCTTTAACATCACGCGATACAGTTTTTCGTCATGTGAGTTTTCAAAGTAATAAGCTCCGTCATCACGCCTCCTTGCACGTGCCTGCAAGTAGTCTCTAGAGCGTTCGCTCCTGATTTCACTAAAGGCCGGTTTCCCACCCGCAGCTACTGCTTCTTTGTCCTCCTGGTCCCATATCGGTTTCATGCCGTAGTATCCTGCCACACCCATACGATGGGGGTGTGTGTTCCTCTTCTGAAGTTCCGATTGCTTGGCACTCTTCGTAGCAAACTCTGTAGTTGACCTGACCCTTTTGAATTATGCCTAGTTTGCCTTTGTAGTTTGGGGGTATGCGGGGATTGGGTCCTTGCCTTCACTCAAGTACTTCTTGTATAGCACGTGCTTCCAGTTTCTCCAAGCATCCCTAGCCTTCTTCAGTGCAGCGTGTTCCACCTGCATTCTCCACTGCTCTGGAACGTTGAAGTGATCCATGATCTCCCGGACTATCCTTTGTCGTGTTTCTATGTCAGCCTTCTAAAGCCCCGGCAGATTAATGTTGAGCCTTGCCCTGCCAACAAATCCACACACACTCCTGAACCTCGTGCGTGCTTTATCTGGTTTAGTTGGAGCCCAAGACTTTAAATCGATCTCGGTTACTTCATATACACCATTAGGCTGGTGTGTGGGCTTCCTTGGAGCGTTCCTCCGTGTCCTGACCGGAAGGGTAATTGCTGCAGCTCTATCCCGTTCCAGATTACTTGATCCCTCACCATCTGCTGAAGGCCTAGGGTTGTCGGAATCAGATGAAGATACATCGCCTGAAGCATGAGTGATGTCGCTGCTACTCGGCATCTACAGAGAACACATGCAAAACTCAGGAAAGGAGGATAAGCATAAAGCTAACAACTTGGTATCAAGCTGTCTAAACAAGTCATGCAATAATTTAGAAAATGTATGGCTTATTTGTTAAGTTTGTGTGACTCGGGCGCCCATGATCTGTAAATCGATAGTAACTTATTGGAACAAATACAGCTTATATGTACTAGTTAGGAAGGTAGATAATGAACATATATACGCTCTCTGTTATTTTATAGCCAGTTTGGGAACATACGGAACGAAATAGGAAGTGGGATTGCGAGGAAATATGCCTCACCGCGATGGAGAGCAGTAACTAACAGGTTTCTTAATGCAAACCCAGCAGGACCACGGGAGAGGCGAGGGTTACAGGATCGATATGCTTGAGGGTGGCTGGCGAGCAAACGAAGACGGCGAGGCGCGGGCAACTGCGTGTTGGGAACGGCAGTGGAGGTAGGGTTGACGCCGAAGAGCGGGCACACGGCCGGGGTGAGCACGTCGGCGCCGGAGAGGGTTCTGCTTTGGTTCTAGGGGAGGGGGAGCTAGCGATGGAGATTGGGTGGACTAATTGAGTGAAACGCGGGCGGGCGGAGGGGGGGTGTTGGCGGCCTAGGTGAAAAGGGTGAAAAAATATCCTCGGTCACCGCGCGGAAAGGCCTATGCAAACGGTTGCCTCTAAGCGCTCGTGTGCACAAACAACATAATTTCGTTTGGAATGAAGACGTGCTAATTTTGAAATGAAGACGTGAGTTCATCGTTTCGCCTCTAATTTTTTTCCCGCGGTAAGCAATCACCATTATACCACAGGTTTCATTTGCTGGCACATTGCAGGTCTCGTGTGCTATATTTAAGACATTTTTTGGCATTTACCGTGCATTTTGGCATATAAATCAAATCCTAGCCGGAACTGTATGTGCTGATGAAAAGGATGAGGATTGTCGTTCAATCTGGGAGCATCCAACTGTGCAGACATACGATCCGTGGGGTTTGGGTTCTGGCCAATCAGAACGCACGACTCAGATCGCGCGCGCAGCAGGGGGGGCATCGGCCATGGTTTGGTAGGCACATGGCTTTCGTGAGCGAGTCGTGTGCTATTTGAAAACATTTACATGAACTAACAGCATATTTTCGTTTGAATGAAAACATGAGTTCATCGTTTCGCCTCCAAATTTTTTTCCACGGTAAGAAATCACCATTGTACCCTATGGTTCGATTTTCTGGTGCATTTGAGGTATTGTTTGCTATATTTGAGTCGTTTGCTATAGTCGCAACTACACGTGGGTGCTAGCAAGATCATTTGTGTGTCGCTTTGGGAGTTTTCATTCATTGTTCGAGAAACAGGAAAAAAATTCAAACAGTTCGGCCGCAAGGTGCGGCCAGAGGCGTAGGCCTTGTTGGTATTTTAATTATAGGAAATGCATATAGAGTCCGAAAATAACGAAAATTGGTGTGTCACCGTGGCGTGATCTCAGGATCCCATGGAAAATTTTTGGTAAAGTTTGGCACAAGTTTTGATGCTCACACCTTCCAAATCGGAGCATCTCACAACAAGGATCATAGTTTCCAAAAGGAGACGCAGCACTTCGGACTCCAATCATCGGTGACTACATCGTTCCGCCTCGAATTTTTTTTCACGGTAAACAATCACGTATATACCCTAGGTTTGATTTTCTGGCCCATTTCAGGTCCCGTCTGCTATATTTAAGTCATTTTTTTGCATTTACCTTCCATTTAGTGCATATAAAATCAAAACCGTACTACAACTACATCTGGGTGTTAGTTAGCAAAGAAGGTGTACAAATCATTTGTGTGTCGCTTTGCGAGTTTTCATCCATTGTCCGAGAAACGAGGAGAAGTTTCAAACATTTTGGCCGCGAGGTGCGGCCACCGGCGTAGGCCTAGTTGGTATTTTAATTACAGGAAATTCAGATGGAGTCCAGACATCATCAAAATCGGCGTGTGCCCGTGGCGTGCTCTCACGACCCCGTGGAAAAAATTGGTGAAGTTTGGCACAAGTTTTGATGATCGCTCCATGCAAACCGGAGCATCTCACAAGAAGGATCATAGTTTCCAAAAGGAGACGTGTCAATTCAAACTCCAGTGGCCGGTGACTTCATCGTTTGGCCTCATAAAAAATTTCATGGTACGCAATCACCATTATACAACGGGTTTGATTTTCTAATGCATTTCAGGTATCGTTTGCTATATTTAAGACATTTTTGAATTTAATGTGCAATTTGTGGATATAAATAAAATCACAACCGGAATTGCATGTGCTGTCGAAAGGGATGAGGATTGCCGTTCGATCAAGGACAATCCAACGATGCGGACGTACGATCCGTGGGGTTTGGGTTCTGGCCAATCAGAACGCACAACTCAGATCACGCGCGCGGCAGGGGATGGGGGGCATCGGCCACGGTTTAGTAGGCACACAGCTTTTGTGAGTGAATCATGTGCTATTTGAAAACATTTACATGAACTAACAGCATATTTTCGTTTGAATGAAAACATGAGTTCATCGTTTCGCCTCGAATTTTTTCCACGGTAAGAAATCATGATTGTACCCTATGGTTCGATTTTCTGTTCCATTTGAGATCTCATTTGCTATATTTGAGTCATTTTTTGCATATATATATATATAGTCGCAACTACACGTGGGTGTTAGCAAGATCATTTGTGTGTCGCTTTGTGAGTTTTCATTCATTGTCCAAGAAACGGGAAAAAACTTCAAACAGTTCGGCCGCAGGGTGCGGCTAGAGGCGTAGCCTTGTTGGTATTTTAATTACAGGAAATGCATATAGAGTCCGGAAATAACGAAAATCATTGTGTCACCGTGGCGTGCTCTCATGATCGCATGGAAAAAATTTGGTAAAGTTTGGCACAAGTTTTGGTGCTCGCACCTTCCATACCGGAGCATCTCACAAGAAGGATCATAGTTTCCAAAAGGAGACGCGGCACTTCGGACTCCAAATCGTCAGTGACTACATCGTTTTGCCTCAAAAAAAAATCATGGTAAACAATCACAGATATACCCTTGGTTTGATTTTCTGGCCCATTTCAGGTCTTGTCTGCTATATTTAAGTCATTTTTTGCACTTACATTGCATTTAGTGCATATAAAGTCAAAACCCTCCTACAACTACATGTGGGTGTTAGTTAGACTAGTCACAATGGGTAGTAACTTAGACTAGTAACATGCATATGTTACTACCTCTATAGTGGGGAGTAACATATGTGTGGTGTCATGCAACACTTCATTTATTAGGTTCTAGACTCATCTTGTCTTGGTATGTGTGATGTTACAGTAACTAGCTATGTGACCACATGCCCCTATTTCCTCATTAATTACTCGCCACATCATCTATTTTGCCTAGAGATGTGTGATGTTATTACTCCCACTGTGGGTAGTCTTAGCAAAGAAGGTGTAAAAATCATTTGTGCGTCGCTTTGCGAGTTTTCATCCGTTTGTCCGAGAAGCGGGGAGAAGTTTCAAACATTTCGGCCGCGAGGTGCGGCCACCGGGGTAGGCCTAGTTGGTATTTTAATTACAGGAAATTCAGATGGAGTCCGGCCATCATCAAAATCGGTGTGTGCCCGTGGCGTGCTCTCACGACCCCGTGGAAATTTTTTGGTAAAAGTTTGGCACAAGTTTTGATGATCACTCCTTCTAAACTGGAGCATCTCACAAGAAGGATCATGGTTTCCAAAAGGAGACGTGTCAATTCAAACTCCAGTGCCCGGTGACTTCATCGTTTGGCCTCATAAAAATTTCCACGGTACGCAATCACCATTATACGATGGGTTTGATTTTCTGGCGCATTTCAGGTATCGTTAGCTATATTTAAGACATTTTTTGAATTTAACATGCATTTTGTGCATATAAATAAAATTACAACCGGAACTGCATTAGCTGTCGAAAGGGATGAGGATTGCTGTTCGATCTGGGAGCATCCAACGGTGCAGACGTACGGTCCATGGGGTTTGGGTTCTGGCCAATCAGAACGCATGACTCAGATCGCGCGTGGGGTTTGGTCGGCACACGGCTTTCATGAACAAATCGTGTGCTATTCACAAACCAGATTGCATATCTTCTGTTCATACATACTGGAGTGAGATCAATTGAGTGTGCTACCTCAATGGTATAATAATAATAATAATAATAATAATAATAATAATAATAATAATAATAAACAGTTCATATTCATTGCCTGAGCTGACAGCAAATCAAGGTCAACATATTAACAGTTCTTACATCAACAGAAAATCGGGCATAACTCACAAATTCAGTACACGCAACAGTTCTAAATTGAACGAATTAAGTTGCAGGGTAGGCATAAAAACTTGTCTTATGGCTTAATTCCCATGTACATGGGGGAACTGGGATCATTACGTTGACCCTGAATGAACTTCGGTTTTCTGATGATTTTACGCTTCTCTGTTAGAGGGGTGAGTGATCCCTTGGCTGGCAACTCAGCAAATTCATCGTACTCGTCCTCATCGGCAACATCCTTGACACCCAGTACCCTCCTCTTCCCACGCATCACTACATGGCAGTTCTTATGCAAGGGGTCTTCCACATAGAAAATTTGGGTAGCATCGCTGGCAAGAATGAACGGGTCCGCGTGATATGCCATCATTGTCCTGTTAACATAGGTCTTCCTGTAATCATAAGCCTTTACCTGACCAAGAGGGTGTTGGGGAACGTTGCATGGGAAACAAAAAATTTCCTACGCTCACCAAGATCCAATCTAGGAGATGACCATCTACAAGAGGAGAGATTGGATCTACGTACCCTTGTAGATTAATAAGCGGAAGCGTTAAGAAACGTGGTTGATGTAGTCGAATGTCTTCGCGATCCAATCACGATCCATCCCGCGAACTCTGATCCAAGTGCCGAACAGACGGCACCTCCACGTTCAACACACGTACGGCTTGATGACGCCTTCACCTCCTCGATCCAGCGAGCGATGGTGAAGTAGTAGCTCGAGTCCTCCGGCAGCACGACGGCGTGGTGGCGGTGGTGGTGGCGGAATCTCAGCAGAGCTTCGCTAAGCGCTACGGAGAGGAATATGGATGCGAGGGAGAGGAGAGGCAGCGGCGTGGCGTAGAGATGTGTTCCAGGGGTGCGGCTTCCCTTTCTCTACCTCTCTATATATAGGGGAAGGGAGGAGGGGGTGGCGCCCCTAGGGTTTCCCCCTAGGGGGGCGGCGGCCAGGGCAGATGGGATCTCCCCTAGGGAAAACCCTAGGGTGACTTACCCCCCAAGCCAGGTGGGGGGAACCCTAGAGGGGGCGCCCCACCTCTCCTGGTAACGTGAGATGGGGTGAGAGGGGCGTTCAGCCCCTTAGTGGGCTGGTGTGCCCCCTCCTCTAGGCCCATGAGGCCCCCCAACACTTGCCGGGGCCTCCCGAAACCCCTTTCGGTCATGCTGGTCATCACCCGGTACCCCCGGAACAATTCCGGACTCCAATACCCTTCGTCCAATATATCGATCTTCACCTCCGGACCATTCCGGAGTTCCTCGTCACGTCCGGGATCTCATCCGGGACTCCGAACAACCTTCGGTAACCACCATAATGACTCAACTATACTTATATCATCACCAAACGTTAAGTGTGTAGACCCTGCGGGTTCGAGAACTATGCAGACATGACCGAGACACCTCTACGGTCAATAATCAATAGCGGGACCTGGATGCCCATATTGGTTCCTACATATTCTACGAAGATCTTATCGGTCGAACTTCGATGTCAAGGATTCAGCTAATCCCATATGCAGTTCCCTTTGTCTATCGGTATATTACTTGTCCGAGATTCGATCGTCGGTATCTCTATACCTAGTTCAATCTCGTTACCGGCAAGTCTCTTTACTCGTTCCATAATACAAGATCCCATGACTAACTCATTGGTCACATTGCTTGCAAGCTTATTGTGATGTTGTATTACCGAGTGGGCCCTGAGATACCTCTCCGTCATACGGAGTGACAAATCCCAATCTTGATCCATGCCAACTCAACAGACACCCTCGGAGATACCTGTAGAGCACCTTTATAGTCACCCAGTTACGTTGCGACGTTTGGTACACACAAGGTACTCCTCCGGTGTCAGTGAGTTGCATGATCTCATGGTCATAGGAACATATACTTGACATGCAGAAAAATGATAGCAATAAACTTGATACGATCATATGCTACGTTCATAGTTTGGGTCTTGTCCATCACATCATTCTCCTAATGATGTGATCCCGTTATCAAATGACAACTCATGTCCATGGCCAGGAAACCATAGCCATCTTTGATCAACGAGCTAGTCCAGTAGAGGCTTACTAGGGACATGTTGTTGTCTATGTATCCACACATGTATTTGAGTTTTCGGTCAATACAATTATAGCATGGATAATAAACGATTATCATGAACAAGGAAATATAATAATAGCCACTTTATTATTGCCTCTAGGGCATATTTCCAACAGTCTCCCACTTGCACTAGAGTCAATAATCTAGCATTACATGGTAATGAATCTAACACCCATAGAGTTCTGGTGTTGATCGTGCTTTGCCGATGGAAGAGGTTTAGTCAACGGATCTGCAACATTCAGGTTCGTATGCACTTTGCAAATGTTTATGTCTTCCTCCTTGATGTAATCGCGGATGGAATTGAAGCGTCGCTTTATGTGTCTGGTCCTCTTGTGAAACCTTGGTTCCTTGGCTAGAGCAATGGCACCAGTGTTGTCACAGAACAGAGTCATCGGGCCTAGTGCACTGGGCACAACTCCAAGATCTGTCATGAACTGCTTCATCCAGACACCTTCCTTTGTTGCCTCCGAGGCAGCTATGTACTCCGCTTCGCATGTAGAATCAGCTACCACGCTTTGCTTGGAACTACACCAGCTTACCGCTCCCCCATTTAGAATATATACGTATCCGGTTTGAGACTTAGAGTCATCTGGATCAGTGTCAAAGCTTGCATCGACGTAACCCTTTACGACGAGCTCTTGATCACCTCCATAAACGAGAAACATTTCCTTAGTCCTTTTCAGGTACTTAAGGATATTCTTCACCGCTGTCCAATGATCCACTCCTGGATTACTTTGAAACCTTCCGGCCATACTTATGGCAAGGCTGACATCCGGTCGTGTGCACAGCATCGCATACATGATAGAGCCTATGGCAGAGGCATAGGGGATGACACTCATCTTTTCTCTATCCTCTGTAGTCGCTGGGAATTGAGTCTGACTCAACTTCACACCTTGCAAAACAGGCAAGAACCCCTTCTTGGACTGATCCATTTTAAACTTCTTCAAAATCTTATCAAGGTATGTGCTTTTTGAAAGTCCTATCAAGCGTCTTTATGTATCTCTATAGATCTTGATGCCTAATATGAAAGCAGCTTCTCCTAGGTCCTTCATTGAAAAACTCTTGTTCAAATATTCCTTCATGTTTTCCAAAAGTTCTATATTGTTTCCAATCAGCAATATGTCATCCACATATAATATTAGAAACGCTATAGAGCTCCCACTCACTTTCTTGTAAATACAAGCTTCTCCGTAAACTTGTACAAACCCAAACGCTTTGATCACCTAATCAAAGCGAAGATTCCAACTCTGAGATGCTTGCACCAATCCATAAATGGATCGCTGGAGTTTGCACACTTTGTCAGCATTCTCTGGATCGACAAAACCTTCCGGTTGCATCATATACAACTCTTCCTTAAGGAAACCGTTAAGGAACGTTGTTTTGACATCCATCTGCCAGATTTCATAATCGAAAAATGCAGTTATTGCCAACATGATTCTGACGGACTTAAGCATCGCTACGGGTGAGAAAGTCTCATCGTAGTCAACTCCTTGAACTTGTGAAAACCCCTTTGCCACAAGTCGAGCTTTATAGACGGTGACATTACCGTCCGCGTCCGTCTTCTTCTTGAAGATCCATTTATTCTGAATGGCTTTTGCCCTTCAGGTAATAATTCCAAAGTCCATACTTTGTTTTCATACATGGATCCCATCTCGGATTTCATGGCCTCTAACCATTTGTCGGAATCCGGGCCCACCATCGCTTCTCCATATCTCGTAGGTTCATCGTTGTCCAACAACATGACCTCTAAGACTGGGTTGCCGTACCACTCATGAGCTGTACGTACCCTTGTCGACCTACGAGGTTCGATAGTAACTTGATCCGAAACTTCATGATCACTATCATTAGTTTCCTCTTCAACTGACGTAGGTGTCACAGAAACATCTTTCTGCGCTGCACTACTCACTGGTTGAAGTAGAGGTTCAACAACCTCATCAAGTTCTATCTTCCTCCCACTCAATTCTTTCGAGAGAAACTCTTTCTCGAGAAAGGACCCATTCTTAGCGACAAACACTTTGCCTTCGGATCTGAGATAGAAGGTATACCCAACCGTCTCTTTTGGGTACCCTATGAAGACGCATTTGTCCGCTTTGGGTTCGAGCTTTTCCTGCTGAAGCCTTTTGACATAAGCATTGCAGCCCCAAACCTTAAGAAACGACAACTTAGATTTCTTGCCAAACCACAGTTCATACGGCGTCGTCTCCATGGACTTAGATGGTGCCCTATTTAAAGTGAATGCGGTTGTCTCTAACACATAACCCCAAAACGATAGTGGCAGATCGGCAAGAGACATCATAGAACGCACCATATCCAATAAGGTACGATTACGACGTTCAGACACACCATTACGCTGTGGTGTTCCAGGTGGCGTCAACTGTGAAACGATTCCACATTGTCTTAAGTGATTGCCAAACTCATAACTCAGAAATTCTCCCCCTCGATCGGATCATAGGAATTTAATCTTCTTGTTACGATGATTCTCAACTTCACTCTGAAATTGCTTGAACTTTTCAAAGGTTTCAGACTTATGCTTCATTAAGTAAATATACCCATATCTACTCAAGTCATCGGTGAAAGTGAGAAAGTAACGATATCCACCGCGCGCGTCAACGCTCATCGGACCGCACACATCAGTATGTATGATTTCCAACAAGTCATTTGCCCGTTCCATTGTTCCGAAAAACGGGGTCTTAGTCATCTTGCCCATGAGGCATGGTTCACATGTGTCAAGTGATTCAAAATCAAGTGACTCCAAAAGTCCATCAGCATGGAGTTTCTTCATGCGCTTTACACCAATATGACCTAAGCGGTAGTGCCACAAGAAAGTGGTACTATCATTATCAACTCTACATCTTTTGGCATCAATGTTATGAACATGTGTATTATCACTATCGAGATTCAATAAGTATAAACCCCTCACAATGGGTGCATGACCATAAAAGATATTACCCATATAAATAGAACAACCATTATTCTCTAATTTAAACGAGTAACCGTCTCGCATTAAACAAGATCCAGATATAATGTTCATGCTCAACGCATGCACTAAATAACAATTATTCAGGTTCATCACTAATCCCGATGGTAATCGAAGAGCGAGCGTGCCGATGGCGATCACATCAACCTTGGAACCATTTCCCACATGCATCGTCACTTTGTCCTTCGCCAGCCTCCGTCTATTTCGTAGTTCCTGCTTTGAGTTGCAAATGTGAGCAACCGAACCGGTATCAAATACCCAGGCACTACAATGAGAGTTGGTAAGGTACACATCAATAACATGTATATCATATATACCTTTGTTGACGTTGGCCCCCTTCTTGTCGGCCAGATACTTGGGGCAGTTCCGCTTCCAGTGGCCAGTTCCCTTGCAATAGAAGCACTCAGTTTACGGCTTGGGTCCAGCCTTGGGTTTCTTCACGGGAGGAGCAACTTCTTTGCCACCCTTCTTGAAGTTTCCCTTCTTTCCCTTGCTCTTCTTGAAACTAGTGGTTTTATTCACCATCAACACTTGATGCTGCTTCTGGATGTCTGACTCAGCGACCTTTAGCATCGCGAACAGCTTGGCGACTGATTTGTTCATCCCTTGCATGTTATAGTTCAACACAAAGCTCTTGTAGCTAGGTGGTAGCGATTGAAGAACTCTGTCAGTGACAGCCTCTGGCGGGAGCTCAACTCCCAACTCAGCTAGACGGTTGTAGTACCCAGACATTCTGAGTATGTGCTCACTGACAGACCCGTTCTCCTCCATCTTGCAGGCATAGAACTTATCGGAGGTCTCATACCTCTCAATCCGGGCATTCTTCTCAAAGATAAACTTCAACTCCTGGAACATCTCATATGCTCCATGACGTTCAAAACGCCTTTGAAGTCCCGGCTCTAAGCCATACAACATGGCGCACTGAACTATTGAGTAGTCATCAACATGCGACTGCCAGGCGTTCACAACGTCCACAGTCACTGGAGGGGGTGGCGCACCAAGCGGTGCATCAAGGACATAAGACTTATGGGAAGCCGTGAGGATAATCCTCAGATTACGGGCCCAGTCCACAAAGTTACTTCCATCATCTTTCAGCTTAGCTTTCTCTAGGAACGCATTGAAATTCAGGGGAGCTACTGCATGAGCCATTGATCTACAACATAAATTTGCAAAGGCAACTTAGACTATTGTTCATGATAAAGAGTTCAATTAATCATATTACCTAATAACTCCCACTCAAATCAACATCCCTCCGGTTGTTCGAGTGTAACACGATCCAAATTCACCAACCCAAGTCCGATCATCACGTGAGATGAGGTGGTTTCAATGGTGGACATCTCCATGTTGATCATATCTACTATATGACTCACGTTCGACCTTTCGGTCTCTTGTGTTCCGAGGCCATGTCTGTACATGCTAGGCTCGTCAAGTTTAACCCAAGTGTTCCGCATGTGCAAAACTGGCTTGCACCCGTTGTATGTGAACGTAGAGTCTATCACACCCGATCATCACGTGGTGCTTCAAAACGACAACCTTTCGCAACGGTGCACACTTGGGGAGAACACAATTTTATCTTGAAATTTTAGTGAGGGATCACCTTATAATGCTACCGTTGTCCTAAGCAAAATAAGATGCATAAAAGGATTAACATCACATGCAAATCATAAGTGACATGATATGGCCATCAACTCGTGCTTTTGATCTCCATCTCCAAAGCACCGGCATGATCTCCATCGTCACCGGCATGACACCATGATCTCCATCATCGTGTCGCCATCGGGGTTTTCACGCCAACCATGCTTCTACTACTATTGCTACCGCTTAGCGATAAAGTAAAGCATTACATAGCGCTTAATGATTGACACGCAGGTCATGCAATAATTAAAGACAACCCTATGGCTCATGCCGGTTGCCGTATGCATCGACATGCAAGTTGATATAAACTATTACAAACATGATCATCTCATACATCAAATATATTTCATCATGTCATTGGCCATATCATATCACAACATACCCTGCAAAAACAAGTTAGACGTCCTCTAATTGTTGTTGCATGTTTTACGTGGCTGCTATGGGTATCTAGCAAGAACGATTCTTACCTACGCAAAGCCACAATGGTGACATGCAAGTTGCTTAACCTTCTACAAGGACCGCCTTTGTTAAATCCGATTCAACTAAGGTGGGAGAGACAGTCACCCGCCAGCCATCTTTATGCAACAAAGTCACATGTCAGTCGATGGAACCGGTCTCATGTACGTGGACATGTAAAGTTGGTCCGAGCCGCTTCATCCCACAATACCGCCGAATCAAGAAAATACCAAGGAAGGAAGCAATCTGAATATCAATGCCCACAAACTCCTTTGTGTTCTACTCGTGATGTTATCTACGCATAGACCTAGCTCTAATGCCACTGTTAGGGAACGTTGCATGGGAAATAAAAAATTTCCTATGCTCACCAAGATCCAATCTAGGAGATGACCATCTATGAGAGGAGAGATTGGATCTACGTACCCTTGTAGATCGCTAAGCGGAAGCGTTAAGAAACGCGGTTGATGTAGTCGAACTTCTTCGCGATCCAATCACGATCCGTCCCGCGAACTCCGATCCAAGTGCCGAACAGACGGCACCTCCGCGTTCAACACACGTACGGCTTGATGACGCCTTCACCTCCTCGATCCAGCGAGCGATGGTGAAGTAGTAGCTCGAGTCCTCCGGCAGCACGACGGCATGGTGGCGGTGGTGGTGGCGGAATCTCAGCAGAGCTTTGCTAAGCGCTACGGAGAGGAAGAGGGATGTGAGGGAGAGGAGAGGCAGCGCCGTGGCGTAGAGATGTGTTCCAGGGGTGCGGCTGCCCTCTCTCTACCTCTCTATATATAGGGTAAGGGAGGAGGGGGTGGTGCCCCTAGGGTTTCCCCTAGGGGGGCGGCGGCCAGGGCAGATGGGATCTCCCCTAGGGAAAACCCTAGGGTGACTTGCCCCCCAAGCCAGGTGGGGGGGACCCTAGAGGGGGCGCCCCACCTCTCCTGGTAATGTGAGATGGGGTGAGAGGGGCGTTCAGCCCCTTAGTGGGCTGGTGTGCCCCCTCCTCTAGGCCCATGAGGCCCCCCAACACTTGTCGGGGCCTCCCGAAACCCCTTTCGGTCATGCTGGTCATCACCCGGTACCCCCGGAACAATTCCAGACTCCAATACCCTTCGTCCAATATATCGATCTTCACCTCCGGACCATTCCGGAGTTCCTCATCACGTCCGGGATCTCATCTGGGACTCCGAACAACCTTCGGTAACCACCATAATGACTCAACTATACTTTTATCGTCACCAAACATTAAGTGTGTAGACCCTGCGGGTTCGAGAACTATGCAGACATGACCGAGACACCTCTACGGTCAATAACCAATAGCGGGACCTGGATGCCCATATTCGTTCCTACATATTCTACGAAGATCTTATCGGTCGAACCTCGATGTCAAGGATTCAGCTAATCCCGTATGTAGTTCCCTTTGGCTATCGGTATATTACTTGCCCGAGATTCGATCATCGGTATCTCTATACCTAGTTCAATCTTGTTACCGGCAAGTCTCTTTACTCGTTCCATAATACAAGATCCCGTGACTAACTCATTGGTCACATTGCTTGCAAGCTTATTGTGATGTTGTATTACCGAGTGGGCCCTGAGATACCTCTCCGTCATACGGAGTGACAAATCCCAGTCTTGATCCATGCCAACTCAACAGACACCCTCGGAGATACCTGTAGAGCACCTTTATAGTCACCCAGTTACGTTGCGACGTTTGGTACACACAAGGCACTCCTCCGGTGTTAGTGAGTTGCATGATCTCATGGTCATAGGAACATATACTTGACATGCAGAAAACCGATAGCAATAAACTTGATACGATCATATGCTACGTTCATATTTTGGGTCTTGTCCATCACATCATTCTCCTAATGATGTGATCCCGTTATCAAATGACAACTCATGTCCATGGCCAGGAAACCATAGCCATCTTTGATCAACGAGCTAGTCCGGTAGAGGCTTACAAGGGACATGTTGTTGTCTATGTATCCACACATGTATTTGAGTTTTTGGTCAATACAATTATAGCATGGATAATAAACGATTATCATGAACAAGGAAATATAATAATAACCACTTTATTATTGCCTCTAGGGCATATTTCCAACAGAGGGATCCATGTGCACCTGAATAATGCCACCTTAACTTTCACATAGTTAATCTCTCAAATCTCTTTGATGGTTCCATAGTATACCCTTTTATCAGCTTCATCTACAGTCATGCATTCTATTCGAATAGAGCTGTTCTGATATGAGGTCTTCTCATCACGTTCCTCAGTGTAGAATGTGTAGCCATTTATGTCATATGCTTGGTACGTCAACATCGTAGGTGATGGCTTTTGTGCCAACCATGTAGCAATGTCATCCATGGATCCTTGTGCCAAATGATTCTTCAGCCATTCGGTGTAGTTCTTAGTATGCTCCTTCATCTCCACATCTGATGAAGGCACCATTGGTAAGAAGCTTTGGCGTATCTCCGCCAAGTGTTCTTTGGCATAAGCACTGAGAACTGGGCTGTTAAGCAGTACCGTCAAATGGGCTTCCTCTGCCAATTCTCCTGGTGTAGCCTTTTGCGTGCCAGCAAGGACCGGCTTACCTTTCAGCCTTCCCTCGTGGCGAGAGAGGGGCAAACCTATAGGTCTTTGTTTCATGTATTCGGTGCAAAACTCAACCACCTCATCCGCGGTATAACCTTGTAGGATGCTTGCATCTGGATGGTTTCGGTTCCGACAATAGCGCTTCAGTATTCCCATGAACCGCTCGAAGGGATACATGTTGCGAAGAAACACAGGACCACAATACTTTATCTCATCGACAAGGTGCATAGTGAGTTGGACCATGACATCAAAGAATGATGGTGGGAAAAACATCTCTAGGTTGGACAATATTCTTGCAATATCCTCTTGCATATGATCCAACTCTTCAGGATCTACAACTTTCTGCCATAGTTGGTTGAAGAAATCACAGAGCTCAATGAGTGTGTTTCTTATATCTTTGTCCATCAGATTCCTGATGGCCACCGGGAGAATTTGTGTCAACATTACGTGGCAATCATGTGACTTCATGTGTCCCAACTTTTCATTTTACCTGAGCTCACATCCACGAGACTTCTGATGTTTGCGGAGTAGGAAGAGGGTGTCTTAACTGACAACAAATAGGTCAAGAACTCTGTTGCTTCTTTTGTACTGAAATTGTAACTCTAGCGAGCGTTGATGAATTTGTTATCATCTTCTGCTTCACTCTTGCATTTTGATTGATCAGCAAGCATATCGAGCCGTGCACCGTCACCAGCCTTTGTTTTACCTTTAATCTTGAGCAGAGTACCAAGGATGCTTTCACATACGTTCTTCTCTACGTGCATGACATCGATGCAGTGACGTACACGTAGAATCTCCCAGTAAGGTAATTTCCATAACACCGATTTCTTCTTAAACACTTGATCCTTGGGTGTTTGTTTCACCGTCAAAGTGTGCTTCTTGCCAAGCACAACATTAATTTGTTTAGCCATGTTGTGGACCACCTCCCCAACATAGGATCTTGGGCCCACATCTACCTCTGCCGTACCATCAAATTCAGCTTTCATCTTTCGGTATGGGTGATTTCTTCGTAAGAACCTACGATGACGCAAATACACAGTTTTACGCGAGTTGGGAAGAAATCGGCTAGCTGTCCTATCCATGCATGTGACACACCCTACATCTCCCTTTGATTTCTGCCCCGATGTGTTGCCTAATGCCGGCATATCTTGAATGGTGTGTAGCAGCATCACATGTAGATCGAAAATCTCCTTTTTGTAAGCATCATAACATTTTACAGCAAGCGCATCTATCCACACTGTCAGCAGTTCTTCTACCAGTAGCTGAAAGTAAATGTCGATGTCATTTCCAGGTTGCTTCGGGCCTTGGATAATCATTGACATCATAATGTATTTTTTCTTCATACACAACCAAGGATCTAGGTTATATATGCACAGAAGCACCGGCCATGTGTTGTGATTGGTGCTCATATCGCCAAAAGGATTCATCCCGTCAGTATACTCCCCGAGCCTTATACTTCTAGGATTCTTGGCAAAGTCTTCAAACTTGTTGTCGATTAATTCCCACTAAGCCCCATCTTCCGGGTGCCTCATATATTTATCCGTAGTTTGCTCATCATGATGCCACCGCAACCTCTTTGCCTCTCTAGGGTTTGCAAACAAACGCCTCAACCTTGGAATTAAAGGCAAGTATCAAACAACCTTGAATGGGATTCCTATCTTGATCTCATCGTCCAATTTGTACTTGTCCTTTGCTCTCCTGCGATTGTATCGTGCATGCTTGCATGTGCGACATGCATGCAAATCTTTGTACTCACCACGATACAATATACAATCATTCACACAAGCGTGTATCTTCTGTACTTCAAGTTCCAATGGGAAAACAATTTTCTTCGCTTCGCTCGTGCTTCTGGGGAGCACATTATCTTCCAGAAGAATTTCTTTGAAAAGACCTAACATCTCTGTGAAGCGCTTGTTTGATAGACCGTTTGCTGCTTTAAATCTGAGAAGCGCCAGGGTGGCACTCAACTTGGAATATTTCTTTTTGCAACCTGGATACAATTCTTTCTTGGAGTCCGCATCAATGGTTGGCAGATCCTTGTACCCAATCATATCCTTTTTTGGGCCCTTGAAATCTGCAATCATAGCAGCAAAATCTGGCATATCAAGATCGTCATCATCTGCGTCGCCGTCTTGGTTTTCCAGTGGGCGTTTCGGCTTTCCGGTGTTCCATTGGTAGCTTGACGCCTCTGCCCCGATGTTAGATTCAACATCCATGTGACATTGACCGGGGTTTGGCATCTCGCAGCCCTGGGTATATTCATCCATGACCTGCTCTTCACCATGTCTGGTCCAACGTGTATATCCATCCATGAATCCCCGAGAGAGTAAGTGCCACTAGACATCTGCAACTTCACGTGACTCTGTATTGGCACAATGAGTACATGGACACAGGATGTAATCCGCATCACCAATTCTCCTCTTTGTACTTTCAGCCAAATTCATGAACTCTGTCACACCACTGATAAAATATGTGGTTCTCCGATTCTTCATCCATTCAGATCGTTCCATCTACACCACACGAATGGTAATTAAAAACAAAACAACAACATTAATACACAGATTAACTGATGCCCACAGATGCGTGCATAAATCACAAGGTTTTATTTTCATAATTACTGAGGGCGCTCCATATTATTATCCAGACATGCAATGACAAAAATTAATGGCCAGTCAATTTACACGCAGAGTACTATAGCACTACCCTTAGGAATTGAATACCTTAATTAAGCCACTCACGAAAAGAATACCTTAATTAATTAGCCACGCAGCGACCTCCACCTAGCAGACAGAGAAGCACGATGCGGCGGCACGCCGAGACAGCAGGGTCGAGGAGCAAAGCTTAGTGCGGCTGCCGCCTGAAGTTCGACCTCCACTATCCCGCCATCGACCGCGATGGATGTGCTCCAATCACGCCGCCGCCGACCCCGATGGTTGAGCTCCTCCTATCTCCTGCCGCAGACCGAGGATTGACCTCCTATGACGCTGCCACCGCCCATCGACCGAGGATTGACCTCTTATCCGGTAGCCGCTGCCTAGGCCGCTGCCGCCGCCATCTCTATCTGCAGAGCGACTGTTTTATTTTTTTACGGATATCCGCAGAGCGGCTGTTTACACGGTATCACTGTAACTCAATTATATGTACAGGGTAGTACATCACATACGGTTATGTAACGGCAACCGTGTCTCACCTACATTGTATTATCACACGGTTTGGTGCAGAAATCGTGTGTGAAGTTGTAATACCTAACACAAATGACATGTATAAATAGTGTGCTGTATACAACATATAGTGCCATAAGTAGTTCCCGACCGTTAGCTTATCCCCACAGTTTCCCCATTTCCCCCAAATCCCTAGATAGCCTCCAAATTCCCTCACGTGGCGCTGGCATTGGGGGAATGCGGATGAGTGGTGCTGATGGTTTTGGTGCGGTTGCTCCTGCTTGTATCGCCGCTCTCGGCAGCACCGCCATGATGGCAGTCGCCGCCGAGCACTTGCCTAAGGTCATCAGAAGGCAGGTGTACTACGGATCCGAATCGTCTTGTCAGGTTCCAATCTATCCCGATCTTTTTTAGCATGTCCAAAGTAGCTCCTTGCTGAATCCGTCCTGAATGACCCCCCCCCCCGGAAAGCGATCTGCCGCCGGATCCGGAGCATGACTCCAGACTCCCACAACACGAGTTCGACTCCGAGTTTTGCGCCACCGAGAAGTACCAAAAGCTGAGGTGTGTGCACGGGCACACTCCCGCTCGATGTGTATGCACGGAGGGATTCGACATTGGTAGGCGGTTTCTCAGTTACCCCTTAGAGGTTAGTGCTAAGTTCATCATTTTACTTGAGTTAATACCACCGCTCATCCTGAATACTATTTAACATTGGCAGGGATATGAGGCTTGTGCCTTTGTTAACTAGCTGGATGAAGAATGGCATGGCAGGGCTTGGAGTGTTATCACCAAGCTCGCAGAAGATAACGTAAAGCTGAAGAAGAAACAAGCTGATCTGGAATGTACAATCAGTACGATGACGCAAGAAAGAATCAATCACAGGCAACAGATGAAAGAAAGAGACAAGTAGGAACTAGCATGTGTAGTTGTGGTTGTCGCATTACCCATGTTCTATGCGCTGTTTGCAATGATGATTAGGGGTTTTGTTTGACAGTATTGCTAAAGCACATCTAGATGTGCTCTAAGTAATGAACATCTAGGTCATATGCCATTGATGTTACGCGAAGATTCGTGCAGATATTTTCCTTTGTCTTTTTTTCTTTTCCTTTGTACTCCCTCCGTTCCTAAATATTTGTCTTTTTAGAGATTTTAAATGGACTACCACATACGGATGTATATAGACATATTTTAGAGTGTAGATTCACTCATTTTGCTTCGTATGTAGTCACTTGTTGAAATCTGTAGAAAGACAAATATTTAGGAACGGAGGGAGTAGTTTGATTATTACTAGCTTCATCAATAAGAAGAGCTCAATGTATTGCTTGCCAACTGTCCTACTCCGTTCATACCGGTACCAGTGCATAATCCCAAAACTCGTTCCTTGTTTTTGTCCTGAAAAAAGAAATCAGCCAATAGGAGTCCTGCGGCTAGTATGCATTCAATGACTTCAGACTACTTAGCATAACATGCATGCAATGGTCAATTCTCTACATGCAATGGTATTGATTACCAAATACTCCCTCCGTCCCAAAATAAGTGACTCAACTTTGTACTAAAGTTAGTGCAATGTTGAGTCACTTATTTTGGGACGGAGGGAGTAATCATCAAGTTCTCTCGTTTTTCCCCCACCTAGGTCGCCGGTATGGAGGGAGTAGAAGTACTACGAAAAATGCTTGTTTCATATTTGGACGCTCCAACGCGTGTGCGTAATTAATTATCACATTGAGAACTACGCAACCCCGGGAACTTGGAGCGACTGGGAAAAAATAGTTGCGGTTGATTATATCAGCGGTTAGATAATACGTCAACCCCCACTTCAATTGGCATTCCTCTTCTCTGCATACCCCGCTTAAGTGTCCACCATCTTCATCGTCCCCGGCAGGCCGCGCTACACACTTGCACACACTCTGCAATCTCACTTTCTCGTGGTTTTTATACGACCGCAGCCATGTCGAGCGACAGCGAGGACGACAGTTCGGCCAGCAGTCTGGCGCCCGATGATAGGTCAACATCGAAATTGTCCCGCTCGTCTTCCATGAGTCCGGCGTCGAGCCCAGAACTCGATTATATCCGGATCATGGAAGGGACGCCACCACCGGAATCATCAGACGACAACCAGACGGATGAGGAGCCATTGGAGGATGAAGAAGAGGACGACGATGAGGAGGAGGAGGAATGGTCGAACGAGGAGGAGGAGGACAACGACAGCAATGATGATGACGACGGCGGCGGCGATGAAAAGCCAATAGTCAGCGGCAAGAAGTGTCCTCGCCAAGACGATGTCGCGGGGCCATCCAACAACAACAACAACAACAAGAAGGACTAAATTAAGCAGACTGTATATATCTCTGTTTCCGTTCGCTCATATTAATTTGTTATCTCTGTTTACATTGGTACGCGTCGGTGTTATACAAACGGTTTTTAACCCCTTTCCGTGACGGCATTTGGAACCGTCGCCAAGTGAGTGTGGGCGATAGGGGGGGTCCTTCCCACACGACCCAGAAACCGTCAGGGATAGGCCCTCCTGGGACACAGGCTGGGGCAAAATGAGCTCGTGTGCGATCGGGCGAGGCATCGAAACCCAATCATTTCCGTTCGTATGTACATCCCACACGGTGAATCCCAGAAAAACATTTCCGTTCGTATGTATATCACACACACAGTCAATCCAAGGAATACGTTTCCGTTCTTATGTACATCCCACATAGTCAATCCAGGGAAAACGTTTCCGTTCGTATGTACATCCCACATAGTCAATCCAGGGAAAACGTTTCCGTTCGAATGTACATCCCACACAGTCAATCCAGGGAAAACGTTTCCGTTCGTATGTACATCCCACACAGTCAATCCAGGGAAAACGTTTCCGTTCGTATGTACATCCCACACAGGTTTATTAATAGGCTCGTGTGTGATAGGTGTAACTATCACACACGCTCTGCCTTGGTTAACCGTTTGCTTTTATCAACTACATCACACACGATTTGATGAAGAAAACTATGTGGCATTGGGCTATCCATCACAAGCGCTTTTACTGCTAGAACCGTTTGCAAAGTTCCAAGACACATTTAGCAGGTTTATTAGTTTACAATTAATAATTCCAGTATTACACAAATTCACATTTCATATCGAACAGCTGTTTGCCAATTTCATATCAGGCACATAAATATATTTTAACATCACAGTACGATAGCTACCTGAAAACAGCACAGTACAACATATAGCTAGTTCAACTTCATAAGAACAATATTAGAACAATATATTAATTTCCCTAATCGAGATCATCAAGGCTCATCTTATCCACCTCTGCTTTTAGTTCAGTAAGAACCTGTTTTGCACTGGCCAACTGGGAAAGTGCCTCCTCCTTCGCCAACACCATCTTAGCAAAGTCTGATTTATAAAATCTGAGCTCATTCTCCACCTTCCTCTTTTTATCCCGCATCTTCAAATATTCTTCAGCGTTGACAACACTTTCTCTAAGCCTACCTCTGTTCTCTTCCTCATACATGCTCCAGAGCTTTGCTAGGCACATCTTCAAAGACTGTGGCCACTCTTGATCAACCCACTCCAAGTAAGAACACTTCTGTTCATCCTATAATATTTAAAACTAGATTAGTAACAATTGTAGGGGAAATGGGTTTATAGCAACATAGAAAATCACCAATGCTTATTTTGAAAAACTGAAGAAACATGTTAATTATGACATATCTTCTCAAAAAGATCAATGTGCAAATGAATTAATTGCTACTGAGACAACAACCAAATTCTGAAACATCAGAAGCTATAATTAACTACAACAATGCTACAAGTTCTTACTCATGTACAATAAATAACAAATTGAACATTTTATGAGGAAGGTAAATATAACTGCAACAGCATAGCGACAGTGTTTGGATGACAGCAAATTGATACTAACAGGTGTGTACATGCACAAATTTAGTAACATATAACTAATAGCACTAAGGCCGTCCACTATGTATGCCAAAACTGGTGTAAAGACAACTGTTGCTACATCTTGCACCGGTGCCCTGCACTGGCGAGCCGATGCAGCGGAAAAAAATCAGGGACCCGGACTCCGGAGCACCTAGTTGCTCCGATGCCCAGTTCCTTCGTGCCATAAAGATTTAGTATTTTACTGCTTGGCTGCTCGGATGTGTGGACCAAAGTTGGCTGCACAAACTGCTGAAGCGGTGCCAAATAATTTTCTAATGGCACCGCTGATGAGATGGCAACAATTTTAGATACTAGGTACAAACTGTGACACTGTCTTAGGATGCGTTTGGTTGAAGGTGTGGTATGAATGGGTTGGGACCATGACAGTGTCTGAATCACATCTAACAAATGATTTGTAACAACGAAAGAGGGTCTAACCTTCTCTGCACATGCCAGAAACTTCCTCCCACTGTCCACAGATTCAAACACAACTAGCTTCACGCATGGAGATTGATGGTGACAACGAGCAGATAGATCTTCAGCCACCCCGCTCCATTCATTGCCACTGATGGTCCTAGGGAGCTACAAGAGGAAGAAATGACTCAAATCGACCGCCGGGTAAAAATCCTTCATTCCAAGTCATAGCCCGAGAGAGAGAAGAGAGGCATACCCGGGTGGTGAAGGAGTCATCGTCGGAGGAGGAACCGCTGGAGAGGTCTTTGAAGAAGACCATGGCGACCCCGGCGGTAGGATGCGAGACGGCGAGAGCGAGGAAGCAAGCGAGGAAGCAGCTATAGCTTAGGAAGGAAGAGAGGAAGGAGGAAATAGGGGAAATGTGACTTGTGGTCGGGGAGAAAAGGGGGTGGGGAAGGGGGGAGGGGGCGGGGGTAGATATTTTGGCGGTAGGCCAAAATTTTGGAAATGTGGAGGGAAACTTTGCGCGCGGTGCCACCGGACACCATTCACTTTGAACGATTGTGTGCATCACAAACGATTCTTCTGCTTTACGTGCATGGGATGAGTTAGATAATTCAAATTTTGGTGGAAATTTCCCCGGGTACGTCATTGCATAATTTAACATCGCTTGCTAATTTGGGCACACAAAAGAGCATACAGCAGACAGACCACACTTACTGAATCGAGCAATTTTAGTAATTAAACAGAGCCAGTTGACCAAAACATTGCTCTAACAAAAGACCAGCATTAAAAACAAAGCCTAAGTACGCATAATTTTAACAAATCCGCCGCCGCGCCGGCCTATGCATCGCCGGTGTGAGATGAGACGTCGATGACTTGTCCTGGTGACATGCCACCGTTGGTGGACTCCGCGTCCCCCCTGCTGAAGTCGACCACATCCTCGTCCTCGATGCCACCCTCAAGGTTGTAGTACTCATAGTAGTGGCTGCGCCAGAGCTCGCGTTGGTACTCCACCGCCGATTCCTCGACGGACAGACTCTTCTCTACCTCGACCTTGGCCACGCGCAACTCCTCCTCCTGGCGCTCCTCGATCTCCGCCGCCTCCTGCATCTCCAGCTCCTGCTCGACGACCTCATGAGGAAGCAGGTGCTCCATGGCCACCGCCGCCTTTTCGGACGTGGGTTGCAGATTCTGAGGTGGCCTGGAATATCTTGGCGTGGATGACCTCGACCCGGGCCAGGGTGACATCGGCGGCACGGACGGCAGCTCGAGCGCTCTCGGCGTTTGCAGCCGCCGTCGCAGCAGCAGCTGCAGCCGTCTCGGCTGCTGCAGCTGCCCTGTCGGCTGCCGCAGACGCCCTCTCGGCGGAAGCGGCCGCGCTCAATGCGGATGCGGTGGCACTCTCGGCGTAGGCGGCCGCGCTCTCGGCGCAGGCGGCCGCGCTCGGGGGGACGCGGCCATCGTACGGGCCTTCATGAAGCGTTTCCACGGCGTCATCTTTGCAAGAAGGGGGTGCGGGAATGGGGATCGGGATTCGTGGATTCGGGGGTTGCCGGCACTGGAGCAGACGAGCCGGCGAAGCTTAAGGAGGAAGACTTAAATAGACCCAGAAATTTTCATCGCAAACGGTTCCTACAAAACAACTGTGTGTGATGTTGTAGATATTTTTTATTAGCTGTGAAAGACGAATTTGGAGTAAAGTGGCAACGGATGGTGTTTTAAATGTACGAGAAAATTTGTAGTACTAATACAACTGTCATGTCAAATTTTGGAAAATTTCAGGGGTCATTTGACCTTTTAAGACATTTAAGTGATTTTCTAGCCATTTAATGACCGTAATTGAAATTTGAACTACATGTACATGCAACAGCTAACCATAACGGTTTGAAAAGTCATATTTTGTGTACTTATGTGCGATTTAATTCCATGTGCAGTAAATTGGAAGGAATTTTCAAACATATTGGTCTAACGGCTATGACACAATTAAGCATGGAGTGCCATGGCATTTAAATTCCAAAAAATTAAAAAAATATCAGAAACACATGAAACCTTGGTTGATGTAATGTCATGCCACCAAGATGATGTGGTAAAAAATTTGGCATGTTTGAAGAAAGTTTGGACACACACCCCTCACAAACTGGAGCAACTCACTAGAAGGCTCGTGGTTCCGAGAGGGAACAATGCATGTTTGATGATGAACGGGAGATAGCTTCCTCTTACGGCCTTCAAATTTTTTCTACGTGTAACGTGCACTAATACAACTGTCATGTCAAATTTTGGAAAATTTCAGGGGTCATTTGACCTTTTGAAGACATTTAAGTGATTTTCTAGCCAGTTAATGATCGTAATTCAAATTAGAACTAGATGTACATGCAACGGCTAACCATAACGGTTTGAAAAATCATATTTGTGTACTTGTGTGCGATTTAATTCCATGTGCAGTAAATTGGAAGGAATTTTCAAACATATTGGTCTAACGGCTATGACACAATTAAGCAGGGAGTGCCATGGCATTTAAATTACAAAATATTAAAAAAAATCAGAAACACATGAAACCTTGGTTGATGTAATGTCATGCCACCAAGATGATGTGGTAAAAAATTTGGCATGTTTGACGAAAGTTTGGACACACACCCCTCACAAACCAGAGCAACTCACTAGAAGGCTTGTGGTTCCAAGAGGGAACAATGCATGTTTAATGACGAATGGGAGATAGCTTCCTCTTACGGCCTTCAAATTTTTTCTACGTCTAACGTGCACTAATACAACTGTCATGTCAAATTTTGGAAATTTTCAGGGGTCATTTGACCTTTTGAAGACATTTAAGTGATTTTCTAGCCATTTAATGACCGTAATTAAAATTAGAACTAGATGTACATGCAATGGCTAACCATAACGGTTTGAAAAATCATATTTGTGTACTTGTGTGTGATTTAATTCCATGTGGAGTAAATTGGAAGGAATTTTCAAACATATTGGTCTAACGGCTATGACACAATTAAGCATGGAGTGCCATGGCATTTAAATTCTAAAAATTAAAAAAATATCAGAAACACATGAAACCTTGGTTGATGTAATGTCATGCCACCAAGATGAAGTGGTAAAAAAATTGGCCTGTTTGACGAAAGTTTGGACACACACCCCTCACAAACCGGAGCAACTCACTAGAAGGCTTGTGGTTCCGAGAGGGAACAATGCATGTTTGATGACGAACGGGAGATAGCTTCCTCTTACGGCCTTCAATTTTTTTCTACGTGTAACATGCACTAATACAACTGTCATGTGAAAATTTGGAAAATTTCAGGGGTCATTTGACCTTTTGAAGACATTTAAGTGATTTTCTAGCCATTTAATGACCGTAATTCAAATTTGAACTACATCTACATGCAACGGCTAACCATAACGGTTTGAAAAATCATATTTGTGTACTTGTGTGCAAGTTAATTCCATGTGCAGTAAATTAGAAGGAATTTTCAAACATATTGGTCTCACGACATGGACACATGCATATGTATGCATGGAGTGCCATGGCATTTTAATTCCAAAAAATTAAAAAATGATCAGAAAAACATGAAACCTTGCTTGATGTAATGTCATGCCACCAAGATGATGTGGTAAAAAAAATTGGCATGTTTGACGAAAGTTTGGACACACACTCCTCACAAACCGGAGCAACTCACTAGAAGGCTAGTGGTTCCGAGAGGGAACAATGCATGTTTGATGACGAACGGGAGATAGCTTCCCCTTACGGCCTTCAAATTTTTTCTACGTTTAACGTGCACTAATACAACTGTCATGTGAAAACTTGGAAAATTTCAGGGGTCATTTGACCTTTTAAAGACATTTAAGTGATTTTCTAGCCATTTATTGACCGTAATTCAAATTTGAACTACATCTACATGCAACGGCTAACCATAACGGTTTGAAAAATCATATTTGCGTACTTGTGTGCGAGTTAATTCCATGTGCAGTAAATTAGAAGGAATTTTCAAACATATTGGTCTCACGGCATGGACACATGCATATGTATGAATGGAGTGCCATGGCATTTTAATTCCAAAAAATTAAAAAATGATCAGAAAAACATGAAACCTTGCTTGATGTAATGTCATGCCACCAAGATGATGTGGTAAAAAAATTGGCATGTTTGACGAAAGTTTGGACACACACCCCTCACAAACCGGAGCAACTCACGAAGGCTAGTTGTTCCGAGAGGGAACAATGCATGTTTGATGACGAACGGGAGATAGCTTCCCCTTACGGCCTTCAAATTTTTTCTACGTTTAACGTGCACTAATACAACTGTCATGTGAAAATTTGGAAAATTTCAGGGGTCATTTGACCTTTTAAAGGCATTTAAGTGATTTTCTAGCCATTTAATGACCGTAATTCAAATTTGAACTACATCTACATGCAGCGGCTAACCATAACGGTTTGAAAAATCATATTTTTGTGTACTTGTGTGCGAGTTAAAAAATCTTCAGACGATGTAAATATCTGGTGTTCAAAAAAGAAAATGTAAAGATCTGGCAAGACAACTGGCCCCCACACGATTGACACTCTATTTCGCGCCTCGAGGTTTGGAAGGTGAATGGCGGGGGTTATTAATCAGACACGGTTCTGTATTGGAAACCATCAGCTATTATGTTCACACACGGATTCTAATGCGGGAATCGTGTGTAATTCAAACTACAGTACTCGTAAATTCTGGTGACCGGCGTGTGTACTGTTCCCGTCGATCTAGATTCTGGCCGCCAATAAATACTACCTTGCTCACGTCGTCCCGCCTGCATTCTCATCTACATCCTCCCCTCGCTCGCCCTCTCTCTCTCTCTCTCTCAAAGCTCTGCCATGGCACCGCCGATCTACCCACGCGCCAACAAGGAGTTGCCGCCCCCCGAGGACGCTCAGTCGAAGAGCAGCGACAAGGAGGACCCCTACGCGCCGCCGGACGAGGTTGCGTCGGACCCCCCCAACTTTGGATTGGTTTTGGGGCCAGTACAATCTTTGTCTGTGGAAGTCACTGCCGCCGGCTGAGAAAGCCAGGCAAGTGACGTTCAAGAAGGAGATGGCGGAGGAGGAAGCCAGGTACCAGGCGGCCTGTGAAGCCCGTGATGCCGCCTGGGAAAAGGAGAAGGTGGAGCTTTGGGGGCGGGCGCGTCGTCGTGCGGAGGAGGTGTACGAAGATGGGTACTTCGCGAGGAAGGTCAAAGGCGCTAGGTGCCTCATCGCTGCGTGGAGGTGGGCCGATAAGCTCCAGCGTGCCACCGACGAGGAGCTCCGGTGGGCGCCCAACAAAATGGCAAGATCGTCTGTGCTCGTCCGCCAGCAAGAGGCAGATCGGTACGTCAAACGCTGCGAGGCGGAGGAGGCGGAGTACTGCCTCCGCGCTGGGAAGGCGCCGCGCATCAGGAGGGATTATTAGTTTTAGTATTGTTGGTTTTCAATTTTATGCATTGTACCTAGTAGTTAAGTATCATCACGTATATGTGATGATATTATATATATTCTGTGATGAACTAATGAACAATCAATATATATATTATGAATTCCATTTTCTATCTGTTTTTGTATACTAATTTGAATCTAGCTGTTATCATCCACATATACAGAATGGAAAGCATATATACACACATTGAAACAGAACATATAAGAACGGAAAACAGAGTACACACATTGAAACAGAGCAACTAAAAGAGCAATACTATGATTGCTGTTAATACATAGCTATCCACGTCGAAACGACTCAACAAAATAAAACTCGTCCACGAGACCATGACCAACAGCCCTTGCCTACGGTAGCTCTTGGCTCTGCCTGAACTCGTGCAGGCGTTCGTCCAAGCGGTCGACACGCTCGCGGTACATCTGGAGCGCGATCTCGAGCTCCAAGTTGGCTATTTCATCGGAGATCACCAGCTCGAGGATGCGACGGCCATGTTCCTCTACTGCGCCCAGGTGGACACCTGGGCCAAGGAGGTGGTCGAGCCTACCGACCAGCGCGTTGGCATCGAGCGGGCCGCGGACAAGGCGAACGGCGCGGCGGCCGTCCGGTACAAGTACGGCGCGGCCGGCCTCTGGTGCAAGTACGGCGCAGAAGGCCTCTGCCCACTCCTGGCGAGGAATGGGGGTACTGACGGGACGTGTACCCAGCTGCGATGCCGTGTTGACAGCAGGCAAGCGCCGATGGATCCGCTCTTGCTGTGCGACGCGCCGCGCCTCTCGCTCTGCGGCGCTCCAACGGTCTCGCCGTGTGGCGAGCCGCACCCTATCGGCACGGACGCGCCTAGCTTGCTCTGCGGCGCGCCATCGATCATGTTGTGCGGTGAGCTACAGCCTCTCGGCGCTGACATGCCTATCTTGATCCATGGCGCTCAAGCGCCATGCACCAAGGGTCTGCTCAACCCTGGTGATGACACGCATCACGGCGTCGTCCATCGCGTTGCCGGGGAGCGCCTCGGCCTCGACGGGCCGTGGCACCTTCTCGTTTTCCTCGTCAACGAGATTGATGGCAGAGGTGGCACTTTGGTGGGTTGGCATGCTTGGGGAAAGGTGGATGTGCTACAGGCTACGCTTGTTGCCTCCGTGCATCGCGCGCCGCCTAGGTTTATGCGCAATATCGCTGGGTGGCGGGAAATAGGTGAGGAAATGGTGGGAAATGGTGGCGTGTTCATAAAATGTCATCAATTAATGGAAACTTAGCATATAAGGAACATCGAGCTAGCACAAGAAGTAGATGATGATCAGATGAACACGGACCACACTACGGAACCCGTCGGTGATGAATTCATCAATCGCAAATAGTTGTATACTAGCAAGCGTTTGCCCACAACACACACGGCTTATTCCATCACAAACAGGTCGGATGGATCAACTGTATGCCACGTATCGCACATAGTCAAAAAGTAATGCGGTAGACCTTCTTTAACATGTGTTAAGAAAAACAAAAAATTTCAAAACAAGGACCTTGAGGTTAATTCCACCCCACAACACACACGGCTTATTCCATCACAAACAGGTCGGATGGATCAACTGTATGCCACGTATCGCACTTTGTCAAAAAGTAATGTGGTAGACCTTCTTTAACATGGCTGCTCCATCCGATCACCCATCTCATGGCTGCTCCAGCCTGAGCACAGTTAACTTGAGAGTTCTCTGAAATGAGCTATTGGTGGAACAGCTAGTCCTTGCTGATATAGGATGCCTCATCGCATCCTTATGACGTACCCGGATGACCGCCGGTCCCCCAATGGCTAATAGATGTTGTGTAGACAGAGCATATCACATACGTCTTATTAGAAGCAATCGTCTGTGTTATTATCGGTCTTCGCACACATTTCTGTTTACAGACCTGTTTCTCGCGTATCGCACACATCTTGTTAAATTGAACCATTTCTGTTCTCTTGCCTCAAAGCAAATAGTTCATCCAGGTGAACCGTATGCCGTATATCGCAAACACCTTGATCTGGCTGACTGTTTCTTTTGTGTTGCCTAATCACAAATAGTTCATCCGAGTGAACCGTATGCTGTATATCACACACACCTTCATCTGGCTGCCCGTTTCTGTTCTTCTTCCTCATCGCAAACAGTTCATTGAACTTAACCGTATGCCCTTCATCGCACACGCAACTAAAATTTGAATCGTGTTTGATGCATCCGTCATCGCAAACGTTTTGCACCTTTTTTGACGGTTTTTTTACATCACCGTTTGCGATTATTGCATCACACACAGTTTCGTCGAAGGGTCTCTGATCGTAGTGTCGCGTTAGCAGCATCCTGCAGTAGTGTTATCCTGTCAATCTCATTGTAGACGGTTAGTAATACGTATTCGACAGAGATCTTCTATATTATCGCCCACAGGTTGGTTTCTTGAACTGTGTGCCCTGACGAGCACACAATTCACAAAAAAAGATCGTATGGGCTATCTATAATGATCGCACACAATTCTGATTACTGACCTATTTGCCGGGTATCACACACATCTTGTTACGCCGAATCATTTGTGTTCAACTCGATCATCGCAAATGGTTCATCGGAGCGAACTGTATGCCGTATATCGCACATACCTTGATCTGGCTGCCCGTTTCTGTTGTTCTGTCTCATTGCAAACAGCTCGAATGGATCATTTGTATGCCCCGCATCGCACACGCAACTAAAATCGGAACCGTGTTTGATGTATCCTTCATCGCAAATGTTTTGCATCTTTTTTGATGGTTTTTTTACATCACCGTTTGAGATTAATGCATCACACACAGTTTCGTCAAAGGGTCTCTGATTGTAGTGTTGCGTTAGCAGCATCCTGCAGTAGTGAGGGTACCATCAAAATCTATAGACAAGACACCACATGAGATGTGGACCGGGAAGAGTCCCGTTTGTCTATTCTAAAGATTTGGGGTTGTGAAGCATTTGTCAAGCGACTTATGTCGGACAAGCTTACACCCAAGTTAGATAAGTGCATATTTGTGGGATATCCGAGGGAAATCTTGGGATATAGCTTCTACAACCGTGAAGAGAACAAAGTGTTTGTTGCTCGGAACGGTGTTTTCCTTGAGAAAGAATTCCTCAGTCGCGAGGCCAGTGGGAGGACGGTCCGACTCGAAGAAATTCAAGGACCACTCAGGGACAACTTGGCTGGTGATGAGATCATATCAGAGTCGGTCAGGGAACCCGTACTGGAAGCGACACTGGAACCACGGAGGTCGGAAAGATTGCATAGAGTGCATGATGTTTTGTTGCTTGAAAGCGATGAGCCGGCCACGTATGCGGAAGCGATGGTGAGCCCAGATTCCGAGGCACGGCTAGAGGCCATGAGATCTGAGTTAAAGTCCATGGATGAGAATCAAGTCTGGGACTTGGTTGATCTGCCGCCTAGCATAACAGCCATTGGTTGCAAATGGATCTTTAAGAAGAAAACCAATGTGGATGGAAATGTTCAGATCCACAAAACTCAGCTTGTCGCTAAAGGTTATGGACAAGTTCAAGGAATTGACTACAACGAGACTTACTCACCAGTAGCAATGCTGAAGTCAGTAAGGATCGTACTAGCTATAGCTGCATATTTTGATTACAAGATATGACAGATGGATGTCAAAACGGCTTTCCTTCATGGAAATTTAATTGAGGACATGTATATGATACAGCCCAAGGTTTTTTTTGATCCGACTAGCGCTAGTAAGGTATGCAAGCTCAAGAGATCCATTTATGGGTTGAGGCAAGCATCTCAGAGCTGGAATATTCATTTTGATGAGGTCATCACTGGTCTCGATTTCATCAAAAGCGAAGAGGACGCTTGTTTATACAAGCAGTTAAGAGGGAGCTCGGTAGTGTTTCTGATCTTGTATGTGGATGACATATTGTTGATCGGAAACGATGTTTCGATGCTGAACTCAGTCAACGAATCATTGAATGAAAAGTTTTCAATGAAATATTTTAGGCATTAAGATCTATAGAGATAGCTCGATGAGGCTGCTCGGCTTGAGCCAGAGCACGTACATAGATAAAGTGTTGAAGCAGTTCAACATGAGTGAGGCTAAGAAAGGGTTCTTGCCACCCTCACATGGTATAAGGCTAAGCGAGACTCAGAGTCCTTCAACATCTGATGAGCAAAGCAGGATGAGTAGGATTCTATATGCCTCGGCAATCGGATCCATCATGTATGCCATGATATCTACACGGCATGATGTTGCATTTGCAATAAGTTTAACAAGCAGATACCAGGCCAACCCCGGTGAGAGTCACTGGGCGGTAGTGAAAAATATTCTAAAGTACCTGAAAAGGACTAAAGAGATGTTCCTAGTTTATGGAGGTGAGGAGGAGCTCTGCGTAAAGGGTTACGCTGATGCTAGTTTCCAAACTGACAGAAATGATTGTCGATCATAGTCCAGATTCATGTACGTCATGAACAGAGGAGCAATGAGCTAGACGAGTTCCAAGAAAGAAACGGTGGCCGATTCTACCATAGAAGCCGAATACATTGCGGCTTGTGAAGCTGCAAACGAGGGTGTTTGGATGCGGAACTTTCTGGATGATCTTGGTATTTTCCCAGCCTTGGTAAAACTGTTGGACCTTTATTGTGATAATTCTGGTGCCATCGCACAAGCCAAGGAGCCAAGGAATCACCACAAGACCAGACACATAGATCGGAAATATCACCTAATACGGAAGATCGTAAAGAGTGGTGATATAGAGTTATGTAAAATTCACATGGATGCAAATGTTGTGGATCCGTTGACTAAGCCGCTTCCACAACCCAAGCATGAGGGGCACGTTAGAGCTATGGGCATACGATGTCTATTTGATTGACTCTAGTGCAAGTGGGAGACTATTGGAGATATGCCCTAGAGGCAATCATGTATGATGATATTTCCTATGTGTTTATGAATAAAGATAGTCCTTGGATGTTATCAATGATGTGTATCAGCACATACGTGACTTTTTTCTGGGACTATGCATTGTATGATGACTGTCCGAAAACGTCCCTAGTCGAAAGGGTTGTGTGGACGCGCAACCGACTAGACTAGCATATGACACGGTGGATGGCTCGGTTCACTAGCCATGGAGCATTGGATGCTAGCCGGATAATATGGACTCGGAAGGATCAGGTCAGATTAGACGTAGTCGGATCCGAGTCGAGATAAGGTCCAAGTCGGACAGACCCAACTATGAGACGCAGTGATATGGCATATGTGAGTCTCTAGTACAACATATGTTCTATGTCCTAAGACCTGAGTTGGCGCATGTACTCGGGATGGTGACAGACCTACTTTGGGACGACCAAACGCTACTCCGTGACTGGGTAGTTACAAAGGTAGGTTTCGAGCTTGTCCAGACCCATGCTGCGAGACATGGTCGAGCAAGATGAGATTTGCTCCTCCGATCAGGAGAGATATACTCCGGGCCCTAATACGTCTCCAACGTATCTATAATTTTTTATTGTTCCATGCTATTATATTATCAATCTTGGATGCTTTATATACACTTTCAAACAATTATATATCATTTTTTGGGACTAACCTATTAACTTAGTGCCCAGTGCCAGTTGTTATTTTTTGCTTTTTTTGGTTTTGCAGAATATCAGTACCAAACAAAGTCCAAATGCCATAAAACTTTTTGGAGATTTTTTTCTAGACAAAAGAGATACTAGAAACTACGGGAGAAGACCAGACGGTGGACCGTGGGCCCACAAGGCACCAGGCATGCCCTGGTGTGTTGTGGGGCCCACGTGGCTCCGTTTGACCTACCTCCGCCTCTATAAATTCTCTAAAATCGTGAAACCAACAGAGGAGTCCACGAAATACTTTTTCCGCCGCCGCAAGTTCCAAAACCACGAGATTCCATCTGGAGGCCTTTTCCGGCACTCTGCCGGAGGGGGATTCGATCACACAGGGGCTCTACATCATCCTTGCTGCCTCTCCGATGATGCATGAGTAGTTTACCACGGACCTATGGGTCCATAGTTAGTAGCTAGATGGCTTCTTCTCTCTATTTGATCTTCAATATAATGTTCTCCTCGGTGTTCTTGGAGATCTATTTGATGTAATGACTTTTTGTGGTGTGTTTGTTGGGATCCGATAAATTGTGAGTTTATGATCAGATCTATCCATGAATATTATTTGAGTTTTCTCTGAATTTTATGCATGATTACTATATCTTCGTATTTCTTCTCTGATTTATTGGTTTGGTTTGGCCGACTAGATTGATTTATCTTGCCATGGGAAGAGGTGCTTTGTAATGGGTTCGATCTTACTATGCTCAATCCTAGTGACAGAAGGGGACATGACACGTATGTATCATTGCTATTAAGGGTAAAAAGATGGGGTTTATTCATACGTGATTTTATCTTGACTACATCATGTCATCTTGCTTAAGGCGTTACTCCGTTTTTCCATGAACTTAATACACTAGATGCATGCTGGATAGCGGTCGATGTGTGGAGTAATAGTAGTAGATGCAGGCAAGAGTTGGTCTACTTGTCTCAGACGTGATGCCTATGTATGATCATTGCCTTGGATATCATCATAATTATTTTATTTTCTATCAATTTCCCAACAGTAATTTGTTTACCCACAGTATGCTATTTTCTTGAGAGAAGCCTCTAGTGAAAACTATGGCCCCCGGGTCCATCTTTTATCATATATTAAAATCAAAAATACCTTGCTGCAATTTTATTTTATTTATTTTATTTGTATTTTTGTCCGGTCTATCTATAAAAAACTATACAATTTAATCTTGCTTGTAACCGTTGAGGGATTGACAACCCCTCTGTGTGCTGGGTTGCAAGTATTTGTTGTTTGTGTGCAGGTGCTATTAACGAGTCGTTGCTTGGTTCTCCTACTGGATGGATAGCCTTGGTTTCATAACTGAGCGAAATACTTATCTCTACTGTACTGCATCATCCTCTCCTCTTCGAGGAAATCCCAACGCAGCTCACAAGTAGCAGGAAGAATTTCTAGCGCCGTTATCGGGGAGACATCATCAATAACTACCAAGTACATATGCATAAACTTTCATCTCCTTGCATTTACATTAATTATTTTCCATTTGCCTCTCATTTTCATATCCCCCACTTCTAAATTTTTCTTACAAAAATTCAAAAATATTTTCCGTTTGCCTTTTCTTTTGCTTATTTGTTTGCTTGCTTGTTTTGCCTTCATGACTCGAAAAACAGAAAAGAAACAAGTAAATTAAAGATGGATCCTCATCCTCTTGCTAATCTTTTTAAAATATCCAATTGTGATGAACCAATTGCTAGTTATTTGAGTGCACTAGATTATCTTTATGAAGTTTTGCTTGAAAATCGTGAATCTAAAAATTGTGATGAAGTGTTAGAGGAAGGAATTTATAAAGTGATTCATGATAGCTCCTTGAATAAAAGCATGATTGCAATTATGTTATTATAAATTCCATTAGTGTCAATTGTGTTAAAGATACGCAAAACCCCATGCTTTGGGATGATTTTATTATGTTCACTACTTATTTCAGTGATCATGATTGGGGTGATAATGATTCTTATGATCTTGAAAATTTATTTAAGCCTCATGATGAATATGTTTGCGATAATATTGAAAGTGGGTTTGGAAGAGTGTCAACTTTAGCTAAAAATAATCCCGCATATTTGGATAGTGTTCAATCTTATGAAATTTTTGATAAAAGTGGGTTCGGAAAGGTCATGACTTTAGTTGATGTTAATCCCACTATCTTGGAAGATTATATAACTTTTATGCATGTGGATCATGAAGAGAAATTTTTATATGATAGATATATTGTTGAATTTGATTATGATCTTACATGTAATTATTATGAGAGAGGAAAATATGGTTGTAGAAATTTTCATGTTACTAGATTACCTCTTGTTATGTTGAGATTGTCAATGTTTTATTCCTCTCCATTGCATATGCTAGATATTTCTTGTCTTGATAATTTGTTTGCTTATAAAATTCCTATGCATAGGAAGTATGTTAGACTTAAATATGTTTGTCACATGTTTTATGATGCTCGCTTTGTGTTTCAATTATTATCTTTCATGTGAGCATCATTGAAATCTCAAAGCCTATCTTAATGGCTATAATAAAAGAGCTTGTTGGGAGACAACCCAATAGTTATTCTTTTCTATTTTTTTATAAACACGCAATAATGCTACTGTTATGATTGTGCTTTTTATTTTTTAATTAGTTTTTGTGCCAAGTAAAGCCTTTAGGATGGTTTGGGTGATAGTTGACTTGATTCTGTTAAAAAACAGAAACTTTTGCCCCCAGTTCTAGAATTTTGTTAATTCACAGAAACGTGCTTTTGCTCTGAATTTGTTACACATAATTGATATAAAAATTTCCCACGTTTTCCTAATTTTTCAGAATTTTTGGAGTTACAGAAGTACGGTCAATGTTTAGATTACTACAGATTCTTCTGTTTTCGACAGATTTTGTTTTCGTTGCGTTGTGTGCTTATTTTGATGAACCTATGGATTGTATCAGGGGGTATAAGCCATGGTAAAGTTAGAATACGTGGGATCCGACCACCGGCTGTTCGAGGGAGATCGGACGAGGAGGAGACTACTCCGGAGACGCGCTGCCCCAACTCTACTTCTGATGCACGGCACGCGCGTCTAGTGGTAACTCAACATAACGAGACTACTCAACAAGTTCCACCCCCAAAAGTCGACACCAACAACTAGCCACGCTTCCACCGCCCACTGGATGAGACTAAAAGTCGCCTCCTTTCCATCCCCGTCGCACTCCATGGACGAAGAAGCACCACTCGGCGGCGGTGCCATCGCATGTGGCAGCACCCAACAACCAAATCAGTTTCCGCCCGTTGCAAAGGCCAGATCAAGATGCAGAGTGATCAACTACGCCGACCCCCACCCTACACCAACCATGCAAGGTTAGCCACCCCGACGACAGAGACCACCAGAAGAGGGGAAGGAGGCAGGCACAACCCCTCTAGCAACAGCCACAACCTCCCAGAATGGCTGCTTCCATAGTGGTTAGATCCACGAAAACGTACCACGACGGGGCCGGGGCCGGGGCGGACATAGTCAACGCCGCTAGCCACTAGAAACGGTTGGATCTACCACCAGCCAGCCAAAACCATGAGAAGACGAGGAGATCGCCTAGCTGTCTGGGTGAGGGAAGAAGGGAGGGAAGAGGAAGACAAACCATCCAGCCACCAGGTCATCATCGCGTCACCGTCGCAGAGTTCCGTTGTGGCATCCCATGCCAAGCATCGTTTCTCTATCCAGTGTTGTTGTCGACCGCCACACAGAGAGGAGAGAATGCCCCATCGCCGCCAATGCCAAGCCCGTCAGCGCCTACCATCGACGACGAGTAGAGAGGGCAAGGAGATGAGGAAATAGGAAGGTTCGGTTGAAAGTGCAACTAATCCTTGGGTGGTTTTGGTAATTAATAACAACATATAAGTCATTGATCTAATGAACATTGATGATAGATTTCAAAAAAGATCGATGATTGGCATGGCAAGGACTAATGGATGTGGACCCCTCAAAGTGTCAAAGACAAGAATTGGCTACCCCAAGACTCTACCACTACAGGAATCAGCTAATTTGCCGTCTGCCATGGCTGACGGCAAAGGACCAGAAAGCTGACAGCAAAGGTCTTTGCCGTCCGCCGCAGACGGAAAACGTCGGCGTGCGACACCTATGGGACCCCAAAGGACCCCTTTACGATTCGGCAGGGAGAGAGGTATGCACAAAGAGCAGAACCAACGATCAACGCGGGGCGATTTTACCCAGGTTCGGGCCGCTGATCAGCGTAAAACCCTACTCCTGCCTTGTTTTATTATGAGTGTTCTTGAGCCCAGGCTCCAGGAGCGCTCGTGATGAATAGTATGTTCAAAGAGCAGCTACGCATGCAGAATGGGCCAGAAGATCCTCCTCTCTGTAGCAGTTGCCTTGGGCCTCCTTTTATACGTTCAAAGGGGTCACCACAGTGGCAAAATGTACATACATTGAGGTGTAAAGTTGCTACAGGGTTATCATACCTAACCGCTGACGGATTAGGATGAATGCATTTAATGCACCGTGAGATGTCCGTTTAGGTGTCCTCACTTTCTTGGGGATGGAAAAAGGGGCCATCCCATCAGCACCGCTTAAACTCTCCTCCACTGGCGCATTGCCACGCATCCAGAGAAGGACCCAGAATGTCAGGCTTGTTGCTGTGCCGAAGCGATGGCACAGTGGCAGAATCTTGCCGGGCGTGAAATCTTGCCGGGCTTCGCAGGCCACCCCGGCAAGATCTTGCCGGGGAGGCTGGCTTTCGGTCTTCAGTTCTTCTTATCTGCTGATCCTCAAATCCTTGACTTGAGTGTTTCTTCGATAACTTGAGTTAACCTCCAACTGTTCCCTGACAAGCCTGGCCGCGAGTATGGCTTACAACTGCCTGTGCACAAGTACGGGGTACTAATGGCCCAGTACTTAGTACACCGACAGGAGCCCCCGGGCCTAGGCCACACAAGAGTGCGAGACGTTGTTGGGCTAGGCCCAAACAGTGCACGGGCACGCGTGGCAGGGGATCAACTGCTCGTAAATATCCCGCTTACTGTGCCCCCACTACACGCGCTGAACGCGCGATGTGGGAATCGTGCGCTGAAAGGCTGCAACTGCAGCATGCCTGCAGAGGCGCATTTACATTGGGGAGTAAAAGAGGCGGCCTTGCTCCTTCCCCATAAAAAGGGAAACCGCAGAGGCGCAGCCTATTTACCCCCTCTTCTTCCCAATCTGGACTCCGCCATTGTTTTCCCCTTCTCGAGCTCAAAGCCAGACTTCTCCTCATCCGCTCTTCGCCTCCGCACCCGCTCTATCCTCAGCCTCCGCCTTCGCAATCGCCATGCCGCCCAAGGCTAGCAAGGGCAAAGGCAAGAGCAAGGAGACGAAGGCCGATGTCCCGGAGAGCGAGCTGGTGAAGATGCAGAAGAAGTTCGTCGTCTTCGCTCCGTCGCTCGATGCGAGGGCCTTGAAGAACCGGTACCAGTGCATGTGGGCGAAGGAGACGCAAGCTCACCCCGCAACACACGTGATTCCAGGTTCTTGTTCCAAGAGCGGTCCTGACAAATATCACTTCTTCACCGCTTATTTCTATTGCGGACTCTGTCCTCCATTCTCTGATTTCTTCAATGATATTATGTACATATACGGCTTCCATCTTCTTGATTTCACGCCGAACGCCGTAATGTGCATGTCTGTCTTCGCTCATCTTTGCGAAAACTTTGCCGGAGTAGTTCCCAACACCGCCCTTTTCCGCCATTATTTTATTCCTCGCATCCAAAAGGGGGAGGCCCTTTCCGGTTCTATCGCCTGGATTCCACGGGCTTGGAATAAGGAGATATACCCAGATGGAGTTTACCGCGAGAAGTGGGATGAATGGTGGTCTGAGTGGTGCTGGATCAAGGAAGCAGATCCCCATCCATTCTGTTCGCCTCGATGGCAGAAGGTGGTCCGCGGCAGTGACTGGAGCAATCTCGCCGCAGAGGACGAGAGGCTCACAATCGCCACCACCAGGATCCTTTGCCTGAAAGCTACCGGGCTTACAATGGAGATGATTGGCTTCGATTTCCTCCGCCACCACATCGCCCCCCTACAAAGCAGGGGAAGACCAGCTTGGGAGTACCGGAACGCAGTGGATATCATGAGGCTGCACCCTGGATTGAACAACAATCTGACAACCATGCAGCTCGGCGCTCTCCGCCACAAGCTATTCCAGCGTGATGACAAACATCGGTTGCCGGCAAGAATTGTCCCTTTGTGCAACAACTCCGCCCTGGGGTCAATCATCGCCTTCATGCCAATGTTCAACGCCCACGGTCTTGACGCGACTTGGACCAAGCCAACCGAGGAGGAAGCACAAAAGTTCTTCGACAACTTGTCGGAGAGGGCCGTCCGGGAAGAGACGGACCTCATTCACGCCACCACTGACGAAGAAGTGGCGTATATTGCCTCTAGGGTGGAGGAATCGAATCTTGCCGTGGAGGCCGGTAGCGCTGGTTTCACAGAATGGGAAACCAGCGACGCGGAGGTTGTGATGGAAGAAAAACCTGCCGGGGTGGCTGAGGCTGCCGGGGAACAGAGCAGCGCAGCCGCTGAGGGCTCGCCCGACGAGGACGTAGCCGATGAAGAGCCAGAGGAGGAGCCCCCGGCTCCGAAGAAGACCAAGCGCGTCCTTCGAAAGGCCACTTCTGGCATCCCGGCAAGCCAACCTTCGTCGAGCAGCGAGGCTCCCAGCAAGAAGGCGGCCGGCAAGACTGCGCCGCGACAAGGAGTCCGTCAGCAACCTGCGCGGCACGCGAGACCCGCACCTGCGGCAACTGCTAAGGCGGCAGGGGCGTCTCACACAACCACACCGGAGGCTGAGGTGGCGGAATCACGCCAATCTCCTGCGCCTGCTACAGCCAAGCGACCCAGGACCCCTCCTCCGCCCCCTCACACGGACACTGCAACGGAGGTCGATTTCGACACCTCCGGCTTTAGCCCGGAACGAGAAGAGGAAGAGTAAGTGTCCTGTCATAGCCTTTATCTTGCAAATTTTGCAGTAATCTCATAGCCTTGCTTTGTCTCGTCTCTGCAGCGATGCAGAAATCTTGGCAGAAAGGGCGGCGAAGAGGTCGAGGACTTCTACGGGCGACGAGCTCCCGGCAGGCTCTACGAGTGCGCCGGAAATTGTCGTCGTCAGCCCGGAGCTTAGCCCTCAACGCAGCCCCCAGCGCAGCCCCCAGCGTGAGTTCTCCACTCATTTTCTGCTGACGGGCGCTGAGGTTTTTACCCTTGCCGCTGATATCTTCGGGCTTGCAGGAGAAGAACAACAACAGGGAGAAGTGGAAACAGCCCCTGTCGTGCCGCCTCCGTCAACCGCGCCGCCCACAAGCGCATCCCCGGCAAGAGTTACTGCCGACGAGCCTATCTTAGTTGAGGAGGAGCCGATATGCATAGATACCAGCAACATTTCCCCGACAACCAACATTGCCGGGAGGGGCGAGGCCACCTCTCAACAACTCGACGCGGGTAACTGTTTGCCTTAGAGCGCTTGTTATCCTTTTCTTTATCTTTCTTTATTTTTGTCTTCTCGAACTTCAACCTTGATCTTATTTTGTTTCCTTCCTTCGTCCTCTAGAGTTCCCTGTGATGGAACACATGGATGTCGACGTTGTCATCAAGGAGACCGCCAGAGATGCCGCCGCCGAAGCAGACAGGATCGCCGCCAGCGAGGCCGCCAAAGATGCCACTGTCGAGGTCGGCGAAAATGTTGCCGAGGAAGCCGCCAAGGAACCTGCCGAGAGGGCCGGCGAGGAGACCGATGACCACACTGACAGCATTCCTGCCGCAGGAGCGCCAGGCGCTACATCGGCCACAGAGCCCCCAGCCACCGGCGAGACGAACGTTGAGGATCAGCCATCGACATCCGAAGCCCCCTCATCAAGCAAATACCTCAAGGTTGGCGACAACCTATTCATCAACTTGCTGGGCACAGCAAATATTGACACGCCGGCCGAAGGGGAAACCTTCGATGAAGAAATCATCGCCGCTGCCGGGCTCGAAATTGTTGATGATCCAAGCGCCAGCAGTGGAAAATCTGAAGAGGATCAGCTCCTCCAGGCTATGGGCGAAAATTTCCGCAAGCTCCAAGCACTCCACCGTGCTCGGAAAGAGAAAGCAGACTCCAGAATGGCAGTTGTTGAAGCAGCCGAAGCAGATTTTCAGAAGCACGTCGAGCAGATGCAAATCTGGTACGCCGAGGCCCTTCAAGAGCTGACTGCCAACCGAGAACAAGTGAGCCAAAACTGGACGGAGCTCCTCTTGAAACAATCTGACCTGGAGAAAGCGCAAGAGGAAGCTCCACAAAGAACTGCCACTGAAGATGCTCTCCTGACGGAACGTCGCATTGCACTTGATGCCCATGAGGAAGATCTTGTCGCCCGTGAGCAGGCACTCGCCGCCAAGCTTCGTGGCAAAGATGAGGAGGTCGATAAGCTTGTCGCGCAGCGGATCCAGGAGCTGGAGCAAAAGCACAAGGAGGCGCTCAAAGCTCTGACTATAGACCACGCCGGCAAGCTCAAGGAGGCCGTCGACGCTGCCGAGGCTGCAGAGGCCGCCAAGAACGAGCTGAGCGACAAAGTGAAGAAGCTGGAGGTGGATCTTGAAGAACACGGCAAGGAGCTCTCGACGCTCAAAGGGGACAGGGAGAAAACTCTCCACAGCCTGGCAGAGATGCAAGTTGCCATGTCCGACAAGACCAAGCAGCTCACTTCAGCCAACGACGCCATTGCCAATCTAAAGCTAAAGCTGACCACGCTGGAGAAGTCCCTCAAGGATGGTAGGGCCCGCGAGAAGGCCCTAAGCAGAGATCTTCAGGAAGAGAGGAACTTGCTTAAGAGCGCTGCCGCCGCCCAAATTGACTATGAAAAGGGAGTGAAAATCTGGACTGATCGCCTTGTCGACGCTGCGGAGAGGCTCACTGCACAGTTGTCAACCATGCGCCAAGATGGCCTGCAAAACTTCAGGTATTCCTCCGAAGAAAGGATATCTTCGAGCGCCAGGTTGACTATGTTCTTCGAAAGCATCATTGACGCTTTGAAGATGCTACAGTCCAACCGAGCGACCCAACTGGCCAATGAGTCCTGCAAACTTTGTCGGGCCGTCCTCCGCAAGGTGCTCGTCAAGGTGGTGTATAATAACCCTGGCGTTGATCTCTCCAACGTGCTCGGCCACTTGCCGAAAGATGCAGATCTCAAAGCATTTGAAGAGCTTGTCGCGTCCATCCTTGAGAAGGTAGATTTAATCAAGAGGATCGAAGGCCAACGCAGGGACTAGCTGCCTCATTTCCCTTGTCGCCGCCATTCCATGCCAAAAGACAATCAAGTCTTGTGTTAGAACCGCGGTAACTTATTGATGTAATATAACTTGCGTATGTTTGGGTATATGCATGCTATTTCCCTTGTCTGATTCCTTTATGTACGGAATACACCCTACGCTTACTGAAAACTTGCCGGCGCGCAACCTGCCGCGAGCGCTGGGTGCGGGACTTCAGTAGCCTGCTGGAGGTGCAGCAGCCAGCAAGGCACCTTGGCGTTCTCAGTGCAGCCACTTAAATTGTTGAGAGGACTCGAAACAAAATAAGGGCGCAACCGATTACAACAAGGGTTCCTTAGCGTGCAGGTTTTCCATACAAAAGTCGAAATCGTCTAAGGAAAATAACTTTGTAAAAAGAAACTTGCTTAAAGTTTTATGACTTAGCTTATTGTCGTTGTTCTTCCTCCGGTAAGGCGTCAATTCTGAATGTCGCTCACGGGTACTCATATCTTCCCTCTCCCCCCGGCAAACGTGCACGTGAGGAATCCTTATGTCTTTTGAGAAAAAGAAAGAAGAGAAAATAAAGATATGGAACCTTGGCGGTTCGTTAGAACTTACCGGGAACAAGTGTCATACAACATCTTAGACAAGCATGCATATATATATATATGAACATGGAAATCGATAAGGAAATGCACAACACTTAAACTTATTCATCTGGGCTCAGGGTCTGCGCCTGGCTTTATACAAAGGATTACATGCCTTGCCGGCAAGACTTGTACAAAAGGTGGTTGCCGGGGGCCCCCGGCAACCGCGCCTTATGGGTAAAACTTGCGAAGATGCTCGATATTCCAGGAGTTGCTCACTGGAACGCCATCTTCGGTCTCCAGGCGGACAGCGCCGGGCCTGGTGACTTGTACTACCCGATAAGGGCCTCCCCACTTCGGCGTCAACTTGTTTGAATTCTTGGCGGACTAAATCCGTCAAAGAACAAGGCCGCCTTCCTCAAGGCTTCGGGCATGAACTTTGCGGCTATGGTAGCGGCGCAAAACTTGCTGGTAGCGTGCAGCTCACACAGCAGCCTGAAGACGATTCTCCTCAAGGAGCACAGTGTCATCTTGCCGCAGTTGCTCTTGCTCAAGCTCATCATAAGAGAGCACTCGAGGTGATCCGTATATGAGTTCCGTGGGGAGAACTGCTTCCGCTCCGTAGACCAGAGCGAAAGGTGTCTGGCCGGTGGCTCGATTTGGTGTCATTCTGATTGACCAAAGAACCGCCGGCAACTCATCAATCCAGCGTCTTCCGCACTTTCTCAGCCTGTCAAAGGTTCTGGTCCTGAGACCACGCAGCACATCAGCATTAGCCCTCTCCGCTTGGTCGTTGCTTCTCGGGTGAGCAACAGAGGCAAAACAAATTTTGCCGCCAAGGTCTTGGACGTACTGCATGAAGGTGCGACTTGTGAATTGCATGCCGTTGTCGGTGATGATCCTGTTGGGCACACCGAAACGACAAACTATTCCTTTAAAGAACTTGACGGCTGATTGTGCTGTCACCTTTCTCACCGCTTCCACCTCCGGCCACTTTGTGAACTTGTCAATCGCAACGTACAAGTACTCAAAGCCCCCGGTAGCACGGGGGAAGGGGCCCAGTATGTCGAGCCCCCAGACCGAAAATGGCCAGGAGAGAGGGATCGTCTGAAGAGCTTGAGCTAGCTGATGTGATTTCTTCGAATGAAACTGGCACGCTTCACACTTGGTTACTAGTGCAGTTGCATCCTGGAGAGCGGTGGGCCAAAAGAAACCTTGCCGGAATGCTTTCCCGACAAGTGCTCTTGATCCCATGTGAGAGCCACATATGCCTCCATGTATCTCCGCCAACAGCCCTAGCCCATCCTCCCGAGGAATACACTTCAATTTCACACCGTTTGGTCTCTTTCTGTACAGGACGTCATCGATGAACTTGTACATAACAGACCGACGGGATACTTTTTCCGCTTCTTCCTGTTCCTCAGGGAGTTCTCCTGTCTGAAGGAAATGGACTATGTGTTGTGCCCATGCTGGAGCCTGGTGCTTGACAGCTAGGACTAAAGGCATCTCTTCTGCCAGGGGAACATTTGTCTCGACAGCGAAAGCATGAGGTTCCGCCGGAGCCTGTCGTTCCCTGGCAGGCTTGTCGCTGATCCCGACAAATTCCTCGCCGGCGGCTCCAGGGAGCTCTGCCGGAAAGTACTGTCCAGAATTCAACTTTCTTCTCTTTTCTTGTCTCATTGATGGTGCCACAGATGGTTGAGTCAAACGGAGCACAAAAGTTCCTGGTTCCACAGGCAACTTGAGGGCAGCGCACTTCGACAGGTCATCAGCAATGCTATTTTCAGCACGAGGAATGTGCTTCATTTGCAGACCGTCAAAACGCTCTTCCATTTTTCTCACTTTATCCACGTAAGCTTGCATCAATGGACTCTGATAATTCTTGTTAACTTGCCTGACAACAAGCTGCGAATCGCCTCTGATGACGAGCTTCTTGATACCAAGGTCTGCCGCGATCCTGAGACCGACAAGCAGCCCCTCGTACTCCGCAGTGTTGTTTGTCGAACTCTCCCGGGGAAAATGCATCAGGATTACATACTTGAGGTGCTCTCCGGTGGGTGCGACAAACAGCAGGCCAGCACCGGCACCTTGCAGCGAAAAAGCCCCGTCAAAGTACATAACCCATTCTTGATCAATTTCCTTGCCGGGGAGAGTCGTTTCTTGAACTTCTTCGTCTGGCGTTGGGGTCCATTCTGCAATGAACTCTGCTAAGGCCCTGCTCTGAATTGTTGAAGTACTTTCAAACTTGAGACCAAAGCTTGACAACTCCAACGCCCACTCCACAATCCTGCCGGTTGCCTCTGGATTTCGCAAAATCCGTTGCAACGGAAAGCGAGTGACGACGGTGATTTCATGCACTTGAAAATAATGGCGCAGCTTCCTCGAGGCCATAAGGAGGCCGAAGAGCAACTTCTGCACACCAGAGTATCTTGACCTAGCCCCTTGCAAAAGGGAGCTAACAAAATAAACTGGGCGCTGCACCATCTTTTTCTTTTGCACTGGTTCTTCTGACTGCGCAGATCCTGTCTTGCCGGGATCAACCCTTGTCGGGGAAGATCCTGCCGCGTCACTTGGTGGTCCTGCTGCTGGTATTGCCTCCTCATCAGCTTCTCTTTGCGCCACTAACGCAGCACTAACCACTTGATTTGTCGCTGCCAGATACAGCAGCAACGACTCTTGTGGCTTAGGCACGACTAGTGTTGGCGGAGAAGAAAGGTATTTCTTCAAATCTTGCAGCACAGCCTCCGCCTCCAGAGTCCATTTCATTGGACCTGCCTTTTTCAAAATTTTGAAAAAGGGCATGGTGCGCTCAGCAGATTTGGAAATAAACCTGCTTAGGGCAGCAACACAACCGGCAAGACGACGTACATCCTTGACGCGTCTTGGCGCTTCAATCTACTCAATTGCTTTGATCTTGTCGGGGTTCGCTTCGATCCCCCGTTGAGATACAAAGAACCCGAGAAGCTTGCCGGAAGGAACACCAAACACGCACTTCTCAGGATTGAGCTTCAGGTTGATCTTGCACAGATTTGCAAATGTTTCTTCTAGATCTTGTATGAGCGTCGCTTTGTCCTTGGTTTTGACCACTATATCATCCATATATGCCTCCATATTTCTATGGAGCTGAGGCTCAAAAGCAATTTGGACTGCTCTCGCAAATGTAGAACCAGCACTTTTCAACCCGAAAGGCGTTCGTATAAAACAATACGTACCACATGGGGTGATAAACGCGGTCTTTTCTTCATCTTCTTTTGCCATGAAGATCTGATGGTACCCTGAGTAGGCATCAAGGAACGACAGTAGGTCACAACCTGCAGTGCAATCCACAATCTGGTCGATGTGCGGCAAGGGAAAGGGATCTTTTGGACAGGCTTTATTGATGTCTGTATAATCAATACACAGCCTCAATTTCCCATTCGCCTTGCGCACTACAACCGGATTAGCCAACCACGTTGGGTGAAGCACTCCTCTGACCAATCCTGCCGCTTCAAGCTTCCTGATTTCTTCGGCAATACATTCTTGGTGCTCCAAGGCTTGCTTCCTGACCCTCTGCTTGACGGGCCGCGCGTGAGGACAGACAGCAAGGTGGTGCTCAATTACCTCCCTGGGAACACCGGGGATGTCAGACGGTTGCCATGCAAACACGTCGACATTCGCCCGCAGGAAGGAAATGAGCGCGCTTTCCTATTTGTCATCTTGGGTGGAACTTATGGTGAAAGTTCCTCCCGTTCCGTCCTCCCTGACGGGCACCTTCTTGGTCTCTGGTGGAGTAGCCTTGGATTTCTTGTTCTTGCCGGTGGAACTCTCTGGTGCCTCCTCAACAGAAGCGCAGCACTCCGAGGAGGTGCGCTTGCCGGAGTTTGCGCCAAGATTCTTGCCGGTCTTCTTCTTCCCCCCGGGAATTCCAGCGACAGGAGCAGATGCCTTGACGGCAGGTGCTGCAACTGCTTCCCGGTAGAGTTGGTCGGCACAAATGAGCGTATCCTTTTTGTCAGAGTGGATAGTGATGACACTCAACGGCCCGGGCATCTTCAGCACATTATACGCGTAGTGTGATGCCGCCATGAACTTAGCCAGCGCTGGGCGGCCAAGTATCCCATTGAACAACATAGGGATCTTGGCGACATCAAACACTACCTTCTCTGTCCTGTAGTTGAGCTCGCTACCAAATGTCACTGGTAGCGTAATCTTGCCCTTTGGCTGGGTCCTTCCTGGACTGACCCCTTGGAACATGCCCGTTTCTTCGAGATCTTCATTAGGAATTTGGAGCTTCTTGAGCACGTCCGGCGAGATTAGGTTCAGTCCGGCCCCACCGTCAACTAGCATTTTCATCACGTTGAGGTTGCGGATTGTCGGTGAGACCAACAATGGCAAGCACCCGACCGCGGTTGTGCGATCAGGGTGATCCTCGGCGTCAAAAATGATAGGCGTGTTGGACCACTTCAGGGGCTTACGTGCATCGAACGATGGCTCCGCTGCATTAACCTCTCACACCCACTGTTTAAGTCGATGGTGGGAAGAATGCAACAAGGCGCCTTCGTCGATACACATGGCTTCTGTAGCTTTCTAAAATTCTTGCTCACTGGACTCATCATCTTCTTCGTCATCATCCTCTTCTTTGTCACGGCCTCGAGCGGGCCTCTCCCTCTGCTGCTTGGCCTTGCCGCGGCGACCCCCTCGGCCACCGCGCTTCTTGCCGGACCCGTCAGCACCGTCATGGGCCTTCTCCTTGTCTCGTCTCTCATACTCAGCTCTCTGCTTCTCGACAAGCTGCTCAACTTGCCGGCAGTTTTGGAGATCGTGGCCCTTCGTGCGATGGATCTTGCAATACTGCTTGTCGGAGCTTTCTGACTTGTTGGCAGCCGCCAAGGCCTGGCAGGAGGAGCACCCGGCAACTTCCTTGCCGGGGTCGTCAACCTTGGCCTTCTTGGCGGTGCCGGGGTTGCCGGATTCCTCGACATCAAGCACGGCCTTGCCTCTGCGCTTCTTGTTCCGCCGTCGGCCCTTCCTTGGTGGGGTTGCAGCGTCTTCATCTTCTGATTCGCCCCCTACGCCAATAGCCTCGCCAGGGAGTTTCCTCCCTTCTTTAGCTCGAGCACACTTGTCGGCCAAAGCGTAAAGCTCAGCAATACTCCTGACCTTGTTCATCGCCAGCTCTTCACGCATTTTGCGGTTACGCACGTTCTGATGAAACGCGCTAACAACAGCGGCAGGGTGAACATCGGGAATATTGTACTGCACTCGGCTAAATCTCTGGATAAACTTGCACAGGGATTCGCCCTCCTTCTAAGGGATGATATGCAAATCACTCTCTTGGCCAGGAGCTTGGTGGCCTCCAACAAAGGCGCCAACAAACTGATGGCACAGATCTGACCAGGAAGAAATAGAATTCTCCGGCAGATGCATCAACCATGACCTGACGTTGGGTTTGAGCACCAACGGGAAGTAGTTGGCAAGTATCTTGTCGTCTCGGCCCCCGGCAGCCTGCACCACAATGGTGTAGATGCTCAGGAACTCTGAGGGGTGAGTCTTGCCGTCATATTTCTTCGGGACCTCTAGCTTGAAGGTTCGGGAATTGGGCCACTGGACTTGCCGCAGCTCACGGGTAAACGCTGGAGTACCTACCTCGTAAGGCAAGTCGCCTGCGTCCCCTGGCGCAGGCTCGTCGACAACAGGCTCTGCGCGCTTATCAGATTGATAGCGCGCTTCCCATCGCTGCTCGATGGTAGTTCGAGCATCCTCTTTGCTTCGTTCCTGGAGAACTTGACGCTGGTCGCGGCGCATCCGCGGATCGGACGACGCCGTGGAGTCATCATCACGGCCATCAGTCCACCGGGTTGTCGACCGCCGCTGGTGTCGTGGAGGGGAGTGCACCGTGGTCGCACCACCTCCGGTTTTCTCCACATCGGCTTGCGCCGGATCGATGGACCGCCATTGCGAGGGCCCTGCCTCCTGTGGCCCATCCTTGTTGGCGAAGCCAATGAGGCTCTGGATAGTAGCTCGCCACTCCTCCATCTTCTCCGGAGCAGGAGGGAAATCGAGGAGCAGCTGCGCACGCGCCAAAGCTTCCGCTGGCGTAGGTGGCGGCGACAGGTGCGAAGTACATGAGGTGCTCTGACTCCCAACAATGTTAGAAGGAGCACCGTCACGATCACGCGACCGCACGGCACTTCCGCCGGCAGTTTGACGTGCATGCTGGGCCTGCGCACCTTGGGATCGATGCGCAGAAGTCCTTTCATGGGGACGCCCTGGACCACCAGCGCCATGGCGCTGCTCATCACGCACGACCTGGGAAGGCCGTGACGCTTGTGCCGGTGCGGGAGCCCTAGAAGGCGTCCTCCGATCTCTGGAATTCGTTGCACCACCCGTGGGCAGCACAGCTCCATCTCTGGATCCAGCGGCGTGTGGGTTGCCGCTGCCACTGCGAACGACACCGCTCACTGGTTTGGATCACCGGAACACCGTGGAGGCTCTAACCCCCTTCCTTCTGCATCCACGCCATCACCCGTACGTGAGGGCACAGGCAAAACGGATGTAGATGGTTGCGCCATTGCGGCACTCTTCTTCTTGGGTGGCATGATGATGAAGAAACTAAGGCGCCGATCACTGGATCAGGTTCGCACAACCTTCAATCCCCCTACCTGGCGCGCCAAAGATGTCGGCGTGTGACACCTATGGGACCCCAAAGGACCCCTTTACGATTCGGCAGGGAGAGAGGTATGCACAAAGAGCAGAACCAACGATCGACGCGGGGCGATTTTACCCAGGTTTGGGCCGCTGATCAGCATAAAACCCTACTCCTGCCTTGTTTTATTATGAGTGTTCTTGAGCCCAGGCTCCAGGAGCGCTCATGATGAACAGTATGTTCAAAGAGCAGCTACGCATGCAGAATGGGCCAGCAGATCCTCCTCTCTATTGCAGTTGCCTTGGGCCTCCTTTTTTACGTTCAAAGGGGTCACCACAGTGGCAAAATGTACATACATTGAGTTGTAAAGTTGCTACAGGGTTATCATACCTAACCGCTGATGGATTAGGACGAATGCATTTAATGCACCGTGAGGTGTCCGTTTAGGTGTCCTCACTTTCTTGGGGATGGAAAAAGGGGCCATCCCATCAGCACCGCTTAAGCTCTCCTCCACTGGCGCGTTGCCACGCATCCAGAGAAGGACCCAGAATGTCAGGCTTGTTGCTGTGCCGAAGCGATGGCACAGTGGCAGAATCTTGCCGGACGCCGAATCTTGCCGGGCGCCGAATCTTGCCGGGCGTGAAATCTTGTCGGGCTTCGCAGGCCACCCCGGCAAGATCTTGCCGGGGAGGCTGGCTTTCGGTCTTCAGTTCTTCTTATCTGCTGATCCTCAAATCCTTGACTTGAGTGTTTCTTCGATAACTTGAGTTAACCTCCAACTATTCCCCGTCAAGCCTGGCCGCGAGTATGGCTTACAACTGCCTGTGCACAAGTACGGGGTACAAATGGCCCAGTACTTAGTACACTGACAGCAAATGTTTTCAGCACTGTAGGTTACGGTAATGAGCTTCTTTTCCATCTGTTTTCACACAGCGGACGACAAAGACGTTTGCCGTCAGCTTTCCTAGGAAAGCAGATGGCAAATAAAGTGGACGGCAAAGAATAGACATTAGCCAAGATTACATTGAGTCCCTTATGAAAGCCAGTACTATTAAAAGGGGATGAGGTGTTGTTGATGAGGTTGTTGCTCAAGTGCTTAGTGGTATTGCTCCAAAAACCCGCAATCACCTTCTCAAAACACATCTGTTCAAAATCCTAAATACTCATTTTGGTTCCACTGATATCACCTACTCCGGACCCATCGAGATGATCATTCTATCACCACAGCCAAAACCCTAGCAATTCGGTCTGACTGAAATGGTTCTCGGTCCCACCGAGACGGCCTGACCAAGTTTTTGTGATGAAGTTGCTTCATTTTAGAATCACCGAGATGAACCGATTGGAATTACTGAAACAAGATCTTTCCCTAGCCATTGCACTTCGGTCCCACCAAGTTGGTATAATCGGTCTCACCGAAAAGCCTAACGGTCAAGTCCTTTGCACTAGCGGTCTCACCGAGATTATCATATCGGTGCCATCGAGTTGGGTCAAACACTTGTAATGGTTGGAGTTTTGGTCCTGCCTATTTATACCCCTCCACCACCACTTACTCTCTAAGAGAGCCATCAGAACGAAACATAACTTCCACCATTCATTTTTTGAGAGAGAACCGCCTACTCATGTGTTGAGATCAAGAGATTCCATTCCTACCATTTGAACCTGATTTTTAGCCTCTTCAAGTTGCTTTCCACTCCAATCCTTCTACCCAAGCCAAATCTGTGAGAGAGAGATTGAGTGTTGAGGAGACTATCATTTGAAGCACAAGAGCAAGGAGTTCATCACCAACACAACATCTATTACCTTTTGGAGAGTGGTGTCTCCTAGATTGGTTGGGTGTCACTTGGGAGCCTCCAAGATCATGTGCAGTTGAACCAAGGAGTTTGTAAAAGGAAGGAGATCGCCTACTTCGTCAAGATCTACCCGAGTGAGGCTAGTCCTTCATGGGCGTAAGCCATGGTGGAATAGACAAGGTTGCTTCTTCGTGGACCCTTCATTGGTGGAGCCCTCCATGGACTCGCGCAACCGTTACCCTCCGTGAGTTGAAGTATCCATCAACGTGGATGTGCGATAGCACCATCTATCGGAACCACGCCAAAAATCATCGTGTCTTCATTGTGTTTGAAATCTTCAAACCCCTTGTTTACTTACATGTGCAATGTTTTACTTTCCGCTGCTAAACTCTTACAATTGCATGTGTAGGGTGACACTAGACTTGTAAGAATTGCTAAAATCTGCCCACAATTAAAATTGGGAAAAAGATAGATTTTTATTTGGTCAAGTAGTCTAATCACCCCCCTCTAGACATACTTTCGATCCTACAAGTGGTATCAGAGCTTTGGTCTCCATTGCATTGGTTTCACAACCTAGGAGAGTATGGCGTCTAGTAAGGGAAACTACCACCGTAGAGGTCCAGATTTTGATGGTACAAACTTTGCTAGTTGGAAATATAAGATGAAAATGCATATTATTGGTCATAACCCCGCCATTTGGGATGTTGTTCATGTTGGCTTACAAGCTGAATTCTTTGAGGATGGTAAAGAACCGGATCGTGAAGCAACAATGGAAGAATTAAAGATGTTGCAATACAATGCTCAAGCATGTGACATTCTCTTCAACGGTTTGTGCCCCGATGAGTTTAACAAGATTAACCGCCTCGAGAATGCAAAGGAAATTTGGGATACTTTGGTTGATATGCACGAGGGTACCAAGTCCGTCAAGGAAACCAAGTTGGATGTGCTTCAAATTCAACTTGACAAGTTCAAGATGAAGGATGGTGAAGGAGTCACCGAAATGTACTCTAGGCTTGCTCTCATCACAAATGAGATTGCCGACTTAGGAAATGAAGAGATGATCGATAAATTCATCATCAAGAAGATCCTTAGAGTCTTGGATGGAAAATATGATACCATGTGCACATTGATCCAAATGATGCCCAATTATAAAGATCTCAAGCCCACGGAAGTCATTGGAAGAATTGTTGCTCATGAGATGTCACTCAAGGACAAGGAGGAGCTCCACAACAAGTCAAGTGGTGCATACAAAGCTTGAAGTGATGCTCCTACAACTTCAAGTGACAAGCTAGTATCCAATGAGGAATTAAGCCTAATGGTGAAGAACTTCAACAAATTCTACAAGAACAGAAACAAAGAGAAAAGCTCCAACTCAAGGCAATATGAGCAAAGATCATCTAGTCGTGACCGTAATTGCTACAATTGTGGAAGACCCGAACACTACTCCAATGAGTGTATGGCACCTCACAAGAAAAGAGAAGATTCGCCTAGAAGGAAGAGTAGAAGAGATGAATCACCTCATAGAGAGAGGAGGAGTAGAGATGACTATTATGAACGAAGACCTTCTCGAAGAAACAATGAATCGGAAGGGAAATACAAGTCAACCAAGAGCTACTCTAGAAGAAGATATCAAGCTCATGTTGGTGAATGGGTTTCTGGCTCCAACTCCGACAACAACTCCGAGAGAAGCTATCACTCCGACTCCGACTATAGTCAAGATGAAGGTGTTGCTGGACTTGCTCTAGTATGAACCAACTCCCATGACATACTTGATTCACCAAATGAAGGAATTGGAAGATGCTTCATGGCTAAAGGCCCCAAGGTATCACACCCTGAGTATCATGATTTCAATAGTGATGAAGATGATTTGCTAGGTGATGATGAATTGCTTGTTGATAAAACTAGTGACGTGAGTTATAATGAACTTGCTAGTAATCATGATAGTTAAGATGAAACGAGTGACAATGCTAAGAAGGAGATTGAGCGTTTAACTAAAGAACTAAACACTCTTAAGTTAGCTCATGAAACAACTCAAGAAGATCATAGAGAGCTTGTAAGAACTCATGAGAAGCTACGCTTCGAGAAGCTAAAATTAGAGGAAGAGCATGAGCTTCTTAAAGAAATCAATGATGATCTTCGAAAGAAGATTTCTTCTTACATTGCCAAACGTCTTCTCTTGTCTAATTTTATGCCACAAGTTAAATCTACTCAAGCTAGTAAGAGTAAGAAAGGTTCTACTTCTAGTAGTAATAATAACAATGCTAAATCCAATGTTGTTGCTTCTAGTAGTTCTATTTATTCCATTAATGATTCTCTTAGCCAAGTTACACTTGAGCAAGAAAACAATTTATTGAAAGTAATTATAGAAAAAATGTGTCTATAAGAGCCTCGTCGGAAGTAAGCAATTTGAGGAAATTGTCCGTAAGCAAGTAAGGCACCGGAAGAACCAAGGTATTTGTTTTGAACGGAAGTTTAATGCCAATGGAGTTGACTGGGAAGAAGATCAATATCCCAAGAAGAAGTTTGTTCCTCAACAAGAGAAGTATGATCCCACTTCTTTTGAGGGAAAACAAGCTCAAGATAATCTTCCACCACAAGACCACAAGCTAAAAGGCAAGGACAAGCTTCAAGAAGAGATTGACTCATTTGAAGAACCATCTCAAGCTTTGGTCAAATGGTTCCAAAGGCCCCATCAAGTTCTACTTCATCAAGTGCTACCACAACTCCAAGGATTCCCATCAAATTGATGTGGGTCCCAAAGAAGAAGAACTAGAGAGTTCTTGAGGGCGACTTCGTGAAAGGATCGAGAAGAGGGGTCTAGAGGGGGGTGATTAGACCCTTCACAAGTAAAAGTGGCAGTTTTTAATTTCTTCAAGTTAAGGTTGAGTTTAGCACAAGTTAAAGCACTCTAAATACATTTCAAGCAAGCATGACAAGAGTATATGCCGCGGAAAGAGTAAAGCATGCAAGTTGCAAGAAAGTAAAGGGGTGGGATTGGAGTTTGCAAACGCAATGGAGACGCAGAGATTTTTGGCGTGGTTCCGATCGGTGGTGCTATCATACGTCCACGTTGATGGAGACTTCAACCCACGAAGGGTAATGGCTGTGCGAGTCCATAGAGGGCGCCACCCACGAAGGGTCCATGAAGAAGCAACCTTGTCTATACCACCATGGCCATCGCCCATGAAGGACTTGCCTCACTCGGGTAGATCTTCATGAAGTAGGCGATCTCCTTGCCCTTACAAACTTCTTGGTTGAACTCCACATCTTGATGGAGGCTCCCAAGCGACACCTAACCATTCTAGGAGACACCACTCTTCAAAAGGTAATAGATGGTGTGTTGATGATGAACTCCTTGCTCTTGTGCTTCAAATGATAGTCTCCCCAACACTCAACTCTCTCTCTCTCTCAGATTTGGCTATGGTGGAAAGATGATTTGAGTGGAAAGCAACTTGGGGAAGGCTAGAAATCAAGATTCTTGTGGTAGGATTGGAATGTCTTGATCTCAACACATGAGTAGGTGGTTCTCTCTCAGAAAATATATGGTGGAAGTGTAGGCACGTTCTGATGGCTCTCTCACAAATGGAGAAGGGGGTGGAGGGGTATATATAGCCTCCACACGAAATCCAACTGTTACACACATTTGACTCATCTCTGTGGGACCGAATAGTTAAACTCGGTGGCACCGATCTGTTCAAAAATGTGAACTTTAGGAATCTTGGTGGGACCGACTGGAACAATTTGGTGGGACCGATGTGCTAGGGCTTAGGGAAAACATCATCTCGGTGGCGTCGATTGCATCAACTCGGTGGACTGAAGTGAAACAATAAGGCAACAGAGAATCTGTCAAGCCAACTCGGTGAGAACGATTGCATAACTCGCTAAGACCAAAATAAATGCAACAAGTCATGGAGTGTTGGCAAGGCCATCTCGGTGAGACCGAGATCCGTATCGGTGAGACCGAACTGTTAGGGTTTCTGGCTGTGGCTATGTCATATGAACTCGGTGGCTTCGGATATAAAGAATCGGTGGGGCCGAGTTGGAGTTTAGGATTTTGACATATTTGTATGGAGAAAGTGGTAGAGGATTTTGGAGCAATATCACTAAGCATTTGAGCAAGCAAGCCATTAAGCAACACCTCATCCCCTTTTAATAGTATTGGCTTTCCTATGGACTCAATGTGATCTTGGATCACTAAAATAAAGATGAAGAGTCTTGAGCTTTTGCCAATATTTGTCCTTAGCATTTTGAAGGGGTTCCACATCCTCCTGTCCTTTCCACGCCATAGTTGAACTTGTCTGAAATACACTAGATAAAACTATCAGTCCAACAAGAGATATGTTGACATTAATTACCCAAATCACCCAGGGAGCACTTGTGCTTTCAATCTCCTCCTTTTTGGTAATTGATGACAACATACATCAAAGCTTTAAGTAAATTATATGAAGAGTAGTAAGCAAAGCTTTGGAGAAAACATGTAACATGCATAAGCTCCCCCTACATGTATGCAATCATGTAAAGATAACATGGAAGAACATGTGAATGCATATCATGACAGAGTAAGCAATCAGTTACATGTATCTTGGCTATATGCATCAGGGCAATCAATATGGTTGAAAGATGTACCTTCATGTTTATGAATCCCTCTTGCAAACAATATGTGCAATAGCAAGAGATCATCATGCACATGAATGTGATGCATATACATACCTTGTGGTTCTTGAGCTGACTTTTGAAGGAGTAGACTTGAGAAAAAGAGTTAGATAACACAAGAGCACTCCAAACTAGAAGGATTCAAGATCCACAAGAATACCAAGACTGAGATGACATGTAATGGGTGAGTACTACAAAGTGAGTACTTCATTTAGATATAGACATGTCCCCAAAGATTAAAGATTTGCAATTAGTTCCAAAGATTTTTCTCCCCTTAGGCATAGACTCTTTCTCCCCCTGAATCTGATATTGGATAATGGGAGAAGGTAGGGTGAGATAAAATCAGAGCAATAAAATCAGAGCAGAGACAAACAGAGCAAAGATAGGTCAATTAAGACAGAGCAAAACCAGAATCAATCATACTAACATGTCTTCCCCTCTTAAAGACATGTGACTTCTCTCCTCTTGTTAACAAGCATCTGTAGAAGAGCTTAGATGTGCTCTCTGATTTGATAAGCTCATTTGATAAGCTTTGATGTGCTCTCTCTCCCCCTTTGACATCAATTTCCAAGAAGGGTGCTTCTGGAAGATGAGCCAAGTAGGTGTGGTCCTTGAGAGTCATTACAAAGCAGCATGGAGCTTAAGATGCTACTAGAGGAAAAGAATCATTGAGTGGAGCTGAAGAAAATAGGCAATATCAAATGACAAAAATGTTTTCTCGGTGTTGAAATCGGTGACGCCGATCTGTTTCCATCGGTGACTCCGAGATAGCAGAGCCACAGAAGGTGCTCATCGGTGAGACCGAGCTAGTCCTTGTTGGTGGTACCGATGAACTATGTACAAGGAAACCTTGTATTTCGGTCTAGCCGATGGGCTTGGATCGGTGAGACCGAGTTCAATGTAGAGCAAAATTTTGTCACCTCATCTCACTTGGCAAATGAAATCTCACAAGGATTTGCAAGGAATTGTCATAAGGATTTGCAATGAATTAACTTTAGATAAAGAGACAAATGAAAGAGAAAAACAAAAAAGATCTAGATGAAGTTTTTTTGTTTTAGAAAAGAGACACAATGGCAAGAAAACATGCAAATGGAAATTCAATTATGCAAAAAGAACACTAGAGCTCTTCATCTAGAGATGGTCGGCGACAAAGTCACCTATGTTAGAGTATATTGACGTAGGAGTCAAGTGAGATCACTTGATCATAGGTCATACTCATCGTTTAAGCTCAAAATGGGGTTGCCATTTTTCATTTAAGCATTTTGATGTATTCACACCTTGTTGAGTTGCTTTATCTCATGACTTGGAGTAAAGATTCTCTAAGATGGAATGACATACCTTGGGTTGTGGTGTTGATCTTGATCATGTAGTTGAACTCATATTGGATGCTCAAGGTTGATGTAGTTGGAAGCACCCTTTGGAGTTGAAGTTCATCTTCCTACATGGGTTAGTTTTGCAAGGAAGAGCACTTGTTTATCCAAATTGACAATCATGAAACTTGATACCAATTGAAATTTGATATATTGAAATAGTAAAAGGATATGTTGAGTGAGTTCATGCTTCCTTGAAATCAACAACCAACTCATAGGAACTTGGTGATGTAGAAATTGCTCAAAATGTGAGCGACTTGCAATCTCTTAGTTTTAGGCTCATCCAAGTACCTACATGGGTTAGATAACATGAAAGGGTGCAAATATACATCCAAGACAAATGATCATCATCATAAAAGAAATATCAAGGATTAGTCACAAAGGCTCATGCCTTGCATGTATCCAAATGGAATCTCTATTCCAAGTTTGAGGCATCAATGATATTCAATTCACCTCTCAAACGGCAAAATACCTTTTCATTAAGCGGTTTAGTGAATATATCCGCCAATTGCTTATTGGTACGAACATGCTTAAGATTGATGTCTCCTTTTGCAACATGATCACGAATGAAATGATGACGAACTTCAATATGCTTAGTTCGAGAATGTTGCACGGGATTATGAGCAATCTTAATAGCACTCTCATTGTCACAAAGCAATTGAACATGTTTCACATGTATCCCATAATCTTTAAGAGTTTGGGTCATCCAATGTAACTGAGCACAGCATGATCCGGCGGCAATGTATTCCGCTTCGGCGGTAGATAAGGATACCGAGTTTTGTTTCTTGGAGGACCAAGACACAAGGGATCTACCAAGAAATTGACAAGTACCCAAAGTGGACTTCCTATCAACCTTGTCACCAGCATAGTCCGAATCGGAGTAGCCAACAAGATCAAAAGATGATCTCTTAGGATACCAAATGCCAAAGTTTGGTGTATGAATTAAGTATCTCACTATGCTTTTCATAGCCTTAAGATGACACTCTTTAGGAGCCGCTTGATATCGTGTGCACATGCACACACTTAGCATAATATCAGGACGGGAGGCACATAGATATAACAATGAACCAATCATAGAACGGTAAACCTTTTGGTCAGCCGGATTGCCATCCTTAGTCAAGTCAAGATGTCCACTAGTAAGCATGGGTGTTTTCATACCTTTGCTTTCTTACATATTGAACTTCTTGAAAAGATCCTTGGTATACTTTGTTTGTGAGACAAAGGTACCTTCCTTACTTTGCTTGATTTGCAATCCAAGGAAAAATTTGAGTTCACTCATCATAGACATCTCAAACTTCTCCGACATTAGCCTTCCAAACTTTTCACTAAAATGGGTGTTAGTAGAACCAAATATGATATCATCCACATAAATTTGGCACACAAATAATTCACCATTAACCCTTTGAGTAAAAAGTGTAAAATCAATTTTTCCAATTTCAAAGCCTTTTTCAATAAGAAACTTAGTCAAGCATTTATACCAAGCTCTAGGGGCTTGTTTAAGACCATAAAGAGCTTTATGAAGTTTGTAGACATGATTAGGTTTCTTGGGATTAACAAAGCTGGGAGGTTGTTTAACATAAACTTCCACCTCAATTTCTCCATTTAGAAAAGCACTTTCAATGTCCATTTGATATAAAGTGATATCATGGTGATTGGCATAAGCAAGTAAATGCGAATGGACTCAAGTCTAGCAACGGGGGCGTATGTCTCACCATAGTCTATACCTTCGACTTGAGTGTAGCCTTGAGTGACGAAACGGGCCTTGTTGCATACAACTTGTCCATCTTCATCTTGCTTATTTCAAAACACCCATTTGCTTCCATTGACATTATGTTCGTCGTTCAGATTTTCAACCAATGACCACACTTGATTCCTTTAGAAGTTGTGTAGCTCTTCGTGCATAGCATTTATCCAATCTGGATCCTCAAGAGCTTCTTCCACCTTCATAGGTTCAACACTAGAGATGAATGAGTAATGTTCACAAAAGTTAGCCAAACGAGTTTTAGAGCGAGTGATTCTCCCGGTTTGAATGTCATCGAAGATTTGTTCGACGGGATGATCTTTTGTGACTCTTGCTCGAACTCGTGAGAGCTTTTGCTTGGGTTGGGGTGGAACATCCTCATCATATTCTTCTTGCTCATTGTTGGTGGCGTAGTCGTTTGCTTGTGGAGGTGGAGAAGGAGGTCGAGGTGGTTCATCTTGTTGTACTTCCTCATTTTCGTCGTCTTGACGTGTTCCACTTGTGGATGCCTCCAAGTCAACTTGTGGTTCACCTTGTTGTGAAGTTGAGGCTTCCACTTGAATTGACGAAGTGCTCTCCTTCACCTCCGTTGGGCAAATCTTGCCAATGGACAAATCTTGGATTGCTTCCGATGGAACTTTGTCTCCTACATCAATTGGCAATTGCTCTACTTGCGAGCCGTTAGATTCATCAAACTTCACATCTACCGTCTCTTCAACCTTTCGGGTGAAATTGTTGTAGACACGGTAAGTGTGAGAGTTTGAGCCGTAACCGAGTAGGAAACCTTCATGAGATTTAGGAGCAAATTTTGAACGGCGATGCTTATCAAGAATGTAGCATTTTGAGCCAAATATTCGAAAGTATCCAACTTGGGGTTTGTTACCGGTGAGTAGCTCGTATGCTGTTTTGCCGAGAACCTTGTGAAGATATAGTCGATTCGTAGCATGACAAGCTGTCTCAACCGCTTCCGCCCAAAAGTTTCTTGGCGTCTTGTATTCATCAAGCATCGTTCTCGCCATCTCGATAAGGGTCTGGTTCTTTCTCTCAACAACTCCATTTTGTTGAGGCATGTACGTGGCTGAGAACTCATGTGAAATCCCCTCTTCGTCAAGGAAAGTATCCACATTGGCGTTCTTGAACTCTGTTCCATTGTCGCTTCGAACCTTCTTGATCTTCACTTCAAATTGGTTTTGGGCCTTCTTGGCGAAGTTCTTGAAGATCTTTTAGACCTGCGATTTGTCATCAAGAAAGAACACCCACGTAAATCTTGAAAAGTCGTCAACAATGACCAGACCGAACGAGTTACCACCGAGACTTGTAGGCGTTGGGACCGAAAAGATCCATATGAAGTAGCTCGAGCGGTCTTCTCATGGTCATGATGTTCTTCACGGGATGACTTCCTCCAACCTGTTTTCCTTCTTGACAAGCACTGCAAAGTCTATCCTTGTCAAATATGACATCTTTAACACCAAGGATGTGATCACCTTTAATAAGCTTATCAAGATTTCGCATGCCCACATGACCTAACCTTCTATGCCATAACCATCCTTTAGAAGATTTAGCAATTAAGCAAGGTTGGGCTCTCTTAGTGAAATCAACAATGTATAGATCACCTCTACGAATACCAGTAAAGACCATGTTATGATTATCTCTACGAAGCACTTGGCAATCTACTTCGATAAATAGTACATTGAAACCAAAGTCGGCTAGTCTAGATACAGAAAGGAGATTGTAACCTAGAGATTCAACGAGCATAACATTTTGGATAGAGCTATCATTGGAAATGTCCACCTTACCAAGGCCAAGTACCTTACCCTTGGAGTTATCTCCAAAAGTTACATACTTGCGTGGGCCGTCGTTTTTAGCAAGCTCACGGAACATGTCCTTATCTCCGATCATATGATCAGTACATCCACTATCGAGAATCCACTCTTTCCCTCCGGCCATGTAGTCACGAAAGTTGGCCATGAGACTAAGATTTCTCATAGTCTCCTCATAGTCAATATCATTTTCTTCGTCTTCATCATAATAGCCATGCTCAATGTCATCATCATGTATGTGATCATCACCTAGAGCAAGTGATTCATTAGATTTACTAGGACGTGCGTCATGATATTGAAAAAGGATGGTGGGAACACCAACTCAAAACTGACAAGACATTGCACCAAATCATTCTCTAACCTTGGTATGATTTCTGGATCGATTACCTTCTAAGATATTGCATTGAGGAATGCACATAGCTTCACAATGGCTAATCAAAGTTTTCCGGTAGAAGCCCCCTCAATGCAACCGGAAGCAGTTGCGTCATAATCACGTGGCAGTCGTGAGACTTTAGGTTCTGGAACTTTTTCTCTGCCATATTTATTATTCCCTTTATATTCGACGAGAAGCCAGACGGGACCTTCATACTGAGCAGACATTCAAAGAAGATTTCCTTCTCTTCTTTGGTAAGAACGTAGATGGCATGACCCTAATACTGCTTTGGATGCATGCCGTCTTTTCCGTGCATACGTTGCTGGTCCTCACATGCCTCCGGTGTATCTTTTGTCTTCCCATACACGCCCAAGAAGCCTAGCAGGTTCACGCAAAGATTCTTCGTCACGTGCATCACGTCGATTGCAGAGCGGACCTCTAGGTCTTTCCAATAGGGTATGTCAATATAGATTTCTTCTTCCACATGGGTGCGCGTCCGTCAGCGTCATTTGGAACAGATTGTCCGCCAGGACCCTTTCCAAAGATTACTTTTCAATCCTTGACCATATCAAGTATATCATCACCAGTACAGTGGCGAGGCTTCTTCCGGTGATCTGCCTCACCTTTGAAATGCTTGCCTTTCTTTCTTATGTGATGCCTGCTCGGAAGAAATCGACGATGTTCCACATACACATTCTTCTTACATTTATCCAAATATATACTATCGGTATCATCTAAAAAGTGCGTGCATGCATGGTATCCCTTGTTTGTCTGTCCTGAAAGGTTACTGAGAGTAGGCCAATCATTCATGGTTACAAACAGCAATGCATGTAGGTCAAATTCCTCCTGTTTGTGCTCATCCCACGCAAGTACACCTTTTTCATTCCACAGTTGTAAGAGTTCTTCAACTAATGGCCTTAGGTACACATCAATGTCATTGCCGGGTTACTTAGGGCCTTGGATGAGCACTGGCATCATAATGAACTTCTGCTTCATGCACAACCAAGGAGGAAGGTTATAGATACATAGAGTCATAGGCCAGGTGCTATGATTGCTGCTCTGCTCCCCAAAAGGATTAATGCCATCTGCACTTAAACCAAACAATACGTTCCTTGCGTCATCTGCAAAGTCCTCCCACTTTCTCTCGATTTTTCTCTACTGCAACTCATCAGCGGGTACTCTCAACTTCCCGTCTTTCTCACGGTCTTCTTTGTGCCATCGCATCAACTTGGCATGCTCTTTGTTTTGGAACAAACGTTTCAACCGTGGTATTATATGAGCATACCACATCACCTTGGCAGGAATCTTCTTCCTGGGGCACTCGCCCTCAACATCACCAGGGTCATCGTGGCTGATCTTATAGCGCAATGCACCGCATACCGGGCATGCATTCAAATCCTCGTACTCACCGCGGTAGAGGATGCAGTCATTAGGGCATGCATGTATCCTCTGCACCTCTAATCCTAGAGGGCAGACAGCCTTCTTTGCTTCGTACGTACTGTCGGACAATTCGTTGTCCTTTGGAAGCATCTTCTTTAACATTATCAGCAACTTTTCAAATCCCTTGTCAGATACACCATTCGCTTCCTTCCATTGGTGCCCAGTTTTTTCTTGTCATCTTCGCAATTTGGGTACAACAATTTCTTGTGATCCTCTAACATGCGCTGCAACTTCAGCTTCTCCTTTTCACTTGCGCAGTTTCTCTTTGCATCGGCAATGGCCCGACCAAGATCATCAGTGGGCTCATCTGATGCCTCTTCTTCAGCTTCTTCCCGCATTGTCGGCTCAGCTTCTTCCCCCATTGTTGTACCATCGTATTCAGGGAACCCATGGCCAGGATAGTTGTCGTCATCCCCTTCTTCTTCATTCTCTTCCATTAGGACCCCTCTTTCTCCGTGCTTGGTCCAACAATTATAGCCGGACATGAAACCGGACTCAAACAGGTGGACGTGAATGGTTCTTGAGTTAGAGTAATTGTGATCATTCTTACAGACAACACATGGACAACACATAAAACCATCCGCCCACTTGTTTGCCTCAGCCGCAAGCAGAAAAGTATGCACGCCATTAATGAACTGGGGAGAGCATCGGTCATCGTACATCCATTGCCGGCTCATCTTCATTACACAACACCGAAAAAACCAAATTAATACAAGTTCATACATAAAGTTCATACACACTTATTCTCATAAAACAACATACACACTCTCTAGCTAAAGCATTTAAATGCAACAACAAATGTGATCAAGATCGCAACTAAGGTAACAATTGATCCAACAGCATAATGATACCAAGCCTCACTATCAATGGCATATTTTCTAATCTTTCTAATCTTCAAGCGCATTGCATCCATCTTGATCTTGTGATCATTGACGACATCGGCAACATACAACTCCAGTTTCATCTTCTCTTCTTCAATTCTTTTCAATTTTTCTTTCAAATACTCATTTTCTTTTTCAACTAAATTTAACTTCTCTACAAGAGGGTCGGTTGCAATTTCCGGTTCACATACCTCCTAGATAAAAATATCTATGTCAACTTGATGGGCATAATTTGTCATAAACACGAAATGCAACAAGTAGTTATAAAAGAAAATATACCACATCTGAATCATAAACCGGACGAGGGCCGGCGGGGACGGATATCAAAACCATGCCACTATGTATAACAAACAACGTACGGGTAAGAAAATTATACAAGTAACTATCTAAATCACACAAACATGATTTTTTTATAAAAAGGATAAGAACAAGAGGCTCACCAAGGTGGTGCCGGCGACGGGACGGTGCGAGCGATCGACGGTGGTTAGGACGGGGACGGGAAGACACTAAGTAAACCACACCTACATATGCAAACTAAGAAGTTAATTTGAGCTCAAATTGCATATAAATCAAATAAACTACCACATATAATTACTCCCAAACTAAAACCCACAAATCACTACTTATAGAGCATTGCAAGAGCTAATCTAGCAATGAGAGATGAAAGGACAAAGTTGCTAACCTTTGTGAACACTTGGATGGATGGGGTGCCTTCAAATCTTGATAAATTTTGGCAAAAATGGAGGTGAGCTTGAGCATGAGGGGAAGAAAACAGAGAGGAGGGGAAAAACAGAGAGCTTCGGCTCGGGCTGGACGAAGCACTATATATAGAGTTATCTTTAGTCCCGATTGGTTATACGAACCGGGACTAAAGGTGCACCTCTAGTACCGGTTCGTGACACGAACCGGTACTAAATATGCTCGTGGGGCCCCAGCCTGACACCAGCCTGCCACCACCCCTTTAGTACCGGTTCGTGTCACGAACCGGTACTAGAGGTTCAACACGAACCGGGACTAATGATGCCCGCCCCTCTAGCCGTTGGAACCGGGACTAATGGTCACATTAGAACCGATCCGTTTTCAAACCGGGACTAATGGGGCTCACGTAAAATCGTTTTTCTAATAGTGATAATGCACTGTAATCCTTCCATCTATATCTTTCGCCTTGATTGTGTCAACATTAATGCTACTTCGAGAGATGGATTGCTATTATGCATACCTGAATACTAAGGAACCAACCAAGTTATCGAAGCATTATGTATGTCAAATCTACCCACGTTATAGATGCCCACTTGTCCCATACAACTTTGATCATGCCTTTCAAGAAAAAAGAGAATTGCCGCAAATAGGAGCCGAAACTCAATTCTCTCCTTGTATTGCTAGGAAGGGCAACCCAAGATACTAAGGCGATATGATACAAAGCACTATAGGCTACTGTTCAAGTTTAAACTAAATATTCACTCAATGTCAGAAAGAAGATACATTTATATCGCACTATATATGAAATATTGTGCATAAGCGGAAAAATATAAAAATTAGTTTATGATCACTGAAAGTAGTTGCTCACTGATAATTGTATCAGCAAGACAAATGTGACATCAATCAACTTTTGTAAGAAACATAGTGTGATACGCTAGCATTGACACATCCATGCCATGAAGTTTCTACTTATTTTGCCATTCAAGAAATCTAGCGCGTATGTTGGGGGTCATTAGTTTATTTGGCCTAAAATAATGTGCGAAAACATTGATTTAGAAGCCAGAAAAGTATATGTTAGAGATACATTTGGTAGTAGAGATTGTCTGGGATTAGATAGAGTTATTTCCATCTTATCTCTAGGAGGTGTCTTGCCCCTTCAAGTCTTGTACTCAATATATACTCGCCCTCGAGACTCAATAATACATCAATCATATTCCGCAACAATCCCTCTATACCTTCTAACATGGTATCAGCCTAACCGATCCAAACCCTAGCCGTCGCCCGTTGCTTCCGCTCCGCGCCGCCCTCGGGGCGGGCGGTCTCCACGATCGCCGCCGGGGGCCGCGCCGCCCGTACCTAGGGTTCGTCCGCCGGTCGTGTTGACCGGCTGCCCTATAGTCTTTTTTCCCGATCCTTTGATCCGGATTTTTCTCTCTATCGCTGGTCGTCTTGATCGGCGTTTCTTTTGGTTTTTCCGATCTATGACCGGTTTGCGTTGCCCGCCACCGCTGTCGACCCCCGCGCCTCTACTCCGACTTTGGCATCGAGTACACCGGCGTCTTCTCCGACTTGGCGGCCTCGCGCGGCACACGGCGACCTGGAACGGCCGCCGTCCACGCCTCCGTTCGCACGTCACTCCACCAATCGTCGTCGCCTCAATCGGATCAGGAATCCTACATCAACTCGTTCGCCCCGTTTCATCAACCGCCGGACGACTACACGCGTGTGGCCGGGTGCTCCGTCCGCCATCCACATCCGGCTACTTTGCACGCGATCCTTACATGCACGCACATGTGTTGTGCATCTACATAGACCGTACGCATGTAGTGGATGGGACGTGGACGTCTCGAGCTGAACCCGAGCTGCATGTCGCCGCTCCATGCAGGACCACGCTCGCGTGTTTGCGCGCGTGGACGCTGGGCTGGTCTCGTCTGCGCATCTTGCACCTCGTGAGCGATTGGACTGATCATCTCAGTGCCCGCGATCCACTTCATCTGCGCCGCGCGATCGACCTGGCCTGTTGGTTGTGCGGGCCTTCGCAGGTCCCGTGAAGATCATTCCCGAGTATAGCGTGCCTCTTCACTAATCGAGCATCGGGCTGCCGCTGCGTCACCCCGTCGGGCTGCAGCGCCGCCACCCCGTGGTTCTCCCCGCGGTTGCATCGACCCGCGTTCTGCCGCTATGTCGCCCCTTCAGGCCGTAGTGTCGCGGCCCGCGGTCGACCGTCGCCCCGAGGACGTCCGTTCCAGGCCGTCTCCGTGGCTGCACCGACCCTCGCGCTGCCGCTGCGTCGCCCCATCGAGCCGTAGCGAGCGTGGCACGTGGTCTCCGTCGCCGCCTGAGGCTGTCTCCGTGGTTACACTGACCCGCGCACCGCCGATGCGCCGCCACTTCGGGCTGTAGCGCCGCGGCCCGCGGTCCCCTCCGCCGTCACCGCACGCCGACCTCCCGTGGTATGCGCAGCGCCATCACCCTCGGCGCGGGAACGCCATCGTCTGTGCCGGCCTTAGTCACGCTGTTGGGTTCCTCGCCTACTTCGAGCACCGCCGCCGCGCTCCTAATCTAGCCGCCGCCGTCGTCAGGCCGTCGCCGCTCTTCTTTGGCCGCCGCCGCCGCTACCTCTGTAGCCGCCGCCGCCGGTCCACCCCTTCGTCTTCGTCCAGCACCAGCCCGTCGCCAGCGTCACCGTCATCTTCCTCAACCACTTCGTCTACTCCTACCACCGTTGGTGACATCGGCCTCACGCCGATTAGCGCCACAACCGTCGTCGAGTCTCCTTCTCTGCTGGCCCCTCCGACTCCTCAACATGGCGTACAGCTCATGCAGGTCCCTCGTCTACGCATGCCCGGTGCTGGCAACACCGATGCGTGCCTTCGTCCGCGACGTGTCGCCGGTCCTGGCAAGTCTGGTGTGGTGCTTCGTCAACTTCGTCTTCGACCGTCTTCGCATGCCCGGTGCTGGCAACACCGATGCGTGCCTTCGTCTACGACGTGTCCCCGGGTTTGGCACACCCGGTGCGACGCCTCGTCAACACCATCCTCCTTCCGGCGCACCACTACCTCGACACCACTGCGCCCATGACTAACTCGGCGCCTCCTTGCGCCCGCGGCTCCACGGCGACTTCCTCGACACCGGCTACCCCGACTAGACATCGACCACGGCATTCTTCACACGGCTACCTCGACCACTGCTACACCACCCGCGCTCTCGGTTAACTCGACAAACGGCACAAACGGCTATCATCCGCTTGAGCAACTCGTCGGCTTCCTCTACAGTCAACGTGTCCGCGATGCGACACCGTCCGCGACGCGACCGCTACGACTGCGAGGGGATGTCAGCCCGTCGGCTGCTATTCTCTCCAGTCTGACCGTCCGCGACGCTCCTGTTGTTCGCAACGCTACCGCTACGACTGCAGGGGGATGTTAGAGATATATTTGGTAGTAGAGATTGCCCGGGATTAGATAGAGTTATTTCCATCTTATCTCTAGGAGGTGTCTTGCCCTTCAAGTCTTGTACTCAATATATACTCGCCCTCGAGGCTCAATAATACATCAATCATATTCCGCAACAATCCTTCTATACCTTCTAACAGTATATACCAATTTAGCAAAGAGGTCATGGTTATAACTGTGGAAATATACTTCCATGGGTTGTAACCTCATATTAGATATGACTAGCACATATGCCCGTGCGTTGCAACGGGAGAGATATTTTTTTGGCGAGAAGCAACAGAAAAGATAATTGATGCGTCATCCAAAAAAGGGTGTACACAAGTTAAGCGATAGAGCAACGAGTTATGGTCTTCTTGCTGGACATGTTTGACACGCGAAATCTTGATAGTGGTGGGGTTGGTCGGCGTGGTGGCGAGCACCCAACTCATGCCTTTTTTTCCACCGCGTCCGGCTCCATCTCGGGGTTGTGCCTGCCTCCTCATTTGGTGGTTGTGCGGCGACCTTCGGGATACGGTTGTTTCGACCACTCTATCCTACGACGGTATAACCGGGTGGATTATTAATTGCAGCGCATAAATCCCATTTCGTTAGCATAATCAGGCATAAATGTTCCTTCCTTTCGAGGGTTTATTCTCTTTGATTATTTTAGTGCTCAAGTGCACATAATTTTGCTCTAATTAAAGTCAAACAACATATTCTATTCTATTGGCACATGCCGATAATTTCTTTCATTTATAGTAAACCAACATTGAATGAACATACACCGCTAACCAATGGCCAGCGCGTGTATTTATGAAAATACTATAGTGTCAGATTAGAAAAAAAATTGATTTTTTTGAATATTCCGAAAAATGCGAATTGGCGAATATTATTGCAAACGCGGATAATTTTCAAAAAATGCAAACTTTTTTTTAAAATTCCAATATTTTTGAAAAACACAAACAAAATTAGAAACATGAATAGTTTTTGAAATTCACAAACAATATTTTGAAAACATGAAAAATTTATAAAAACACAAATGTTATTGAATTTTGGATTTTTTAAAAAGGGGAACATTCAAAACAATTTTAAAAAATATTTTGTTAGACGCAAATATTATTTTGGATTTGTGAATATTTCACTAAAACAAGAATATTTTAAAATATGGAACATTTTATAAAATGTGATTTTTATAAAATAACTCACAGAAATTTTGAAAAACACAAACATTATTTAGAAAATGAGAACATTTTTGAATGTTGAGAAAATTTTGAAACATGAATTTTTTTAAAAAAATTGAACATTTTTCAAAACAGGAACAATATTTTGAAATTTTGACCATTTTTGGAATATTTGAAAAAATTTGAAATTCTGAATATTTTTTTAATTTATAATTCACAGAATATATAAAAATAAAAAAGGAAAATTTGAAAATAAAATGTTAAAGCGAAAGATAAAGGAACAGAAAAAAATAAAAATAGAACAACGAAAAAGAGGAAACGGGTCGGCCCAGACTAAGGCGCCATGTGCGAAGCTTCAACTATTTATCGCTTCATGCGACAAATAAAGTCTTCCCAACCGCGTGGGCAATAATAAGTGAGCTGGCTTCGTTGGGTCAAAGTGCGCGCGGCCCATTTACGGAATTCTGGACAAACCTTTTTCTTTTCTAGTGGATAGAGGCATAAAAAATTAGTACCACCTCGCATAGAAAAAAAATCGTTTCTACGATGAACGGATGAAAAAATTGGAGAAACGCACCTTGATTTATTAGTATGTATAGATGTATAGATAACCATGACAATGTTCAAGTTTATGAATTCTAATTGTTTGTGAAATGATGCCACTAATGACTCCAACATTTCTTTTAGCACGCATAAGATCACATAGCTCAAATAGACATTCATCGAACTTAGGATCACTAGGCTTCATTTTATGAAAAGCAATAGACTTTTGAAGAATCTCATCTAGATTTTTCAAGGAATAATTCGGAAAGCGTTCCTCAAGATATTTCCATATAGTATATGCGCATTCAAAAGTAGGCAAGCACACAAGCAAATTTCTAGGCAGTCCTCTAATGATAAGATCAATAGTCCTAAGATTGTGAATCATGTCAATATACTCATTGGGGGTAGGATGCAAAGGATCAATAGGTGGCCGATAAGGGCTAGCAATATACTTGTTCAAGTCATATTCATTAAAAATCTCAAGCATCTCATTCTTCCAAGAACTATAGAACTCCCCATCAAGTATAGGCACTCTACGTCTAATACTACCGATCGTAGACTCATCCATCTTCCTTCAATGGTGATTAAACCAAAGCAATGGAGACCAATGCTCTGATACCAATTGAAAGGATCGAGAAGAGAGGTCTAGAGAGGGTGATTAGACCCTTCACAAGTAAAAGTGGCAGTTTTTAATTTTTTTGAGTTAAGGTTGAGTTTAGCATAAGTTACAGCACTCCCAATACATTTCAAGCAAGCATGACAAGAGTATATGCAGCGGAAAGAGTAAAGCATGCAAGTTGTAAGAAAGTAAAGGGATGGGATTGGAGTTTGCAAACGCAATGGAGACACGGAGATTTTTGGCGTGGTTCCGATAGGTGGTGCTATCGTACGTCCATGTTGATGGAGACTTCAACCCACGAAGGGTAACGGCTGCGCGAGTCCACGGAGGGCTCCCCCCACGAAGGGTCCACGAAGAAGTAACCTTGTCTATCCCACCATGGCCATCGCCCACGAAGGACTTGCCTCACTCGGGTAGATCTTCATGAAGTAGATGATCTCCTTGCCCTTACAAACTTCTTGGTTCAACTCCACATCTTGACGGAGGCTCCCAAGCGACACCTAACCAATCTAGGAGACACCACTCTCCAAAAGGTAATAGATGGTGTGTTGATGATGAACTCCTTGCTCTTGTGCTTCAAATGCTAGTCTCCCCAACACTCAACTCTCTCTCACTCTCAGATTTGGCTATGGTGGAAAGATGATTTGAGTGGAAAGCAACTTGGAAAAGGCTAGAAATCAAGATTCTTGTGGTAGGATTGGAATGTCTTGATCTCAACACATGAGTAGGTGGTTCTCTCTCAGAAAATATATGGTGGAAGTGTAGGCACGTTCTGATGGCTCTCTCACAAATGGAGAAGGGGATGGAGGGGTATATATAGCCTTCACACAAAATCCAACCGTTACACACATTTGACTCATCTCGGTGGGACCGAATAGTTAAATTCTGTGGCACCGATCTGTTCAAAAATGTGAACGTTAGAAATCTCGGTGGGACCGACTGGAACAATTCGGTGGGACCGATGTGCTAGGTCTTAGGGAAAACATCATCTCGGTGGCGTCGATTGCATCAACTCGGTGAGACCGAAGTGAAGCAATAAGTCAACAGAGAATCTGTCAAGCCAACTCGGTGAGACCGATTGCATAACTCGGTGATACCGAAATAAATGCAATAAGTTATGGAGTGTTGGCAAGGCCATCTCGGTGAGACCGAGATCCGTATCGGTGAGATCGAACTGTTAGGGTTTTGGCTGTGGCTATGTCATATGAACTCGGTGGCTCCGGATATAAAGAATCGGTGGGGCCGAGTTGGAGTTTGGGATTTTGACATATTTGGATGGAGAAAGTGGCTGAGGGTTTTGGAACAATATCACTAAGCATTTGAGCAAGCAAGCCATTAAGCAATACCTCATCCTCTTTTAATAGTATTGGCGTTCCTATGGACTCAATGTGATATTGGATCACTAAAATAAAGATGAAGAGTCTTGAGCTTTTGCCAATATTTGTCCTTAGCATTTTGAAGGGGTTCCACATCCTCCTGTCCTTTCCACGCCATAGTTGAACTTGTCTGAAATACACTAGATAAAACTATCAGTCCAACAAGAGATATGTTGACATTAATTACCAAAATCACCTAGGGAGCACTTGTCTCAATCGCTTCCGCCCAAAAGTGTCTTGGTGTCTTGTATTCATCAAGCATCGTTCTCGCCATCTCGATAAGTATCTGGTTCTTCCTCTCAACAACTCCATTTTGTTGAGGTGTGTACGTAGCTGAGAACTCATGTGAAATCCCCTCTTCGTCAAGAAAAGTATCCACATTGGCGTTCTTGAACTCCGTTCCATTATCGCTTCGAACCTTCTTGATCTTCACTTCAAATTGGTTTTGGGCCTTCTTGGCGAAGTTCTTGAAGATCTTTTAGACCTGCGATTTGTCATCAAGAAAGAACACCCACGTAAATCTTGAAAAGTCGTCAACAATGACCAGACTGAACGAGTTACCACCGAGACTCTTGTAGGCGTTGGAACCGAAAAGATCCATATGAAGTAGCTAGATCGGTCTTCTCGTGGTCATGATGTTCTTCACGGGATGACTCCCTCCAACCTGTTTTCCTGCTTGACAAGCACTGCAAAGTCTATCCTTGTCAAATATGACATCTTTAACACCAAGGATGTGATCGCCTTTAATAAGCTTATCAAGATTTCGCATGCCCACATGACCTAACCTTCTATGCCATAACCATCCTTTAGAAGATTTAGCAATTAAGCAAGTACGAGGTTGGGCTCTCTTAGTGAAATCAACAATGTATAGATCACCTCTACGAATACCAGTAAAGACCATGTTATGATTATCTCTACGAAACACTTGGCAATCTACTTCGATAAATAGAACATTGAAACCAAAGTCGGCTAGTCTAGATACAGAAAGGAGATTGTAACCAAGAGATTCAACGAGCATAACATTTTGGATAGAGCTATCATTGGAAATGGCCACCTTACCAAGGCCAAGTACCTTACCCTTGGAGTTATCTCCAAAAGTTACATACTTGCATGGGCCGTCGTTTTTAGCAAGCTCACGGAACATGTCCTTATCTCCGATCATATGATCAGTACATCCACTATCGAGAATCCACTCTTTCCCTCCGGCCATGTAGTCACGAAAGTTGGCCATGAGACTAAGATTTCTCATAGTCTCCTCATAGTCAATATCACTTTCTTCGTCTTCATCATAATAGCCATGCTCAATGTCATCATCTTGTATGTGATCATCACCTAGAGCAAGTGATTCATTAGATTTATAACCATGACAATGTTCAAGTTTATGAATTCTAATTGTTTGTGAAATGATGCTACTAATGACTCCAACATTTCCTTTAGCACGCATAAGATCACATAGCTCAAATAGACATTCATCAAGCTTAGGATCACTAGGCTTCATTTTATGAAAAGCAATAGACTTTTGAAGAATCTCATCTAGATTTTTCAAGGAATAATTCAGAAAGCATTCCTCAAGATATTTCCATATAGTATATGCGCATTCAAAAGTAGGCAAACACACAAGCAAATTTCTAGGCAATCCTCTAATGATAAGATCAATAGTCCTAAGATTGCGAACCATGTCAAGATACTCGTCGGGGGTAGGATGCAAAGGATCAATAGGAGGCAGATAAGGGCTAGTAATATACTTGTTCAAGTCATATTCATTGAGATTTTGCCAATATTTGTCCTTAGCATTTTGAAGGGGTTCCACATCCTCCTGTCCTTTCCATGCCATAGTTGAACTTGTCTGAAATACACTAGATAAAACTATTAGTCCAACAAGAGATATGTTGACATTAATTACCAAAATCACCCAGGGAGCACTTGTGTTTTCACTTCGCCAACAAACTCCACTCATATTCATTCATGGCAAGGACTCATGCAACCAACTTCAACATCTTCCACTAGTTCATGGAGTCACAAACCCTCTTGTTGGTAAGACAAGGGACAAGGTATTCAATGATTCGTGGACATCATCATATATGCATTTCACTCTATGTCTATGGATATCTTTGTATGTTCCTTGTGGGACTAACCCATGTAGGTATTCAAAGTGCAAAACTCCAAGGATTGCTCCCAACTCTTGATGGTCTACATCAAGAGCATCCACATCTACACTATCTACATGAAGTCATCATTGACAAAACCCAAGGTTAGTTCATCCCTCTTTGGGGGGATATCACATATAGGGGGAGCTTTGCTCTAAAAATTGAGCTAAAGCAACTCTAATGGTGTGAACACATAAATACTTTATGTAAAAGTGGTAACCCCACTTGTGCTTAAACGATGAGTATGACCTATGATCAAAAGTTCTCATTTGGCTCCTAAGTCAGTATACTCATATATAGATGACTATGTCATTGACCATTGCTTGATAGTTGCTAGAATTGGTTATGGATGTTTGACACATATTTATTTTGCTATTTTATTGTGTGAGCATGCTACAATGCATTTTTCCTCATTCAAGGACATCCACTTGTTGTTTTGATTGTCTTGGTTTTTCTGGCCAAGTGGGTGTACAAGAATGCCTAAGCACCTTCTCTAGCTATATATCTCGACTTGTCTAAATTCATTCTTGCTATATCACAAAAACTTGAACAAGTCTCTTTCGGACCCTCCGGGTAAGGAGCACTCGGAGCCACCGATCCGACTAGGACTGACCTCCAAACCTTCTAAGTGACTTTCGGATAAACCAATTCACAACCATCCGGTCTCACCGAAACCACTTGGACTGATCTGATTTTCTATCTCGGAGATACCGATTTGAAATTCTCGGCGCCACCGAGTTGATGTGCTCACAGCAGTTACACATATCGGTGCCACCGATTAGTCCGGTCTCACCGGCAGCTTACGGGTATATATATCGTGCGGACCGTACGTTGAAAATTCTCATCAGTTACGTTCTTCCACACCCCATTGCTGCCGTCGCCCATGGTCCCCGGATCATCTACTTGACTCCAGCGCGCCCTCGCCGCCGTATTCTGTCGCCGTCAACAGCATTCCTCACCGTCGTTGTTGTCGTAGAGGATCTCCATCGAGTTAGGGTGAGATTCGATCCCCTAGTGCTTCAAATTTCTGATTCTATGAACTAGAGTAATTGCACCCACAATATTCCCACTGATTGAGATTTCTATTCCATCAAATTCCGTAGAAATAGATTTGAGCAAAAAAATTAGGGTTAGGTTTGCGCAGAACTCATCTCAGACAGACCGAATATAGAGAATCGGACTCACCGATTTTTCCTCTGGCCATTGCACACTGTACATCTCGGTGTCACCGAGTGGTACAGATCGGTGGATCCGAGTCTAAAGTCTCTGTAGAACCCTAGCATGTCGAAGAGACCAAAACACACCTTGTTCAGACCGAATTTTTGTAGCAAAGTTTCTGTTATAGCTTCGGTGCTACCGAGATAATCTACTTGGAATTTTCGAAACCATTTCTATGAAAACCTAAAACTGGAGGTTTTACTCAAAATTTTGTCAAAATGTTGTGTTTTTGTGATGCTCATCTATTCCACTCTACCCCATCTACTTCACAGGTGCAGGTGTCAGCATGTCAGACCTCAGTGACGGCCAGAACAGGTCAGAGGAGCTTGGTGCTGATTTGAGTGCAGGCTCTAGTCCTGAGGAGAACTACCATGAGGGAGAAAGAAGTTCTACAGGCTTGCCCAAGGCAGCTACTAGATCAAGGAAGAAGAAGGACACCGATGATGAGGATGAAGACTTTGTTGCGGAAGAGGTCACCTCAAAGAAGAAGAAAGGTGTGCTTGCCAAGGAATATGGCACTGCTGCAAGCACTAGGCCAGTTGCAAACAAGTCCATGGCTAAGGCACTAGGCAAGAAGAGGGTGACGAAGGAGTTAGTTCAAGTGACCTTCAAACCAACCTCCATGAGGAGAGATGACATGCCCGAGCCAGCTGCTAACCCACCTCCAGCCAAGCAGCAAAAGCTCATGGCTGGTGCTATGAAGACTGCCACTTCTTCCAAGCCAAAGGAGGAGACAATCAGAAACATCTCTGCTGCTGAGAAGAACAAGGCCTCAGTGCCTGAGAGAGAAGAAGAGGAAGAGGATAATGCCACAGTGCTTATGAAGCTCAGACCCAAATTGCCTGAACACAATGATGCTCATGCAGTTGCAGAACATATGAAGAAGAGGAAGGATAAAGGTCTAAGGAAATGGAGAGAGTCTAATCCTTACTCCATCAGAAGGAGGGCTGATGTAGACTATCGCTTCCACACCAAAGAACAGCAAGATTTCTATGAGACTGTGTTGCTTGACAAGAAGCCCATAGTCAGTGACATGAAGTGGGTGGACTGGAAGTATATTGATCTGCATGAGGATAACTTCCCCCAGTTCATGAGGACTTTAGGACTGTTGGTGTTGATGAGTTCATTGGGAAGAAGCTGATTGTATGGAACGATGAGATGATCATGCAATTCTACTCTACAACTCACTTCTATCCCAATGGAAGGATAGTTTGGATGACCGAAGGAGTCAAATATCAATCTAGCGTGCTTGAGTGGACCACTTTGCTTGGTGTGCCTGAAGCTGATGAGGACGAAATTGATGTCTATGCTAAGCCAAAGATGGACCATAATTCCATGGCTAACATGTACACAGAGATTCCTAAGAAGTACAAGGACTCTCACAAGCTTGGCTCTATTTATCCTTTGTTGGTAAGACTTGCTACCTCCAACACCATCATGAGGCATACTTTGATGTCCAAGTCAGGCGATCAGAGGATGATTCGTGGTCACTCCATCAACATGTTGCATCATATTGACCAACATGAGAAATTCAAGGTCATGGATCTCATTGTGGAAACTATCAAGAGGACAGATGCTGATTAGAAGATGTCTTGTTGTTTTGCCCCTCATATTCAGATGCTTATCAACTCGAAGGGTGCACATAAGTCTTTTCTGCTGGATCTTGAGCATTTGCCGCTTCGGCCTAAGTTTGAGGACAACACCATGACGATGGATCCATCCCATCCTACCTCAGCCGCAGCACATGCAAGTCTCCACTCCTCCAATACAGCAGACTTCGTCTGAGGCATTTGCAGACGCACTTCTCTCTGCTCCGACATCAACGCACACCGGCGCTGCAGGAGATCAAGCCTAGAGCGACGTTTAGCTCTATACTTATTTGAAATTTTTTGTACTTGTTGCCAAAGGGGAAGAATAGTATGGATCATTAGGCTTCGAGAGAGTGTTTTGCTTTTGTTCGTTTGCTTTTCCTTGAGAGATTCTTGTTACTTTGAGTTACTTTTGCTTGATGCATGTATGAGACTACGTTATTGTGTGCTTGATCATACCGTACCTTAATGCTATGCTTGTTTGGATATCCAATCATATGCTCTTTGTATGATCATTCACTTGTTTGTTTGGTGATGAGTACTAAGTATTATGCAATCATATCATTTTGAGCGCTCCACCAAGATGTATGTGATATGGGAGAGTGACCCATGATCCTAATCGATTGTGCATTTGCATTCAAATGTAAATTTTAATAATGCACAAATTTAGGGGGAGCTCTTGCTTATCACATACTTCTCAAAGCGAGGATGCATTTCATTCATTATATCATTTGTCGAAGCTTTGATCTATATGTTGTCATCAATTACCAAAAAGGGGGAGACTGAAAGTGCAACTAATCCCCGGGTGGTTTTGGTAATTAATAACAACATATATATCATTGATCTAATGAACACTGATGATAGATTTCAGAAAAGATCAATGATTAGCATGGCAAGGACTAATGCATGTGGACCCCTCAAAATGTCAAGGACAATAATTGGCTACCCTAAGACTCTACATTTTTGGTTTAGTGATCCAAGATCACCTTGAGTCCCATATGAAAGCCAATACTATTAAAATGGGATGAGGTATTGTTGATGAGATTGTTGTTCAATTGCTTAGTGGTATTGCTCCAACAACCCTCAATCACCTTCTCAAAACACATCTGTCCAAAACCCTAAATACTCATTTCGGTCCCACCGATATCACCTACTCCAGACCCACCGAGATGATCATTCTATTGCTACAACCAAAACCCAAGCAATTCGGTCTGACTGAAATGGTTCTCGGTCCCACCGAGACGGCCTGACCAAGTTTTTGTGATGAAGTTGCTTCATTTCAGAATCACCGAGATGAACCGATCGGAATTACCGAAACAAGGTCTTGCCCTAGCCATTGCACTTCGATCCCACCGAGTTGGTATAATTGGTATCATCGAAAAGCCTAATGGTCAAGTCCTTTGCACTAGTTGGTCTCATCGAGATTATCATATTGGTGCCACCGAGTTGGGTTAAAGACTTGTAAAGGTTGGATTTTTGGTGATGCCTATTTATACCCCTCCATCATCATTTACTCTCTAAGAGAGCCATCAGAACGAAACATAACTTCCACCATTCATTTTCTAAGAGAGAACCACCTACTCATGTGTTGAGATCAACAGATTCCATTCCTACCATTTGAACCTTGATTTTAGCCTCTTCAAGTTGCTTTCCACTCCAATCCTTCTCCTATCCAAGCCAAATCTGTGAGAGAGAGATTGAGTGTTGAGGAGACTATCATTTGAAGCACAAGAGTAAGGAGTTCATCACTAACACAACATCTATTACCTTTTGGAGAGTAGTCTCTCCTAGATTGGTTAGGTGTCACTTGAGAGCCTTCAACATTACGTGAAGTTGAACCAAGGAGTTTGTAAGAGTAAGGAGATCGCCTACTTCGTGAAGATCTATCCGAGTGAGGCTAGTCATTCGTGGACGTAAGCCATGGTGAAATAGATAAGATTGTTTCTTCATGGACCCTTCGTGGGTGAAGCCCTCCGTGGACTCGCGCAACCGTTACCCTCCGTGGGTTGAAATCTCCATCAACGTAGACATACGATAACACTACCTATCGGAACCACGCCAAAAATCATTGTGTCTTCATTACGTTTGAAATCTTCAAACCCCTCCTTTACTTACATGTGCAATGTTTTACTTTCCGCTACTATACACTTATAATTGCATCTGTAGGGTGACACTAGACTTGTAATAATTGCTAAAATCTGTACACAATTAAAATTGAAAAAATGACAGACTTTTATTTGAGTGGTCTAATCACCCCTCTCGAGACAATACTTCCAAACCCACTCCGGCTTCCTCCCTGTCGCTCACGGGAAGGGGGTTTTAGTCCCATTACCGAAGGCCCCTGTCAAGTTAAACATCAGCTTGGGAGCTCATCGACGGCGTTCTTCCAACAAGCAAACTTGTGTAATTGCGGATGCACTTCTTCGCGAGCTAAACACGAAAACAGACAAGCCATTCCAGTTCAACGGTGTCATGCATCAATTATCAAGGTGAGGTATCAAGTTCAACACCACATTTTCCCGAGGATCTGAAGTGAGCTCTAACAAGACGGTGCATACGAAAATCAGTAATATTGCTTTAAACCCCAGCTCAGTTTACAGTAACTATATAAAGAAACTCACTGGAAAGATGGGACACAAGGTGATGTCAATTCAGAGGGAAGCCTTTCAACGGAAGTAGACAGATACGAGTGGGATGTCAACGTCATTGTCATCGTCATCCTCACAGGCCACCACAACATCCAGATGGCGCCGATACGATGGCACCTCCATCTTGGCCACCTCCCTGGCAACGTCGACCACCTTCCTGTCCAACCGCTCCTTGTGCCTGGGGAACATGGAGTTGTACAGGAGCGACGTGCCGCACGATATGCTGTATGCGTTCAACCCCTTCTCCTTGAGCCACTCCAGGAGCTCCCGTAACGTGATGTTGCCTGTTACGGTCCACCGGTCCCAGACCGTCCACGACAAGTCTTTGTGCTTGATGGTCTTGGGTGGGACCGGCTCAGCAATAGAGAAGAGGGGGATTGCCAGGTTTGCAAACGTGTTGCGGTGGTCCTCAACCTTGTACCCGCCGGCAAGGGCTTTGTAAAGCTCCAGACAGACGAGGCCGGTGGCCATTGCGGTTGATGTGGCAATTGCGGGGATAATCCTGCCAGCTATGAATTTAGCCTTCAGTTTGTCCACTTCAGGAATGCTGTAATTCCTCGCCCTCATGTTGGCAAAACCAGCTATCACGTCCATATGGAAATTGGTGTCATCATCCTGCACACACAGAAAATCATATCAGTAATTCTCAAACTTGTATGCAAATCTGGATTACATATATGTTCATTCTAGAGGATAGATATCAGCATTTCATGTTAAAGAAAGGCATTTAGCATAAGTTACATCGTATACAAGTGCAGGCAAACACTAATTGAGAGGAAGAATTGGAGATGAATAACACTGACCTTCTCAAACTGTATTGGGTTCATGTGGAACCCCGGTGGCAGTGTTTTGGAGATTTGTTCTAGCTTCGTGATAAGCTCCTCAATGACACCAGCATCATCAACAGATGCAGACGATATACTAGTTGCCTTCTCATCTGTAACTATCTTAACCCCCTGTTTTGGTTGGAATTCAGGAACAATCACCTTGTCAACAGCTTCAGCAGCCACTTTGTTTGGGGTTTTGGCCCAGTCAGGTATGGGTATTCCAAATGTCTCTGCCCTTAGTATCGAAGCAGCTAAAATAAAGTTAAGCTGACTTGGATCCGTCGACGAGAATTCAAGAGGTCGTGGAAACCGCTTTGGTGCAGACCAGAATGGAGCACCAGAGCTAGTCATCGAATCTTCTGGGAAAGTATACGTCAGCTGCTTCACACGGTTGGAGAAATAATCCTCAAACCTAAGTTACACCATCAATAAAAAACAGTGTAGTGAGTAACATGAAATCTATGAAGCATAGTCAAAAGCAAATATTTTTGTCTGCAATAGTTTTGTACAGTTCAACCATATTAAAACGAAGCAGGTATACAAAGAGTATGGACAAGCAGGGTTAAAACTTACTTAAGACGGGCCCAGGTAATACAATCTTGGAATGTCTCACACTTGTCTCCATGAAGGCATTCAATAACACGTTCAAGCTGATCCCTAGCTTGTGCATCACCAGCAGTTCGTGCTGCAGCTACATATGCGCTAGGATTTGACAGGAAACCATTTACTTCAGTGGGAGTCTTCTCAAGTAAACCCTCAAATTCAGACCTAGCCCAGGTCAGGCAGTGATCAATATTATGAGGAAATGAATGTACAGTGCACATAGGTGCCTGCTTTTCAGGTGGATCTCTGGACGCCCCATAGTTCTCTGTCAAGTGAGGTATGACCATTTGTGTATTGCATTTAGCACCAAGAGTTCCAGATTCTAGAAGTGGCTTCTGGAAATATACAACTCGGGAGTCTATGTACATTCTTGCAGTCACATTGTCAAGGGCATTGACAACAGCATCAAGGTTTTCCCAAAAGGCATCATTAAAGACATTTTCGGTCTCAGGGCTTGCCCTGTTCTGAAGGGCCTCGACATGAAGCTTAGGGTTAATTGCCATGGCAGCCGTAGCAGCAACAGTCGACTTGGGCTGCCCAATGTTCCAGTCACGGAAAAGGAACTGGCGACTGAGATTGCTCTTTTCAATAACATCATCATCTGTCACAGTCAGCTTTCCATTCTGGCTGCAAGAAATGCCCATCAGTGCCAGGTTCTTCAGAAATTCACACCCGAGCGCCCCAGAGCCGACCATAAAGATTTTTGCCTGCTCCAGTTTGTTTTGAAGCTTAGATCCAAACACACTGATCTGTGCATCATATCTTGTGTTCTCTGGCTTCAAATCACCAGGCTCCAAAGGCTCAACAGGGAGAGACTCGACAGAATCGAAATAGAAGAACTGTGAAATCAAGACAACTAACATTACACATCTCTGAAACAAATTGGAAGATATATCGAATAGAAGAGACGGCAGATTCTAACCTGATAAAGCGGATGAAATTTCCCCGAGCATGCTTTCACAACCTCCTGACCTACAATACCACCAAACATTGCAGCCATAGGATTCAGAACAGCCCTGGAACCACTTGCGAAATGTTGCAGGAGCTTTTTGTCAATTTCTTCGAGTTTCCCATCACCCAGAGTTTCACTAATGCTAATAGCTAAATCTACCAGCCTTTGCGCGTCATCAGTAGAACCAGCGACAGGGAATCGTCTCAATTCATTCCTGAACTTATCCAAAGCTTGAAAAGCCAGATGCAAGAGAGGGGGGCGGTCAAACTTAGAGAAATCACTCATAAGAAATTCTCCTGGTTCTTTCATGGCCTCTTTCAAGGGTTTAAATTTAAGAACCTTTGGTGGCTTGACCTGTGTGACAATCCCACCTCTGAGGTATGTGCCAAATGAGGAAGTGTCTTCTTCCAGAAAGAAAGAGTAAGGCCTGGCGTTCTTAACCTTTCTTGGTTTTCCATCATTCAGCTCAGTCATTCCATGAACTTCAGAGAATACAACTAAGTCACCATCCTGGAACTCCAGTCGCTCATCATCGACACAGGAGACTAGCGCTGGGTTGTCATTACTGATCGATGCCACAATTCCTGTATGTGGTTCCTCTCCATCGACATCCAAAACAGTAAACTCAGGACCAAAATCACAAAAGACACTGCCAAAAAGACCACGGACTTCAGACTTAATGAAAGCAATGGGTGGCTGATGGTTGTGGCAGTAATCATCAAACTCAACTGCCTTTTCTAAGGTGATATCAGTAAAGACTACAGCCTGTAAGGTCATAAGGAAATGATTATTCCAAGAAGAAATAAAAAAATAGAATTGTAATAAACAAGAATACCTAATTTGTATAATACTCCTCAAAAGCTAAAACCATGTAAACTGGTATGCGAAGCAAAAACCACACTGTCAAAAGCAAGAAAATGGGAACAAAACTCATTGCGTGCCATGCTAGCATCGAGTATATGTCCACAAATTCAAAGCAAACAGATAACATGTCTACAGAAATGCTAAAAAAATATAGTTGTGTACTTGTTCATCTTTTGGGGGTTTTTTTCTCTCTTTTGCTTTTTGGTCTTCATATTTTTCTGTTGGGTTCCATATCTAGCTAGACTACCCCAACTTGCCTGGGACAAAAGGCTGCTGTTGTTTATCTTTCTGCTGGGGTTCCATATGCTGCTGCTGCTCGTCTTCTCACCAGTTTGCACGGTTTTGATGGATATATGGCTGTGGTGAAGATATTACTAAGAAAAGTTTATTACATTTCTATGTCACATGCAACATTGTATAGGTTGTAATCATGGTGGGTTTCAGGACAAAGGCATACAGCCTTCGCCGTCTGGGTTGCTATGGCAGAAAATGCAGCTAGGGCAGCACCTTAGGGTTGGAGTCTGATCTCCCTTTTGATATGTGGACTGCATTAAAGTAGTATCACTTTTTATAGAGGTTGTATAGGTTAGGGAAAGGTTGAACAAAGTCATGTGGATAAAGCAAGAGACTAACCAACTAGGAAACAGATCAAATCTAATCAAAAGAATCTGGAGACATAACAGTATAACAAAGCTGCCTAGGAGCCTAATCCACCTGCCCTGGTGGCGCCTTGAAACGACGCACATAGGGAGGCTCTACATGGAATTATACGATACACATTAGCAAATACAAAACACAGACGAAGCGTGCCATTTCAGACCAAAACCACACAACTAAAGTAGCAAGGAAGAAGACACAGAAACCCAAGGGTATATGAATGTGAATTACTTTTAAGCTATTCCAAGTTCCAACTCACATGGACACTCTGTTGTTACAACTCACATGGACAGAAAGTACATGCAGAATACCAACATAACCTTAAATGGAAAGCGCACAGGAGTAGGAAAAAACAGCAAGACACATCAATTTTCTGCTCACATACCTGGAACTTAGAAAGGTGTTCCTTGGTCAAATCACCAGTTAGAGTGGAGATGATAACAGCATTGTTAAGATCTTGTAGCTTCAGAACACAAGCTTGAGCACGGTTTTGCCCAACATCCTTCTCTGAGAGGAAAAAGTTGCTTGACAAGTCCCATAGCTCCACATTACCATCATCGTGCAAAGTTACAGACTTGACACCCGCAAGGACAAGGTTCTTTGCTGCAATACATGGATATTATAAGTAAAATTATTTGTAAGACAAACAATTTTAACATCTAATGACTTAGATACCAGAAAGCCAATTCAAATTTGAGAACGAGAATTTAAACAGTACTCGCCACTGCATGCATCATATCTTCTGGTGAAACAAGACTGGTATAGAAACACAGCGAGACAAAAATAATCTGTTGATGGTTTGCAGACAATACAGAAACACAGCAAGACAAAAAAAATCTGTTGATGGTTTACAGACAATCAAAAGACAGAATAACATGAGCACATCTAGGAATAGGAGTGTTCTAGGACTCAAATAATAAAAGCAGTCCCTCCGGATGAGGCATATCACTTGGTTTGATTGGTCAAACTACGAACCCAACCAGTAGAGGCAGGGCTGAGATAAGAATGCAGTACAAGACATCCTGGCGCATCCACATATCAGCTCACAATAGCAACCGAGGATTAACACTATTAGTACTCTACGTAAAAACATAATAATATATCCAATCGAGATAGAAGTGACAACTCATAGTGCTGCCCACGGTATAAGTTGAGAATTGAAATTGTGGAAAGAAATTAAAGGGGGGACTGAGCAGTTGTTACCGATTTCGGCGCCGAGGCCCTGCAGTCCGGAGACGAGGACGTTGGAGGCGAAGAGGCGCTTCATGGTCTCGCGGCCGTATACGGCGAGCTGCCGGCTGTGGAGGTCCTCGTCGATCTCCGTGGGCCTCCCTGCCATGGCCACGTCGGCGGCGGCAGCAGGGCGGGTTTTCTTCTGCAAGTTCTCGACCTCGCTGGCGACGATCTCCCGCTTCCGAGGAAGCATATAGTGCGCGACGCCGCCGATGAGCCCGGCCGCCGCCGCGAAAAGCAGGCAGTAGTAGTAGGCGGCCGGCGGGAGCTGCCGCGACAGATCCAGCGTGCGAGGAGGGACCTGCAACTGACCGCGGGCGGCTCGTCGTGAGGCGGGGAGAGCGAGGAGGAGGATCGGAGAGAGGGGGGATTGAGCGGAAGCACGGAGCTCACCTAGGATTCGTGGAGTGCGAGGAGAGCCTCTAGGGTTATACGAGGAAGATGAGAGAATTAGGAGGTCGACTGAACTATCCAAACGTTGGCGATGTTCGCCTATCTGGGGGTGTGGCTTGACAGGTGGGGCACGGGGCTTGTGGGCCCGCTTGGCAGTGGAACTGGAAGTGTACGTGTGCTGCACTGCTGCTTTCCTTCTAGGCAGAGGGAGAATCTGATTCTTGCTTTATTTTACAATTCACCTTTATTTTTCATGAGCTACGGTATTGCTTTCTCTATTACAACAATCATACTATATCACATGATTAAAGGCTGGGCACATGAAATAACAGTCATCAAAGATTGCGGGAGCTATCGAGGATGAATTGCCCTATCTCAAGGCTGCACCAACTTCCATGTCATCCGAATTGATCTCAACCTTGCTGCAAACCATAGTCCGTGCGAGATCTATATCGAATTTCAGAGCCAGGCCTCTTCTGTGAAAGAGTCATAACAAATCTCAACTTTTTCCATTTGTTGCGGTTATGAACTTCCCTGTTGTGGTCTCTAATGATAGCGCCCTCGCCCCCCCCCCCCCCCCCCCCCCCCCCCCCCCCCCCCCCCCCCTCCCTTCGAGCAAATGATGGTCAAATCCATCATCATCATTTAACTTCATGTAGCCAGACTATGATTTTATCCATGCAGAGGATCGAGCTTTAACCTTTGGCATGCAAGTGAAGGAAATATGCCCTAGAGGCAATAATAAAGTTGTTATTTTATATTTCCTTATTCATGATAAAGGTTTATTATTCATGCTAGAATTGTATTGATCGGAAACTTAAATACATGTGTGAATACATAAACAAATACCGTGTCCCTAGTATGCCTCTACTAGACTAGCTCGTTGATAAAAAATGGTTAAGGTTTCCTAACCATGGACATGAGTTGTCATTTGATAACGGGATCACATCATTAGGAGAATGATGTGATGGACAAGACCCATCCGTTAGCTTAGCATAATGATCGTTCAGTTTTATTGCTATTGCTTTCTTCATGTCAAATACATATTCCTTCGACTATGAGATTATGCAACTCCCGAATACCGGAGGAATGCCTTGTGTGCTATCAAACGTCACAACGTAACTGGGTGATTATAAAGATGCTCTACAGGTATCTCTGAAGGTATTTGTTGAGTTGGCATAGATCGAGATTAGGATTTGTCACTCCAAGTATCGGAGAGGTATCTCTGGGCCCTCTCGGTAATACACATCATAAGCTTGCAAGCAAACGACTAAGGAGTTAGTCACGAGGTGATGTATTACGGAACGAGTAAAGAGACTTGCCGGTAATGAGATTGAACTAGGTATGAAGATACCGACGATCGAATCTCGGGCAAGTAACATACCGATGGACAAAGGGAATTACGTATGTTGTCATAACGGTTCGACCGATAAAGATCTTCGTAGAATATGTAGGAGCCAATATGAGCATCCAGGTTCCACTATTGGTTATTGACTGGAGAGGTGTCTCGGTCATGTCTACATAGTTCTCGAACCCGTAGGGTCCGCACGCTTAACGTTCGTTGACGATATAGTATTATATGAGTTATGTGATTTGGTGACCGAATGTTGTTCAGAGTCCCGGATGAGATCATGGACATGATGAGGAGTCTCGAAATGGTCGAGAGGTAAAGATTGATATATAGGACGATGGTATTCGGACACCGGAAGTGTTTCGGGGGGTACCGGGTACTTATCGGGTCACCGGAAGGGGTTCCGGGCACCCCCGGCAAAAGATATGGGCCAAGAGGGGAAACGCACCAGACACAAGGGGCTGGTGCGCCTCCCATATGGGCCGAACCAGGAGGAGAAGGAAAGAGGGGAAGGGAAAGGAAAGGGGGGATTCGGCCTCCCCCTTCCTTCTCTCCCCCCTCCTCTTTCCTTCCCCCTCCGGCATATATGGCAGGTGGGCGCGCGGCTAGGGAGGAGCCCAAGTAGGATTCAGTCCTACTTGGGGCGCCTCCTGGCCTCTCCCCTCCCCCTCCCACCTATATATATGTGGAGGGGGCGCCCTAGCACACCCCAGACAATTGTTTAGCCGTGTGCGGTGCCCCCCTCCACCGTTTACACCCCCGGTCATATTTTCGTAGTGCTTAGGCGAAGCCCTGCGAAGATCACTTCACCATCACCGTCATCACGCCGTCATGCTGACGGAACTCATCTACTACCTCGACGTCTTGCTGGATCAAGAAGGCGAGGGACGTCACCGAGTTGAACGTGTGCAGAACGCAGAGGTGTCGTACGTTCGGTACTTGATCGGTTGAAGCGCGAAGAAGTTCGACTACATCAACCGCGTTGTGAAACGCTTCTGCTTACAGTCTACGAGGGTACGTAGACACACTCTTCCCCTCGTTGCTATGCATCTCCTTGGATAGATCATTGCGTGTGCGTAGAAATTTTTTTGTTTTCCATGCAACGTTTCCCAACAGTGGCATCATGAGCCAGGTCTATGCGTAGATGATATGCACGAGTAGAACACAAAGAGTTGTGGGCGGTGATAGTCATACTGCTTACCACCAACGTCTTATTTTGATTCGGCGGTATTGTTGGATGAGGCGGCCCGGACCAACCTTACATGTCCACGCACATGAGACCGGTTCCACCGACTGACATGCAACTAGTTTTGCATAAAGGTGGCTGGCGGGTGTCTGTTTCTCCTACTTTAGTTGAATCAAATTTGACAGCGGCCGGTCCTTGAAGAAGGTTAAAACAGCAAACTTGACGAAACACCATTGTGGTTTTTGCCGTAGGTAAGAACGGTTCTTGCTAGAAGCCCGTAGCAGCCACGTAAAAATTGCAACAACAAAGTAGAGGACGTCTAACTTGTTTTTGCAGGGCATGTTGTGATGTGATATGGTCAAGACATGATGTGATATACGTTGTTGTATGAGATGATCATGTTTTGTAAGTTATCGGCAACTGGCAGGAGCCTTATGGTTGTCGCTTTATTGTATGAAATGCAAACGCCATGTAATTGCTTTACTTTATCACTATGCGTTAGCGATAGTTGTAGAAGCAATAGTTGGCGAGACGACCATGACGCAATGATGGAGATCAATTTGTCGAGCCGGTGACAATGGAGATCATGACGATGCTTTGGAGATGGAGATCAAAAGCACAAGATGATGGCCATATCATGTCACATATTTTGATTGCATATGATGTTTATCCTTTATGCATCTTATTTTGCTTAGAACGGCGGTAGCATTATAAGATGATCCCTTCACTTAATTTCAAGATAAAAGTGTTCTCCCTGAATATGCACTGTTGCTACAGTTCGTCGTGTTGAGACACCACGTGATGATCGGGTGTGATAGACTCTATGTTCACATACAACGGGTGCAAGACAGTTTTGCACATGCGGAATACTTGGGTTAAACTTGACGAGCCTAGCATGTACAGACATGGCCTCGGAACACTGGAGATCGAAAGATCGAACGTGAATCATATAGTAGATATGATCAACATAGAGATGTTCACCATTGATGACTACCCCATCTCACGTGATGATCGGACATGGGTTAGTTGATTTGGATCACGTATCACTTAGATGACTTGAGGGATTTCTATTTAAGTGGGAGTTCTTAAGTAATTTGATTAATTGAACTTAATTTATCATGAACTTAGTCCTGATAGTATTTGCAAATCTATGTTGTAGATCAATAGCTCGCGATATAGCTCCACTATTTCTGATATGTCCCTAGAGAAAACTAAGTTGAAAGATGATGGTAGCAATGATGCGGACTGGGTCCGTGATCTGAGGATTATCCTCATTGCTACACAAAGTTATGTCCTTGATGCACCGCTAGGTGATAGACCTGTTGCAGGAGCTGATGCAGACGTTATGAATGTTTGACAAGCTCAATATGATGACTACTTGATAGTTTAGTGCGCCATGCTTTACGGCTTAGAATCGGGGCTTCAAAGACGTTTTGAACGTCATGGAACATATAAGATGTTCCAAGAGCTGAAATTAGTATTTCAGACTCATGCCCATGTCGAGAGGTATGAGACCTCTGACAAGTACTTTGCCTACAAGATGGAGGAGAATAGCTCAGCCAGTGAGCATGTGCTCAGAATGTTTGGGTACTACAATCTCTTGAATCAAGTGGGAGTTAATCTTCCAGATAAGATAGTGATTGACAAGAGTTCTCTAGTCACTATCACCAAGCTACTAGAACTTCGTGATGAACTATAATGTGCAAGGGATGACAAAAACGATTCCCAAGCTCTTCGCGATGCTGAAATGGACGAAGGTAGAAATCAAGAAAGAGCATCAAGTGTTGATGGTTAACAAAACCACTAGTTTCAAGAAAAAGGGTAAGGGACAGAAAGGGAACTTCAAGAAGAACAGCAAACAAGTTGCCGCTCTCATGAAGAAGCCCAAAGCTAGACCCAAACCTGAAACTGAGTGCTTCTACTGCAAAGGAAATGGTCCTGGAAGCGGAACTACCCCAAATACTTGGCGGTTAAGAAGGATGGCAAAGTGAACAAAGGTATATTTGATATACATGTTATTGATGTGTACTTTACTAGTGTTCATAGTAGCCCCTGGGTATTTGATACCGGTTCAGTTGCTAAGATTAGTAACTCGAAACAGGAGTTGCAAAATGAACAGAGACTAGTTAAGGGCGAGGTGACGATGTGTGTTGGAAGTGACTCCAAGGTTGATAAGATCACCATCACATACTCCCTCTACCTTCGGGATTAGTGTTGAACCTAAATAAATGTTATTTGATGTTTGCGTTGAGCATGAATATGATTGGATCATGTTTATTGCAATACGGTTATTCATTTAAGTCAGAGAATAATTGTTGTTCTGTTTACATGAATAAAACCTTTTATGGTCATACACCCAATGTGAATGGTTTATTGAATCTCGATCGTAGTGATACACATATTCCTAATAATGATGCCAAAATATGCAAGGCAACATACTTGTGGCACTGCCGTTTAGGTCATATTGGTGTAAAGCGCATGAAGAAACTCCATGCGGATGGACTTTTGGAATCACTTGATTATGAATCATTTGATACTTGCGAACCATGCCTCATGGGAAAGCAAGATGACTAAAACTCTGTTCTCCGGAACAATGGAGCGAGCTAATGACTTATTGGAAATAATACATACCGATGTATACGGTCCAATGAGTATTCAAGCACGCGGCGGGTATCGTTATTTTCTCACCTTACTAATGATTTGAGTAGATATGGGTATATCTACTTGATGAAACACAAGTCTGAAACATTTGAAAAGTTCAAAGAATTTCAGAGTGAAGTGGAGAATCATCGTAACAAGAAAATAAAGTTTCTACGATCTGATCGCGGAGGCGAATATTTGAGTTACGAGTTTGGCCTTCATTTAAAACAATGTGGAATAGCCACCTGGAACACCACAGCGTAATGGTGTGTTCGAACGTCGTAACCGTACTTTATTAGATATGGTGTGATCTATGATGTCTCTTACCGATTTAACACTATCATTTTGGGGTTATGCATTAGAGACAGCTGCATTCACATTAAATAGGGCACCATCTAAATCCGTTGAGACGAGACCGTATGAACTATGGTTTGGCAAGAAACCTAAGCTGTCGTTTCTTAAAGTTTGGGGTTGCGACACTTATGTCAAAAGGCTTCAGCCTGATAAGCTCGAACCCAAATCGGAGAAGTGCGTCTTCATAGGATACCCTAAGGAAACAATTGGGTACACCTTCTACCACAGATCCGAAGGCAAGATCTTTGTTGCCAAGAATGGAACCTTTCTAGAGAAGGAGTTTCTCTCGAAAGAAGTGAGTGGGAGGAAAGTAGAACTTGATGAGGTAATCGTACCTTCTCTTGAATTGGAAAGTAGCACATCAGAGAAATCCATTCCTGTGATGCCTACACCAACTAGAGAGGAAGCAAATGATCATGATCATGAAACTTTAGATCAAGTTGCTATTGAACCTCGTAGGTCAACCAGAGCACGATCCGCACTAGAGTGGTACAGTAATCCTGTTCTGGAAGTCATGTTATTAGACCAAGGCGAACCTACAAACTATGAAGAAGCTATGATGAGCCCAGATTCCGACAGATGGCTTGAGGCCATGAAATCTGAGATAGGATCCATATATGAGAACAAAGTGTGGACTTTGGTGGACTTGCCCGATGAGTGGCAAGCCATAGAGAATAAATGGATCTTCAAGAAGAAGACTGACGTTGATGGCAATATTACTGTCTACAAAGCTCGACTTGTCACAAAAGGTTTTCGACAAGTTCAAGGAGTTGACTACGATGAGACTTTCTCACCCGTAGCGATGCTTAAGTCCATCCGAATCATGTTAGCAATTGTCGTATTTTATGAAATCTAGCAAATGGACGTCAAAACTGCATTTCTTAATGGATTTCTTAAAGAAGAGTTGTATATGATACAACCAGAAAGGTTTTGTCGAGCCTAAACATGCTAACAAAGTGTGCAAGCTCCAGAGATCCATCTATGGACTGGTGCAAGCATCTCGGAGTTGGAATACACGCTTTGATGAGGTGATCAAAGCATATGGTTTTATACAGACTTATGGTGAAGCCTGTATTTACAAGAAAGTGAGTGGGAGCTCTGTAGCATTTCTGATATTATATGTGGATGACATATTATTGATTGGAAATGATATAGAATTTCTGGATAGCATAAAAGGATACTTGAATAAGAGTTTTCAATAAAAGACCTCGGTGAAGCTACTTATATATTGGGCATCAAGATCTATAGGGATAGACCGAGACGCTTAATAGGACTTTCACAAAGCACATACCTTGACAAGATTTTGAAAAAGTTCAAAATGGATCAGTCAAAGAAAGGGTTCTTGCCTGTGTTGCAAGGTGTGAAGTTGAGTAAGACTCAAAACCCGACCACGGCAGAAGACAGAGAGAGAATGAAAGTCATTCCCTATGCCTCAGCCATAGGTTCTATAAAGTATGCCATGCTATGTACCAGACCTATTGTGTACCTTGCCATGAGTTTGGCAAGGGGGTACAATAGTGATCCAGGAGTAGATCACTGAACAGCGGTCAAAATTATCCTTAGTTGCCTAAGAGGACTAAGGAAATATTTCTCGGTTATGGAGGTGATAAAGAGTTCGTCGTAAAGGGTTACATCGATGCAAGCTTTAACACTGATCCAGATGACTCTAAATCTCAATCTGGATACGTATTGAAAGTGGGAGCAATTAGCTAGAGTAGCTCCATGCAGAGCATTGTAGACATAGAAATTTGCAAAATACATATGGATCTGAATGTGGCAGACCCGTTCACTAAACTTCTCTCACAAGCAAAACATGATCACACCTTAGTACTCTTTGGGTGTTAATCACATGGCGATGTGAACTAGATTATTGACTCTAGTAAACTCTTTGGGTGTTGGTCACATGGCCATGTGAACTATGGGTGTTAAATCACATGGTGATGTGAACTAGATTATTGACTCTAGTGCAAGTGGGAGACTGAAGGAAATATGCCCTAGTGGCAATAATAAAGTTGTTATTTTATATTTCTTTATTCATGATAAAGGTTTATTATTCATGCTAGAATTGTATTGATCGGAAACTTAAATACATGTGTGAATACATAAACAAATACCGTGTCCCTAGTATGCCTCTACTAGACTAGCTCGTTGATCAAAGATGGTTAAGGTTTCCTAACCATGGACATGAGTTGTCATTTGATAACGGGATCACATCATTAGGAGAATGATGTGATGGACAAGACCCATCCGTTAGCTTAGCATAATGATCGTTCAGTTTTATTGCTATTGCTTTCTTCATGTCAAATACATATTCCTTCGACTGTGAAATTATGCAACTCCCGAATACCGGAGGAATGCCTTGTGTGCTATCAAATGTCACAACGTAACTAGGTGATTATAAAGATGCTCTACAGGTATCTCTGAAGGTATTTGTTGAGTTGGCATAGATCAAGATTAGGATTTGTCACTCCGAGTATCGGAGAGGTATCTCTGGGCCCTCTCGGTAATACACATCATAAGCTTGCAAGCAAATGACTAAGGAGTTAGTCACGAGGTGATGTATTATGGAACGAGTAAAGAGACTTGCCGGTAACGAGATTGAACTAGGTATGAAGATACCGACGATCGAATCTCGGGCAAGTAACATACCGATGGACAAAGGGAATTACGTATGTTGTCATAACGGTTCGACCGATAAAGATCTTCGTAGAATATGTATGTCGGTGTACGACACCTATGGGATCCAAAGGACCCCTTTACGGTTCGGCAGGGAGAGAGGTATGCACAAAGAGCAGAACCGATGATCAACGCGAGGGGATTTTTACCCAGGTTCGGGCCGCTGATCAGCATAAAACCCTACTCCTGCTTTAGTTTATTATCGGTGTTTTCATCCCAGTTCTTGGAGCGCTTGCAATGAACAGTGTGTTCGTGCAGCAGCTACGCATGCAGAATGGGCGGAGAGTGTTCTCCTCCTCTGTAGCAGTTGCCTTGGGCCTCCTTTTATATGCTCAAAGGGGTCACCACAGTGGCAAACTGTTCATACGCGAGGTGTAAAGTAGCTACAGGGTTGTCATACCTAACCACTGGCGGTTTAGGACAAATACATTTAATGCACCGTGAGGTGTCCGTTTAGGTGTCCCTACTTTCTTGGGGATGGAAAAAGGGGCCATCCCATCAGCACCGCTTAAGCTCACCTCCACTAGCGCCTTGCCACGCATCCAGAGATGGGACCAGAATGCCAGGCTGGTCACAGTGCTGGAGCGGTGGCACAGTGGCAGAACCTTGCCAGGGTGCGAATCTTGCCGGGCTCCTCAGGCTACCCCGGCAAGATCTTGCCGAGAGCCGAGCCTCTGGTCTTCAGGTCTCCTTATCTTCTGACCCTTGGCTTGAATGTCTCTTTGATAACCTTAGATTAATCTTCAGCTGTTCCCCGACAAGCCTTGCCGCAGGTATGGCTACAACTGCCCGTGCACAAGTATGGGGTACTAAAGGCCCAATATTTAGTACACTGACAGGAGCCCCCGGGCCTAGGCCACACATGAGTGCGAGGCATTGTTGGGCTAGGGCCAAACAGTGCACGGGCACGCGTGGCAGGGGTTAACTGTTTGTAATTATTCTGCTTACTGCGCTTCCCCACTACGCGCGTTGAATGCGCAACGTGGGAAGTGTGCGCTGAACGGCCGTGGCCGCAGCGCGCTCGTATAGGCGTGTTCACATTGGGCAGTAAAAGAGGCAGCCTTGCTCCTTCCCCGTAAAAAGGAATCCGCGGAGGCGCTGCCCATTTACCCCCTCTTCTTTCCAATCTGGAATCCGCCATTACTTTCTTTCCCCCGAGCCCAGAGCAGAACTTCTCCTCATCCGCTCACCGCCTCCGCACCCGCTCTATCCTCGACTTCCGCCTTCGCAATCGCCATGCCGCCCAAGGCTAGCAAGGGCGAAGGCAAGAGCAAGGAGACGAAAGCCGATGTCCCAGAGAGCGAGCTGGCGAAGATGCGGAAGAAGTACGTCGTCTTTGCTCCGACGCTCGACGCGAAAGCCTTGAAGAACTGGTACCAGTGCATGTGGGCGAGGGAGACGCAGGCTCACCCCGCAACTCGCGTGGCCCCAGGTTCTTCTTCCAAAGGCGGACCAGATAAATATCCCTTCTTCGTCGCTTACTTTTATTGCGGGCTCTGTCCTCCATTCTCCGATTTCTTTATTGACATCATGTACACATACGGCTTCCGTCTTCTGGATTTCACTCCGAACGCCATAACATGCATGTCTATCTTTGCTCATCTTTGCGAAAACTTCGCCGGAGTAGTTCCCAACACTGCCCTCTTCCGCCATTACTTTGTTCCTCGTATCCAAAAAGGGGACGCCCTTTCCGGTTCTATCGCCTGGATCCCAAGGGCATGGAACAAGGAGATATATCCAGATGGGGTTTACCGTGAGAAGTGGGAAGAATGGCGGTCCGAGTGGTGCTGGATCAAGGAAGCAGATCCCCATCCATTATGTTCGCCCCGACGGCAGAAAGTGGTCTGTGGCAAGAACTGGAGTAATCTCGATGCTCAAGATGACAAGCTCACGATCGCCACCACCAGGATCCTCCGTCTGAAAGCTGCAGGGCTCACAATAGAGATGATTGGGTCTGACTTCCTTCGCCGCCGCATCGCCCCTCTACAGAATAAGGGGAGACCAGCTTGGGAGTTCCAGAACACGGCAGACATCATGAGGCTGCGCCCCGGATTAAATAGTAACTTGACAATCATGCAGCTTGCCGCTCTCCGCCACAGGCTATTTCAGCGCGATGACAAGCATAAGTTGCCGGCGGGAATTATCCCTTTGTGCAACAACTCCGCCCTGGGGTCAATCATCGCCACGATGCCAATGTTCAACGCTCATGGCCTTGACGCGACTTGGGTCGAGCCATCTGCGGAGCAGGCGCAAAAGTTCTTCGACAACTTGTCGGAGAGGGCCATCCGGGAAGAAACAAAACTCGTCCACGCCACCACTGATGAAGAAGTGGCGTATATTGCCACTAGGGTGGAAGAGGCGAACCTTGCCGTGGAGGCCGGCGACGTCGGCTTCACGGAATGGGAAACCAGCGACGCAGAGGTCATTTTGGAAGAGAATCCTGCTGGGGAGGATAAAGCTGCCGGGGAACAGAGCGGCGCAGCCGCCGAAAGCTCATCTGATGAGGACGCAGCCGAAGAACAGCCACAAGAGGAGCCCCCAGCTCCAAAGAGGGCAAAGCGTGTCCTTCGGAAAGTCATCTCTGGTGCCCCAGCAGATCAATCTTCTTCGAGCAGTGATGCTTCCGGCAAGAAGGCGGCCGGCAAGGCTGCACCGCGGCAAGGAGTTCGACAGCAACCAGTGCGGCGCACGAGACACACACCTGTGGCAACCACTGGGGTGGCAGGGGCGTCTCACACAACAGCACCAGAGGTTGAGGCGGCAGAGTCACGCCAACCCCTTGCACCTGCTGCAGCCAAGCGACCCAGGACTCCTCCTCCGCCTCCCTGTACGGACGCCGCAACGAAGGTCGATTTTGACATCTCCGGTTTCAGCCCGGAACGAGAAGAGGAAGAGTAAATATCCTGTCACAGCCTTTATCTCCCAAATTCTGAATTCGATTGATCTCATTGTCTTTCTTTGTCTTGTCTCTGCAGTGACGCAGAAACTTTGGCGGAAAGGATGGCGAAAAGGGTGAAGACTTCCACGGGTGACGAGCCCCCGACAGGCTCGGCGAGTGTGCCAGTAACTATCGTCATCAGCCCGGAGCTTAGCCCTCAACGCAGCTCCCAGCGCAGCCCCCAGCGTGAGTTCACTACTCATGTTCCGCTTGGCGGGTGCTGAGGTTTCTACCTTTGCCGCTAATATCTTTGGGCTTGCAGGAGAAGGATAGCAACAGGGAGAGTCATTGGAGGACGCCCCCGTCGTGCCGCTTCCATCAACCACGCTGCCCGCAAGCGCATCTCCGGCAAGAGCTCCTACCGACGAGCCTACCTTGGAAGAGGAGGAGCCGGCAAACATGGGCACCGGCAACCTTTCCCCGGCAACCAATGTTGCCGGGAGGGATGAAACCACTCCTCAACAGCTCGACGCAGGTGACTGCTTGCCTCAGAGCACTTGTCATCCTTTCCTTTATCTTTTTGGACTTCAATCCTGATCTTATTTTGTTTCCCTCCTTCTTCCTCCAGAATTCCCTGTGATGGAACACATGGACGTCGACGTTGTCATCGAGGAGACCGCCAGAGATGCTGCCGCCGAAGCTGACAAGATTGCTGCTAGCGAGGCCGCCAAAGATGCCACTGTCGAGGTCAACGAAGCTACTGCCGAGGAAGCCGCCAAGGGATCTGCCGAGAGGGCCGGCGAGGAGACTGATGACCATACTGACGGCATTCCTGCCGCAGGAGCGCCAGGCGCTACACCGGCCACAGAGCCCCCAGCCACCGGTGAGACGATTGTCGAGGATCAACCATCGACATCCAAGGCTCCCTCATCGAGTAAATATCTCAAGGTTGGTGACAACCTATTCATCAATTTGCCGGGGACGGCAAGTATTGGAGCGCCGACCGAAGGAGAAACTTTTGATGAAGAAATCATCACCGTTGCCGGGCTCGAGATCATCGATGAACCAAGCGCTAGCAGTGGCAAATCTGAAGAAGATCAGCTCCTTCAGGCTATGGGCGATAATTTCCGCAAGCTCCAAACACTCCATCGTGCTCGAAAGGAGAAGGCAGATTCCAGAGCTGCAGTTGTCGAAGCAGCCGAGGCGGATTTCCAGAAGCGCGTTGAGCAGATGCAGATCTGGTACGCCGAGGCCCTTCAGGAGTTGACTGCCAACCGAGAGCAGGTGAGCCAAAGCTGGACAGAGCTCCTCCTGAGGTAATCTAACATAGAGAAGGCGCAAGAGGAAAATGCGGAAAGGATTGCCGCTGAGGATGCTCTCTTGACGGAGCGCCGCATTGGGCTTGACGCTCATAAAGAAGATCTTGCTGCGCGCGAGCAGGCACTTGCTGCCAAACTCCGCGGCAAGGACGAAGAAATTGAAAAGCTTGTCGTGCAACGGACCCAGGAGCTGGAGCAGAAACACAAGGAGGCGCTCGAAGCTTCAACTGCAGATCACGCCAGCAAGCTCAAGGAAACCATCGATGCCGCCGAGGCTGCAGAGACCGCCAAGAACGAGCTGAGCAACAAAGTGAAGAAGCTGGAGGCGGATCTTGAGGAACACAGCAAGGAGCTCTCGATGCTCAAAGGTGATAGGGAGAAAACTCTCCACAGCCTGGCGGAGATGCAAATTGCTATATCCAACAAGACCAAGCAGCTCTCTTCAGCCAACGATGTCATTGCCGATTTGAGGCTGAAGCTAACCACGCTGGAAAAGTCTCTTGAGGACGGCAAGGCCCGCGAGAAGGCCCTGAGCAAAGATCTTCAGGATGAGAAGAACTTGCTTAAGAGCGCTACCACCGCCCAAATTGACTATGAGAAGGGTGTAAAAATCTGGACTGATCGCCTTGTCGACACCGCGGAAAGGCTCACAGCACAACTGTCAACCATGGGCCAGGATGGCCTGCAAAACTTCAGGTATTCCTCTGAAGAAAGAATATCCTCGAGCGCCAGGCTGACCATGTTCTTCGAAAGCATCATTGATGCTCTGAAGCTGCTATAGTCCAACCGAGCGACCCAACTGGCCAATGAATCCCGCAAGCTTTGCCGGGCCGTCCTCCGCAAGGTACTCATCAAGGTGGTGCATAAGAACCCTGGCGTTGATCTCACCAATGTGCTCGACCGCTTGCCAAAGGATGCAGATCTCAAGGCACTTGAGGAGCTTGTCGCGCCCATCCTTGAGAAGGTAGATTCAATCAAGAGGGTCGAAGGCCAGCGCAGGGACTAGCCGTCTTACTTTTCCTTGCCGCCACCATTCCATGCCAAAGACAATTTAGTCTTAAGTTAGAACTGCGGCAACTATCGATGTAATATAACTTGCTATGATTGAATACATGCATGCTATTTCCTCTGTCCGATTTCTTTTCTTATGGTATATGCCCTACGCTAACTGGAAACTTGCTGGCGTGCAACCTGCCGCGAGCGCTGGGTGCGGGACTTCAGCAGCCTGCTGGAGGTGCAGCAGCCGGCAAGACACCTTGGCGCTCTTGGTGCAGCCACTTAAACTGTTGAGCGCGCTCAAAACAAAATAAGGGTGTAACCAATTATGACAAGGGTTCCTTCGCGTGCAGGTTTTCCATACAAGGGCCGAAATCGTCTAAAGAAAATAGCCTGATCGTAAAAATTGAAAAACTTGCTCAAAGTTTCGCAACTTAGCTTTCTGTCGCTGTACTCCTTCTGGCAAGACATCAATTCTGAACATCGCCCATTGGTATCCATACCTTCCTTCCCCCCCGGCAAACTTGTGCGTGAAGGAACCTTCTATCCTTTGAGAAAAAAAAGAAGAGAAAATGGAGATATGGAACCTTGGTGGTTCGTTAATGCTTACCGGGAGAAAGTGTCATACAATATCTCAGACAAGCATGCATATATATAAACATGGAAATCAACAAGAAATGTACAACACTTAAGCTTATTCAACTGCGCACAGGGTCTGCGCCTACGACCTTCCGCACAGGGTCTGCGCCTAAGATCTTGCCGGGGTAACCTGGCGCGCCAAAGATGTCGGCGTACGACACCTATGGGATCCAAAGGACCCCTTTACGGTTCGGCAGGGAGAGAGGTATGCACAAAGAGCAGAACCGATGATCAACACGAGGGGATTTTTACCCAGGTTCGGGCCACTGATCAGCGTAAAACCCTACTCCTGCTTTAGTTTATTATCGGTGTTTTCGTCCCAGTTCTTGGAGCGCTTGCAATGAACAGTGTGTTCGTGCAGCAGCTACGCATGCAGAATGGGCCGAGAGTGTTCTCCTCCTCTGTAGCAGTTGCCTTGGGCCTCCTTTTATATGCTCAAAGGGGTCACCACAGTGGCAAACTGTTCATACGCGAGGTGTAAAGTAGCTACAGGGTTGTCATACCTAACCACTGGCGGTTTAGGACAAATGCATTTAATGCATCGTGAGGTGTCCGTTTAGGTGTCCCTACTTTCTTGGGGATGGAAAAAGGGGCCATCCCATCAGCACCGCTTAAGCTCGCCTCCACTAGCGCCTTGCCACGCATCCAGAGATGGGACCAGAATGCCAGGCTGGTCGCTGTGCTGGAGCGGTGGCACAGTGGCAGAACCTTCCCGGGGTGCGAATCTTGCCAGGCTCCGCAGGCTACCCCGGCAAGATCTTGCCGGGAGCCGAGCCTCTGGTCTTCAGGTCTCCTTATCTTTTGACCCTTGGCTTGAATGTCTCTTTGATAACCTTAGATTAATCTTCAGCTGTTCCCCGACAAGCCTTGCCGCAGGTATGGCTACAACTGCCCGTGCACAAGTATGGGGTACTAAAGGCCCAATATTTAGTACACCGACAATGTAGGAGCCAATATGAGCATCCAGGTTCCGCTATTGGTTATTGACTGGAGAGGTGTCTCGGTCAAGTCTACATAGTTCTCGAACCCGTAGGGTCCGCACGCTTAACGTTCGTTGACGATATAGTATTATATGAGTTGTGTGATTTGGTGACCAAATGTTGTTCGGAGTCCCGGATGAGATCACGGACATAACGAGGAGTCTCAAAATGGCCAAGAGGTAAAGATTGATATATAGGACGATGGTATTCGGACACCGGAAGTGTTTCGGGGGGTACCGGGTACTTATCGGGTCAGCGGAAGGGGTTCCGGGCACCCCCGGCAAAAGATATGGGCCTTATGGGCCAAGATGGGAAACGCACCAGCCACAAGGGGCTGGTGCGCCCCCCATATGGGCCGAACCAGGAGGAGAAGGAAAGAGGGGAAGGGAAAGGAAAGGGGGGGATTCGGCCTCCCCCTTCCTTCTCTCCCCCTCCTCTTTCCTTCCCCCTCCGGCATATGTGGCAGGGGGGCGCGCGGCTAGGGAGGAGCCCAAGTAGGATTCGGTCCTACTTGGGGCGCCTCCTGGCCTCTCCCCTCCCCCTCCCACCTATATATATGTGGAGGGGGGCGCCCTAGCACACCCCAGACAATTGTTTAGCCGTGTGCGGCGCCCCCCTCCATCGTTTACACCCCCGGTCATATTTTCGTAGTGCTTAGGCGAAGCCCTGCGGAGATCACTTCACCATCACCGTCACCATGCCGTCATGCTGACGAAACTCATCTACTACCTCGACGTCTTTCTGGATCAAGAAGGCGAGGGACGTCACCGAGCTGAACGTGTGCAGAACGCAGAGTTGCCGTACGTTCGGTACTTGATCGGTTGAAGCGCGAAGAAGTTCGACTACATCAACCGCGTTGTGAAACGCTTCCGCTTATGGTCTACGAGGGTACGTAGACACACTCTTCCCCTCGTTGCTATGCATCTCCTTGGATAGATCATTGCGTGTGAGTAGAAATTTTTTTGTTTTCCATGCAACGTTTCCCAACAGCAAGCAATGCTAAAAGTTCACCGAAAGACCACACACCGCAAGGCTAATCTGTGATGAACTTTGGATCTCTTTTCCATGATAAACTTTTATGTGATCAAACCATAGATACCGCGTCGTAGTAGCCACCAATTCTCTCAATTTTGTCATACCTAGGATTTGAACTTCATTGTCCGCCATGCGCAACAAATGCTCCAGTATGGCTCGCCATCTAAGTCAATTGAACATGCTCTTTTGATAACATCATACAAAACCTAGTTGCCTTAAAACTTTCACCGACCATGGACATTCGAAGAGGATATGTCTAATATTGTATGGACCAAGATTACAACCAATTCGCTTTAACCTTCATGTGTTACCTGCCGAAATAGCTCGACAAGGTATAGTACTGTGTGATGCCCTTCAAATAAATATTCTGATTTTTTCAGGCACTATAAATCCCAAACCGAAATCCACGTTTCATTAGGACCTAGTGATCCTGTTGGGGCTTGAATCTTATGTCCAAGTTGGCCCTCCCATTCCAAATACCAAGCTGAGTGATTCGAGAAAAATATCGATCTTTGTAGGACTCCAAGCAATAAAATCCCTCATTTCATGTAAAGGGAGAGGATGGTTAGTATCCTTTGAGTATTAAATTGCCAAAAAGTTTGATTCACCAATTGTGTGTCCCAATCTCCTGTCAAGGGATTAATAAGATCACATACATGAGAGAGAAGATTATTTCCTCTAGTTGTTAACGCGTTTTTCGAAGGTGATTGGGGAATCCATGAGTCCTACCAAATTTTAACCTTCTCACCATCGCTGATCCTCCATATATGACCATGCCTCAGTGTGTCCACCCCTGCCACAATGCTCTGTGAGGTGTCTGATGCTTTCTTATTTAATGTAGCACTCATAAGGGAAAGCAGCGATTTGGCTCCCGGGCTCAGATGTGCCCGGACATGAACAGTAAAATCATTTAAAATACTAGAATTTTTTTGAAAATTTCCAATATTTTTGTGGTGAAAGATGATTGAATGTGTGATGTTCGTGCCAAATTTGAGAACATTTGGACATCTGAGAAGCTCTCAGCAAAAAAGACAAAATTGGGGTCTGTGAAAAAGTATACTATTTTGTACTGTTTAGACCTGATTTTATCTTTTTTGCTGAGACCTGCTCAAATGCCCAAATGCTCTGAAATTTGGCACGAACGTCACGCACTCATGCATCTTTCATCACAAAAAATTGGATTTTTTTAAAAACAAATCTATTTTTTTTATTTTACTGTTCACCGAGTGCATCTGAGCTCGGGTTCCGGATTGAATTGTCGCTCATAAGGTCCCTTTCCGGGAAATATTTAGTCTTTAGAATAGTTTGACACAATGAGTCTGGATTGTCAATGAGGCGCCAAGCTTATTTCGCAAAAAGTGTCATACTAAAGCAATGAATATCCCTAAACCCCATACCCCCTTTGTTCTCTGGTATGCACATCTTCCATCAGGCAAACCAATGCATCTTTCTCTGAGTTGCGGCGTCATCCCACCAAAGACGAGACATCGCATCTGTGATTCCTTTGCAACAAAAAAAGGGGAGTTTTGAAGACGGGCATCGCATAAGTTGACGGTTTTATAACTATATTTTTAGGAATCTGGTTCTTGCTTCCTTTCGGCTTGCTCCCTAAATTGCTCTCTGGATAAAGAAGTAGGGGAAATCGAATCCAATATGTGCAAAGATAATTTATAACTATATTTTTAGATTTGGAAGCTAAACCGATACGATCGAATGCGAAAATAAATATGGCATACATGAGGTTATATCGGGTTGGATTAAGTCGGGCACGTCTCCTGTTCTGTTGCCATATTGATGGGGGGTCATTGCTTCTCGGTTCGAGGTTCCAACCCCTTTTGGTGTGTTGTCAGTGGTTGGCTAGGAGGCCATTGGGGCGGTTGGTTCTCATCCAGTTCGGGTGAGGGTCATGTTGCTTGGTTCGTCTGGTTTACTATTACCTTGGTCGTCATGCGGTCATGTGATGCTACCTAACAAGCTCCCCCGCCAAGGGATGGGTGTAGAATAACACAAAATGGACGTAATCATTTACATCCGACAAAAAACTCTTTCAAATAGTTATCCTTACTTTATATTTGAGTTTGGTTTTTGCACCAATGGAGCAACGGGTGAGAGGTCACCTGGGCGGACTTTGATGAAGTGAAGGAAAAGTGGGCGGAGGAGGGCTCGATGGACAAAGCCATGGAAGAGGACCTGTCGTGATCCGACTGCCGATGGGATCATAGACCCTTCTGCCTGTTGTCTGGGTTGCTCGGAGCAGAGGGGTTCTCGCAGCCCGCAAGAAGTGCAAGGCATCGATCGACAAACATTGGGCTGATGTTGCCATGGTTGAGAAGGAGAGCAATGCTATATAACCGACATGGGCATATGCTTTCTATGGATAAGCATGTCGAATCAATGTTAGTTGTCTCCATGTCGCGGTGCTTTGTTATGGCATTTACGTATGTGCTTGCTTGTTCATAATGTGGTAAGGAATGCCGCGCTCTGCTTTAGTCATGGGCTGGGTGAGCATGTCAGACATTTGTCCTTGTCTCCATTTCCTGCTCTGGTCGGGCAGTGTGTGATGGGAGTCGGTTGTTGTTTACTTCCATGTACAATGCTTTCTAATCGGTGCATGCTCCTGGCACGATCTATGCAAAGGAGCGCTCGGTGTATGTCCGTCGAGGCCTTTTCAACGTGGTTGCTCGAATCAGAAAGGTTGTGATGGAGCACCATTGCATATAAGGGTGTATAGTAGGTAGTAATAGTCCTGCTTAGCCTCATGGTTATCTGTCATTAGTAAATAAAAGGCAAATATAAACGACATATATATGTCATTAGTAAATACAAGGAAAATATAAATATTGTACAAATATAATTATTTGCATGCCATTCAGAAGCAACATCTTTCGAATAGCTTACCTATCTTCTTGGATGCTTTTGGGTTTTTTCCCTTTTGTGGATCATTCATAAAACATGTTGGTCGTAAGTCGATTGCCTTTCTTGGTTGCAATCAAGGCCCAAAAAGTAAGCAATGTATTAGAAAGAAGCATTTATTGAACCATCTCAAAAGCAGGATGTTAACTCATGCGACGTAAGCACGAGCCGTCCCACCAGGGCCAGAGCACGCCAACCGTCCAGCGTCGTGATGGTAATAGTCCGGGCAGGCAGAGCCCCTCCGCATCCGAGCAAGACCAATGAGTGAAACGGGTCCAGCGACGTTGTCCTGTGTTGCATCAGGGTCTGACTCCACGATGTGCGACTTCGCATAGTTTCCACCTGGTGTGGTCGTGTGCAGCTCGAAGAATGATGCAGTGCCTTGTGGAACCTCATCGCTCGTCGCCATTGCTCTGCGTGTGCCGAGGCATGCATTTGTGGTGGGGCACGCCCTGCCGGGACACCGAACGACTATCCCACCATGTGTCTGATTGGTGATGAACTCAGTTCGTAGACGGTGTCTTAATGGGTGATTGAGGTGGGTTTGCTCCTCTTAGATCTACATGGTTGTTTCCCTTGAGTTGGTTTGGATCCTTCCTGCCAATATGTCTCATGGTTAGGTGGGGATGTGGTCGTTCGGTCCTTTTCTTCGCGGACCGTTTGGTTGTCATTAGCATTGTAGTTTGCACATAGTTTCAAAAAATAATTCAAATGGTTCATCTGCCTTTTTGGCATTTCTTAATGATTCTCTTTGGGGATAACTCATAGAACGAACATTTGCTATACATGCCGCCCATAACTTGCTTAATTTTCTGTTTGCGGTTGGTCTTGACAAATGAAGGGGGTGGTTGTATATACACCAATAGCACGCTGGATGAAACCAATGTGTGTTTGGTCATGTGGCTGCTTGCATTCACATTTATATAAGGCACCCTCATGTCCATTAGCGCAACTACAACCACGAAGCAGAGCAGCGGTGTGACCAGGTCTGCTCTGACCATGTCATTGGCCATACGATAGTATGCTGAACAAACACCATATCGTGTCATACAATTGAAGGGTGTCCCGTCCAATACATGACTATGGTTCTATATATAAACAATAAAGAAGGCAAGCAAACCATATGAAAATAGACTCTAACGAATAATACTTAAAAGAAATAGGAACATCGTGTGTTCGATCTTTCCAAACAACAGAAAGAGTAAGAACTTCATATTTAATATATAAAGAAAACATAGTATAGAATACAAAATACAAATCAACTCATCTGATTTCCGGTAGATATTATTTCATATGTATAGAGGGTATTCATATACTATAATATGAATTAAATAAGATATGGATCAAAGAAAAACTACTTCTGGATCCCAAATTAATAAAATAAAGAAGTGAATTTTCAAATTTTAAATAAGGAATAAATCATGTATACATATAAACAACCTTTTCTTAAATCTAAGCAACCCTTAAGTAAATCCAAGCAAACTTTTAATAAATCCAAGCAACCCTTTCGTAAATCCAAGCAAACTTTTCGTAAATTCAAGCAACCTTTTCATAGGCGTCCTCGAATTGGCCCAGGAGATCGAATTGATTATAGAAACATGAGTTTAAATAATAGATTTATTAGTGATAAGGAAAAATATTATCGACACAAATAAATAGATGTTTTATCCATTACGCCCTTGGCACATTTTTCCGGCGGCTAAACCAACAACAAGAGTAGCCTATCGAGTGTCGATGGCATAACATATGTTTGGCATCATCTACCATTACATTGTGTGACTAACAGAGTGATGGCAGCTTCATTTAGTTATCCCCTATCCATTAAGAATCCACGCGCCACATTAGTAAAACATTTAACTAATGAAGGCATGGGTAGATTTAATCTCTGACTCATCAATGTTGATGACTCACAAAGTTGGTTTTGAAAGTCGAAGAAGGCATCCCAGAACACCCCATCCGGCCAGATCATAGCACTGAAAGACCGAGCTCAAAATACGTCGGGTGTGCGCGAGTGCCTAGCTCGGCTTGCACGTCGATCGCATCCGGGATGTTTCATTCATGTCAGGTGGCTGTCGAGTTGTGCCATGGCTTCTTGCCATCACGTCCCCTCGGCCTGATGTCGTGCTTTTGGATTTCTTCCCGGGCGTTTGGACTTTGTGGTCTACCCAAATGTTCTCGATTCACCCCGGTTGTTCCGAGTAGGAGTCCCCGATTTTGACGGGTCAGGTCATGTACCGTAGAGGGGTGTGATCAGTCTTTCTATTGACCTGACTGTTGGGTTGCCTTGGTGGGCCAAAAAAGGACATGCGCAACGATTATCGTTGTTTGTCGTTGGTAATCATACATGCCAGATACAAACACAATACGAACATAATCACTTGCAGTCCACACTGACAATAAACATCCTTCAAATACTTCACCTAAAATTTTGATTGTGTTGTTTCTCTACTTGGCTGCAATTGGTCTCTTCTAATAGTTCACTTGACCTCCAGGTTGTAGTTGGTCTTTGCCCCAATGACGCAACGGGTCATCTAGTATTATTAGCAACACCTCTAATCTTTTGTTGTATCCACGACGACGGCGATGCTCCACTAGATTAATGATCTTGAGTCCTTTTTATTTTTCTCATATTTGATGTCTACTACGCAACCTTCTTCTTGTAGACGTTGTTGGGCCTCCAAGTGCAGAGTTTTGTAGGACAGTAGCAAATTTCCCTCAAGTGGATGACCTAAGGTTTATCAATCCGTGGGAGGCATAGGATGAAGATGGTCTCTCTCAAACAACCCTGCAACCAAATAACAAAGAGTCTCTTGTGTCCCCAACACACCCAATACAATGGTAAATTGTATAGGTGCACTAGTTCAACGAAGAGATGGTGACACAAGTGTAATATGGATGGTAGATATAGGTTTTTGTAATCTGAAAATATAAAAACAACAAGGTAACTAGTAACAAAACTGAGCAAAAACGGTATTGCAATACTTGGAAACAAGGCCTAGGGTTCATACTTTCACTAGTGCAAGTTCTCTCAACAATGATAACATAATTGGATCATATAACAATCCCTTAATGTGCAACAAAGAGTCACTCCAAAGTCACTAATAGCGGAGAATAAACGAAGAGATTATTGTAGGGTACGAAACCACCTCAAAGTTATTCTTTCTGATCGATCTATTGGGCTATTCCTATAAGTGTCACAAACAGCCCTAGAGTTCGTACTAAAATAACACCTTAAGACACACATCAACCAAAACCCTAATGTCACCTAGATACTCCAATGTCACCACAAGTATCCGCGTGTTTGATTATACGATATGCATCACATAATCTCAGATTCATCTATTCAAACCAACACAAAGAACTTCAAAGAGTGCCCCAAAGTTTCTACCGGAGAGTCAAGACGAAAACGTGTGCCAACCCCTATGCATAAGTTCACAAGGTCACATAACCCGCAAGTTGATCACCAAAACATACATCAAGTGGATCACGTGAATATCCCATTGTCACCACAGATAAACATGTGCAAGACATACATCAAGTGTTCTCAAATCCTTAAAGACTCAATCCGATAAGATAACTTCATAGGGAAAACTCAATTCATTACACGAAGGTAGAGGGGGAGAAACATCATAAGATCCGACTATAATAGCAAAGCTCGCAGTACATCAAGGTCGTGCCAAATCAAGAATACGAGAGAGAGAGATCAAACACATAGCTACTGGTACATACCCTTAGCCCCGAGGGTGAACTACTCCATCCTCGTCATGGAGAGCGTCGGGATGATGAAGATGACCACTGGTGATGGTTTCCCCCTCCGGCAGGGTACCGGAACAGGGTACCGAGAGGTTTTTCGTGGCTACAGAGGCTTGCGGTGACGGAACTCCCGATCTAGGTTTCTTTCTGGGGGTTTATGGATTTAAAGGAATTTTTGGCGTCGGTTTCACGTCAGGGGGGTCCACGAGTCAGCGACAAGGCAGGGGGCGTGCCCTAGGTGGGTGGGGGCGCCCTCCACCCTTGTCGTTGACTAGGGACTCTTCTGGCCCAACTCTTTTGCTTCGGGGGCTTCTTCTGGACCATAAAAAATCACCGTAAATTTTCAGATCATTTGGACTCCGTTTGATATTCCTTTTCTGCGAAACTCAAAAACAAGGAAAAAAAAACAGAAACTGGCACTGGGCTCTAGGTTAATAGGTTAGTCCCAAAAATCATATAAAATAGCATATAAATGCATATAAAACATCCAAGATGGATAATATAATAGCATGGAACAATCAAGAATTATAGATACGTTGGAGACTTATCAAGCATCCCCAAGCTTAATTCCTGCTCGTCCTCAAGTAGGTAAATGATAAAAACAAATTTTTTGATGTGGAATGCTAGCAAGTGCACAAGTTTGATCAATGATAATTTCAATCACTTTTTCTAGCATCATTATATATCATAAATAGTAGCTCATCTCATAAAACTTCTTATGATCAAGTAGCAAACTATTCACATGTTAAAGCATAGATCATAAACTTTCTTGAAAACTAACAAACTAGGTTCTCAGTCATCAAACAATTGCAATTCATCTTATTTTCGGGAAGGGTCTATGTAAGAGCTTTGATTTAGCAAATCCCACATACTCAACTATCATATAGTCTTCCATGATTGCTACCACTCAAAGCATATTTTTAGAACAAATAGCATCCATTGAACACAGAGAAAGATAGGGGCTTAATGTTTCGCCTCCCAACTTATTTATCATATAGATAATTGTCAACAATAATAATTCATGATCAAATATATTTGAATGGCCATATATGCTTAGATCTTTCCCTACCACATGATGCTTGCCAACTAAAGAGTAGGTTGGAATGAGAAGGAATACTATTGACTCTTGCATAAAAGTAAAAGATAGGCCCTTTGTAGAGGGAAGCAGGGATTTGCAGAGGTGCCAGAGCTCGAAGCTTTTAAAACAGAGATGAAAATAATTTTGAGAGGCATGCTTTCATTGTCAACATAACAACCAAGAGTTCCCAATATCTTCCATACTAGATACATTATAGGTGGTTCCCAAACAGAAAGGTAAAGTTTTTATTCCCCCTCCACCAACAATCACACTCCACGGCTGATCCGAAACAATGGGTATCGTACATACCAACAACAGTCCTGGGAGAGTTTTGTTTAATTATTTGCGATTTTGTTTTTGATCTTTTGATCATAGGACTGGGCATCCCAATTACCAGCCACTCTCTCGTGAATGATAAGTGAATAAACACTCATCGTGAGAATAACCCACCTAGCATGGAAGATACTGACAGCCCCTAGTCGCCACATGAGCGATTCGGGCATACAAAACAGATTATTATTTGAAGGTTTAGAGTTTGGCACATGCAAATTTACTTGGAACGGCAGGTAAATACCGCATATAGGTAGATATGGTGGACACTCATGGAAGAAACTTGGTTCAAGGATTTTGGATGCACAAGCAGTAATCCTGCTTAGTACAGAAATTTTGGCTAGCAAAAGATTCTAAAAAGCAAGCACCACATGTTGGAGGATCCATAACTATATAACTTCTATACAAATATACCCAAACATAACTCATTACGTTGTCTTCCTTGTTCAACTTCAACTAATTTGATCAAGTTTGAAAATAATTAATGGGGCTCACAATCATAGAAGATGTCCAATATAGTATATTTATATGTGAAATCTCTCTTCCTTCAATATTCTTTCATGAATTGTTCAAGTGACCAATACTATGTTTGCTAACTGTCAATAAATTTACCACCTCTACTTCTTATATGTGAAGTCACTACTCCCCATGGTGTAAGCATATGAAGCATACATAAATTCAGATTTATGATATTCAATTCATTCAACCATTTACTCATAGGATATAAGTGAAGCATGAGAGTAAATGACAAACTACTCCAAAAAAATAAAAGTGAAGATCAATGAGTAGTTGAATAATTATGTAGCTATGTGAAGACTCTCTCATTTAAAAATTTCAGATCTAATGTATTTCATTCAAACAGCAAGCAAAACAAAATAAAATGACATTCCAAATATAGCACAACCAATGTGAAGAAGCAAAAACTTAGGCTCAACCGAGGCTAACCGATAATTGTTGATGAAGAAAGGTGGGATGCCAACCGGGGCATCCCCAAGCTTAGATGCTTGAGGCTTCTTGAAATATTGACTTGGGATGCCTTGGGCATCCCCAAGCTTGAGCTTTTGTGTCTCCTTAATTCCTCTTATATCACGGTTTTCCTAAATCTTAAAAACTTCATCCACACAAAACTCAACAACAACTCGTGAGATAAGTTAGTATAAATCAACGCAAAACCTTATCATTCTCTACTGTAGAAAATCACTAAAATTATAATTTGATATTGCCTACTAAATGCCTCTACATATTTAACACTCCTATCCTCAAATAGGATAATTAAACAAGCAAACATATGCAAACATAACAGCAATTTGTCTAAACAGAACAGTCTGTAAAGAATGCAAGAGGAATCATACTTCCCTAACTCCAAAAATTCTGAAAAATTTCCACACTGTAGAAAATTTGTTGTTACTCATTGTGTAAAAGTTTCAAGATTTTATCATGTTCTGACTATTCACAAATATTCAAAACATAACAGCAAGCTTTCTGTTTTCAAACAGCAACATATAGACTTGCAAAATAAGCATGGTAAAGGCTATACTTGACATTTTTATTGAAATAAAAGATACAAAACATTACTCTAAATAACAGCAAGCAAATATAAACAAAATAAAATGACACTCCAAGAAAAACTCATATCATGTGGTGAATAAAAATATAGCCTCAAGTAAATTTACCGATAGACGAAGACGAAAGAGGGGATGCCATCCGGGGCATCCCCAAGCTTAGGCTCTTGGTTGTCCTTGAATATTAACTTGGGGTGCCTTGGTAATCCCCAAGCTTAGGCTCTTGCCACTCCTTATTCCGTAGTCCATCAAATCTTTACCCAAAACTTGAAAACTTCACAACACAAAACTCAACAGAAAATCTTATGAGCTCCGTTAGTATAAGAAAATAAATCACCACTTAGGTACTGTCATGAACTCATTCTAAATTCATATTGGTGTTATATCTACTGTATTCCAACTTCTCCATGGTTTATACTCTCCGATACTACTCATAGATTCATCAAAATAAGCAAACAACACATGAAAAACAGAATCTGTTTAAAAGAGAACAGTCTGTAGTAATCTTGAAACTTCCCATACCTATGTAACTCCAAAAATTCTGAAAAATTAGGAAATCGTAGACAATTTGTATATAAATCATTTTTAAAAAATTCAGATCAAAATCACATTCCAGTGAAGTTTCAAAATTCCTGGACTGAGCGCAAAAGTTTCTGTTTTTGCACAGAATCAAGTCAACTATCATCCACACTATCCCAAAGGCTTTACTTGGCACTTTATTGAAACAAAAGCTATAAAACATGATTACTACAGTAGCTTAATCATGTGAACACACAAAAACAGTAGGGGTAAATGTTGGGTTGTCTCCCAACAAGCGCTTTTCTTTAATGCCTTTTTAGCTAGGCATGATGATTTCAATGATGCTCACATGAAAGATAAGAATTGAAACATAATGGGAGCATCATGAAGCATATGACTAGCACATTTAAGTCTAACCCACTTCCTATGCATAGGGATTTTGTGATAAAAAAACTTATGGGAACAAGAATCAACTAGCCTAGGAAGGTAAAACAAGCAAAACTTCAAGATTTTCAACACATAGAGAGAAAACTTGATATAATTGCAATATGTAAAAGCATATGCTCCCCTATCATAGTAATTTTCAGTAGCATCATGAATGAATTCAACAATATAACCATCACATAAAGCATTATCTTCATGATGCACAAGCATAGAAATTTTATTACTCTCCACATAAGCAAAATTATCCTCATGAATAGTAGTGGGAGCAAACTCAACAAAATAACTATCATGTGAGGCATAATCCAATTAAAAATTAAAATCATGATGAAAAGTTTCATGGTTATCATTATTCTTTATAGCGTACATGTCATCACAATAATCATCATAGATAGCAACTTTGTTCTCATAATCAATTGGAACCTCTTCCAAAATAGTGGATTCATCACTAAATAAAGTCATGACCTCTCCAAATCCACTCTCATAATTATCACAATAAGATTCAACACCCTCCAAAATAGTGGGATCATTACTTCCTAAAGTTGACACTCTTCCGAACCCACTTTCATCAATATAATCATCATAAATAGGAGGCATGCTATCATCATAATAAATTTGCTCATCAAAACTTGGGGGACTAGAAGTATCATCTTCATCAAACATAGCATCCCCAAGCTTGTGGCTTTGCATATCATTAGCATCATGGATATTCAAAGAATTCGTACTAACAACATTGCAATCATGCTCATCATTCAAAAATTTAGTGCCAAACATTTTATAGACTTCTTCTTCTAACACTTGAGCACAATTTTCCTTTCCATCATTTTCACGAAAGACATTAAAAAGATGAAGCATATGAGGCAACCTCAATTCCATATTTTTGTAGTTTTCTTTTATAAACTAAACTAGTGATAAAACAAGAAACTAAAAGATTCGATTGCAAGATCTAAAGATATACCTTCAAGCACTAACCTCCCCGGCAACAGCGCCAGAAAAGAGCTTCGTTGATGGGATGTGAGTGCCGCTTACCTAGCCTCCCCGGCAACGGCGCGAGAAAAGAGCTTGATGTCTACTACGCAACCTTCTTATTGTAGACGTTGTTGGGCCTCCAAGTGCAGAGTTTTGTAGGACAGTAGCAAATTTCCCTCAAGTGGGTGACCTAAGGTTTATCAATCCGTGGGAGGCGTAGGATAAAGATGGTCTCTCTCAAACAACCCTGCAACCAAATAACAAAGAGTCTCTTGTGTCCCCAACACACCCAATACAATGGTAAATTGTATAGGTGCACTAGTTCGGCGAAGAGATGGTGATACAAGTGTAATATGGATGGTAGATATAGGTTTTTGTAATCTGAAAATATAAAAACAGCAAGGTAACTAGTAACAAAAGTGAGCAAAAACGGTATTGCAATACTTGGAAACAAGGCCTAGGGTTCATACTTTCACTAGTGCAAGTTCTCTCAACAATGATAACATAATTGGATCATATAACAATCCCTCAATGTGCAACAAAGAGTCACTCCAAAGTCACTAATAGCGGAGAATAAACGAAGAGATTATTGTAGGGTACGAAACCACCTCAAAGTTATTCTTTATGATCGATCTATTGGGCTATTCCTATAAGTGTCACAAACAGCCCTAGAGTTCGTACTAAAATAACACCTTAAGACACACATCAACCAAAACCCTAATGTCACCTAGATACTCCAATGTCACCACAAGTATCCGCGTGTTTGATTATACGATATGCATCACATAATCTCAGATTCATCTATTCAAACCAACACAAAGAACTTCAAAGAGTGCCCCAAAGTTTCTACCGGAGAGTCAAGACGAAAGCGTGTGCCAACCCCTATGCATAAGTTCACAAGGTCACAAAACCCGCAAGTTGATCACCAAAACATACATCAAGTGGATCATGTGAATATCCCATTGTCACCACAGATAAACACATGCAAGACATACATCAAGTGTTCTCAAATCCTTAAAGACTCAATCCCATAAGATAACTTCAAAGGGAAAACTCAATTCATTACAAGAAGGTAGAGGGGGAGAAACATCATAAGATCCGACTATAATAGCAAAGCTCGCGGTACATCAAGATCGTGCTAAATCAAGAACACGAGAGAGAGATCAAACACATAGCTACTGGTACATACCCTCAGCCCCGAGGGTGAACTACTCCCTCCTCGTCATGGAGAGCGCCGAGATGATGAAGATGGCCACCGGTGATAGTTCCCCCCCCCCCGGCAGGGTGCCGGAACAGGGTCCCGAGAGGTTTTTCGTGGCTACAGAGGCTTGCAGTGGCGGAACTCCCGATCTAGGTTTCTTTCTGGGGGTTTCTGGATTTATAGGAATTTTTGGCGTCGGTTTCACATCAGGGGGGGTTCACGAGTCAGCGACAAGGCAGGGGGGCGCGCCCTAGGGGGGTGGGGGCGCCCTCCACCCTTGTCATTGACTCGGGACTCTTCTGGCCCAACTCTTTTGCTTCGGGGGCTTCTTCTGGTCCATAAAAAATCACCGTAAATTTTCAGCTCATTTGGACTCCGTTTGATATTCCTTTTCTGCGAAACTCAAAAACAAGGAAAAAACAGAAACTGGCACTGGGCTCTAGGTTAATAGGTTAGTCCCAAAAATCATATAAAATAGCATATAAATGCATATAAAACAACCAAGATAGATAATATAATAGCATGGAACAATCAAAAATTATAGATACGTTGGAGACGTATCAATATTCCATAACAAGTATTTTAGAAGAACGATGGAGTACAATCGTCCACCTGAACTTGTTGTAATTTGCTTCCAAGGAGGGGCGCAGGCCCAGGGACAAAAGGGCAAGGGTGCAATCTATAGCAATTCAACATCCATGATACTCTCGTGTCGTGACTCCCAGACACTCCTCACGTCACCTCCTCCAGGGCGGCCGGGGGCGCTAACCCTAGCCGCCGCCATCTCCTCCATCCTCCCCTCTCCTCTCGCCGCCCCTAGAGGTGGCTGCAGGGAAAGCCTGTGCACTGCCTATGAAGGGGGCGGTGGGGATCTCGTGTCCTACGGCTGTGGTGTGGCTGCCTGAGGGGTTGTAAACGGCGGCGCGAGATCTTCGTTCAGCGGCTCTTCCTCCCGGCAGCGTGAAGTCCCATGAAAACATGGGGACAACGGACTCTGTGGAGATCTACGACGCAAGGGCCCCAGAGCAGCGGCTCCGAACACGGCGGCGGCGGCATCCCCTTTGTCGGGGATGACGGGCCAGGAGGTGGCTTCATGTGGCGATGTCTGGGGGCGCCGGACAAGGGATCATTGATACGTCTCCAACGTATCTATAATTTTTGATTGTTCCATGCTATTATATTATCTGTTTTGGATGTTTTATATGCATTAATATGCTATTTTATATTATTTTTGGGACTAACTTATTAACCCAGAGCCCAGTGCCAGTTTCTGTTTTTTCCTTGTTTTAGAGTTTTACAGAAAAGGAATATCAAACGGAGTCCAAACGGAATAAAACTTTCGCGATGATTTTTCTTGGACCAGAAGACACACGTAGGACTTGGGGAGGAAGTCAGAAGAGTCCGAGGGCTCCACAAGCCCTCAGGACGCGCCCTAGGGGGGGCGCCCCCTGGCTTGTGGGCCCCCCGGGAGTCCTTCAACCCTAATCTTTGGCCTATAAATTCAGAAATATTCCCAAACCACCAGAAGTGTCCACCAAAATACTTTTTCGCTGCCGTAACCTTTTGTATCCGTGAGATCCCATCTTGGGGCCATTTTCGGCAATCTGCCGAAGGGGGATTCGATCACGGAGGGCTTCTACATCAACCCTATTGCCCTTCCGATGAAGCGTGAGTAGTTTACCACAGACCTACGGGTCCATAGCTAGTAGCTAGATGGCTTCTTCTCTCTCTTTGATCTTCAATACAATGTTCTCCTTGATGTTCTTGGAGATCTATCCGATGTAATATTCGTTTGCGGTGTGTTTGTCGAGATCCAATGAATTGTGGATTTAAGATCAGATTATCTATGAATATTATTTGAGTCTTTTCTGAATTCTTATATGCATGATTTGATATCTTTGTATTTCTCTTAGAATTATCGGTTTGGTTTGGCCAACTAGATTGGTTCTTTTTGCAATGGGAGAGGTGCTTAGTTTTGGGTTCAATCTTGCAGTGTCCTCACCCAGTGACATAGTAGGGGTAGCGAGGCACGTATTGTATTTTTGCCATCAAGGGTAAAAAGATGGGGTTTTCATCATATTGCTTGAGTTTATCCCTCTACATCATGCCATCTTACTTAAGGCGTTACTTCGTTCTTATGAACTTAATACTCTAGATGCGTGCTGGATATCGGTCGATGTGTGGAGTAATAGTAGTAGATGCAGGCAGGAGTCGGTCAACTTGACACGAACGTGATGCCTATATTCATAATCATTGCCTTGGATATCATCATAACTTTGCGCTTTTCTATCAATTGCTCGACAGTAATTTGTTCACCCATCGTATGCTTTCTTTCAAGAGAGAAGCTTCTAGTGAAACCTATGGCCCCCGGGTCTATTTTCCATCATATATTTTCATATCTGTAAACCAAAAAACCCAAAAATACCTTGCTGCAATTTATTTACTTTTATTTTGTTTTATGTTTTAGTAATCTTTTATATCTATCTCTATCAGATCTCATCCTTGCAAGTGACCGTGAAGGGATTGACAACCCCTTTGTCGCGTTGGGTGCAAGTGTTTGATTGTTTGTGCAGGTGCATAGATTGGAGACTTGCGTGTACCTCCTACTGTATTGATACCTTGGTTCTCAAACTGAGGGAAATACTTATCTCTACTTTGCTGCATCACCCTTTCCTCTTCAAGGGAAAAACCAACGCAAGCTCAAGAAGTAGCAATCATATATCCAGGTTTGTCGCTGGAGGCGTGGTGGCCGAAGCTTTCTTCGGCATCAACGATGCTTGATGCAGGAGATTCGCAACCCTCCAGGGTTTGCAGATCAGAAGCCAGCGATGGGTTCAAGAAGGTGTGACTGCCGGTAAAAACCGCGCCGACTTCAGTCATGGCGGACGATGACGGCGCATTTGCGTCGTTTCCTTGTTAGAGGTATCATTGTTGTAGTTGTCGTCTTCCCACACACGCTACTAGGGGGAAACCCTAGATCTGGTCTCTCGAATCGGATGATGGTGGCGTGCGGGATATTTTTCCCTCATGGGGGCATCGTTTTTTACAGCATGTGTTGGCTGCAAGTGTCCTGAGATGGAGCGACGTGGTTTTCCGAGTCGAAGACAGCGAGTCTTGGCGGAGCGGTGTAGCTAGATTTCGGCGGCGGACTCTTGATGATGGACGAGCGCAGGGCGGTGGCATCGATGGCGGCCTGACAAGATCGTTTCATTGATCCCTGCACTGAAGATGGGTTCGCAGAAGACGGTGGTGGCAACTTCTGGAGCTTGCGCATGCAATGTGCGCTACGGATCTGCTGAACCGGTGCTCCGGTTTTAGATGGTATATGTCTAGGGGTGAGGTCAAGGCAAGACACCCTAATCATGACCACCATTATCACCAAGTTTGTAGGTGGAGTGACTTTTGTCACCTAGAAGGTGGATTCAAAAGGATTGATGTTTTATCTTGTAAGGGCATCTCCAATGGCAACCTGCAAATTTCCTCCCGCATACGTCCGCGGACTAGGGGGGGGGGGGCCAGTCAGCGGACACGGATGCGGGAGGACGGCATCCAACCGTAGCCACATACATCCGGCCTTCCTCATTTTTTTTCAAGTTTGCACGATCAAATAGCCGCATGCAAAGGGTACAGGCGTTCAAATAGCCGCATGCAGGACTAGTTCAAATCTGAAAAAGTTCAAATATTACATCCCAACATTGTTGTCCCCTTTCACCGCCCACTGATGCTCAATCAGATCTTCCTTCAGCTGCTCGTGAGTTGGTCGGTGCCGAATTTGTTGATGCATTTGAATAAATTCTTGAAATGTGGCTGGATTCTGGTCCAGAAGTTGGATAGGATCACCCATGTTCTCAAATTCCAGAGTTGCGGGAGCATCATCACCCTCATCCTCGACGATCATGTTGTGCATGATCACACAACATGTCATCACCTCCCACAAGGTCTCTGGAACCCATTGTTTTGCAGGTCCACGAACAACTGCAAAACAAGCATGTAGAACTCAAAATGCCCTCTCGTCATCCTTTCTAGATGCTTCTTGTCTTTGGGCGAAGTAAGCCTTTTTATGGCCAACTGGATTTGAGATGGTGCTGACAAAGGTAGCCCATGGAGGATAGATACCGTCAACCAGATAGTAGCCATGTTGTACTCATGTCCATTGACAGTATAGTGGCAAGGAGGAGCTTTTTTCCTTCAGTCAGTCTCACAAACAACGACGATCGTTGCAGCACATTGATGTCATTGTGAGACCCGGGCATGCCAAAGAAAGCGTGCCAAATCCAAAGATCCAGTGATGCAAATACTTCAAGAATGATGGTGGGCTTCTTAACATGACCTTGATATTGCCCTTGTAAATCCTTCGGGCAGTTCTTCCATTTCCAATGCATGTAGTCAAGAGATCCAAGCAAACCTGGCCACCCTCTTGCTTCTGAGATTGCCAAGAGCCTCTCAATGTCTGCCACAGTTGGTTCTCTCAGGTACTAAGGTCCGAACACCTCGACCATGACAGTTGCAAACCCAACCATGGCATCTCTGGATGTGCTCTCAAACATCCGTAGGTACTCGTCCCACGAATCAGCAGTCGTGCCATATGCAAGCATCTGGAGTGCGGCCATGCACTTTTGGTAACCAGAGAAGCCAATCGTTCCCACGACATCCTTCTTTAGGATGAAGTAGGCATCGTAGGACCGGACACCATGGTACAAATGATCGTACATAGTCTTGCGCATCCAAAAACACCGGCAAAATGGTCAGCTAATAGTGCATCGGGGGCAAAGTAGTCGTCCATCAGTGTCAAATGCCTGCGCGCCCTATTGCGGTTGAGCACCTGATGACCCTTGATCGAGCCCTTCAAATTGAGAACATGCTCCTCCGCATGCTCCGTGTCTTCAAGGACTGTCTGCATCATCACCATCTCATCGGAGTACTCCTCCTCGTTCGATGAGCCATCGGACGACTCAACATACTGCTCGTATATGTGCTCCAGATCAGAATCCATTACTAGAAAGAAGAAGGGACAACTATTTTCAGCTCCGGCGATTCATCAAACAGTTGTCGGGCATGGTGAGAATAGCAGTAGAGGATGGTACCTGACGGAGCGGTCAGAGGACATGGGTTGAATGGAGACAGAGCAGAAGCGGCGGGGAGCTCTACTGGAGCACTGGAGGTGACGAAGGCGTAGAGTTCCGACAGGGGTGTGGCGTGGTGGCCGGGGTGGTGGAACGGCGGCGAAGGCAAGAGAGAAATAAAGAAGGAGAGAAAATGAGGAGGATGGAGTCGCGGGTCTGGGAAGGGTTTTGGGTGGACCGGAGATCTCGGATTCATATGTTTCGCGTGTCCGTACGCCCGCAAACCTCCCCCACTTTTGTCTCCGGTTTGCAGGAGAAATCGCGTCCGGACCACCCCGTGGACCGATACAGGCCCGCATTGGATGACTCCCACGGTCCGAACGGATGCAGGCGGTTTGCGGTTCCGCCTTAGAGATGCCCTAAGACATCGGTATAATAATAATTGTGTGCATCAAGTCAGCGTGTTTGGCTACAATGGGGAAATGGTGTGGGTATTTACATGTGGGAATTTAGTAGGTGACGGTGTACTGGACTAGGGGGAGCTAAGCTAGTCGGCTCGTGGTCCTTGGTGATACGTCTCCATCGTATCTATAATTTTTGATTGTTCCATGCCAATATTATACAACTTTCACATATTTTTGGCAACATTTTATGTGATTTATTGGACTAACATATTGATCCAGTGCCTAGTGCCAAGTCTTGTTTGTTGCATGTTTTTGTTTCACAGAATATCCATATCAAACGAAGTCCAAACGCGATAAAAATTTATTGAGAATTATTTTGAAATATATGTGATTTTTGGGAGGTGGAATCAACACAAACGGAGGCCCACGGCCTCCACTACCCACCAGGGCGCGCCAGGCACCCCCAGGCACGCCCAGGTGTCTTGTGGGCTCCCCGTAAGTCGGTTGGGCTCTTCTTCGGTAGGAAGAAATATAATTTATGGAAAAAATCATGTAAAAATTTCAGCGCAATCTGAGTTATGGATCTCAGGGAATTTAACAAACGGTGAAGGGCCAGAAAACAGGAACGCGAGACAGAAGAGAACAGAGAGGGAGATCCAATCTCAGAGGGGATCCCACCCCTCGCCATGGAGGCCATGGACTAGAGGGGGAACTCTCCTCCCATCTAGGGGGGAGGCCAAGGAAGAAGAAGAAGGAGGGGGGCTCTCTCCCCCTCTCTCCCGGTGGCGCCGGAACGCCGCCGGGGCAATCATCGTGTGACGGCGATCTACTCCAACAACTCCGTCATCTTCACCAACATCTTCATCACCTTCCCCCATCTATACTCAGCGGTCCTCTCTCCCGCAACCCACTATACCCTCTACTTGAACATGGTGCTTTATGCTTCATATTATTATCCAATGATATGTTGCCATCCTATGATGCTTGAGTAGATTTTTGTTGTCCTATCGGTAATTGGTGAATTGCTATGATTGGTTTAATTTGCTTGTGGTTATGTTGCTGTCCTTTGGTGCCCATCATATGAGCGCGCGTGTGGATCACACCATAGGGTTAGTTGTATGTTGATAGGACTATGCATTGGAGGGCAAGGGTGACAGAAGCTTCTTCCTACCATAGAAATTGATGCATACGGGATTGAAGGGGGGCCAATATATATCTTAATGCTATGGTTGGGTTTACCTTAATGAGCGTTAGTAGTTGCGGATGCTTGCTAATAGTTCCAATCATAAGTGCATAGAATTCCAAGTAAGAATGACATGCTACCAGTGGCCTCTCCCACATAAAAACTTGCTATCGATCTAGTAACATAGTCAATTGGTTAGGGACAATTCCGCAAATCCTACCACTACTAATCCACACTCGCTATACTAATTTAATTGTACTTTAATTAGAACAGCACCTACTTTTTATTTTTACGTTCTTTATTATATTGCAAACTTATCCCTTCATACCTACAAAGCACTTCTAGTTATATTCTTGTTCTAGGTAAAGCAAACGTTAAGTGTGCGTAGAGTTGTATCGGTGGTCGATAGAACTTGACGGAATATTTGTTCTACCTTTAGCTCCTCGTTGAGTTGGACACTCTTATTTATCAAAAAAGGCTACAAACTATCCCCTATACTTGTGGGTTATCAAGACCTTTTTCTGGCGCCGTTGCCAGGGAGCAATAGCGTGGGGTGAATATTCTCGTGTGTGCTTGTTTGCTTTATCACTAAGTAGTTTTTATTTTCTATTCTAAGTTGTTATCTATCTTTAGTTATGGATATGGAGCACGAAATACCAAAAAAAAATTGTTGTACTTGCTACTCATGGAGATGGGGAACCTCCTAAAACCCTCGATGCTCGTTATGTGAAAAATATTAAACACTACTTTGATAATCCTGAGAAAACCCCATTCAACTTGATAATGGGAGACACGTTGGATCAATGTGAATACTTTACTGATTATCGCTTGACTCAAAAAGGGAAACGGTTATGGGATCAAATTGATATGTTGCATTGGTATGCTTGGAATTTATGCCAGAGATATGATTATACTTGTTGCTCTAGGATGAAGGCTCCACACCTTCCCTTTTCATGCAAATTTAATGATAATGAAACCTTACCTTCTTATGCTAATGGTAGATATGATTACTATAATGTGGAACGAATAGAAGAATTTATTGCTTTTAAGGGTGCTTATGAAATTGAATCTATGTTTCAAAAGTATGAAGATTTTGATGATGCAGTTTATAGGCCTGAAAATTTTGCTATACTTAAATATTGCTATGAAAATTATAAATATAATGCCGATATTAATGAGTTTATTAATAAAGTCTCCGATGTCCAAGAAGAGACTAATATTTCTCAGGATACTATGGAAGAAGAAATTGATGAAATTGTGAGCTCATTAGATGAAAAGGATGAGGAGGAGAGCGAAGAAGAAAAGGAGGAAGAGCGGATTAGCTACCCCAGCCCACCTTCTAATGAGAGTAACTCTTTATCCCATACATTGTTTAATGTCCCTTCGTTCTTACCGAAGGATGAATGCTATGATAATTGCTATGATCCCTTGGATTCATTTGAAATATCCCTTTTTGATGAAATTGATGCTTGTTATGCTTGTGGCCATGATGCCAATTTGAATTATGTTTATGAAGATGAACTTGCCATAAATCCTTATGTTAAGGATGAAATTGTTGCTATTGCACCCACACATGATAATCCTATTATCTTTTTGAATTCTCCCAACTACACTGTATCGGAGAAGTTTGCGCTTATTAAGGATTACATTGATGGGTTGCCTTTTACCGTTGCACATGATAATTTTGATGAATATAATATGCATGTGCTTGCTGCTCCTGCTTGCAATTATTATGAGAGAGGAACTACATCTCCGCCTCTCTATGTTTCCAATACGATAAAATTGCAAGAAACTGCTTATGCTATGTATTGGCCTTTACTTGATGTGCATGAATTGTTATTTTATGACATGATGATGCATAGGAAGAGATTTATACTTCGTCATTGCATGATATATGTTTCTTTGTGCTCACTACTAAATTGCAAATCATTGGTAATTAAAATTGGCTTTGATATACCTTGGGATCCGGGTGGATCGATTACTTGAGCACTTTATGCCTAGCTTAATGGCTTTAAAGAAAGCGCTGCTAGGGAGACACCCCAAAAGTTGTAGAGAGTCATTTTATTCTATTGAGTGCTTTTATAAAGTTTAAAAACAAAAAAATATAGAGGGGAACTTTAAAAACTTTTTCAAAAAGAGAAGCGGTTGGAAGGTTATGCATTGGAGAAGTGAGGGTCGACCTTGAACACTTGTGTTCATGCTCATGGAAACAATGTAGAATTTTTCATGGAAGTTTCTCACAAAAATAATTATCCCCTTGTACAAATCCATTGTATTATAAAAATAATGTGCCAAGATTTGCCTTTAGGATGATTAGATTGCTTGTTGGTATGTGCGGTGCAAAAACAGAAACTTTGGCTGTAGTGCATGATTTTAAATTTTTTACTGGAACATCAAAAGTTTCTAAAATCTTTACACAGTACTGATATGCAAATTTTTTATTTTTTCCTAATTTTTCAGATTTTTTGGAGTTACAGAAGTATGGTCAATGTTCAGATTGCTACAGACTGTCCTATTTTTGACAGATTCTGTTTTTGATGCATTGTTTTGCTTGTTTTGATGAAACTATCGATTGTATCGGTGGTATAAGCCATGGAGAAGTTATAATACAGTAGCTACAATGCAAAAAAAATATTAATTGGTTTGCAACAATACTTAAAGTAGTGATTTGCATTATTATACTAACGGATCTCACTGAGTTTCCTGTTAAGTTTTGTGTGGATGAAGTGTTCAAAGATCGAGGAGGTCTCAATATGAGGAGAAGGAGGAGAGGCAAGAGTTCAAGCTTGGGGATTCCCAAGGCACCCCAAGTAAATATCCAAGGAGACTCAAGCGTCTAAGCTTGGGGATGCCCCGGAAGGCATCCCATCTTTCTTCAACAAGTATCGGTATGTTTTCATTTTCGTTTCGTTCATGTGATATGTGTAAATCTTGGAGCGTCTTTTGTGTTTAGTTTTCATTTTTCTTTTATGCACCATGCTGGTATGACATAGTCCATGGTTGATTTATAGAATGCTCATTGCACTTCACTTGTATCTTTTGAGTATGGCTTTATAGAATGCTTCTTGTGCTTCACTTATATCATTTGAAGTTTGGATTGCCTGTTTCTCTTCACATGGAAAACCGTTATTTGTAGAATGCTCTTTTGCTTCACTTATACTTATTAGAGCATGGTCTTTTGTAGAAAGAATTAAACTCTCATGCTTCACTTATATCTATTTAGAGAGTCAAGAGGAATTGGTCATTTGCATGGTTAGTCATGAAATCCTACATAAAACTTGTGGATCACTGAATATGATATGTTTGATTCCTTGCAATAGTTTTGCGATATAGAGATGATAATATGTGGGAGGTACTAGTAAATGGTTGTTATTAGTAGGAATATTGGTGTTAAGGTTTGTGATTCCCGAAGCTTGCACGTATAGTCTCTCGTTATGCTATGAAGTTGGAGCATGATTTATTAATGATTGTCTTCCTTATGAGTGGCGGTCGGGGACGAGCGATGGTCTTTTCCTACCAATCTATCCCCCTAGGGGCATGCGTAGTAGTACTTTGCTTTGAGGGCTAATAAACTTTCACAATAAGTATATGAGTTCTTTATGACTAATGTGAGTCCATGGATTATACACACTCTTACCTTTCCGCAATTTGCTAGCCTCTACAGTACCGTGAATTGCCCTTTCTCACCTCTAGATGAGGTGCAAACTTCGCAGGTGCATCCAAACCCCGTGATATGATATGCTCTATCACACATAAGCCTTATTATATCTTCCTCAAAATAGCCACCATACCTACCTATTATGGCATTTCCGTAGCCATTCCGGGATATATTGCCATGCAACTTCCACTGCTTCCATTTTGATGACTTGAGCATTCACCGTCATACTGCTTTGCATGATCGTAAGATAGCTAGCATGATATTTCCATGGCTTGTCCGTTTTTTGATGTCCTTGCTACGCTAGATCATTGCACATCCTGGTACACTGACAGAGGCATTCATATAGAGTCATACTTTATTCTAGGTATCGAGATGTAATATTGAGTTGTAAGTAAATAGAAGTCTGATGATCATCATTATTCATTATTAGAGCATGTCCCAGTGAGAAAAGGATGATGGAAACTATGATTCCCCCACAAGTCGGGATGAGGCTCCGGGCAAATATAAAAAAAGAAAAAAAAAGTGAGGCCAAAAAGAGCCCAAGAAAAAAAGAAAAAAAAGGAAAAAAATGAGAGAAAAGAGAGAAGGGGCATGCTAATTCCACACTTGTGCTTCAAAGTAGCACTATGTTTTTCATATAGAGAGTCTCCTATGTTGTCACTTTCATACACTAGTGGGAATTTTTCATCATAGAGTTAGACGCACACCCACTTAGTTTTCAGTTTGAGCTTTCATACACTTATAGCTCTTAGTGCATCCGTTGCATGGCAATGCCTACTCCTTGCATCGACATCAATTGATGGGCATCTCCATAGGCCGTTGATTAGCCGCGTCGATGTGAGACTTTCTTACCTTTTTGTCTTCTCTATGTTTACTCCTATCATCATACTCTATTCCATCCATAGTGTTATGTCCATGGCTTGCACTCATGTATTTGCGTGAGGGTTGAAAAAGCTGAAGCGCGTTAAAAAGTATGAACCAATTGCTCAGCTTGCCAACGGGGTTGTGCATGATAAATACTTTGTGTTAAGAAGACGGAGCATGACAAGACTATATGATTTTGTAGGGATAGCATTCTTTAGCATTGATATTTTGGAAGACATGATTGTTTGTTGGGATGCCTGAGTATTAATGTCTTTATGTCAAATTATAGACTATTGCTTTGAATTGCTCATGTCTTAATATTCATGCCATGATTAGATATATGATCAAGATTATGCTAGGTAGCATTCCACATAAAAAATTATCTTTTTATCATTTACCTGCTCGAGGACGAGCATGAATTAAGCTTGGGGATGCTGATATGTCTCCGTCGTATCTATAATTTTTTATTGCTCCATGCCAATATTATACAACTTTCACATATTTTTGGCAACATTTTATATGATTTATTGGACTAACATATTGATCCAGTGGCCAGTGCCAGTTCCTGTTTGTTGCATGTTTTTGCTTCATAGAATATCCATATCAAACGAAGTCCAAACGCGATAAAAATTTACGAAGAATTATTTTGGAATATATGTGATTTTTGGGAGGTGGAATCAACGCAAACGGAGGCCCACGGCCTCCACTACCCACCAGGGCGCGCCGGGCACCCCCCGACGTGCCCAGGTGTCTTGTGGGCTCCCCGTAAGTTGGTTGGGGCTCTTCTTCGGGCGCAAGAAAGATAATTTATGGGAAAAATCCTGTAAAAATTTCAGCGCAATCGGAGTTATGGATTTCTGGGATTTTAAGAAACGGTGAAGGGCCAGAAAACAGGAACGCGAAATAGAAGAGAACGGAGAGGGAGATCCAATCTCGGAGGGGCTCCCGCCCCTCCGCCGCCATGGAGGCCATGGACCAGAGGGGAAACTCTCCTCCCATCTAGGGGGCAGGCCAAGGAAGAAGAAGAAGGAGGGGGCTCTCTCCCCCTCTCTCCCGGTGGCGCTGGAATGCCGCCGGGGCAATCATCGTGTGACGGTGATCTACTCCAACAACTCCGTCATCTTCACCAACATCTTCATCACCTTCCCCCATCTATATTCAGTGGTACACTCTCCCGCAACCCGTTGTACCCTCTACTTGAACATGGTACTTTATGCTTCATATTATTATCCAATGATATGTTGCCATCCTATGATGCATGAGTAGATTTTTGTTGTCCTATCGGTAATTGATGAATTACTATGATTGGTTTAATTTGCTTGTGGTTATGTTGTTTTCCTTTGGTGCCCATCATATGAGCGCGTGTGTGGATCACACCATAGGGTTAGTTGTATGTTGATAGGACTATGCATTGGAGGGAAAGGGTGACAGAAGCTTCTTCCTACCATAGAAATTGATGCATACGGGATTGAAGGGGGACCAATATATATCTTAATGCTATGGTTGGGTTTTACCTTAATGAACGTTAGTAGTTGCGGATGCTTGCTAATAGTTCCAATCATAAGTGCATAGAATTCCAAGTAAGGGATGACATGCTACCAGTGGCCTCTCCCACATAAAAACTTGCTATCGGTCTAGTAACGTAGTCAATTGCTTAGGGACAATTCCGAAAATCCTACCACTACTAATCCACACTCGCTATACTAATTTAATTGTACTTTAATTAGAACAGCACCTACTTTTTATTTTTACGTTCTTTATTATCTTGCAAACTTATCCCTTCATACCTACAAAGCACTTCTAGTTATATTCTTGTTCTAGGTAAAGCAAACGTTAAGTGTGCGTAGAGTTGTATCAGTGGTCGATAGAACTTGAGGGAATAGTTGTTCTACCTTTAGCTCCTCATTGGGTTCGACACTCTTATTTATCAAAAAAGGCTACAAACGATCCCCTATACTTGTGGGTTATCACTCGGGCTGGGCTAGTGGGCCCTCATTCCCATTAAGGTGGACTCTAGAAGCTACACGCTTGGAACGTGACCAAGACTACATCTACCAAAGACTTAACGTATACTCCAAAATATCTCCTGCCGCCTACATGCGATCCCCCTGGATATCGACCATGTAACCCTAGATGCCCTACCTGGCATGTATATAAGCAAAGGGGTTTAGCCCATAAAGGGGATTGAATCACAATTACATTCACCTAGCCCTAGGGTTAGACCATAACTTACGATCTCGAGGTAGATCAACTCTGTACTCAATACATCATCATCAATATAAATAAGAGTAGGACGTAGGGTTTTACCTCCATCAAGAGGGCCCGAACCTGGGTAAATATCGTCTCCCTTGTTCTTGTTACCACCGATCTGAGATCCACAACTCGGGACCCCCTACCCCAAAGTCTGCGGGTTTTCACACCGACACTAGTGCTTTCATTGAGAGTTTCATTGTGCGATCAACATAAGGATCGATGGCTCATCTACAGATTAACTGTGGCACCAGCTGCGGGAACATATACATCCCCGACCAACTCTTCATATTCGGCAGCATGATCTTTTGTGCTGACTCGGCAGGCCATCTGGCCCTCGTCAACTCGTGTTGGGCCTCCAAGCGCAGAGTTTTGTAGGACAGTAGGAAATTTCCCTCAAGTGGATGACCTAAGGTTTATCAATCCGTGGGAGGTGTAGGATGAAGATGGTCTCTCTCAAACAACCCTGCAACCAAATAACAAAGAATCTCTTGTGTCCCCAACACACCCAATATAATGGTAAATTGTATAGGTGCACTAGTTCGACGAAGAGATGGTGATACAAGTGTAATATGGATGGTAGATATAGGTTTTTGTAATCTGAAAATATGAAAACAGCAAGTTAGGAAGTAACAAAAGTGAGCAAAAATGGTATTGCAATGCTTGGAAACAAGGCCTAGGGTTCATACTTTCACTAGTGCAAGTTCTCTCAACAATGATAACATAATTGGATCACATAACAATCCCTCAACATGCAACAAAGAGTCACTCCAAAGTTTCTATCGGAGAACGTAGGATGAAAACATGCATCAACCCCTATGCATAGATTACCCCAATGTCACCACGGGAATCCGCGAGTTGAGTGCCAAAACATACATCAAGTGAATTAATAGAACATCCCATTGTCACCACAGTTATCCCATCGCAAGACATACATGAAGTGTTCTCAAATCCAATACTCAATCCAACATAACGAAACCTCAAAGAGCAAGACTCAATTCATCACAACAAGAGATAGAGAGGGGAGAAACACCATATGATCCAACTATAATAACAAAGCTTGCGGTTCATCAAGATCGTGCCAAATCAAGAACACGAGAGAGAGATCAAACACATAGCTACTGGTACATACCCTCAGCCCCGAGGGTGAACTACTCCCTCCTCGTCATGGAGACCGCCGGGATGATGAAGATGGCCACCGGTGATGGTTTCCCCCTCCGGCAGGGTGCCGGAATGGGCTCCCGATTGTTTTTTCGTGGCTACAGAGGCTTGCGGCGGTGGAACTTCCGATCTATGTTTATTTCTGGAGGTTTTGGTATTTATAGGAGGTGTTGGCATCGGGGACAAGTCAAGGGGGCCCACGAGGCGACGACAAGGCAGGGGGCGCGCCCTAGGGGGGGCGCCCTCCACCCTTGTGGTTGCCTCGGGACTCCTCTCCGATATCTTTTCGGTCCAGTATTTTTTATATTTTCCAAAAAATTTCTCCGTAAATTTTCAGCCCATTCCGAGAACTTTTATTTCTGCACAAAAAACGACACCACGGTAGTTCTGCTGAAAACAGCATCAGTCCGGGTTAGTTCTAATCAAATCATACCAAAATCATATAGAATTGTTGTAAACATGGCATGAATACTTCATAAATTATAGATACGTTGGAGACGTATCACACAACTCGGGACTCCCTACCTGAGATCTGCCAGTTTTGACACCGACATTGGTGCTTTCATTGAGAGTTCCGCTGTAGGATCATCGAAGGATCAATGGCTCGCTTGGCCATCAATGACAGCATCAACAACGGGGACATCTTTGTTCCCGGCAAGCTCTTCGCGTTTGGGAGCATCATGTTACACACTGATCTGACTAACAGTCTCGGCCGGATCGATAGCTTCGCCCCTAATCAGGAGAACAGGTTTGGAAACCTAAGATTCATCACTGACTCCCGGGGAGATCTCACCCTCGCATGGTTCTCGGTTTCACCCGAGGAACCCGCAAACTCCGAGGCTTTAACTTTGGGTATGGCCCACCCCGCTATTGGGTTGACCGCCATTCCGGATCCGGCCTTGAGCTTAGATCCGATCTCTACGCTCGATGGCCCAGGGTCAGCCTCGGCCGAGCATGACTTCGAAGCGATTTCAAACACTCCTGGCGCAACAACTTGGCAAATCAACCCCGAGCACTGCCAGAACATGGACCCGACAGATCTCTGGCTATTAAACGAGATACTAGATCGGATCCAAGCCATGGGGGTTACCGACGACCAGTCCTCGATTTACGATCAGATCGGACTTAAAGCCGACGACAGGGAAATTTACGTCCCGCCTATCACCCACTTAGTCACCACCGTCGAAGACTTGGTTGAGGGCTAGCCCCTACTACCTCCGGAGCCAAGAACGGATTGGGTACAAATCTTCGATCATCAAGCTCCGTCCTCTAGCTCAAAATCTGACATCCGCTCTAGAGAGAGCCCAAAGCCGAAGTCCGATTCGGCACACAACCTCGAGTCTACACAATTGTGCCCGGCTGAAAATCCGGAACCAGAGCCCGACACGTTGGATTCCACGTCGGCCCAGAACTCAGCCACTAAGACTCCAGACTCACATCCTGCTGGGATCGAATTTTTTGTCCCACCCACCCCCACATCGAGTACTCTCCGAGTAACTCGGGGCGGCCTCACATATGGGATCTAATGTACGTAAAAACAACAGCCCAGAGAAACAGTCCTGCAATTCTGGACTAGATTCCTCATCAAAAATAAGATAGCAGACTGCGACAGCCAGGAAATTCTGGCGATGTTCCGGCATAACTGCCGAGATGAAGGCATCCTAAATGCCCTCGCCCGCCGTCACATTCAAAGCTTCTCCGATCTATCAGACTTGGTGCGCAGATACTGTGCTATGGAGGATGCCTGATAGGCTCGGCAAGAGCTAACGGAGTCAATCCATGCCGAGGAATCCAGACGAGCTCGGGCAAAGCGCGCACATTCGCGCCGGCCAGCCAAATATGAGCCGTTCGAGAAAAAGAATAAATCCCTGACAGGATCCAGAATGGTCCTTGATGAACTACTCGACAAACCGTGCCCTGTACACTTGGTCCTGCTCAATACAAACCCAACCCATAGCCTTCAAGCTTGCTAGGTGGTCAGGCACGTTGCCAAGAGCGAAGAAGCCATCCTCGGAGGCCCGCACTCAAATAGATGTCCAGCAACGCCCTTGGATGACGATGCCGAGATCCTAATGATCTACGAGATGTATTCCTCAAAAAATCATAGGAAAAGAGCCCTTCAAGAGCTTGGTCAAATACACCATGTGGCAGCGACAGACTTATGGATAGAGACACCCATGACCTTTGGTGAAGAAGACTAGCCGAGGTCTCACCCTATCCGAGCACCTGCCGCCCTTGTCTTTGACCCCATAGTGACGGATTCTGACTCCATAAGGTACTAATGGATGGCGGCAGCGGGTTAAACCTCATCTACGAGGACACCTTGGGAAAAATGCAGTTCGATAGATCTCGCATCGAGCAAAGCCACACCACCTTTTGAGGGATCATCCTCGGAAAAGAGGCACATTGCACTGGCCAAGTTACTCTCGATGTGGTATTCGGAACTCCCGTGAACTATCGATCCGAGGAATTACTCTTCCATATTATGCCCTTCCACAACGGTTACCATGCCTTATTGGGACGCGACACATTCGCACGATTCCATGCTATACCACATTACGGGTATATGAAACTAAAGATGCAGGGCTTAATGGCATGATCACAGTAACAAGTGATCCAGACAGGGCTCTTTGGGCTGAGAACAAAACAACATTGCTCGTCATTGAAGCTTTATCCGAGGCCCTCATAGTCAAAGAATTAACTGTGCTCCGCTCAACGGTGGATAAGGACGATGTTATCCTTGACAAAAGGCCCAAATCCACATCTTTCAAGCCTGCAAACGAAATCATGAAATTTCAAGTGCATCCGACGGACCCTAACAAGACAGAATCCATTGGACCTCAGCTGGACCCCACGGTTGATGAGGCATTGTGCAATTTTTTGTGCGAAAACTGGGACATCTTTGCCTGGCACCCTTCAGATATGCCAGGGATCCCACGAAACAGCCGAGAATAGCCTCAACATAATTAAAGGCATCAAGCCAGTCAAACAGGCGATGTGCCGATTCTCTGAACCCAAGCGTCAGGCCATGGGTGAAGAGCTAGCAAAACTGCTCGAAGCCGGATTCATCCGAGACATCAAACATCCGAGTGGTTGGCTAATCTGGTCATGGTGCCTAAGAAAGACAAATCCTGGCGGTTGTGTGTCGATTTCAAGGACCTAAATAAAGCCTACCCCAAGGGTCCTTTCCCCCTGCCCCGCATAGACCAAATCATAGACGCCACCGCCGGACATGACTCACTGTGTTTTCTCGATGCCGTTCTGCTTCAACACAATGCCCTTCGGATTAGAAAAACGCAGGCACTAGTTACCAGCTGATGCGGCTTGAAACTGCATCGGTATTTCCCCAAAGAGGAAGGGATGATGTAGTACAGCTACGGTAGGTATTTCCCTTAGTTATGAAACCAAGGTATCAATCCAGTAGGAGAACCAAGCAACACTATGTAAACGGTACCTGCACGCAAAGAACAAATCCTCGCAACTCAACGCGTAAGAGGGGTTGTCAATCCCTCCTCGGTAAAAAGATAGATTGGTTAGTATGCGTTTGGATAAATAGATCTGAATAAAACACGAAATAAAAGATGCAAATAAAAACTGCAGCAAAGTATTTTTGGGTTTTTGGAATAATAGATCTGAAAACAAATGCGGTGAAAAATAGTTCTGAAAGCAATATGATAAAAGATAGACCCGGGGGCCGTAGATTTCACTAGTGGCTTCTCTCGAGAAAATAGCATACGGTGGGTAAACAAATTACTGTTGGGCAATTGATAGAAGATCGAATAATTATGACAATATCCAAGGTAATGATCAATATATAGGCATCACGGCCATGATTAGTAGACCGAATCCTGCCTGCATCTACTACTATTACTCCACACATCGACCGCTATCCAACATGCATCTAGTGTATTAAGTTCATGGAGAAATGGAGTAATGCAATAAGAATGATGACATGATGTAGACAAGATCTATTCATGTAGGAATAGACCCCATCTTGTTATCCTTAATAGCAACGATACATACGTGCCTCGCTACCCCTTATGTCACTGGGTGACGACACCGTAAGATTGAACCCATCACAAAGCACCTCTTCCCATGGCAAGAAAAATCGATCTAGTTGGCCTAACTAAACCAAAGATTCAAAGAAGAAATATGAGGCTATAAATAATCATGCATATAAGAGATCAAAGAAACTCAAATAATATTCATCGATATAGATCTGATCATAAACTCAAAGTTCATCGGATCCCAACAAACACACCGCAAAAAAGGTTTACATCAAATAGATCTCCAAGAGACCATTGTATTGAGAAGCAATAAGAGAGAAGAAGCCATCTAGCTACTGCCTACGGACCCTTAGGTCTATGGTAGACTACTCATGCATCATCGGAGAGGCACCAATGAGGATGATGAACCCCTCCGTGATGGTGTTATATTGGATCTCGTGGTTCTGGAACTTGCGGCGGCTGGAATTGTGTTTCGTCTGCTTCCCTAGGGTTTCTGGAATATTTAGGAATTTATAGAGCAAAAAGGCGGTGCAGGAGACCCCCGTGGGCCCCACAACCCACCAGGGCACGCCTGGGCTCCTAGGCGCGCCCTGGTGTCGTGTGGGCCCCACGGGCCTCCCCTCTGGAACTTCCTTGGCTCCCAAGTTTTCTTCTAGTCCAAAAAAAATCTTCAAAAAGTTTCGCTGCATTTGGACTCTGTTTGGTAGGGATATTTTGTGAAGTAAAAACAAGCAAAAAACAACAACTGGCACTGGGCACTATGTTAATAGGTTAGTCCCAAAAAATGATATAAAGTTGCTATAAAATGATTGTAAAACATCCAAGAATGATAATATAACAGCATGGAACAATAAAAAATTATAGATACATTGGAGACGTATCAGCATCACCAAGCTTAATTCCTGCTCGTCCTCGAGTAGGTAAATGATAAAAACATAATTTTTGGTGTGGAATGCTGCCTAACATGTTCATCACATATTCTTTCTTTTGTAGCATGTACATTTGGACTTTTAGATGGTTCAAAGCAATAGTCTATATTTGACATGATAACTTCAATACTCAAACATATCAATAAGCAACCATGTCTTTCAAAATATCAACACTAAAGAAAGTTATCCCTAGCCCATCATGCTCAATCATTGATCCATTCATGAAACACACTCGCATATTAGCTACATCCAATGCTCAAGTACGATCATAGTGCTCCCTAGTTGGTGCTTTATAGGAGAAGATGGAGACTCAAATAAAAATAAAGATTGCATAAAGTAAATTGATAGGCCCTTCGCAGAGGGAAGTAGAGATTTGTAGAGGTGCCAGAGCTCAAAGCTTAAATTGAGAGATAAAATATTTTAAGAGGCATGCTTTTCCCGTCAACGAAAATGACCGAGTAATTCCCAACACTTTCCATGCTAGATATATCATAGGCGGTTCCCAAACATAAAATAAAGTTTATTCCTTTTTCCACCATACTTTCACACTCCACGGCTAGCTGTATCCACGGGTACCGTCCATACTAACACTTTCCAAGGAATTTATTATTTGACAACATAAAGTAAATTTCTTTTTCATTTCGGGACTGGGCATCCCTATTACCGCCACACTCTTGTGCAATGATAAGTGAATAAACACTCATCCTGAGAATAACGCATCTAGCATGGAAAATATTGGCCACCCCCTGTCGCTTCATGAGCTGTACGGGCACACAAAAAGGAAATTCATTTTGAAAATTAGAGTTGGCACATACAAATTTACTTAGAACATCACTGAAATACCGCACATAGGTAGGTATGGTGGACTCATATGGCAAAAATGGGTTTAAAGATTTTGGATGCACAAGTAGTATCTCTACTTAGTACAAGTGGAGGCTAGCAAAAAGATTGAGAAGCAACCAACCAAGAAACAAAAATTCTCATAAACGAGCATTAAGCATAACTAACACCGAATAATGCACCACAAGTAGGATGTAATTTCATTGCATAACTATTGACTTTCGTGCTTGCATAGGGAATCACAAACCTTAACACCAATATTATTACTAAAGCATAATTACTCACCAACATGACTCATATATTACTATCATCATATCTCAAAACTATTACAAAAAATCAAGTTTATTTTGTCCAATGATCTTCATGAAAGTTTTTATTATATCCCTCTTGAATATCTATCACTTTGGGACTAGTTTCATATATAGCAATTGCTTTTGACAAGCTCAATTAAATTTAAGTGAAGAACATGAGCATAAAAATTTCATCTCTCAAAATAATATAAGTGAAGCATGAGAGAATTTCTTCAAAAAATTACTAACTCTCAAATTAATCTAAGGGAAGCATGAGAGCATTTCTTCAAAAATATTAAAGCACACCATGCTCAAAAAGATATAAGTGAAGCACTAGAGCAATTCCATAGCTCAAAAAATTTAAGTGAAGCGTATAGAGCAATTCTAACAAATCATAGCATAATTTTGGCTCTCTCAAATAGGTGTGTCCAGCAAGGATACTTGTGAAAAAATAAAAAGCAAAACAAGCAAAGACTCATATAATACAAGACGCTCCAAGCAAAACTCATGATATGTGACGAATAAAAATATAGCTCCAAGTAAAATACCGATGGTCATTAGAAGAAAGAGGGGATGCCTTCCGGGGCATCCCCAAGCTTAGTTGCTTGGTTCTCCTTGAATATTAACTTGGAGTGCCATGGGGCATCCCCAAGCTTAGACTCTTGACACTCCTTATTCCTTCATCCATCTTGATCTCACCCAAAACTTGAAAACTTCTGTTGGTGCAATATCTACCTACCTTGTGTTTTGGAGATTATTGAGAGAAACAGGTATGGAATGATTTGTTTGCTAGTGCATATAGAGAGAAAAAGTCCATATACAACCGAAGAGAATGCTGTCTCCGGTGCTGAGTTCGAGGAACTTCACCGAAGCGTATCTACGTTGCAGAGAAGAACGAGCTATATTTCATGAAGTCATTTAGTCGAGAAGATTGATGTGAAGAAATCGACCCCTCGAAGGTTTACTGCTGAAGCAAAGCTTTTGATTCGGTATTGTCGTCCGAAGAAATTGACTACAACGATGAAAGTCGAAGGCAAAGTGATGACGTAGTATTCATTTCATTGTTCTTCTTTCATTCTTTTGAGTGATAGGACCTCCGTACTATTAAGAGGGGTATAGGTTCTCGATGCTTAGATCCACTATGATGCTTAGCCAAAACCTATGAAAGTTGTGAGAGAAATCTCTTTATGTTCCGAGCAAATACTTGCCAGTAAGAGACTGTGATCTTCTTCGCTGCGAGAGATTTGTCTTAGACCGAAGAGTTAGCATTACTTGTTCCTCAAGTAATGTTATCGTTGCTCCAAATCCGACAGTTGTGAATGTGTCAGTTGCCCATTGGCTGGACCGTGTGTCCAAAATGGTCATTTCCCATCTGGGAAGGCCGCGGCTATAAATAGCCACCCCGCACCGGCTTTGTCCGGCGGCTGCTCTGCTTGAGATTTCTGAGAAGATTGATTTGAGCAACCCCTCTGCGAGTGATTTGAGTTTAAGATCCAACGAGAGAAAAATCAAGAGCCCAAACTTTGACGGTGGTTTAGCATCACAGTAGTTCTGAGTGACAGTTCTTGTACCTATTCCTCTTGAGAGTTGCGCACTCTCTAGACGGATAGGTTTTGGTCGAGTATTGAAGAGTCGTTGTCTTCACCGAACCAGATCTTCAGCAACCAAGAGTGATAGTGGTTCACGAAGGTCGACTGAAGGTTTGGAGATCGCCGACAAGGATCTACCATGAGTGAAATCAACCTGAGTCTGATCAACTCTGAGTTGAAGGAGAATAGGGCGAAGAGACTTTATATTCCATGTTAAGTCACAGCCCCTCCAACCAGATGTAGCCCTTTGGCAGAAGGGTGAACTGGTCTACCAAATCTCTCTGTTGCCATCGAGCACCACTGGTTCTATTTTCTTCACTGCATTACTTTCAGCAGTCATTATGTGTGCTCTATGATGATAGATATCTGATCTGTTACTCTCTGGTGCTTATCTTTAAATTTATCTCTCGTAAAGTTTTCTGTCTTTCATAGCCTTTATTGTTGTTCTTCGTAATTATCCTTCATAGCTCCACTCAAGTTCTTCTTCATGATTTTAGTTCTGTTGGCATGTTGTATTACCATCGTGATCGTTAAGCCTGTTGTAGCCTATATATGCTCGAATCATTATTGTATATTACCTTGAAGGCTTTGTTCCTTAGTAGCGAGCTTGATTGCACCCTTATCTACCATTCTTTACTTCCGCTGCTGGGTTTGGGATCAGTTCAAAACATTCGAAAGAATTTTTGAATCTCCCATTCACCCCCCCTGTTCGATATACTCTCGGTCCTAACAATTGGTATCAGAGCAGGTACTCCCTGTCTTTGTTTATTAAAGGTCTAACGTCCTTGGAGTTTTGAGTATGTCGTATGCAGGTAGATCCTTGCACTTTGAAAGATTTCCTATCTTTGATGGAAATGACTATCTATACTGGAAGGAACGAATGAGAATTAGAATTCAAGCTATCAACTATGATCTGTGGTAGATTGTGGAAGATGGTTACACCATTCAGCAACCCAACAATCTCAACACGGATGATAAAGCAAATCTGCAGTTGGATGCTCAAGCAAAAGATATCATCTGTAGCAGTCTATCAAAAGACATTTTCTTTCGGTTCCAAAGGCTTAATATTGCAAAGCAATTTTGGGATGCTATCAACAATGCTCATGAAGAATTTGTTGCCAGATCAGATCCTCACACTCAAATGCTTCGTGCTATGTTCACTGGATTCAGAAGTCTTCGTAAAGAAAGTGCTATGGAACTCCCTGATCGATTGACAAACATTGTCGAAAGACTGCATCAGCGAGGAATAACTGATATTACTGACAGAGATGTAGTCAACAAGCTTCTAGGCGCTCTTGATGAATCTTTCGATCCTATTGTAGCTGAAATCAAACAAAGACCAGACTATGAAGAGCTTCACTATGTTGAGGTCATGACACTGCTATCGATTCATGAAGAAAAGATGGAACTAGAAGATGCCAATCAAGAATCTTCTTCGGAAAGTGAAGGAGAAATTCTCCCACACTGTGGCAGTTTTGAAGAAGAAGAAGATGTTGAGAATCAACACACCATCACCAGAGAACTTGAAATGCTCACACAAAGGCTAAGTGATCTCAAAAGGCAAAATCTCTGCCTCACAAATGATGACGAGTTTGACACGCCAGAATCGTCAAGAAGAAGATTGCCTCCAAAAGATATGAAGTGCTTCAAGTGCAAGTTATACGGTCACCTCATAGCTGATTGCCCCTGTTGGGAAAGGCCAAGCAATAGATGGAAATACCTTCACTGCAATGGATTCACTCGAGTGGATCGTCATACTAAGCTCCCAAAGAAAAATGAATATACATCATCATATTCTTCGACGAGACCAGTCACTGACACCCAAGCCAAAGCTACCATCGAATCCAATATGAAGAAAATCTCTTAGCTGAACAAGGTATTCACTGACATGAGAATGCACTCTGAAGATGATACTTCCGATTTAGATTCAGATGAAGAAGAGCTTAACATAAGGATTGGGAGAAGCAATGCATATGTTGCCATTGAATCATCGAAGAAATCTTATGAATCAAGTGCTGATGATGATGATTCAAGCGATGATGAACCGATCGCTTTCTGTCTCATGGCAAAATCATCAAAGGATCAGGTATCTGCAAAACACCAAAGATCCATAAACGAATATTCACCTGAATATATTTCCTATGCCAACCTGGTCAAGATTGCTAAATCCCAACATGATGAACTTGAAATGCTTGAGAGAAATCTCAGGAAAACCGAAGGATTACTGGTCGAAGAGATGGAGAAGAATCAAAAGTTGATCGAAGAGAACGATGCTTTCTCATCAACTGTTAATGATCTTACCAATCGATATGATTCACTTACAGTTGACTACGAGAGTTTATCAGATGAACTCCTTAACAGGAATCACGAACTCATGTCACTGAAAGAAACTCATAACAAGCTAGTGTTAGAGAAAGCTTCTCTCTTCGCCGAGCAATCTGTTCGACTTCCTGATGATTTTGTACCTCCATGCTTAAAATGCCTAGAACGTAGCGATGCTGATTCTCATGTTGAAACTTCTAATACTTATGTAGAGAATATTGCTACTACTAAAATTGGTACTACTAACCCTTCTTCCGAGGATTTTGCTGCTATTACTGAAGAAAATTACAGGTTAAAGGGCTTACTTGAGACTGGAATGCTAAGGAGCCTAAAAGGGCATCAAACCCTATGTGATGTGCTCAAGAAGTCCATACTGCACAAAAACCCTCAGAAGGAAGGATTAGGTTTTGAAAAGAAACTCAATGTGGATGGATCCTATTGGACTCCCGAGCAGTATCCTTGAACGACTTGGGTTCATGCAAAGAGTAAAACCCTCGAACCTGAAACTCTAACTGGTTATCATTCACCCATTCCTATTGATACTGACGAGTCTGATGACTCAAATTACAAAATCTTCAAACAACAGAATGGTGAGGTTTTCGCTCGATATGTTGGTACTAACTGCAGGACAGGTTCACCCAAGAAGCAAATATGGGTAAAGAAGTGCATTGTTGAAAATTTGTCCGTCACTGCTAACCTGACTATGCAGGATAATTCTCGACGAGGAAAGGGATATCATTCACAGTCTACTTTAGTATCTTCTTTGAATGATTATCATCCTAACCTGCGTCAGAAGGAGTACATGCGTACCTCTTCAAACCATTACATTCATATATCTGGAAACAACTTCAATGCATATTCATATGGTTATCATCAAAGTGCACAGGTGTCTTACATGCCTCGCCAAAGGAACACCCCTACTCAGTCCAAGGAAATGAGATCCTCACCTCCCACGCAAGAGTGGGTTGTGAAGAAGAACTAATCCTCTTGTGCAGGGAATTCTCTCAGGGATATCTCATGATTATTATAAGCCCTAAGATCAACCATTGTTGGTGCTTATCTCCTTGTTTTCGTTCGGTGTGTTTGTGCTTTGTGTTTTCCTTCGTTTGGCTTTATGGTTTGAGTCAATTTATGTTTTTCCTTAGTGTTTCTTATCATAAACATGCAACTTGATCTGAAGAAGATTTCAATCCGACATCCTTGGTCATGAATGAAATCAACTTCGAAACTTCATCTGTTTTGGCGCTTGTGCTTCCTCAAACCTTTTGGCATTCTGTTCAGTTACCGAGATTTTCGCAGGAAATGGCTGACACGTGCCCATGTTCTCATGTTCGTGATCTCGTCCGTTGAATGTGGAACGTCCCGTGCTTTTCGGCTGTGGATCTCGGAGGAAGCGGTTTCACCCTTGGGCTATATAAAACCCCCTCCAGGCGTCTTCTTCCCTTGTTCCTTCTCTGTTTGGCCTCAAACCCCTCCTCTCGCTCTCCGCCCGAGCCTGAGCTCGAAGCAGCGTTGACGTCATGCCTCACCGTGCAACTCCGGCGAAGCCACGCCACCGTTGGTCACGCCAGTGCGGTACTTATTCTCTCCCGTGCTGCCGTAGATGATCAGTACTGCCAAGTTAGGGCGTACATATCTGGAACTAGCCCTGTCCCTCTTCTGTTCTAGGGCTGTTTGTCCCGACGCCATTTATTTTGTTTTATTTTCTTGCGGTAGATCTTTGAGCCTCACTAAGTTGTGACTTGTACGGTTTGTAGTTGCTCCTCGTATCAGTCAGTGGATCTAGGGTTCATGTGTTATACTTCGAAAGATTAGAGGAGTTGTTACTCTATCTTATGGCATATTGCAATTCTCTCGATGATATCTTCCAAAAGTATATGCCATGAATTCCTTTGCTGCTTCTGAAAATTATCTGTTTTGAGTCAAAATGCTTCTGTGCATGTTTATGACCTTTTCCTGCTTTCCCTTGCATTGTTATTTTTCTCCCAGGAGTGGTCATGGCTCATAGTTCGGAAGAGCGGTCTGGGTCCAAGGAAGAAATCCCTCAGTTGCCGCGTGTGGCTGATAAAGCAAAGGTGGCTGGAAGAATATCAGCTAAGCCGCCAAAAGTGCAGAGGAAGAAGTCTGAGTCAGAATCTGCTAAAGAAGAAGATGATATTCCCTCAGCTCACAGTCAGCCTGAGGATGAGCTAGTCACCGACTCCAAGACCCTGTTCACTGATGGAAATCCCAAGAAGGGTGGTCGGGGTAGAGAGAGGAACACCGCGGCTGAGATGTCTGATCCCAAAACTTACAAAACTCCCCTGGAGTTGAAACTGCCACTGAAAGAAATAACAGGCTGCAAAAGATTCGCTGCCATTGGGCGAAGAAGTGGTTCAACTACGAGAACGTCCGAAGGAAATACCAGATCCTATTTGCGTTCACTCCTCCGTGGAATGACTACATCGCAGAGGGCTGCCTAGGTCAAGATGGTGAAAAAGTTAGGCCAGCTCCTCCCCCCAATGCTCATGCTGATTCACTAAAGACAGCTGGTGATTTCCGCAAGGAGGTGGAAAAGAGAGCAAAGGCTAAGGCCAAGCGTGAAGCCAAGGCCTCGAAGAAAAATCAGGTGGAACAAAGTAATGCTGAGTTAACTCAACAAGATGTACAAGAGAAGAAGGAAAGGGCTTCTGCCCAAAAGGAAAAGAAGAAGAGGAAGTCTGTTTCTCCTCGTGCTTCGAAGAAGAAATTTGTTGCCAGAAAGTCAAGGAAGGCAACATCTGCCGCATCTGATGATTCTTCCGATGACAATGTTGGAGAAGAAATTCCCATGTCTGATCAACGTGCTTTGCTTGACAAGCTGTATCAAACACCTTCTCCGGCAAAAGTTTCGCCCCCGTTGAGATTGTCACCCAGGCTTGCTACCGTGGCATCAGATAAACCTTCGGGTTCTGCTGCCCCTGCGGCGAAGAGAAAGTTGTTGCCAGATGAAAAAGTTGCTGGTGGTGCTGCCAAGAAGGCCAAGACAATTGTTCCTGCTTCCACAGAGGAACTGAAATATGACTTTGATCTTATTTTTGATATCATTGAGGGTGCTTCCTATGATGCTAATCCATCTGAGTTGAGCAGTTTGGGTCTGCGTGAAGATGTTACCAAGATGGTAGCAAAGCACTTCTCTGAGCTGAGAGAAATCACCAAGGAACTAAACCAAGCTGTGGAGGACAAGAAACTCCTTGAGCAAATGAGGAAGGATGCTAAAACTGAGCCTGAAAGAAAAGACATCAACAAGGGGATTCTTGAGATCATCAAAGCCCTCACTGTTATGAGGAACAACAAGATTGAGTGGCACTCCAAGCTGAAGATGGATATTTCTCAGCTTTGTGATCGAAGAAATGATGAGATTAAACGTCAAGAAGATCTTGCTCGACGAAGAGAAAGAGAAGAGAAGCGTCAGAGAGCTCAGGCAAGAGCCAGCAAGCCGAAGGCTGCCAAGGATCATCGTATCCAACCTATCACAACTAATGCTCCTGTTGACTCAAGTGTCCCACTACAACATATTCCACCATCCCCTCTTCCCGAGGAAGAAACCAGGGAGCAAGCTGAGCCAGTAGTTATGTCTCCTGTTGTGGCCCAAGAAACAGATGTGATAGATATCTTTCTGAACCAAAATGACGAAGAGAATGTCTTACCCGAGGAGCAAGCTCCTGAAGAAAAAGTTGACGAAGAGATTGAGATGGAGAAGGCAGTTTCATCGCCTTTGAAGGAAGTCACGTTGGGCCCTCCGGATCCATCAAGGAGGGTGATGAAGTTGAGGGGGAGCAAATTGCTTCCAAAGGAAATACCACCCTGGTCTCCTTATCTGGTGCCCCCACCCAGATGGAGGTAGATCTCGCTCCTGGTTCTTTGGCTTCAAAGCCAGAACATGAAGAAAAGAAAGATGAAGAGCCCATGGCTCATGAAGAAGTAGCACAAGCAGTTGTACCACCAGTTTTGCCACAGCAGACTGAAGGAGAAGCTGTAGTGACCCAAGAAGTGGTCATGCCCCCTACTGTTGTGAGTTCACCAAAAGAAAAGGCCCTAGTGCTTGAGAATGAGAAAGCCGCTGAAGGAGTTCCAGCGAAGGAAATTGAAGGACAGACCAGTGCTCCCATGCCATCGGCTCCAGAGAAAGCTAAACGACCTCTTGCTCCATTAAAGCCAATCGATGAAAATGTGCCAGCTTCTGATGATGTTCAGCCGATGGAAATTAGTGATGAAGAAAATCGGAAAAATCCACAGGAATCATTTCTCGAAGCTTGCATTCTTTGGGGTCAACCCTTACGAAGGAGAAAGGACTTCACTGTCACCGAGGTTTTGGACTGAAGAACAAGCTGTCTATTATGCTCGGATCTTGTTTGGCAAGAATAGAATCTTCAATCATAAGCTGTTGAACTTTGCTGAGCTTGAAGAAATGCCCTATTTCCTCCATGCAATTGAGCATATTGAACATGCCCTTCTGAAAGGATTCATGCATTTCAATCATGGCTGGAACAGAGAGATTATCCTTCAATCCTATGCCACACTATATATCTCAGGAGAACTTGGAAACACCTCATCCTGGACTCTTGAATGGATGGAGAAAGGATCAAGTGTTCAGCAGATCACCTTTTGGCTTTGATAAATCTTCCTCGATGTGAGTTTGAGAAGGATAGAGAGCATAGGCTGCATTTCTGGGAAGTGTCTGAAGCACAACTCCACATCCTAATGGATCCCACCATGGTCGGTGATGAATGCATTGATGTTGATCCGAAGAAGTTGACCTATGACAACAAAGTGCTATTTCACATTCTGTGCAATACTCTCACGCCAACGAACATACCGAATTCCATCAAAGGCATTGTGGGAAATGCACTTTTGGCCATGACTCAAGGAATCAAGTTTGATATTCATGACCTTTTCATTCGAAACCTCGCATGTGCAGCTGACAGCCCTTAGTCGTTGAAGCCTTATGCTCCATGGATCATGTTCGCGATCGAGCAGCTCACCAATGAGGAAATCTTCTGGGCTTATATTCCGAAGGCTTTCATGACACCAGTTCATGACACTATGCGCATTGTGAAGAATATTGGAAAAAGGGAAGGAACCTATTGATACTGCTGCAAATGCATCTGCGTCTGAAAATGCACCAAAGGTCAAGAAAGCCAGGGTTGTAATCCCTCGTGAGGAAAATCCATCTCTTTATGAGATTTGCATTCGCACGCAGCAGACACTGGAAAGCCACATCAAGCTGGATAGAAAGGAAAAGTTGGAATTAATGAATCAGCTGAATTTGCTTCATAATCATACTCGCCAAATTCTCCTGCATGAGAAGGAGGCAAAGAAGCGATCATGGACTCTGTTAAGGAAGCATTACTCTCACAAAGATTTAGCTAAAAAGGGCATCATGAAGGAGTATGACTTTCTAGACTTGCTTGTTGTTCCTCGCATCCGAAGACAAACTCCAGTGCTCCCACAATGTTCTGCTTCAACGGATCTGTTGTTTGTCGGCCATGATGATGAAAGTGCAGATACAACCGGTACTCTTATCTTCAAGCTAGATGTTCACCGCTCCAAGTCCCAGCGCTTAGGCTGCCACTCCTGGTTCTGCCTCGACCATTCCTCACTCTTCGGATACTGATTCGTTGAGTGATTTTAATTCTGATTCTGAGGATTCTCCCACGGAGTAGTTTCTCGTATGTTTTCTCAATCCTTTTTGACACTTGTTGACAAAAGGGGGAGAATTACATCGAGTGATAGTTTATCGGGGTTCTTGCAGGATGTTTTCATTCACTTTTGGTCTTCCCTCGAACAATTTGCTTCATGAACTTATCGCACTGCTTGTGGTGTTGAAATACTCGGTTGTCATGTAATGTTAATAACCCCCCGCCTGCAATATCATTTGCTTCATACTATCTGTTTGCAGGTACATTCGAATGTGTTTTTCCCGTGTATGATTACCTTCGATAATTATCTATCTTACAGGAAAAAAATATTTGCTCCTCGAAGAAGAACAGAAAATCATCATGTGATGATACTAAGGGGGAGAAGTACTTCGAGTGCTAAATGAATTATATTTGTTGTGGTTGGATATGCACTGATTGTTATCCTTCATTATCTAACCTTGCAGGAAGAGAATGTCAGTCTAAAAATTTTATGCCTTACGTTGTGAAGGCCATATGATTCATTGACAAAGTGTTTTCCCTCGCAATTGTTCCTCTTATTATCTTCTGTCTTGCAGGGAAACAACGTCCGAAGCTTATCCACTTAGAGCAACACCTTCTTATTTTTTTCTTGCTTTGATCGTATCGAATATCTAACATGTAGGAAAACTACATCTCGTGTGGATTCAAATTGTGTTCTGAGAAAACCTTCATGTTATATCCTTCGTCACAAATCTCTCTAAGCATATCTTAAATCTAATTCTCTTCGAAGATTTTGTGACAGGAATCACCTCAGACACCGTCGAGTGCATTGAAAGAAGTCAAGTATTAAATCATAAATCAATGTAACTTATACGAAGAATAATCTCGTCTCCCTCCAGTTCTTCATGATCTGAAGCATATCTTAAGGGGGAGTATATATTATCTTCGTAATTATCTCTCGTCTTTCATTATTCTTTGCATTCCATTCCATTCTTTGTCTATCCTTCGATGTGATCTGTTTTGTCAACAATCATCCAAAAAGGGGGAGATTGTTGGTGCAATATCTACCTACCTTGTGTTTTGGAGATTGTTGACAGAAACAGGTATGGACTGATTTGTTTGCTAGTGCATACAAAGAGAAAAAGCCCATACACAACCTAAGAGAATGCTGTCTCCGGTGCTGAGTTCGAGGAACTTCACCAAAATGTATCTGCATTGTAGAGAAGAACGAGCTATATTTGATGAAGTCATTTAGTCGAGAAGATTGATGTGAAGAAATCGACCCCTCGAAAGTTTACTGCTGAAGCAAAGCGTTTGATTCGGTATTGTCGTCCAAAGAAATTGACTGCAGCGATGAAAGTCGAAGACAAAGTGAAGACGTAGTATTCATTTCGTTGGTCTTCTTTCATTCTTTTAAGTCATATAGGACCTCCGTACTATTAAGAGGGGTATAGGTTCTTGATGCTTAGATCCGCTGTGATGCTTAGCCAAAACCTATGAAAGTTGTGAGAGAAATCTCTTTGTGTTCCGAGCAAATACTTGCCAGCAAGAGACTGTGATCTTCTTCGCTGCGAGAGATTTGTCTCAGGCCGTAGAGTTAGCATTACCTGTTCCTCAAGTAATGTTGTCGTTGCTCCAAATCCGACCGTGGTGAACGTGTCAATTGGCCATTGGCTGGACCGCATGTCCAAAATGGTCATTTCTCATCTGGGAAGGCTGCAGCTATAAATAGCCACCCCGCACCGGCTTTGTCCGGCAGCTGCTCCGCTTGAGATTTCTGAGAAGATTGATTTGAGCAACCCCTCTCCGAGTAATTTGAGTTTAAGATCCACCGAGAGAAAAATCAAGAGCCCAAACTTAGACAGTGGTTTAGCATCACAGTAGTTCTGAGTGAGAGTTCTTGTACCTATTACTCTTGAGAGCTGCGCACTCTCTAGACGGACAGGTTTTGGTTCGAGTGTTAAAGAGTCGTTGTCTTCACCGAACCAGATCTTCAGCAACCAAGAGTGATTGTGGTTCACAAAGGTCGACCGAAGGTTTGGAGATCGCCGACAAGGATCTACCATGAGTGAAATCAACCTGAGTCTGATCAGCTCTGAGTTGAAGGAGAATAGTGTGAAGAGAGTTTATCTTCCGTGTTAAGTCAAAGCCCCTCCAACGAGACGTAGCCCTTTAGAAGAAGGGTGAACTGGTCTACCAAGTCTCTCTGTCACCATCGAGCACCACTGGTTATATTTTCTTCACTACATTACTTTCGGCAGTCATTATGTGTGCTCTGTGATGATAGATATCTGATCTGTTACTCTCTGGTGCTTATCTTTAAATTTATCTCTCGCAGAGTTTTCTGTCTTTTGTAGCCTTTATTGTTGTTCTTCGTAATTATCCTTCATAGCTCCACTCAAGTTCTTCTTAATGATTTTAGTTATGTTGGCATGTTGTATTACCATCGTGATTGTTAAGCCTGTTGTAGCCTACGCTCGAATCATTATTGTATCTTACCTTGAAGGCTTTGTTCCTCAGTAGTGAGCTTGATTGCACCCTTATCTACCATTCTTTACTTCCGCTGCTGGGTTTGGGATCAGTTCAAAACATTCGAAAGAATTTTTGAATCTCCCATTCACCCCCCTCTGGTCGATATACTCTCGGTCCTAACAACTTCAATCACACAAAACTTAACAAAACCTTCGTGAGATCCATTAGTATAAGAAAACCAATCTTTACTTTAAGTACTGTTTCAAACCCATTCAAATTTTGTTATTGCATTATACCTACTGTATTCTAACTTTACCATGGCTTATACCCCCGATACAATCCATAGATTCATCAAAATAAGCACACAATGCAAAGAAAACAGAATCTTTCAAAAACAGAACAGTCTGTAAAGATGAGAATTGTTCTCATACTTATGTAACTCCAAAACTTCTGAAAAATTTGGACAATAGAGGAAATTTGTATATCAATCTTGTGTAAAAAACTCAGAATTTTTTGTTGCTTCTGTGAATTTAAACAATTCTGTTACTGGACGCAAAAGTTTCTGTTTTTCAACAGGATCAAATCAACTATCACCCAAAGCTATCCCAAAGGCTTTACTTGGCACAAACACTAATAAAACATAAAAAACACAATCATAACAGAGGCATAATTGTGCAAACACTCAAGAACAGAAATAAAAAGGCAAAATAAATTTTATTCATTGGGTTGCCTCCCAAGAAGCGATTTTCTTTAAAGCCTCTTAGCTAGGCATTGATAATTTTGATGATGCTCGCATGAAAGACAAGAATTGAAACACAAAGAGAGCATCATAATACATGTGACAAACACATTTAAGTCTAACATACTTCCGATGCATAGGGATTTTATAAGCAAACAAATTATCAAGACAAGAAATATATAGCATATGCAAGGAAGAAGAAAGAAACAATAGCAATCTCAACATAACGAGAGGTAAATTAGTAACATGAAAATTTCTGCAACCATATTTTCCTCTCTCATAATAATTACATGTAGGATCATAATCAAATTCAACAATATAGTTATCATATAAAATTTTCTCTTCATGATCCACATGCATAAAAGTTTTATAATCTTCCAAGATAGTGGGATTAACATCAACTAAAGCCATGACCTCTCCAAACCCACTTTCATCAAAAAATTCGTAAGATTGAACACTCTCCAAATATGTGGGATTATTTTTACCTAAAGTTGACACTCTTCCAAACCCACTTTCAATATTATTGCAAACATTATTATCAATATCATATTCATCATGAGGCTTAAATAAATTTTCAAGATCATAAGAAGAATCACCCCAATCATGATCATTGCAATAAGTAGTGGACATAGCAAAATTAGCATCCCCAAGCTTGGTGTTTTGCATATTATTAGCACAATTGACATTAATATAATTTATAGTCAAATCATTGCAATCATGCTTTTCATTTAAGGAGTTATCATGAATCACTTCATAAATTTCTACATCACAATTTTCAGATTCACGAATCTCAAGCAAAACTTCATAAAGATAATCTAGTGCACTCAACTCACTAGCAATTGGTTCATCATGATTGGATCTTTTAAAAATATTAGCAAGTGGATGGGGATCCATATCATTAGATTTTTAGCAAGTGAAAATGCAAGCATATAGAAGGCACATGGCAACACAAGCAAACAAAAGATCAAACGGGAAAAAGACAAACAAAAAGAAGGCAAATAAAAAGGCAAATATTTTTGTGCTTTTGCAAAAACGTTTTAGAAGCGGGGGAGATGAAAACAAGAGGCAAATGGCAAGTAATGTAAATTTCAAGGAGATGAGATTTGTGATTAGGAACCTGATAGATGTTGATGATGTCTCCCCGGTAACAACGCAAGAAATTTGCTTGTTGACAGGAGACTATCTTTACTTGATCCTCCCAGGCAACGATGCCAGAAATTCCTTTTGATGCAGCTTGAAACTATGTCGGTATTTCCCCAAAGAGGAAGGGATGATGCAGTACAACTAGGTAGGTATTTCCCTCGGTTATGAAACCGAGGTATCAATCCAGTAGGAGAACCAAGCAATACTATGTAAACGGTAACTGCAAACAAAGAACAAATCCTCGCAACCCAACGCGTAAGAGGGGTTGTCAATCCCTCCTCGGTAAAAAGATAGATTGATTTGTATGTGTTTGGATAAATAGATCTGAATAAAACGCGAAATAAAAGATGCAAATAAAAAGTGCAGCAAAGTATTTTTGGGTCTTTGGAATAATAGATCTGAAAACAAATGCAGTGAAAAATAGATCTGAAAGCAATATGATAAAAGATAGACCCGGGGGCCGTAGATTTCACTAGTGGCTTCTATCGAGAACATAGCATACGGTGGGTAAACAAATTACTGTTGGGCAATTGATAGAAGATCAAATAATTATGACGATATCCAAGGCAATGATCAATATATAGGCATCACATCCAAGATTAGTAGACCGACTCCTTCCTGCATCTACTACTATTACTCCATGATGTTGGCTTGAACTACGTCGGTATTTCCCCAAAGAGGAAGGGATGATGCAGCACAACAATGGTAGGTATTTCCCTCAGTGATGAGACCAAGGTTATCGAACCAGTAGGAGAACCAAGCAACACTACGTAAACAGCACCTGCACACAAAGAACAAATACTTGCAACCCGACGTGTTAAAGGGGTTGTCAATCCCTTTCGGGTAACGGCGCCAGAAATTGGCAAACGAACGTGAGATAAATTGTAGTAGATTGGATAAATAGATCACGAATAAAATTAAGTGAAGAAAAATATTTTTGGGTTTTTAGAAATATAGATCTGAAAATAAAAGTGGCAAATAAATAAAAAGGCAAATAACAAAATAGATCTGAAAATATATGATAAGAAAATAGACCCCGGGGCCGTAGATTTCACTAGTGGTTTCTCTCGAGAAAAATAGCATACGGTGGGTAAACAAATTACTGTTGGGCAATTGATAGAAATTCAAATAATTATGACGATATCCAGGCAATGATCATTATATAGGCATCACGTCCAAGATTAGTAGACCGACTCCTGCCTGCATCTACTACTATTACTCCACACATCGACCGCTATCCAGCATGCATCTAGTGTATTAAGTTCATGGAGAAATGGAGTAATGCAATAAGAATGATGACATGATGTAGACAAGATCTATTTATATAGAAATAGACCCCATCTTGTTATCCTTAATAGCAACGATACATACGTGTCGGTTCCCCTTCTGTCACTGGGATCAAGCACCGTAAGATCGAACCCATCACAAAGCACCTCTTCCCATGGCAAGAAAAATCGATCTAGTTGGCCTAACTAAACCAAAGATTCGAAGAAGAAATACGAGGCTATAAGCAATCATGCATATAAGAGATCAAAAGACTCAAATAACTTTCATGGATAAAAACATAGATCTGATCATAAACTCAACGTTCATCGGATCCCAACAAACACACCGCAAAAAGAGTTACATCAAATAGATCTCCAAAAGACCATTGTATTGAGAATTAAAAGAGAGAGAGGAAGCCATCTAGCTACTGCCTACGGACCCGTAGGTCTACAATGAACTACTCACGCATCATCGGAGAGGCACCAATGAGGATGATGAACCCCTCCGTGATGGTGTCTAGATTGGATCTGTGGTTTCTGGAACTTGCGGCGGCTGGAATTGATTTTTTGTCGACTCCCCTAGGGTTTCTGGAATATTGGGGTACTTATAGAGCAAAGAGGCGGTGCGGGAGGTGGCCGAGGTGGGCACAACCCACCTGGGAGTGCCTGGGCCCCCAGGCGCGCCCTGGTGGGTTGTGCTCCCCTCGGAGCCCCCCTCAGGTACTTTCTTGGCCGAACTTGTGTCTTCTGGTCCAGAAAAATCACCAAAAAGTTTCGCTGCGTTTGGACTCCGTTTGGTATTGATTTCCTGCGAAGTAAAAAACAAGCAAAAAACAGGAACTGGCACTAGGCACTATTGCAATAGGTTAGTCCCAAAAAATGATATAAAGTTGCTATAAAATGATTGTAAAACATCCAAGAATGATAATATAACAACATGGAACAATAAAAAATTATAGATACGTTGGAGACGTATCAGCATCCCCAAGCTTAATTCCTGCTCGTCCTCGAGTAGGTAAATGATAAAAACAGAATTTTTGATGTGGAATGCTGCCTAACATGTTCATCACATATTCTTTTCTTTGTAGCATGGACATTTGGACTTTTATATGATTCAAAGCAATAGTCTAGTTTTGACATGAAGATTTCAATACTCAAGCATATCAACAAGCAACCATGTCTTTCAAAATATCAACACTAAAGCAAGTTATCCCTAGACCATTATGCTCAATCATTGATCCATTCATGAAACACACTCGCATATTAGCTACACCCAATGCTCAAGTATGATCATAGTGCCCCTTAGTTGGTGCTTTATAAGAGAAGATGGAGACTCAAAATAAAAATTGCATAAAGTAAAAGAAAGGCCCTTCGCAGAGGGAAGTTGGGATTTGTAGAGGTGCCAGAGCTCAAAGCGAAAAAAGTAGAAATAAAACATTTTGGATGGCATGCTTTTCCTGTCAACGAAAACGATCGAGTAGTTCCCAATACTTTCCATGCTAGATATATCATAGGCGGTTCCCAAACAGAAAATAAAGTTTATTCCTTTTTCCACCATACTTTCACTTTCCATGGCTAGCCGTATCCATGGGTGCCCTTGATGACCCACAAGTATAGGGGATCAATTGTATCTCTTTTCGATAAGTAAGAGTGTCGAACCCAACGAGGAGCAGAAGGAAATGACAAGTGGTTTTCAGCAAGGTAATGTCTGCAAGTGCTGAAATTGTAAGTAACAGAGTAGTTTGATAGCAAGATAATTTGTAACGAGCAAGTAACGATAGTAGTAACAAAAGTGCAGCAAGGTAGCCCAATCCTTTTGAGGCAAAGGGTAGGCCAAAATGGTCTCTTATAATAAGCAAAGCGTTCTTGAGGGTATACGGGAATTTCATCTAGTCACTTTCACCATGTTGATTCGATTTGTGTTCGCTACTTTGATAATTTGATATGTGGGTGGACCGGTGCTTAGGTGCTATTCTTACTTGAACAAGCCTCCTACTTATGACTAACCCTCTCGCAAGCATCCGCAACTACGAGAAAAGTATTAAGAATAAATTCTAACCATAGCATTAAACTTTTGGATCCAACCGGTCCCTTACGGAATAGCGCATAAACTGGGGTTTAAGCTTCTGTCACTCTCGCAACCCATCATCTACTTACTACTCCACAATGCATTCCCTTAGGCCCAAATATGGTGAAGTGTCATGTAGTCGACGTTCACATGACACCACTAAGGGAATCACAACATACATACTATCAGAATATCGAACACATATCAAGTTCACATGATTACTTGCAACATGATTTCTCTCGTGACCTCAAGAACAAAAGTAACTACTCACAAATGATAATCATGCTCAAGATCAAAGGGGTATTAAATAGCATATTGGATCTGAACATATAATATTCCACCAAATAAACCATACAGTAATAAACTACAAGATATAATCAACACTACTAGTCACCCACAAGCACCAATCTATAGTTCCGGTAACAAGATTGAACACAAGAGATGAACTAGGGTTTGAGATGAGATGGTGCTGTTGAAGATGTTGATGAAGATTGCCCTCCCCAAGATGGGAGAGTTGTTGGTGATGATGATGACGATGATTTCCCCCTCCGGGAGGGAAGTTCCCCCGGCGGAATCGCTCCACCGGAGGGCAAAAGTGCTCCTGCCCAAGTTCCGCCTCGAGACGGCGGCGCTCTGTCCCGAAAGTCATCTCTTTATTTTTTCTAGGTCAAAATGACTTATATACCAGAAGATGGGCACCGGAGGTGGGCTTGGGTGAGCACAACCCACCAGGGCGCGCCTGGGCTCCCTGGCGCGCCCAGATGGGTTGTGCCCACCTGGTGGGCCCCCTCTGGTACTTATTTGCTCCAATATTCTTCAAATATTCCAAAAAAATCTCCGTAAAGTTTCAGCTTGTTTGGAGTTGTGCAGAATAGGTGGCCTGACGTAGCTTTTCCAGGTCAAGATTTCCAGCTGCCGAAATTCTCCCTCTTTGTGTGTACCTTGCATATTATGAGAGAAAAGGCATTAGAATTACTCCAAAAAGCATTATTATGCATAAAAACATCATAAATAACAGTAGGAAAACATGATGCAAAATGGACGTATCAACTCCCCCAAGCTTAGACCTTGCTTGTCCTCAAGCGAAAACCGAAATCGAAAAACATGTCCACATGCTTAGAGAGAGAGGTGTCGATAAAAACAAAATACGGACATAGAAGCATCATGTAGATTATTATAACAGCAACAAATTTAAACAGAAGACTTTTATCATAGAACTTTTATCATAAACTTCTCGTGAATAAGTGTCAGTTCATCACACAATTGAAGTATAAAGCATAAACTCTATTAGAAACCAACAAACTATGTTCTCAGTCAACTTTGCAACTACAATTCATCATCTTTTCAGGAAGGGTCACGTATCGGAGCCTTTAGGCAAGTCCACATACTCAACCATCATATAGTCTTCTATGATTGCTAACACTCACCGCATACACATGAGAAAACCGTTTCTGCCAGACACATAGAAAGACAGGGTATTATAGTTTCGCCTCCCAACGTATTCACCTCAAGGGCGATGTCAACAATAACAACTTATGCCACCCATATTCAACTAGACATATGTGCCTAGATCTTTCCTCACCACATGATGCTTGCCAAAGGATAAAAATAAAAGGAAAAGAGAGAAGAACTTTGACTCTTTACATAAAAGTAAAAGATAGGCCCTTCGCAGAGGGAAGCAGAGGTTGCCATGCACTTATTTGTTTGTATGCTCAACCCCTTAGTGCAAAGGAATGTCACGTTGTATTGCCCCTTGTGATGGCAACCTTTATTATGCAGTCTATCGCTTTTATTCTTCACCATCACAAGTTCGTACAACGCTCAATTTTCCTTTACACTAAACGATCTCACACTTTTAGAAGCAATTTTTAATTGCCTTATTGCACCGATGACAACTTACTTGAGGGATCTTGCTCAATCCCTAGGTAGGTATGGTGGACACTTGAAAATAAGATTTGGGTTTAAGGGTTTTTGGATGCACAAGTAGTATCCCTACTTAGTGAGGAAATTTTGGCTAGCAAAGATAGGGGGCAAGCACCACATGTTGAAGGATCTATGACAATATAACTTCTATGTGAATATGAACAAGCATAAATCATTACGTTGTCTTCCTTGTCCAACGTCAACAATTTTGGCATATAATAATTTGATGGGGGCTCACAATCACAAAAGATTTCTAGGATAGTATATTTATATGTGAATCTTCCCTTCCCTTATTAATTCTTTCATGAGTCGCATCATTGACCAATGCTATGTTTGTCAATCTCTAATAAAATTTTCTACTCATACTTTTCCTTATGTGGTGCCATCACCTACCATAAGACTAGCATATGATCTTTTTCTTTTATTTCCTTTCCCCCTTTTTTATTGCAACATGAAAGTAAGAAAGCAAAAATTCAAACTAAACTTTATTATATATCTTGCACACGATTACAAGGATAGACCACTAAGCAAGCTCTCGAAAAGAAAGGATCGAACTAAACTTTTATTAATCTAAAGCAAAAGATCGAACTAAAATAAGTAAAGGCAAAAAGATAGTGGGGATGATATGATACCGGGGCACCTCCCCCAAGCTTGGCGGAAGCCAAGGGGAGTGCCCATACCCGAAACTCAATTTACTTTTGGTGGTGAAGAAGGAGGTGGTGATGAAGTAGAAGCGATCCTTTCCTTCAAGATCAAGAGATTCTCCAATCTACAGATGACGCTTCAGAGGTAGATGATATGCTCTTGATGCAGAATATTTTCACGAGTGAGATATTTATTCTGCACATGAACCGTTTCAATGATCCGAAAGGCCTCAATCTCAGTAGGGGTAAGATGAGCATAATAAGGTTTAAGGATATCTTCTTCTTCTTCCTCCTCGGCCGGAAGTGCTTGCTCGATCCCTGGGGCTTGATCTACGGTAACCTCCTTATTATTGTCTCCCTTGATGGCTTCTGCTGGCTCTTCCCTCTTTAGCTCGATCTTCATCAACCAAGCATCCTCTTCCACGTTGTTGGAGGAGGAAGAATACATGATGCCTGGCTTAACAGATCTGACCGAAAACAACAAGAAAAGAGAACAGAAGATTTCTTCGCGATACGGTGGTCAATAGGTTCGGGGGGGGTGTGGGTATATAAAGATTTTTTTATCTTGGGAAACCAGCAAACGGAAGAAAAACGGAGTCCGGAAGGTGTCCCAGGTGGGCACAACCCACCTGGGCGCGCCTAGCAAGCCAGGCGCGCCCTGCTGTCTTGTGCCCACCAGGGTATGCTTCCTGGAAGTTTCTTATTTTCCTAATTTTCTAAATATTCCAACACTGACAAAAAATATTTTTGCGGATTTTTCGGAGTCCGTTTACTTACCGTATCACGTACCTCCTTATTTTCACGATCCTGGAGTGTTTCGGAAGGACTCTTTTATGTGTTCTTCCAGTGTCAAAGTTTGGATAATATTACTTTCAACATTAATGGGCGTACCTGAGATATAATGTTTTATTCGTTGCCCATTAACAACCTTCGGGTTAGTACCTTCGGCATTATTTATTTTGATAGCTCCAGACCGATAAACCTCCTCGATTAGATAGGGTCCTTCCCATTTGGAGAGGAGTTTCCTGCAAAGAATCTGAAATGAGAGTTGTACAAAAGAACATATTCTCCAACTTTGAACTCACACTTTTGGATTCTTTTATCATGCCATCTTTTAACATTTTCTTTAAATAATTTGGCATTTTCATAGGCTTGGGTTCTCCATTCATCTAGTGAGTTAATATTAAATAACCTCTTTTCACCGGCAAGTTTGAAATCATAGTTGAGTTCTTTGACTGCCCAATATGCTTTATGTTCTAACTCAAGAGGCAAATGTCAAGCTTTTCCATAGACCATTTTATAAGGAGACATACCCATAGGATTTTTATATGCTGTTCTATAAGCCCAAAGTGCATCATCTAATTTCTTAGACCAATTCTTCCGGGACCTATTGACAGTCTTTTGCAAAATTAATTTTATTTCTCTATTGCTAAGTTCAACTTGACCACTAGACTGAGGATGATAGGGTGATGCAATTCTATGGTTAACATCATACTTGGCAAGCATTTTACGGAAAGCACCATGAATAAAGTGTGAACCACCATCAGTCATTAAATATCTAGGGACTCCAAACCTTGGGAAAATAACTTCCTTAAGCATTTTAATATAGGTGTTGTGATCAGCACTACTGGTTGGAATAGCTTCTACCCATTTAGTAACATAATCAACAGCAACCAAAATATGTGTATACCCATTAGAGGAAGGAAAAGGTCCCATGTAATCAAATCCCCAAACATCAAATGGTTCAACAGCAAGTGAATAATTCATAGGTATTTCTTGATGCTTACCGATATTACCTATTCTTTGACATTCATCACAAGATAAGACAAACTTACGGGCATCCTTGAAGAGAGTAGGCCAATAAAATCCAGATTGCAATACCTTGTGAGCAGTTCTGTCTCCAGCATGATGCCCTCCATAAGCTTCGGAGTGACATTTTCGTAGGATTTGTCCCTATTCATGCTCAGGTACACAACGTCTAATAATACCATCTACTCCTTCTTTATAAAGATGTGGGCCATCCCAAAAGTAATGTCTTAAGTCATAGAAGAATTTTTTTCTTTTGTTGGTATGTAAAGCTAGGTGGTAAATATTTAGCAACAATGTAATTAGCATAGTCAGCATACCAAGGAGTGTTATTAGAAACATTTATTGCAGCTAACTGCTTGTCAGGAAAACTATCATCAATAGGTAGTGGGTCATCAAGCACATTTTCAAGCCTAGACAAGTTATCAGCTACGGGGTTCTCAGCTCCTTTCCTATCAGTGATATGTAAATCAAATTCTTGTAGCAAGAGAACCCATCGAATAAGTCTAGGTTTAGCATCTTTCTTTTCCATAAGATATTTAATAGCAGCATGGTCGGTGTGAACGATAACTTTAGAGTCAACAATGTAAGATCTAAATTTGTCACAAGCAAACACCACTGCTAGGAATTCTTTTTCAGTAGTAGCATAATTTTGTTGTGCACTGTCTAGAGTTTTACTAGCATAATGAATAACATTCAGTTTCTTATCAACTCATTGTCCTAGAACAGCACCAACAGCATAATCACTAGCATCACACATAATTTCAAAAGGCAAGTTCCAATTAGGTGGTTGAACAATAGGTGCAGAAATTAAGGCTTTCTTGAGTGTTTCGAAGGCTTCTAAACAATCATCATAAAAAACAAAAGGAGTATCCTTTTGCAAAAGATTTGTAAGAGGCCTAGAAATTTTAGAAAAGTCTTTGATAAATCTCCTATAGAAACCAGCATGACCTAGGAAACTACGAATACCTTTGATATCTTTAGGACATGGCATTTTCTCAATTGCATCAACCTTAGCTTTGTCCACTTCAATACCTCTTTCAGAAATTTTATGGCCCAAAATAATACCTTCATTAACCATAAAGTGGCACTTCTCCCAATTCAAGACAAGTTTGTTTGCTCGCATCTCTGCAAAACTCGATCAAGATTGCTTAAACAATCATCAAAAGACTTCCCCTAAACAGAGAAGTCATCCATGAAAACCTCAACAATCTTTTCACAAAAGTCAGAGAATATAGCAGTCATACATCTTTGAAAGGTAGCAGGTGCATTGCATAAACCAAAAGGCATACGTCTATAAGCATAAGTTCCAAAGGGACAAGTGAAAGTGGTGTTTTCTTGATCAGGTTGAGAAACAGGTATTTGTGAAAAACCAGAATATCCATCAAGGAAGCAAAAGTGTGTGTGCTTAGATAATCTTTCTAGCATTTGATCAATAAAAGGCAGAGGGTAATGATCTTTTCTAGTTGCTTTATTTAATTTTCTAAAATTAATTACCATTCTATAACCTGTAACAATTCTTTGTGGAATAAGTTCATTCTTATCATTAGGAACAACAGTAATACCTCCTTTCTTAGGAACACAATGAACATGACTTACCCATCTACTATCAGCTATAGGATAGATTATACCTGCTTCCAGAAGTTTTAAGATTTCCGTTCTTACCACTTCCTTCATTTTCGGATTTAACCAACGTTGGTGATCAACAACGGGTTTAGCATCAGGTTCCATATTAATCTTGTGCTGACATAGAGTGGGACTAATGCCCTTTAAATCATCAAGAGTATACCCAATAGCAGCTCGGTGCTTCCTTAGAACTTTCAATAATCTTTCTTCTTCATGTTCTGAAAGGTTAGCACTAATAATAACAGGATATATCTTCTTTTCATCAAGATAAGCATATTTCAAAGTGCCTGGCAATTGTTTTAATTTAAACACGGGATCACCTTTAGGTGGAGGAGGACTTCCTAGAGTTTCAATAGGCAAATTGTGTTTAAGCAAAGGACGTTGTTCAAAGAAAATCTTATCTATTTCATTTCTCTCATGCATATGTAAATCATTTTCATGGTCTAGCAAATATTGTTCTAAAGGATTAGTAGGAGGCACAGCAATAGAAGCAAGACCAATTATTTCATCCTTACTAGGCAATTCTTTTTCATGAAGCTTTCTACTAAACTTGGAAAAATTAAACTCATGAGACTCATCACCAAAGCTAACACCGACAGTTTGTTTTTCACAATCTATTTTAGCATTAATGGTGTTCAAGAAAGGTCTACCAAAGATAATGGGACAAAAGTCATCTTTTGGGGAACCAAGAACAAGGAAATTAGTAGGGTATTTTATTTTCCCACACAAGACTTCAACATCTCTAACAATCCGAATTGGTGATATAGTGTCTCTATTAGCAAGTTTAATAGTAACATCTATGTCTTCTATTTCTGCGGGTGCTATGTCATTCATAATTTCTTGATATAAGGAATAAGGAATGAAACATTTTGGGTGGCATGCTTTTCCTGTCAACGAAAACGATCGAGTAGTTCCCAATACTTTCCATGCTAGATATATCATAGGCGGTTCCCAAACAGAAAATAAAGTTTATTCCTTTTTCCACCATACTTTCACTTTCCATGGCTAGCCGTATCCATGGGTGCCCTTGATGACCCACAAGTATAGGGGATCAATTGTAGCTCTTTTCGATAAGTAAGAGTGTCGAACCCAACGAGGAGCAGAAGGAAATGACAAGTGGTTTTCAGCAAGGTAATGTCTGCAAGTGCTGAAATTGTAAGTAACAGAGTAGTTTGATAGCAAGATAATTTGTAACGATCAAGTAATGATAGTAGTAACAAAAGTGCAGCAAGGTAACCCAATCCTTTTGAGGCAAAGGACAGGCCAAAACGGTCTCTTATAATAAGCAAAGCGTTCTTGAGGGTATACGGGAATTTCATCTAGTCACTTTCACCATGTTGATTCGATTTGTGTTCGCTACTTTGATAATTTGATATGTGGGTGGACCGGTGCTTAGGTGCTATTCTTACTTGAACAAGCCTCCTACTTATGATTAACCCTCTCTCAAGCATCCGCAACTACGAGAAAAGTATTAAGAATAAATTCTAACCATAGCATTAAACTTTTGGATCCAATCGGTCCCTTACGGAATAGCGCATAAACTGGGGTTTAAGCTTCTATCACTCTCGCAACCCATCATCTACTTACTACTCCACAATGCATTCCCTTAAGCCCAAATATGATGAAGTGTCATGTAGTCGACGTTCACATGACACCACTAAGGGAATCACAACATACATACTATCAGAATATCGAACACATATCAAGTTCACATGATTACTTGCAACATGATTTCTCCCGTGACCTCAAGAACAAAAGTAACTACTCACAAATGATAATCATGCTCAATATCAGAGGGGTATTAAATAGCATATTGGATCTGAATATATAATATTCCACCAAATAAACCATACAGTAATAAACTACAAGATGTAATCAACACTACTAGTCACCCACAAGCACCAATCTATAGTTCCGGTAACAAGATTGAACACACGAGATGAACTAGGGTTTGAGATGAGATGGTGCTGTTGAAGATGTTGATGGAGATTGCCCTCCCCAAGATGGGAGAGTTGTTGGTGATGATGATGACGATGATTTCCCCCTCCGGGAGGGAAGTTCCCCCGGCGGAATCGCTCCGCCGGAGGGCAAAAGTGCTCCTGCCCAAGTTCCACCTCGAGACGGCGGCGCTCCATCCCGAAAGTCCTCTCTTTATTTTTTCTAGGTTAAAATGACTTATATACCAGAAGATGGGCACCGGAGGTGGGCCTGGGTGAGCACAACCCACCAGGGCGCGCCTGGGCTCCCTGGCGCACCCAGGTGGGTTGTGTCCACCTGGTGGGCTCCCTCTGGTACTTATTTGCTCCAATATTCTTCAAATATTCCATAAAAAAATCTCCGTAAAGTTTTAGCTTGTTTGCAGTTGTGCAGAATAGGTGGCCTGACGTAGCTTTTCCAGGTCCAGATTTCCAGCTGCCGGAATTCTCCCTCTTTGTGTGTACCTTGCATATTATGAGAGAAAAGGCATTAGAATTACTCCAAAAAGCATTATTATGCATAAAAACATCATAAATAACAGTAGGAAAACATGATGCAAAATGGACGTATCAGCCCTCCATACCAACACTTTCCAAGGAATTTATTATTTGACAACATAACGTAAATTCATTTTTCATTTCAGGGCTGGGCATCCCTAATACCTTTGTCGTACTCTCGTGCAATGACAAGTGAATAAACACTCATCTTGAGAATAACACATCTAGCATGGAAATATATCAGCCACCCCCTACCATTTCATGAGCGGTATGAGCACACAAAAGAGAAATTTATTTTGAAATTAGAGATGGCACATACAAATATGCTTAGAACGACACGAAAATACTGCATATAGGTAGGTATAGTGGACTCATATGGCAAAACTGGTTTAAGGATTTTGGATGCACAAGTAGTGATCATACTTAGTGCAAATGAAGGCTAGAAAAAGATTGAGAAGCATCCAACCAAGAAACGAAAAATCTCATAAGTGAGCATTAAGCATAACTAACACCGAATAATGCACCACAAGTAGGATGTAATTTCATTGCATAACTATTGACTTTCGTGCTTGCATAGGGAATCACAAACCTTAACACCAATATTCTTACTAAAGCATAATTACTCATCAACATGACTCACATATTATATCAGCATATCGCAAAACTATTACAAGGAATCAAGTTTATTTTGTCCAATGATCTTCATGAAAGTTTTTATTATATCCCTCTTGAATATCTATCACTTTGGGACTAATTTTATATGTTGCTTTTGATAGCTCAAACAAATCTAAGTGAAGAACATGAGCATAAATTTTTTCTTCTCTCAAAATAATTTAAGTGAAGCAAGAGAGAATTTCTAAAAAAAAGTACTAACTCTCAAATAAATCTAAGTGAAACATGAGAGCATTTCTTCAAAAATACTAAAGCACACCATTCTCAAAAAGATATAAGTGAAGCACTAGAGCAATTCCATAGCTCATAAAGATTTAAGTGAAGCATAGAGAGCAATTCTAACAAGTCACAGCATAATTTTGGCTCTCTCAAATAGGTGTGTCCAACAAGGATTCATGACTAAAAATAAAAAGCAAAACAAGCAAAGACTCATACCATACAAGACGCTCCAAGCAAAACTCATGATATGTGACGAATAAAAATATAGCTCCGAGTAAAATACCGATGGTCGCTAGAAGAAAGAGGGGATGCCACTCGGGCATCCCCAAGATTAGTTGCTTGCTTCTCTTTGGATAATGGCTTGGGGTGCCATGGGGCATCCCCAAGCTTAGGCTCTTCTTACTCGTTATTCCTTCATCCATCGTAATCTCACCCAAAACTTGAAAACTTCAATCACACAAAACTCAACAAAACCTTCGTGAGATCTGTTAGTATAAGAAAACCAATCTTTCACTACTGCAGGATGCTGCTAACGCGACACTACGATCAGAGACCCTTTGACGAAACTGTGTGCGATGCATTAATCGCAAACGGTGATGTAAAAAAACCATCAAAAAAGATGCAAAACATTTGCGATGGCGGAGCCATCAAACACGGTTCTGATTTTAGTTGCGTGTGTGATGCAGGGCATATGGTTCAGTTCAATTAACTGTTTGCGATGAGGAAGAAGAACATAAATGGGCAGCCAGATGAAGGCGTGTGCGATATATGGCATACAGTTCACTCGGATGAACTGTTTGTGATGAGGTGGAACATCAGAAACGGGCAGCCAGATGAAGGTGTGTGTGATATACGACATACAGTTCACTCGGATGAACTGTTTGTGATTAGGCAACCCAAAAGAAACGGTCAGCCAGATCAAGGTGTGTGCGATATATGGCATACGGTTCATTGCGATAAATTGTTTGTGTTGAGCCAAGAGAACGGAAACGTTTCACATAAACAAGATGTGTGCAATACGCGGCAAACATCCAATAAGCTGGGTACACATCCCATCAGTACCCCTATTCCTCGCTAGGAGTGGGCAGAGGCCCTCTGCGCCGTACTTGCACCAGAGGCCGGCCGCGCCGTACTTGCACCGGACGCCCACCGCACCGTTCGCATGGGTCGCGTCGTTCGCCTTGTCTGCGACCCGCTCGATGCCAACGAGCTGGTCCGTAGGCTCGACCGCCTCCTTGGCCCAGGTGTCCACCTGGGCGCAGTAGAGGAACATGGCCGTCACATCCTTGAGCTGGTGATCTCCAATGAAATAGCCAACTTGGAGCTCGAGATCGCGCTCCAGATGTACCGCGAGCGTGTCGACTGCTTGGACGAACGCCTGCACGAGTTCAGGCAGAGCCAAGAGCTATCGTAGGCAAGGGCTGCTGGTCATGTCTCATGGACGTGTTTTATTTTGTTGAGTCGTTTTGACGTGGATAGCTATGTATTCACAGCAATCATAATATTGCTCTGTTTATTGCTCTGTTTCAATGTGTGTACTCTGTTTTCCGTTCTTATATGTTCTGTTTCAATGTGTGTATATACGCTTTCCATTCTGTATATGTGGATGATAACAGCTAGATACAAATTAGTATACAAAAACAGATAGAAAATGGAATTCATAATATATATATATTAATTGTTCATTAGTTCATCACAGAATATATATAATATGATCACATATACGTGATGATACTTAACTACTAGGTACAATGCATAAAATTGAAAACGAACAATAGTAAAACTAATAATCCCTCCTGGGGGTAGTATTCCGGCAGCCCCTCGGCAGCAGCTCCCTGGTGCGCGACGTCTTCCCAGCGCGGAGGCAGTACTCCGCCTCCTTCGCCTCGCAGCGCTTGATGTACCGATCTGCCTCTTGCTGGCGGACGAGCGCAAACGACCTTGCCATTTCGTTGGGCGCCCACCGAAGCTCCTCGTCGGTGGCACGCTGGAGCTTATCGTCCCACCTCCACGCAGCGATGAGGCACCTAGCGCCTTTGATCTTCCTCGCAAAGTACCCATCTTCGTACACCTCCTCCGCACGATGATGCGCCCGCCCCCAAAGCTCCACCGCCTCCTTTTTCCAGGCGGCATCACGGGCTTCACAGGCCACCTGGTACCTGGCTTCCTCCTCCGCCATCTCCTTCTTGAACGCCACTTGCCTGGCTTTCTCAGCCGGCGGCAGCGACTTCCACAGACAATGATTGTACTGGCCCCAAAACCAATCCAAAGTTGGGGGGTCCAGCGCAACCTCGTCTGGCGGCGCGTAGGGGTCCTCCTCGTCGCTGCTTTTCGACTGAGCGTCCTCGGGGGGCGGCGACTCCTTGTCGGCGCGTGGGCAGACCGGCGGCGCCATGGCAGAGATTTGAGAGAGAGAGAGGGCGAGCGAGGGGAGGATGTAGATGAGAATGCAGGTGGGACAACGTGAGCAAGGTAGTATTTATTGGCGGCCGGAATCTAGATCGACGGGAACAGTAGACATGCCGATCACCGAAATTTACGAGTACTGTAGTTTGAATTACACACGATTCCCGCAGCAAAATCCGTGTGTGAACTTAATAGCTGACGGTTTCCAATATAGAACCGTGTCTGATTAATAACCCCCGCCACTCACCTTCCAAACCTCGAGGCGCGAAATAGAGTGCCAATCGTGTGGGGGCCGGTTGTCTTGCCAGATCTTTACATTTTCTTTTTTAAATACCAGATATTTACATCATCTGATGATTTTTTAACTCGCACACAAGCACACAAAAATATGCTTTTTCAAACCGTTATGGTTAGCCGTTGCATATAGAGGTAGTTCAAATTTGAATTACGGTCATTAAATGGCTAGAAAATCACTTAAATGTCTTTAAAAGGTCAAATGACCCCTAGAATTTTCCAATTTTTCACATGACAATTGTATTAGTGCACGTTAAACGTAGAAAACATTTGAAGGCCGTAAGAGGAAGCTATCTCTAGTTCGTCATCAAACATGCATTGTTCCCTCTCGGAACCACAAGCCTTCTAGTGAGTTACTCCGGTTTGTGAGGGGTGTGTGTCCAAACTTTCGTCAAACAGGCCAATTTTTTTACCACATCATCTTGGTGGCATGACATTACATCAATCAAGGTTTCATGTTTTTCTGATCATTTTTTAATTTTTTGGAATTAAAATGCCATGGCACTCCATGCATGTGTCCATGCCGTGAGACCAATATGTTTGAAAATTCCTTCTAATTTACTGCACATGGAATTAACTCGCACACAAGTACACAAATATGATTTTTCAAACCGTTATGGTTAGCCGTTGCATGTAGATGTAGTTCAAATTTGAATTACGGTCATTAAATGGCTAGAAAATCACTTAAATGTCTTTAAAAGGTCAAATGACCCCTGAAATTTTCCAAATTTTCACATGACAGTTGTATTAGTGCACGTTAAACGTAGAAAAAAATTGAAGGCCGTAAGAGGAAGCTATCTCCCGTTCGTCATCAAATATGCATTGTTCCCTCTTGGAACCACGAGCCTTCTAGTGAGTTGCTCCGGTTTGTGAGGGGTGTGTGTCCAAACTTTCGTCAAATAGGCCAGTTTTTACCACATCATCTTGGTGGCATGACATTACATGAAGCAAGGTTTCATGTTTTTCTGATCATTTTTTATTTTTTTGGAATTAAAATGCCATGGCACTCCATGCATGTGTCCATGCCGTGAGACCAATATGTTTGAAAATTCCTTCTAATTTACTGCACATGGAATTAACTCGCACACAAGTACACAAATATGATTTTTCAAACCGTTATGGTTAGCCGTTGCATGTAGATGTAGTTCAAATTTGAATTACGGTCATTAAATGGCTAGAAAATCACTTAAATGTCTTTAAAAGGTCAAATGACCCCTGAAATTTTCCAAGTTTTCACATGACAGTTGTATTAGTGCATGTTAAACGTAGAAAAAATTTGAAGGCCGTAAGAGGAAGCTATCTCCCGTTCGTCATCAAACTTGCATTGTTCCCTCTTGGAACCACGAGCCTTCTAGTGAGTTGCTCCGGTTTGTGAGCGGTGTGTGTCCAAACTTTTGTCAAACAGGCCAATTTTTTTACCACATCATCTTGGTGGCATGACATTACATCAAGCAAGGTTTCATGTTTTTCTGATCATTTTTTTATTTTTTTGGAATTAAAATGCCATGGCACTCCATGCATGTGTCCATGCCGTGAGACCAATATGTTTGAAAATTCCTTCTAATTTACAGCACATGGAATTAACTCGCACACAAGTACACAAATATGATTTTTCAACCCATTATGGTTAGCTGTTGCATGTACATGTAGTTCAAATTTGAATTACGGTCATTAAATGGCTAGAAAATCACTTAAATGTCTTTAAAAGGTCAAATGACCCCTGAAATTTTCCAAATTTTCACATGACAGTTGTATTAGTGCATGTTAAATGTAGGAAAAATTTGAAGGCCATAAGGGGAAGCTATCTCCCGTTCGTCATCAAACATGCATTGTTCCCTCTCGGAACCACGAGCCTTCTAGTGAGTTGCTTCGGTTTGTGAGGGGTGTGTGTCCAAACTTTCGTCAAATATGCCAAATTTTTTACCACATCATCTTGGTGGCATTACATTACATCAAGCAAGGTTTCATGTGTTTCTGATCTTTTTTTAATTTTTTGGAATTTAAATGCCATGGCACTCCATGCTTAATTGTGTCATAGCCGTTAGAACAATATGTTTGAAAATTCCTTCCAATTTACTGCACATGGAATTAAATCGCACACAAGTACACAAAATATGACTTTTCAAACCGTTATGGTTAGCTGTTGCATGTACATGTAGTTCAAATTTGAATTACGGTCATTAAATGGCTAGAAAATCACATAAATGTCTTAAAAGGTCAAATGACCCCTGAAATTTTCCAAAATTTGACATGACAGTTGTATTAGTACTACAAATTTTCTCGTACATTTAAAACACCATCCGTTGCCACTTTACTCCAAATTCATCTTTCACAGCTAATAAAAAATATCAACAACATCACACACAATTTTTTGTAGGAACCGTTTGTGATGAAAATTTCTGTGTCTATTTAAGTCTTCCTCCTTAAGCTTCGCCGGCTCGTGTGCTCCAGTGCCGGCAACCCCCGAATCCACGAATCCCGATCCCCATTCCCGCACCCCCTTCTTGCAAAGATGACGCCATGGAAACGCTTCGTGAAGGCCCGTACGATGGCCGCGTCCTCCCCGAGCGCCGCCGCCTGTGCCGAGAGCACGGCCGCCTATGCCGAGAGTGCCGCCGCATCCGCATTGAGCGTGGCCGCATCCGCTGAGAGGGCGTCTGTGGCAGCCGACAGGGCAGCTGCAGCAGCCGAGATGGCTGCAGCTGCTGCTGCGACGGCGGCTGCAAACGCCGAGAGCGCTCGAGCTGCCATCCGTGCCGCCGATGTCGCCCTGGCCCGGGTCGAGGCCATCCACGCCAAGATCGAGGACGCACACGCTAAGATATTTCAGGCCACCTCGGAATCCAGCATACAACCCATGTCCGAAAAGGCGGCGGTGGCCATGGAGCACCTGCTTCCTCATGAGATCGCCGAGCGGGAGCTGGAGATGCAGGAGGCGGCGAAGATCGAGGAGCGCCGGGAGGAGGAGTTGCACGTGGCCGAGGTCGAGGTAGAGAAGAGTCTGTCCATCGAGGAATCGGCGGTGGAGTACCAATGCGAGCTCTGGCGCAGCCACTACTACGAGTACTACAACCTTGAGGGCTGTGCCGAGGACGAGGATGAGGACGCGGTCGACTTCAGCAGGGGGGACGCGGAGTCCACCAATGGCGGCATGTCGCCAGGATAAGTCATCGACGTCTCATCTCACACCGGCGATGCATAGGCCGGCGCGGCGGCGGATTTGTTAAAATTATGCTTACTTAGGCTTTGTTTTTAATGCTGGTATTTTGTTAGAGCAATGTTTAGGTCAACTAGCTCTGTTTAATTACTAAAATTGCTCAATTCAGTAAGTGTGGTCTGTGTGCTGTACGCTCTTTTGTGTGCCCAAATTAGCAAGCGATGTTAAATTATGCAATGACGTTCCCGGGGAAATTTCTACCAAAATTTGAATTATCAAACTCATCCCATGCGCGTAAAGTAGAAGAATCATTTGCGATGCACACAATCGTTCAAAGTGAATGGTGTCCGGCGGCACCGCGTGCAAAGTTTCCCTCCACATTTCAAATTTTTTGGCCTACCGCCGAAATATCTACCCCCACCCCCCCTTCCCCACCCCCTTTTCTCCCCGACCACAAGTCACATTTCCCCTGTTTCCTCCTTCCTTCCTTCCTTCCTTCCTTCCTAAGCTATAGCCGCTTCCTCGCTCTCGCCGTCTCGCATCCTACCGCCTGGGTCGCCATGGTCTTCTTCAATGACCTCTCCAGCGGTTCCTCCACCGACGATGACTCCTTCACCACCCGGGTATGCCTGTCTTCTCTCTCTCTCGGGCTATGACTTGGAATGAAGGATTTTAACCTGGCGGTCGATTTGAGTCATTTCTTCCTCTTGTAGCTCCCTAGGACCATCAGTTGCAATGAATGGAGCGGGGTGGCTGAAGATCTGTCTGCTCGTTGTCACCATCAATCTCCATGCGTGAAGCTAGTTGCGTTTGAATCTGTGGACAGTGGGAGGAAGTTTCTAGCATGTGCAGAGAAGGTTAGACCCTCTTTTGTTGTTACAAATCATTTGTTAGATGTGATTCAAACACTGTCACGGTCCCAACCTATTCATACCACACCTTCAACCAAACGCATCCTAAGACAGTGTCACAGTTTGTACATAGTATCTAAAAATGTTGCCATCTCATCAGCGGTGCCATTAGAAAATTATTTGGCACCGCTTCAGCAGTTTGTGCAGCCAACTTTGGTCCACACATCCGAGATCCCAAGCAGTAAATTATTTGGCACTGCTTCAGCAGTTTGTGTAGCCAACTTTGGTCCACACATCTGAGCAGCCAAGCAGTAAAATACTTAATTATTTATGGCACGAAGGAACTGGGCATCGGAGCAACTAGGTGCTCTGGAGTCCGGGTCCCTGATTTTTTTCCGCTGCATCAGCTCGCCAGTGCAGGGCACCGGTGCGAGATGTAGCAATAGTTGTCTTTACACCGGTTTTGGCATACATAGTGGACGGCCTTAGTGCTATTAGTTCTATGTTACTAAATTTGTGCATGTACACACCTGTTAGTATCAATTTGCTATCATCCAAACACTGTCGCTATGCTGTTGCAGTTATATTTACCTTCCTCATAAAATGTTCAATTTGTTATTTATAGTATATGAGTAAGAACTTGTAGCGTTGTTGTAGTTAATTATAGCTTCTGATGTTTCAGAATTTGGTTGTTGTCTCAGTAGCAGTTAATTCATTTGCACATTGATCTTTTTGAGAAGATATGTCATAATTAACCTGTTTCTTCAGTTTTTCAAAATAAGTATTGGTGATTTTCTATGTTGCTATAAACCCATTTCCCCTACAATTGTTACTGATCTAGTTTTAAATATTATAGGATGAACGGAAGTGTTCTTACTTGGAGTGGGTTGATCAAGAGTGGCCACAGTCTTTGAAGATGTGCCTAGCAAAGCTCTGGAGAATGTATGAGGAAGAGAACAGAGGTAGGCTTAGAGAAAGTGTTGTCAACGCTGAAAAATATTTGAAGATGCGGGATAAAAAGATGAAGGTGGAGAATGAGCTCAGATTTTTTAAATCAGACTTTGCTAAGATGGTGTTGGCGAAGGAGGAGGCACTTTCCCAGTTGGCCAGTGCAAAACAGGTTCTTACTGAACTGAAAGCAGAGGTGGATAAGACGAGCCTGGATGATCTCGATTAGGGAAATGAATATATTGTTCTTATGAAGCTGAACTAGCTATATGTTGTACTGTACTGTTTTCAGGTAGCTATCGTATTGTGATGTTAAAATATATTTATGTGCCTGATATGAAATTGGCAAACAGCTGTTCGATACGAGCCTATACATAAAACTGTGTGGGATGTACATACGAACGGAAACGTTTTCCCTGGATTGACTGTATGGGATGTACATACGAACCGAAACATTTTCCCTGGATTGACTGTGTGGGATGTACATAAGAACGGAAACGTATTCCTTGGATTGACTGTGTGTGATATACATACGAACGGAAATGTTTTTCTGGGATTCACCGTGTGGGATGTACATACGAACGGAAACGATTGGGTTTCGATGCCTCACCCGATCGCACACAAGCTCATTTTGCCCCAGCCTGTGTGCCAGGAGGGCCTATCCCCGACGGTTTCTGGGTCGTATGGGAAGGACCCCCTATCGCCCACACTCACTTGGCGACGGTTCCAAATGCCGTCGCGGAAAGGGGTTAAAAACCGTGTGTATAGCACCTCGCTGTACCAGTGTTTACTTTAAGTACTGTAGAAAACCCATTCAAATTTTGTTCTTGCATTATATCTACTGTATTCTAACTTTACCATGGCTCGTACCCCCCGATACAAACCATAGATTCATCAAAATAAGCACACAATGCAAAGAAAACAGAATCTGTCAAAAACAGAACAGTCTGTAAATATGCGAATTGTTCTCATACTTCTGTAACTCCAAAACTTCTGAAAAATTAAGACAACAGATTAAATTTGTATATAAATCTTGTGTAAAAAATTCAGAATTTTTTGTCTCTTTTGTGAATTTTCAAAATTGTTTTACTGGACGAAAAAGTTTCTGTTTTCCAACAAGATCAAATCAACTATCACCAAAGCTATCCTAAAGACTTTGCTTGGCACAAACACTAATTAAAACATAAAGAACACAATCATAACAGTATCATAATTGTGCAAACACTCAAGAATAGAAAGAAAAATACGAAAATAAATTTTATTCATTGGGTTGCCTCCCAACAAGCGCTATCGTTTTACGCCCTTAGCTAGGCATAATGATTTTAATGATGCTCACATGGAAGACAAGAATTGAAGCACAAAGAGAGCATCATCTAGCATATGACAAACACATTTAAGTCTAACATACTTCCTATGCATAGGAATTTTATAAGCAAACAAATTATCATGACAAGAAATATCTAACATATGCAAAGGAAAGGAATAAAACATTGACAATCTCAACATAACGAGAGGAAATTTAGTAACATGAAAATTTCGACAACCATATTTCCCTCTCTCATAATAATTACATGTGGGGTCATATTCAAATTCAACAATATAACTATCACATAAAATATTCTCTTCATGATCCACATGCATGCAAAGTTGACACTCTTCCAAAATAGTGGGATTATCATCAAATAAAGTCATGACCTCTCCAAGCCCACTTTTATCAAAAAAATCATAAGATTGAACATACTCCAAAGTAGTGGGATCATTATTACCTAGAGTTGACACTCTTCCAAACCCACTTTCAATATTATCGGAAACATATTCATCATGAGGCTTAAATAAATTTTCAAGATCATAATAAGAATCACCCCAATCATGATCATTGCAATAAGTAGTGGACATATCAAAATTAGCATCCCCAAGCTTGGGGTTTTGCATATTATTAGCACAATTGACATTAATAGAATTTATAGTAAAATCATTGCAATCAAGCTTTTCATTCAAGGACCTATCATGAATCACTTCATAAATTTCTTCATCACAATTTTCAGATTCACAAATCTCAAGCAAAACTTCATAAAGATAATCAAGTGCACTCAACTCACTAGCAATTGGTTCAACATAATCAGATCTTTTGAAAAGATTAGCAAGTGGATGAGGATCCATATCAATAGATTTTTAGCAAGCAAAGATGCATGCAAATAGAAGGCACATGGTAACACAAGCAAACATGAGATCTGACGAGAAAAAGGCAAACGAAAAAGAAGGCGAATAAAACGACAAATTTTTGTGAAGTGGGGAGATGAAAACGAGAGGCAAATGGCAAAATAATGTAAATTGCAAGGAGATGAGATTTGTGATTAGGAACCTGGTAGATGTTGATGATGTCTCCCCGGCAACGGCGCCAGAAATTCCTTTTGATGTTGGCTTGAACTACATCGGTATTTCCCCAAAGAGGAAGGGATGATGCAGCACAGCAACGGTAGGTATTTCCCTCAGTGATGAGACCAAGGTTATCGAACCAGTAGGAGAACCAAGCAACACTACGTAAACAGCACCTACACACAAAGAACAAATACTTGCAACCCGACGTGTTAAAGGGGTTGTCAATCCCTTTCGGGTAACGGCACCAGAAATTGGCAAATGGACGTGAGATAAATTGTAGTAGATTGGATAAATAAATCGCGAATAAAATAAAGTGAAGCAAAATATTTTTGGGTTTTTAGAAATATAGATCTGAAAATAAAAGTGGCAAATAAATAAAAAGGCAAATAACAAAATAGATCTGAAAATATATGATGAGAAAATAGACCCGGGGGTCGTAGATTTCACTAGTGGCTTCTCTCGAGAAAAATAGCATACGGTGGGTAAACAAATTACTGTTGGGCAATTGATAGAACTTCAAATAATTATGACGATATCCAGGCAATGATCATTATATAGGCATCACGTCCAAGATTAGTAGACCGACTCCTGCCTGCATCTACTACTATTACTCCACACATCGACCGCTATCCAACATGTATCTAGTGTATTAAGTTCATGGAGAAATGAAGTAATGCAATAAGAATGATGACATGATGTAGACAAGATCTATTTATGTAGAAATAGACCCCATCTTGTTATCCTTAATAGCAACGATACATACGTGTCGGTTCCCCTTCTGTTACTGGGATCAAGCACCGTAAGATCGAACCCTTCACAAAGCACCTCTTCCCATGGCAAGAAAAATCGATCTAGTTGGCCTAACTAAACCAAAGATTCAAAGAAGAAATACGAGGCTATAAGCAATCATGCATATAAGAGATCAAAAGACTCAAATAACTTTCATGGATAAAAACATAGATCTGATCATAAACTCAAAGTTCATCGGATCCCAACAAACACACCGCAAAAAGAGTTACATCAAATAGATCTCCAAGAGACCATTGTATTGAGAATCAAAGGAGAGAGAGAGGAAACCATCTAGCTACTGCCTACGGACCCATAGGTCTACAATGAACTACTCACGCATCATCGGAGAGGCACCAATGAGGATGATGAACCCCTCCGTGATGGTGTCTAGATTGGATCTGTGGTTTCTGGAACTTGCGGCGGCTGGAATTGATTTTTCGTCGACTACCCTAGGGTTCTGGAATATTGGGGTATTTATAGAGCAAAGAGGCGATGCAGGAGGTGGCCGAGGTGGGCACAACCCACCTGGGCACGCCTGGGCCCCCAGGCGTGCCCTGGTGGGTTGTGCTCCCCTCGGAGCCCCCCTCAGGTACTTTCTTGGCCCAACTTGTGTCTTCTGGTCCAGAAAAAATCACCAAAAAGTTTTGCTGCGTTTGGACTCCGTTTGGTATTGATTTCCTGCGAAGTAAAAAACAAGCAAAAAAACAGCAATTGGCACTGGGCACTATGTCAATAGGTTAGTCCCAAAAAATGATATAAAGTTGCTATAAAATGATTGTAAAACATCCAAGAATGATAATATAACAGCATGGAACAATAAAAAATTATAGATACGTTGGAGACGTATCACTCCACACATCGACCACTATTCAGCATGCATCTAGTGTATTAAGTTCATGGAGAAACGGAGTAATGCAATAAGAACGATGACATGATGTAGACAAGATCTATTCATGTAGGAATAGACCCCATCTTCTTATCCTTAATAGCAACGATACATACGTGCCTCGCTACCCCTTCTGTCACTGGGTGAGGACTCCATAAGAGTGAACCCATCACAAAGCACCTCTTCCCATGGCAAGAAAAATCGATCTAGTTGGCCTAACTAAACCAAAGATTCGAAGAAGAAATATGAGGCTACAAATAATCATGCATATAAGAGATCAAAGAAACTCAAATAATATTCATGGATATAGATCTGATCATAAACTCAAAGTTCATCGGATCCCAAGAAACACACAACAAAAAAGGTTTACATCAAATAGATCTCTAAGTGACCATTGTATTGAGAAGCAAAAAGAGAGAAGAAGCCATCTAGCTACTGCCTATGGACCCTTAGGTTTATGGTGGACTACTCATGCATCATCGTAGAGGCACCAATGAGGATGATGAACCCCTCCGTGATGGTGTTAGATTGGATCTCGTGGTTCTGGAACTTGCGGCGGCTGGAATTGTGTTTCGTCTACTCCCCTAGGGTTTCTGGAATATTTGGGAATTTATAAAGCGAAGAGGCGGCAGACCACCAGATGGGGCCGGAACCCGCCCTGGGCCGATCCACTGTGCTCAATTGCCAAGGGCTAGAGAAGGTCCGCCTGATGATCGCGACCGACTCCAATGAGTGGAAGGTGATAATGATCTAACCTGCCAAACGGTCCTCGACCGATCTGGAGGCTACCACCATCACCCTTCATCTTCATGCCCTCTTCTCCGGCTTGCTGCCGTCGTTCTCGGATTTCTTCAATGCCGTGCTCACGCACTTCCAGGTCCACGCATTGCATCTTGATCCAGAGTCCATCATCCTCCTCTTCGCCTTCACATTCTTGTGCAAGGCCTTCGTGGGCGTCGCCCCCTCGGTGGCATTGCTGCGCCATTTCTTCTCTCTTCAGTTTGTTGCCGGCGTGCAGCACTCTGGGTGCGCATCGCTTCGAGTGTCGAGCGCTATGGCGGGCGAGGGCATCGACACAGAGCTCCATCTGGACGTGGAGGGATTCCGAAAGTGGTGGGTGTATGTCGATGCCGCCGTGTACAGCCTCCTGCTCCAAACTCCGTTAGCCCCGGCGGAGCCGAGCTCCGGGTGGAAGCACGAGAGGCTCGTCAACCCGAGGCTCGCGTAAGTTACAGCCAGGCTGGCAGAGCTGAGGAAAGCGGGCATGACGATGGCGATGGTGGTGACGGAGTTCCTCCGGCGGTGAATCGCTCCTCTCCAGTGCCATTCCCTCCCAATGTGGGCTTTTACCGGTCGTGAGGACACCATGAGGCTCGAGGTGCCCTCTTTGCCCCCAAACGTGCTAAGCGGGATACTCCGCCTCCTAACCGAAGGGGAGGCTGACGTGCTTCCTCTGGGAGGACTCCCCTTGTACAATTATACGAATGGGAGAGACTTCGACATGGGAATGCCACGCTTCGACGAGTGGGGGCTGCTCCCCGAGAGCCACGAGGGGCCTCGAGATAACCCCCTCTTGGTGGCCCCATGCTCTGGGGGGCCTGAGGGCCACGAGGGGACTTCGACATGCGGAAGAGCACGCCGAACCGCCCTCCGCATGGCGGCCCGTCCCCGCTCCTCCGAGCGACGGAGGCGACGCCTTGCCCAGGGGCGCGGCCGTTGCGCCAATCGTGGGGGGCCACGCGCCGAGTTTCAGCATGCCGGCCCCCTCCTCCGTGCTGCCCAGAGGAGGGGAAGGCTTGAAGGCAGCGCCGGCCCGACCCCGTGGGCTCTGAAGAAGAGAAAGTGTGTCTCCACGGATGAGTAAGTACCCGGCTTTCTTTGATTTCCGCATGACATGCTTCTCTAAGCTCTTGCTCCTCAGGTCCCCTTCTAGCGAAGACACGGGGACACTCTCACCACCGCCTCCTGAGGGCACCAGCCTCGCAGTGGCACCGCGTCTCGTGGGTTGCGCAGCGACGCGCAACGGGACAACCACGCGCCGGTTGAGGCGGCCCCTGGAGGGCCTCGGGCCCTCATTCCCAGCGCCCTTCTTCGGGCATGACATCAGGCTCGCGGAAGCAGTGCCGAGGCTCCCCCCGCTAATTCTCACTGGCGACCGGGTCCCCCATGAGCTGATGCCTCCCTCAGGTGGAGTGTCGCGTTCGCGTAGGGCCCTGCCCTGGGCTGAGGAGCCGGACAAGGGGACCATAGTTCCCAGATCTCCATCGAGCGAGGCCGGGCCTTCCCGTGCCGCCACCGTAGACTGGGGCACGGAGCGAAGCCCTGGACGAGTGCTGGAGGTCGTGCGCAGTCGCGGTGCTGTCTGGCATGGCCTTCTTTAGGGCGCGATGAGCGCGCTGGGCCGGCTCGGGGTGGAGCTTCATGACGTTGACTTGTACCTTGAGGCCGAGCACTCATGCCTGGCGTGCGAGTGGCGCCGGCTTGAGGTTGCCATCAATCTTAGCCACCTGCAATGCGAGTCCGCTCACTCGAAGGACAAGGAGTCTTCTGTCGCGACGAAGGAAGCCCGCGACCGGGCCTTCGAGGAGGCCAAGGCCGCAGATCACTGGCGCGAAGCTGCACAGAACTGCGAGCGGGAGCTCTAAGCTTCAAACGCCACCCTCGAGCGGCAAGTCCAGGCGTGCGGAGCCATCCTGGCCGCCTCAGTGAAAGGGCCATCGGTGTGCGAGGCGAGGCTCCGCATGCTTGAGGATGCGTTGGCGCTGGAGGCGTCGGAGCAAAGCTTGGAGCACGAACGACTGGAGGTGATGGAGCGCCAAGTGATGGCCGCCAAGGCCTCCCTAGCCTCCCGGGAGGTGAGGGTCCAGGCAGAGATCGACGAGAGGGTCGCGGGGGTCTGCCGGGCCCTCGCCAAGGACCATCACCAGAAGCTGAAGCTTTAGGAGACGCGTTTCTGCAAACGGCGCGACGAGCTGAAGGGCGAGATTGATGACCTCAAGGGGAAGTTGGCCGAAGCGGAGAGGCGTCAGAAGGCTGTGTTGGACGCCCAGGCCATGGCCGAAGCCGAGCTGTCCTTCCTCTATCAGACGGTGGGGGACGTTACTTCCCTTGCGGAGTGGGCATCGGACAAGGCGAACCGGGCTCGGGGGCTGCAACACATACGCGCTGAGATGTTCCAAGATCTTGAGCGAAGATCCCGCCGCACCCTGAACTGCGTCTGCAATGAGAGCATCTCCAGACCGCTCATTCCCGACGATGCTGGCTACCTCGCCTTCTTTACCAGGATTGTGGAACGCCTTGAAGGAGGCGCAGAGAGGGTACGTCAGCTCGTCGAAGAGAAGAGCCGTGATCTCCTCGCGCGGGCGTCTTCATGCGTCTTCAGTCACCTTCTTCGCTTCGACCCCGACTTTGACTTCAAGGCGGTGACAGCCCCCGTGCCTGAGGTGATCCAGGGCGCCCTACAGGACTGGGTGGAGGACCACGTGGATGACCTGATCGCGGAGTTCCCCCTGTCGGTGGCGAGGACCAGTCTGAAGTCGAGGAACGCGGGGCCGATGACAGCGATGATGACGACGCATCTCCTTAAGTTGTCTCTCTCCTGTTTGCCTGTCACATTTTGAGCATGGCCCCGCGGGGATGTAAAAAGTACTTGATGAAGGATTTCTTAATGATGTGTCGAACCGTAATCGTGCCTTCCTAGGCCACCTTTCCTTAGTGCTCATCCTGCGTCTAGAGCCCCCGAGAGAGGGTTAATCATCGCTAGAATGCTGGGTCGCGATGCCTGGGCAAGGCCAGGAGGTGAGCGCTCCTAAGGTCAGGGACTGAAGGCAACATGTGCGTGTTGGCTCGCTCGAGAGCGTCGCGCGAGGACTTAGACACCAGAGTCTTAGCGAGGTGTGCGCACGGGTAGACCCGCGGCTGTTGCGGCCTGGGTCCTTGACACAGCTGGGGTTGGCCCAAGCGTAAACACTGTGCCCAGCCCCCGCTCGTGGGGTGCATGGGAGGAAGCAATAGGCAGCCGCTGTTGCCTTAAAAAACGAGATTCAAGAAGGGAAACACCGCAAGGAGAAAATCCTGACCCTTTTCGAACAAAGATGTAAAAACTTCAAACATCATTCCAAGAAATTGCAAATTCGGTTACAAGAGAGGATGAAAAACGACCGTGTCCGGTGCTTATACTAGTCTTCCCACCAGCACGGAGCATGGGGCCTCCACTTGGGTGTGGGCATAGTCGCTGTTCGACCGTTTCTGCCAGCGCGGAGCATGGGGCTTCCACTGGGGCGTGGGCAGGAGCTCCCGCAAGGCCGCGAAACGGCGCACCGGGAGACTCCGAGGCATGTATAGCCCCACTCATTATTATGTGAGAGTGTCATGGGTAGAACTTGCGGAGGTGCTGAATGTTCCAGGCATTCTGGATGGGGACCCTGTCCTCCGTCTCCAGGCGTGCGGTGCGAGGCCTGGAGATGCGGGCGACCCTGAACGGGCCCTCCCACATGGATGACAGCTTATGGAGGCCCTCCCTGGAGAGGACCCGCCTCAGGATGAGGTCTCCGACTTCGAGAGCCCGGGGGCGGACGTTGCGGCAGTGGTTGCGCCGCAGTGCCTACTGGTACCTTGCGGCGTGGAGGGAGGCTTGGCGGCGGGCCTCCTCTCCGAGCACAAGATCAGAGACATCCTGACGCGCCTCATCAAATGCCAAGACCCATGGGGAATGATGCTTGATCTCAAGCGAGAGGACCGCCTAGGCCCCATAGACGAGGAAGAACGGGGTCTCGCCAGTGGGCTTAGTCGCGGTGGTGCGGACGGACCACAACACGGACTGCAGCTCGTCCAACCAACCCCTACCGTAGGCCTTGAGCTTCTTCTTGAAGCTTCTGGTCTTGAGGCCCCTCAAGACCTCCGCATTGGTGCGCTCAACCTGGCCGTTGCTCCATGGGTGCGCCACTGAAGCATAGCATATCTGCGTTCCAAGGTTAGCACAATATGACCTGAAGAGATTGCTTGTGAACTGGGAGCCGTTGTCAGTGATGATGCGGTTGGGGACACCGAATCGGCTCACGAGGCCCTTGATGAACTTGATGGCTGAGCCTACGGGGATGGTGCGCACAGGCTCCACCTCTGCCCACTTGGTGAACTTGTCGATGGCGACATGGAGGTAGCGGTAGCCGCCGACCGCATGAGGTAACGGGCCCAGTATGTCCTGCCCCCAGACCACGAAAGGCCATGAGAGCGGGATGGTCTGGAGCCCCTGCGCCGGCTGATGAATCTGCTTGGCATGGAACTGGCAGGCCTCACAGGATCGAACCAGCTCAACGGCGTCATTGAGCGCCGTAGGCCAGTAGAACCCGCTGCGGAATACCTTGCCCACGAGGGTGCGTGACGAGGAGTGGTGCCCGCAGTCTCCATCGTGAATGTCGGCCAATAGCTCGTGCCCCTGCTCCTCTGATATGAACTGCAGTGGGAGTCGTTGGGGCGCCTGCGGTATAGATCACCGTCCTGCAAGCAATAAGCGGTGGCCTGACGAGCCACGCGTTCTGCATCCTCCTCCTTCTCTGGCAAGGCGCCATGGAGCAAGTATGCCTTGAACTCCTCAGTCCAGCTTCCCTCCTGAGGTTTCAATGCCAGGAGCAAGCGGGCTCCCGAGGTCGGGACACAGGCTGGGGCACCCAAGGGTGGCGCCGGTGGCGGCTCTTCCCGGAGCAGCGTCGGGCTTGCAGCCGGGGGCGCAGCCGACAGCTTGAAGAGCCTCTCCTCAAAGACGCCGGGCTTCTGAGGCTCGCGGCGAGATGCCTTCTTGGTGATGTCATCTGCTTCCCTGTTCGCGCCGCGCGGGACGTGCCGCAACTCCAATCCTAAGAAGCGCTTTTCGATTTTACATACCTCTTCCAGGTATGCCTCCATGTGCTCGTCCTTTGGTTTGTACTCCTTGTTGGAAAATTTGACGAGGAGCTGGGAATCGCCCTTGATGGTGAGGCGCCTAACCCCCAGAGCAGCCGCGGCCTTGAGTTCGGCGATCAAGCCCTCGTAATCCGCGATGTTGTTGGAGACCTTCTCGCCACGCTGGAAGCAAAGCTGTACAGCGTAGTAGAGCTTGTCCTTGGTCGGGGAAATGAGCATGACTCCAGCCCCCGCGCCTTGCCGCGCGAAGGCGCCGTCGAAGTGCATGACCCAACCATCGGGCACCTCATCGCCAGGCGCGAGGGACTAGCCCTCGCCCGGCCCCTGATCATGAGTACCGGTCCACTCCACCATGAAGTCGGCGAGGGCCACCCCCTTGATAACCCTAGTCGTACTAAACTCTAGCTGGAAAGCTTGGAGCTCGATGTTCCATTCAGCGACTCTGCCGGCTGCGTTGGGGCTGTGCAGCACTTTCTCCAGGGGGTATGCGGAGACAACCTTGATGGGGTGGCCCTGGAAATAATGGCACAGCTTCCTTGAAGCAATGAGGAGCGCGAGGAGGAGCTTCAGCTCCATAGGGTAGCACGCGCACACATCCCGTAGTACTGTGCTGACGAAGTACACCGGATGCTCGACGAGGCGTGGGGTGTTGACGGCATCCTGCCTCGTGCGGGGCGCGAGGGGCTCGGGCGCCTCGTCGGGCGATGGAGGGGCGGGGGCCCTAGGGGCGCCGTCCTGTGGTGACAAAGGATGCATGGCCTTACGTGGGCCGCCTAGTCCTACGCTGGCGCTGGTGCGCTCTTCCCGGACCACCACGACCGCCGCGCTGGCCGAATGCGGGGTGGCAGCCAAGTAAAGCGCCAAGGGATCGTGAGGGCGGGGCGCCACCATGATGGGGGGGGGGCTTGTGAGGTAGCTCTTGAGGTCCTTGAAGGCTGCCTCTGGTTCCGGGGTCCACTCAAAGGGGCCCTTTTTCTTCATCAGCTTGAAAAAGGGGAGGGCGCGCTCGCCAAGCTTAGAAATGAAGCGCCCCAAGGAGGTCACACACCCTGCCAGCTTTTGCATTTCCATGAGGGTCTGAGGCGGGCACATTTTTTCAATTGCCTTGATCTTTTCGGGGTTGGCCTCAATCCCTTAATGCGAGACAAGGAAGCCAAGCAGCTTGCCGGACGGGACCCCGAAAACACACTTTTCTGGGTTAAGCCTCAGATTCACCTTGCGTAGGTTAGCGAACATTTCCTCTAGGTCTTCGATTATGGTCTTTGCCTCGGATGACTTGACCACGATGTCGTCGATGTATGCCTGTGCATTCCTCCCTAGTTGTGGCCCTAGCACGATGTGCATCAGCCGCTGGAAGGTGGCACCGGCGCTCCTCAGCCCGAAGGGCATGCAGGTGTAGCAGTACACGCCACATGGGGAAATGAAGGACGTCTTCTCGACGTCCTTCGCCGCCATCTTGATCTGGTGATAACCCCAGAAGGCATCCAAAAAGCACAACAGATCGCACTCCGTGGTGGAGTCCACGATTTGGTCGATGCGTGGGAGTGGGAAGGGGTCCTGAGGGCATGCCTTGTTAAGGCTTGTGAAGTCGACGCACATGCGCTCCTTTCCGCCCTTCTTGGGAATAACAACTGGGTTGGCCAGCCACTCCGGGTGCCGTACCTCTCGAATGACTCTAGCTTCTTGCAGCTTGCGCACTTCCTGGATGATGAACGCCTGCTTCTCCTGCGCTTGACACCGCGCCTTCTGCTTCATCGGGCGCGCGTTGGGGCATATCGCCAGGTGGTGCTCGATTACCTCCCTCGGGACGCCTACTAGATCGGACGCCTCCCACACAAACACGTCCTTGTTTTCCCGGAGGAAACCGACCAGCGCCTCCTCCTGCTCTGGGGGAAGGCCGGCGCCAATAGTGAAGGTGGGGCCCGAGCCGCTGCTGTCGATAGGCACCTTCTTCGTCTCGGCGTGGTCCCGGGAGAACATTTATTTCTTCTTTGCGGGTGCAGCCTCCAGAGTCTCCGGGGCACCCCCGACGTCTGGGCGTGAGGCTGCCGCAGCCCTGTAGGCGAGCTTGAGGGCCCGAACCACATCCTTTCTGTCCCCAGCCATGGTGATGACACCGCCGCTGCCTGGCATCTTGACGACATTGTAGCCCGGATGGGTCACCGCCATGAACTTGGCAAGGGCAGGGTATCCCAGGATGGCGTTGTACGGGAAGCCAATGCGGGCCACGTCGAAGTCGATGAGCTCGGTGTGGTAGTTGCTGCGGGTGCTAAAGGTGACGGGTAGGCGCACCCGCTGAATGGCCTAGTGGGTGCGAGCTGGTCATGAGGCACTTGGAGTATGTTGACTGTCGCCGCCCCCGCTGAATCACGACGGCCAAGAGGCGGCCCCTCGTGGCAGCTTTCGCAAGGGGTTTCCATGGCTTACCCTGACCGGAGCTCGGGGAAGCGCCTCCTGGGCTGGAGGAGGAGCCCTGCACCCGGCCTCGCCGCTGCGGGGGCCGCCAGGTCCGCCTCGAAAGGACGAGCAGACGCAGCAGGGGCAAGCGCGGAGCCATGCCGAGGGCAGCGACATGGGTGGAGAGCGAAAGGGCTCCATGCCTTCGCAAGCGGCGTCGAGAAGCTCGGCGATACGGTCGAGCCAGGCATCGTAGTCTTCGTTGGCAGGGCGGTAGCACAGCAACTCACAAGCCATGAGGAGCGTGGCTTGCGCTTTCGCCGGCCCGTGACGAGCGTGGGAGGACGATGCCATGGCGGGAGTGAGGGAAGGCGTGGTGGTGCGGCCGTCACGCTGCATGGAGGGTGGCAGCAAAGAGTCCTGCTGCTCATGAGCAGCGGGGTCGGTGTCGTGGTACTAAGTCTGACAGTAAGAGTAGGGGGTACGTATGAGAAGGCAAGGTCCTAAGTACGGCGAGGTTGTACACACGAGTTTACGAGTTCAGGCCCCTCTCGGAGGAGGTAAAAGCCCTACGTCTCGGTGCCTTGAGGCGGTCGACTGGAATATGAGTGTGTGAGTTACAGGGGATCCGAACCCCTGTGCCAGTGGAGGGTGGTGGCTTATATAGAGTGCGCCAGGACCCCAGCCAGCCCACGTTACAAGGGATTCAATGTACAATAAGGTGACGTTACTGGTAACGCCAATAATAGAGACCTATAAATGATCATTAAGACTACGGAGTGAACGCCTGACCGTTGCCATCCTAAGTGACCTTAGATCTTCTGTACTCCGAGTGGTTTCTGGTATGGTCGAATGATTATACCTTGGTCGAATGGAATTGGGTTATCCGAGTGAACTGTTGGTCGAGTGGGTTGCACCCTGAGGTGATTTCAGTCGGTAGATGATGCTATCCTTTGAATGCCTTTGGCTTTAGAGCAGTGTCCTCGGGAAGGGTGTCTAGGTCAGGCCTATTACCCTACCCTAGGTACATGTCATCGTCATTAGCCCCCGAATGGATCTGGGTCCGAGTGGAGAAGGGGTTGAAGATAGTTCCGACCCGATTTATATGCTTCAGAGGCATCTTAACCGGGCCGGTGATTTATGTAAAAACTTCAACTTCATTTTCAGTCACCTAGGTCCATTCAGAGGTTGTCGAGTGAACTTTGCTGATAAGCTCCGAGTGTTGGTATGGTATAAAATCTTCAGCGCGTTTGGTCACACTGCCGCTCCCGGATCTCACGGGATTCGAAATTTGGAGAAGCGCACGGGACGGAGAGAACCGCAATAAACGGAGCAGATTAGGCAGGGACGCCTCGATTCTCGCGCCACCTTTTTCGCCATGTACCGAGCGCGCGACTGTTGCGGGATTTGACAGGATTGCTTGGGCCCACGAGTCAGCCACTCGGAAGCAGGCCCATATAAGGCGTCGGGCCGTCGTGTTTGTACAGTGCGCCCCATTCCCCTTCTTCTCCCTCAGCTTCTCCACCGCATTCACCTCCACCCTCGACGTCATCGCCCTGCCCGAGCGCAGCCTGCTGCGATGGGAAAGGACAAGACGGCGGCCCTAGAGTGTGCAAAGAAGGCGACGGTGAAGGCGAAGGGCAAGAAGACAAGTCGGGGGGGGGGGGGGGTCATCGTCGAGATCTGGCCTGCCGCCCGGCTGGATCCAGGGCGACTGGATTCGATCCATGATTCAGCAAGAGGATCTGGAGGATCTGGCCGAGGGGGGCTTGATTGCCCACGGATCCTGTAGGCTGCCAGGTGATGAGACCAAGCCGTGGCCGCAGGAGGGTGAGTGCGTCCTCCTTGCGACCCACGTCGACCGTGGTTTTTCCCTGCCTCCTCATCCTTTTTTCCGGGGTTTTCTGAACTTTTTCGGAGCCCAACTTCATCACTTTTCCCCCAACACCATCACATACCTCGCTGCATTTGTTTCCATGTGTGAGAATTTCCTGGGTTGTCGACCGCATTGGGGTCTCTTCAAACACATCTTTACTTGCCGCTCTCAGTCTGTGAAAAAGGCTAATCCGAGTGATGAGAGGACGCACGTGATCCAGATGTGCGGAGGTCTAGGGATCCAAATGAGAGGTAAAAGCACTTTTCCACCTATGACTCTTCCTGATTCAATCAGAGGGTGGCAGTCGACCTGGTTTTATTGGAAGGACAAACCAACCCCTGGCCAGTCGACTGGCCTTCCCCCCTTCACCATGGAGCGAATTGAGAAGCCCTCTTCCTTGAAAGTGACTCCAGTAGAAAAGGTGGAGGTGACTGTTGGTTGAATGAGTAGTCCAACTTGTCCGCAATGGAGTGACTGGCATGGATTTGCTAGAGGTGTTTCTCAGTCGCCGCATCCAGCCGCTCCAGGCCCACGATCATCCTATGTGGATGTATTCGGGTACTGAGGATACCACTCGGATCCACCCGGAGGAAGTTGCCGAGGAGACGGTGGCGCAGTGGTTGCAGGGCATCACTGGAAACAAAGACAACCCCAGGGGGTCCAGGAGAATTCCACCACTCGACGCTGATAACGAACCAGACAAGGTCTGACCTTTGGTGCCGAGTGACTTTTACTCTGATTTGTAAACTGTCTTTGGAACTGACTGATACTTATTCAATTCTTCGCCTCGCAGATTTATACTGAGATGTACTCGATGCCCAACGGAGAGCAGGATCAGGAGGGAGAGGCTAGTGGAGGCGAAAGCGGCGACTGGCAATCTGATGGAGAAGAAGAGGAGGAGGGCGAGGACTCAAGTAGCAGTGAGGAAGTCGACTCTCCACCTCGCTCTGAAAGACGCTCCAAGCAGACCCATGATCCAGCAAGTGTCCATGGCAGAGCGGCTGCACCGACTGTGCATACTTCGAAGCGCACTCGGACATCCTCCCCCGCGCCGACTGAGAAGGCCTCGAAGCAGCTCAAGGTTGCGCCTTCAAAACCCCGGAAGGCCTTGCCTAAGATCAAGGTTGACGTTCCCGTTACCTCTGCGTAAGTGTTTTGTTTCCACTCTTAGCTCAGGGACTCTTATATTTATTGTCGAATCATTCTCTTGCTTGACTGAGTCAGTTCTAAAACTTGCAGTGCTGCTACTTCTGGGGCTTCCATGAATCTTTACGAGGATGATGATGAGGAAACTGAAGATGCAGCCACTTCCAAAGCCGGTATGACTCTAAGATCTTGTCTTCATTTTGTCGATTGATTCTTCAGTCGACTGAACTCTTGCGGTTGAGTCTTTCGCAGTGCCGCGAAATATTATTGAACTTCCAGACGACGATGAAGAAATGCTCCAGAAGCCTGTGGGAAGGAGGGGCAGGACTTCGGGTAGGAGGGCGCCAGCCAGCAAGGTGCCTCAGACGACCTCAGTGCCAGAACCAGTGATCCATCAGTCCGGAGACCTCAATCGGGTTTCTGTTACATTTGCCGATCCTGTGTCAACTGAACGTCCTTCGGCGTCAAATGCTCAAGCCCCTGCCTCGTCCGTACAACTCCATGCCTTAGATCCTCAGGTTGCTGCGACTGTTCCACCAACTCCACTCTTCGTCATCCATCATGTCCCGGAGGATCCAGTGAATGCTGCCAAGGAGGCTATACGCCAGGCAGGTCTTATGATGGATCAGATGAAGGTGGTGCGTGAATCCAGTCAGGCTGCTTATGATGCCAGCTCAGCTCTCCATACCAACGTCTAGGTTAGCTGATTTCCGACTGATCTTTAGCTCATCGCTTGTTCTGTTAGGAAATGGTACTTGAAAACTGCTGCTTTATTATCCGTAAGATATCCGTGGATGAGCGTTTTGGAACCTTTAATGTGCATCTATTGCCAGTTTGCATCTTGTATCTATACACCCACTGGGTGTTTCGACTTGTGCTGAGTAGTTTTTCCACTTGAGTCGACTAGATCGCGTCGAGTGTGTCTTCGAACCAGTGGGGGCACGCAAAGTGCACCCACTGGGTGTAGTCCCCGAAGCCGCCGTCGAATGTTTGATTCGGCGGGGGTCTTTGAACAAAATTTTTCTTGAAGGTTCTTCCACTCGGTCTGGGTGGACCATGTCGAGTGAAAGCTGGACCAGTGGGGGCACGCTCAGTGCACCCACTGGGTGTAGTCCCCGAGACCGTAGTCGACTGCGGGCAGTCGACTGTGGTCTGAGAATAACTGTTGTCTTGTTTTTTTTAACGTCTCTCTCTCGACTGGGCGGACCAAGTCAATTGAAAAGTCGAACCAGTGGGGGCACGCTAAGTGCACCCACTGGGTGTAGTCCCCGAGACTACTGTTGAATGTTTGATTCGGCAGTAGTCTTAGGCCTCTCCTTGTCGTAACAAGTTGAACTTGTATTTTATTGCTCGAAAGCAACCAATCTTTGTTTCTGTCGACTGACTGTCCATTGTCTGCAGAGATCTTGTGAGCTCGGGGCTCGGTTTGCTGACTTGGAGAAGAAACAGGTCCAGCTCAATCTTGACTTGGCGTTGGCCAAAGAGAACTTGCAGAAGGCCAAGGATGAAACCGCTGGTATGGGAGGTGAAAACTTGCCGACTGTCTCCCTTGTCATCTTTTCTTTCCTCCTTCTGAACCGAATGCTATTTCTTTCAGAGAAAATGAAGCAGGCACTGGACCAGAAGGACCTTGATCTTGCTGCGGAACAGAAAACGGCGTAAGAGAAAACAGCACTTGCCGACAAGAAGCTAGCTTCAGTCGGGAAGTTAGAAGAAGATAACGCCAAGTTGAAGACTGCTCTTGACGAAGCTAACAAGGAAGCAACACGACTGAAGAAGGACAAGGGGGTTCTGACTGACAAAGTTGAAGACCTCACTCGGAAGAGGGACGAACTGGAGAACTATCTGGGAGGGCTTGCCAAGAAAATGTTCCTTATGCTTGAAGGTACTTTCTCCTTCTGACTAATTTGTTATAGTCGACTCGTCATATAGCTGTCGATTCACCATTTACCTGTGTGTACAGAATTCTGCCAGAACTTCGAGGAGGAGACTGGGCGGATTGAAACGAGCTTGGACCCCATCAACTCCCTAATTAAGGATGAAGCTGCCATGAACGTGCTCCGATTAGAATATCGTCTTGCCAGTGCCATGGACTATCTCGCCCGACTGAAAGTGGCGATGTCGCGGATCGACACCGCGCTCTGGCCAAGGGTGACATTCCAGAATGATCTCGAGTCTCTGATGACTCGACTCAACGAGATCCCTGGTCGAGTGCAGGAATGGAAGAAGTCGTCTGCTCGCTGTGGAGCTGACGTGGCTCTGTCTCTGGTTCGTGTCCACTGCAAAGAGGCCAAGGAACAAAAGCTAGCAACACTCAAGGTCGCCAACACCAAGAAGCTTCAATTTCAGTCCTTCATGGAGACCTTCATCGAAGCAGCCACTCGTATTGCAGATGGAATTGACCTGGATGAGTTCATCGAGCCTGCCAGCCCTCCTCCTGCGGAGTGAACAAACTTTATGTCTTGCTTAAATTTGCCTCGGGGTGCCGAGTGATTTTGTAACTGTTAAACTCCTTCGGGCCTGATGTCCGAGCACTTTTATCCGCAGTTCTGAATCTTGCGAGATTTATCTGAACCTGGTTTTTCTTTGAACATGGTGTCTTTTGCTTTACCGCTTTTGAATCTCTTGACTCCGAGTGGAACTTGTCTTTTCGCTCGGAACAGATATTTGTACTTGTGATGTAGCTCTGAGGAGAAAGTCGCAGACGACCTGCACCTCGTCGTCCTTGCGGATTGGGATGGAGCGTACATTGTACTTGTGGCACAGCTCTGAGGAGAAGGTCGCAGTCGACCTGCACCTCGTCATCCTTGCGGATCAGGACAGAGCATGTGGCCAAGTAGCCAAGCGAGAGGATCGCTCTTCACTCAGAGCGTGTTTCAACTTAGGCGAGTACGAGACTGCAGCTAAGTCTCCGAGTGAGAGGGTTGCTCTTCACTCGGTAGGATTTTTTCAAACTTAGGTGAGTACGGAACTGCAGCTAAGCCTCCGAGTGAGAGGGTTGCTCTTCACTCGGTAGGATTTTCTCAAACTTAGGCGAGTACGGAACTGCAGCTAAGCCCCCGAGTGAGAGGGTTGCTCTTCACTCGGTAGGATTTTTTCAAACTTAGGCGAGTACGGAACTGCAGCTAAGCCTCAGAGTGAGAGGGTTGCTCTTCACTCGGTAGGATTTTTTCAAACTTAGGCGAGTATGGAACTGCAGCTAAGCCCCCGAGTGAGAGGGTTGCTCTTCACTCGGTAGGATTTTTTCAAACTTAGGCGAATCGGATTCGCGGCTAAGCCCCCGAGTGAGAGGGTTGCTCTTCACTCGGTAGGATTTTTTTTCAAACTTAGGCGAGTACGGAACTGCAGCTAAGCCCCCGAGTGAGAGGGTTGCTCTTCACTCGGTAGGATTTTTTCAAACTTAGGCGAATCGGGTTCGCGGCTAAGCCCCCGAGTGGGAAGGTTGCCTTTCACTTGGAGTTTGTTTTTGAAACTTAGGCGAATCGGATTCGCAGCTAAGCCACCCACTGGGGGATTTTGAACACATGTATAAGTAACAACAATCATTTAGGAGACTATAAAATTGTGTCTTTGATAAACAAACTGAGAGGTACTTCTTATTACATCTCATCAGTCCGAATGTTTAAGTATGAAAATGGCGGAGCAGCTCCGCATTCCAAGTGCGTGGCTCGTCTTTCTTCTGTTCCACATTGTAGAGGTGGTATGCTCCGTTGTGTAGCACCTTGGTGACAATGAAGGGACCTTCCCAAGCGGGAGCAAGCTTGTGAGGCCGTTGCTGATCCACGCGGAGCACAATGTCTCCTTCCTAAAATGCTCAACCTCTCACGTTTCTGGCATGGAATCAACAAAGGTCTTGCTGATAAATGGTCGACCGGATCAAGGCCATCTCTCTTTCTTCTTCCAGAAGATCAACAGCATCTTGTCGAGCTTGTTCTGCTTCAGCTTCTGAAAAAAGTTCTACTCGGGGTGCGTTGTGAAGCAAATCACTCGGCAGCACGGCTTCAGCCCCATAGACCATGAAGAAGGGAGTCCGACCAGTCGACCGATTTGGTGTTGTTCTCAATCCCTAAAGGACTGATGGTAGCTCGTCTACCCAAGCGCCTGCTGCATGCTTGAGGTCACGCATCAATCGGGGTTTCAGCCCTTGGAGAATCAAACCGTTTGCTCTTTCGGCTTGTCCATTCGACTACGGGTGGGCGACTGAAGCGTAGTCGACCCGAGTGCCTTGGGAAGCACAGAAAGCCTTGAACTCATCTGAATCGAAGTTTGAACCATTGTCCATGATGATGCTGTGCGGAACTCCATATCTGAATGTTAACTCTCTGATGAAGCTGACAGCAGTACTTGAATCGAGGTTTTTGATGGGTTTGGCTTCAATCCATTTAGTAAACTTGTCGACTGCTACAAGCAAATGGGTGAAGCCACTCCTGCCAGTCTTCAGAGGCCCAACCATATCTAATCCCCAAACAGCAAATGGCCAGATGAGCGGAATGGTCTTCAAAGCTGATGCAGGCCTGTGGGACATGTTGGAGTAGAACTGACAACCCTCACATTTGTCAACTATTTCTTTTGCCATCTCATTTGCACGCGGCCAGTAAAATCCTGATCGGCATGCTTTGGCCACGATGGTCCGAGAGGACGCATGATGACCACAGGTCCCCGAGTGGATCTCATTTAAGATCAGTCGGCCTTCTTCTGGGGAAATGCAACGCTGAGCAACTCTGGTTACGCTTTCTCTGTAAAGCTGTCCTCTGATTACCGTGAAGGCTTTAGATCGGCGGACGACCTGACGGGCCTCATCCTCATCTTCTGGGAGCTCCTGCCTGAGCAGATATGCAATATATGGTATCGTCCAGTCGGGAGTGATCACTAAAACCTCCATGACCAGGTCGACCATGGCTGGGACTTCAATTTCAGTCGGATTGGTTGAGCTTATCGGTTGTGGGGGCTCTTCCGTGAAGGGATCTTCTTGAACTGACGGGGTATGGAGATGCTCCAAAAACACATTGCTGGGAATAGGCTCCCGCTTGGAACCTATCTTCGCCAGGTCATCAGCTGCTTGATTCTTGATTCGGGGTATGTGATGGAGCTCTAACCCCTCAAACTTCTTTTCCAATTTTCTCACTGTATTGCAATAACCAGTCATAGCCGGACTCCTGATGTCCCACTCCTTCATCACTTGATTGACCACTAAGTCTGAGTCACCGTAAACCATTAGGCGACGGACGCCGAGTGAAATGGCCATACGCAACCCGTACAGGAGTGCTTCATATTCAGCTTCATTATTGGAGGAATCAAAGTGAATCTGGAGAACATAACTGAGCTTGTCGCCTCGCGGGGATACCAGGACTACCCCAGCACCAGAACCATTCAGCATCTTGGAACCATCAAAGAACATGGTCCAGTGCTCCGAGTGAACCTGAGCCGGTTGCTCCTGCTCAATCCACTCGGCGAGGAAATCTGCTATTGCCTGAGACTTGATTGCTTTCTTTGCCTCAAACTTGATATCCAAAGGAAGGAGTTCAATCGCCCACTTGGCCACTCGACCAGTTGCGTCCCGATTGTTCAAAATTTCAGATAATGGGGCATCGCTGACGACTGAAACTGGGTGGTCTGCGAAGTAATGTGCAACTTTCTTCGCGGTCAAGTAAATCCCATAGACAAGCTTCTGATAATGCGGGTATCTCTGCTTGGATGGAGTTAAAACTTCAAAAATATAGTACACTGGGCGTTGAACTTTGTAGGCTTTGCCTTCTTCTTCCCGCTCGACTGTGAGCACTGTGCTGACAACTTGACCAGTGGCCGCAATATATAGCAACAGAGGCTCTTTGCTGACTGGAGCAGCAAGCACCGGCTGGGTGGAAAGCGGGGCTTTGAGCTCTTCAAACGCTGTTTCAGCTTCAGGATTCCACTCGAACTTGTCAGACTTCTTCATCAGTCGGTAAAAAGGTAGTGCCTTTTCACCGAGACGTGAGATGAATCGACTTAATGCAGCTAGACAACCAGTAAGCTTCTGAACATCATGCATGCGCACGGGGCGTTTCATTCGGAGGATTGTGCCAACCTTTTCTAGATTTGCGTCGATCCCTCGTTCAGAAACGAGGAAACCGAGCAACTTTCCGCCTGGAACTCCGAATGTGCACTTTGACGGATTGAGCTTGATATCGTATCTTCTTAAGTTGGCAAAGGTTTCAGCGAGGTCAGTCAGTAGGTCAGAACCTTTGCGTGACTTGACCACGATGTCGTCCATGTAAGCTTCCATGTTCCGACTGATTTGAGTGAGCAGGCACTTCTGAATCATACGCATGAACGTGGCACCAGCATTCTTAAGGCCAAAGGGCATGGTGACATAGCAAAAACACCCGAATGGGGTGATGAAAGCTGTCTTTATTTCATCGGGTCCATACAGTCGGATCTGATGGTACCCAGAATATGCATCCAAGAAGGATAAGCACTCACAACCCGCAGTTGAGTCGACTATCTGGTCGATGCGGGGCAGGGGAAGTGATCTTTCAGGCAGGCCCGATTGATATGTTTGAAATCGATACACATACGAAGTGACTTATCCTTTTTGGGGACCATGACAACATTGGCGAGCCACTCGGAGTGGTATATCTCGCGGATGAACTCAGCTGCCAGAAGCCGAGCCACCTCCTCGCCAATTGCTTTCCTCTTCTCCACGGCGGACCGACGGAGATGCTCTTTAACGGGTTTTGCTTTCGGGTCAACTCGCAAACAGTGCTCAGCCAGTCCCCTGGGTACACCTGGCATGTCGGATGGTTTCCATGCGAAGATGTCCCAGTTCTCACGGAGGAACTGGATGAGCGCTTCTTCCTATTTGCTGTCGAGTGTTGTTGAGATATGAGTCGGAGCAACATTGGGATCGGTCGGGTGAATGTGAACTGGCTTCATTTTACCAGACGACCAAAATGCAGACTCTGAAGCAGGTCTCTTTGTACACAACAAATCACTCGGATCTGCATTCTTCTGATACTCTTGCATCTCTACTGCTGCCATCTGTTCATTGGCAATCTTGGAGCCCTTCTGGAGGCACTCTTCTGCTCTCTGCCGATTTCCAGTGACTGTGATCACGCCTCTGGGGCCAGGCATCTTCAACTTGAGGTACACATAACACGGTCGAGCCATGAAACGAGCGTATGCTGGCCTGCCCAAAATAGCATGATAAGCATTGTGAAAATCTATGACTTCAAATGTCAACTTTTCCTTGCGATAATTCTTTGAATCTCCGAAAACCACATCGAGAGCGATCTGACCGAGTGAATCGGATTTCTTCCCTGGGATGACACCATGGAATTGCATGTTGCTTTCACTGAGCTTGGACATCGGAATACCCATCTCGCGGAGGGTCTCAGCGTACAAAATGTTCAATCCACTGCCACCATCCATCAAGACCTTGGTCAGTCGAGTGCCCTCAACTACTGGGTCGACCACCAATGCTTGCCGCCCGGGGGTAGCAACATGCGCTGGGTAGTCGGACTGGTCGAATGTAATGGTGGTCTTTGACCACTTCAAATATGTCGTCGTTGCCGGAGCAACCATGTTTACCTCCCTGTTGATAACTTTCAGTCGACTTTTGCTCTCGATGTCAGCAAAAATCATTGCATTGACGTTGGGGTAACCATCATCCTCCTCTTTGTCCTCATCCTTATCAGATTCTTTTTCCTTCTCATTGGGCTGACCCTCTCGGAAGCTCTGAATCAGGAGTCGACACTGTCGAGTGGTATGCTTGGGGTAAATCAAGTTTCCCTCTTCATCTTTCTTGGTGTGTATATGACATGATAAATCAAGCACATCATTACCCGCTTGATCTTTCACTTTTTTGGGGATCCATGGCCCCTTAGGCTTTCCTTTGAATTTCCCTTGGTTTACCACTACTGTCTCACCTGGACCTGCTGGTTCGGCTTTGCGCTTCTGCTTCCGACTGAGATTTCCTCCTCCGGTGTCCTGGGTGACTGGTTTGTTCTTGCCACTGCGGAGTCGGTCTTCTTCCTCGCCGTTAGCGTATCGAGTAGCTATTTCCATCATCCGAGCCAGGGACATGTCCCCTGTCCGACCGAACTTCAGATTAAGCTCCCTGTACCGAACGCCCTCCTTGAAAGCGCACACTGCCTGATGTTCTGACACATTCTCTACGGTATGATGAAGGGTGGTCCACCTCTGGATGTAATCTCTCAAAGTTTCATTCGGTTTCTGCACACAATGCTACAACTCAGTCAGCCCTGCGGGCCATTTGCAAGTGCCTTCAAATGTTCTGACAAACACTCAGGCCAATTCTTCCCAGCTGAAGATACTGCCAGGAGCCAACTGATTCAACCAAGCTCTAGCTGAACCTTCAAGCATCAGGGGGAGGTGCTTCATGGCCACATCGTCATTTCCACCACCAATCTGCACTGCCACTCGGTAGTCTTCTAGCCAAGTGTCAGGCTTCGACTCGCCGGTGAACTTACTTACCCTAGTCGCCAACCTGAAGTTGGGAGGGATCTCTGCAGCTCTGATGGCTCTGCTAAAACACTCCGGCCCAGAAACATGCACTCTGTTTCCAGTCGAGCGATCTCTGTCCTGCTCTTCTCTATGTGCTCGGTTCCTGTCGACCAGACCTTGCACCAAAATTGACCTAGCATCAAACCCTGGCTCCCTTGGGTCGACCGGTATCCTCTGCTCATCACCATATGGGCGCCTGTCATCATACTGCCAGGGCACATATGATCTGCCCCTCGGAGGGGGTGTAGGCACTCGACGGCGATCATCGCGGCCGAGCCGATGATCGTGCTGCTCGTGGTTCCGACCCAAGTACCGCTCCTAGCGGTGTCCAAGACCTTCACGCCGCAGAGGCGACCTTGGGCTGTGAGCCGACTAGACTGTGTCCGCCACCACGGACCTGCTGTGGATCCTGTTGCGCGACTGAGAAACGGCAGAGTTCTGTTCACCCGCTGCCCGGAGCAGCGCTCGGATCTGCAGCAAACCTCTACCAGCCTCTGATCGGGATGGCTGAATCGACTCTGCTATACAAGCTGCAGCTGCAAGATTCTGGATCGGCGTGCGATATACCTGAGCTTCAGGCAGAAACAATTGTCGATGTCGTCGACTTGATTCAAGGATTTGACGGCGAGCTCGTTCATCGAGTGAATGTTGGATATTCTCCAGTCGCGCGCGCTCAGCCAAGGTGGCTAAACGCGCGGCCTCTAAGGCCCGAGCCTCGGAGGTCTCCCCAGTGATGGGGGTGTGGAGGGCCTCCATGTTGCGACGATGCAGCTCGTCCCTTTGCTCCAAGGTGAGAGCCTGAGGACGATATTCTTCGTGGCCATGCGATGAACCACCGCCGCCATCGCCGCCGCCACCGCGACGGAAACTAGGTGAGCTGCGCGGCGTATTGACAATCAGGACCTCCGCTGCAGGGTCACTGCTTCTGCACTCGGACAGAGCCTCGGCGAACCAGTCGACAGGTTGAATAGTCCATAGGGAGACTCGTCGGGCTCAATTGCCGCGATTTGAGGGGTGGCCGACTGGCGGGCCACCGCATGCTTCACCCACCGCCGGAGCCGCGATCGACCAGATCATTTGCGGCGGCAAACAGCGGGGAGCGAGGACACCGCGGAAGCCGACCGATACTGGGTCGACGGCTGCCGCAGAAGGATGCCGTGAGCACATGCGTGAAAGTGCGTCGCCCCGCGGGCGGGGAGCGCCTCGACGTCGAGGGGGACCTAGTGGAGCCAGGCAGAGTCGTCGGTGATGAAGACGAGCGCGCCGAGACGGATCTCGCGGCCCTCAGCCAAACCGCCGCCAGAAACCATGATGAAGGGAATCGGAAAAAACGCAACCTCACCGGAAGTCGCTAAGACACCTGCCCCAAGGTGGGCGCCAACTGTCGTGGTACTAAGTCTGACAGTAAGAGTAGGGGGTACGTATGAGAAGGCAAGGTCCTAACTACGGCGAGGTTGTACACACGAGTTTATGAGTTCAGGCCCCTCTCGAAGGAGGTAAAAGCCCTACGTCTCGGAGCCCTGAGGTGGTCGACTGGAATATGAGTGTGTGAGTTACAGGGGATCCGAACCCCTGTGCCAGTGGAGGGGGGTGGCTTATATAGAGTGCGCCAGGACCCCAGCCAGCCCACATTACAAGGGATTCAATGTACATTAAGGTGACGTTACTGGTAACGCCAATAATAGAGACCTATAAATGATCATTAAGACTACGGAGTGAACGCCTGACCGTTGCCATCCTGAGTGACCTTAGATCTTCTGTACTCTGAGTGGTTTCTGGTATGGTCGAATGATTATACCTTGGTCGAATGGAATTGGGTTATTCGAGTGAACTGTTGGTCGAGTGGGTTGCACCCTGAGGTGATTTCAGTCGGTAGACGATGCTATCCTTTGAATGCCTTTGGCTTTAGAGCATGTCGGTGTAGTAAACAGGGGGGTGTTCACTACCCCTGGACACGCACCGGCAAGTCGCAGCCTCCAGGCGGGAAGGACATGGCAGAGGATGAATCCACCCAAGAGTACATTCGAAGCCCGGTTCCCGGCAAGGTCTACTTGCCGGGAATGGGTCCACGCAACGCCGGCAAGGCAGAGCTGGCAAGACAAGACTCCAGGCGGATCGACCAGAAGATCAAGTCTACTACTGCCGGCAAGATCAGGGCCAGCAAGCTCAGGACTCGACAAGATTAAAGATAAGGCCCCGGCAAGGTTCTTGCCGGGATGACCAGCTGAACCCGGCAAGGCTTGCCGGGGGACAGCTAGACTGGAGACAAGGCCCCGGCAAGGTTCTTGCCGGGATGACCAGCTGAGCCCGGCAAGGTTCCTGCCCGGCAAGGTTATGCCACTATGCTGCTGCTCTAGTGCGGCCGCCAGCATGGCACTCTGGACCCTTCTCCAGGCATGCGTGGCAGAGCACTGTGCCAAGCGGCGCTGATAGGATGGCCCCTTTTCCCATCCCCAAGAAGCTAAGGGACACCTAGACAGAGCATTTAATGCGCTTGTCCTGACCCGTCAGTGATAAGCATGTAAATGCTGTAGCAGAGTACTTGCCGCGGCAAGGTACTTGCCCCGGCAAGTCATTGGCTGCGGCAAGGTATTGGCTACGGCAAGATAGCAGCTGCGGCAAGGTACTTGCCCCGGCAAGTTACCTTGCGCGGCAGGCTATTGGTTGCGGCAAGCTGTCAGGTGCGGCAGGGTCTTGCCGCGGCAAGCGTTACTGTACCACTGTGCTACTGTGCTGCTCCGGTGCCTCTGCCAGCGTGGCGCTCTGGGTCCTTCCAAGCGTGTGTGGCAGGGCACTGTATAGACGGCGGTACACTGTAGCTAGCGGTGCAGGAGCAGGTGGGATAGGCTTTTCCCACGTCCAAGACATCCGGGTACATGTATCTGGACAGCTAAGGCATGGGCATTTAATGCCCTTGTCCCCTGCCGTCAGTGGTAGGTAGGACATGTCATCCTGGTAATAATGGCCTTACTGTAGCAACTTTCCACCTCTACCTTTACTGTTTGCCACCTGTTGGTGACCCCTTTGTGCATATAAAAGGAGGCCCATAGGCAACGTGGAGGGAGAGAGGAACGGGGAGATGGAGAACTCCAGTATTGTACGCAGCTACTCTGTACTGTAGCGCTCCTGGAGCTAGAACAATCATACAGATAATAAACCAAAAAGCAGGAGTAGGGTTTTACGCATCCGTGCGGCCCGAACCTAGGTAAATCTCTCTCGTGCACTGTCGTGTTCTTTGCTAGATTTGCTCTTCGTGCGACCGTCTCTCCCTGCCGAACGAAAAGGGGTCCTTCCCTGGGTCCCATAGGTGATCGCGGATTCGTCCCCGACATCTTTGGCGCGCCAGGTAGGGGGTGAGGGGCTGCACGAACCTGATCTGGCGATCAGCGCGGCAGTTTCTTCATCATCTTCACCGCCATAGCGTCCAAGAAGGAGGGCCCGAACCTCCGCAAAAAGCTAAGTTTTAAAGCTTTAATTACTTTCTGCTGTTAAGTCTTATCCTAGACGATATTTTTGTGCATAACCTGTGCGCGAAGGAGCGCTCCTGAAACATTCTGCGCTCCTGGCTGTTTTGGGTCCGCCCAACAATGCAGACGCAGCTGCGATTGTTTCTAAGGCGTTAAGCTCCCGAAGAGGCGGCGTTCTTGATAGGCTGCTGAACAGGACCCGATCCTAAGCGCCATCGACCGAAACGTGTGCATTCGGGGAGTATTCCGGCAAGCGTGGGGGGCTCACTGTGCAAAAATGCAGTCGTTTAAGGAGAAGGACTTAGCGAGTTTTATTCTAAGGTTCCTGCGTAAACCCGTATGCTGAGGAGCCTTCCCGGGGCTAGTCGCGCTCCTAGTTGCCTCGAGTCCGCTTGGCAACCTGAGCAGCTGCGCCAGAGCCGGGAAGGTAAACCTTTTCGGGAGGCGGCGTTCCCGGTAAGCTGCTAAGGATCCGTTCCTCAAAGCGCTGCTGACTGGATCGTGCGCACCGGAAAGTGTTCCGGCAAGCAAGGGAATATTCAGCATGAGTCAAGATTGCAGCGAATCCGACATTAACCAGAAGCTAATCAACTTGTTGTGCTCAAACACTGTTGTGGCATTTCATGCCCAGTCAGTGTTGCAGGAACACGCATGGAAGGCGAGCTCGGGGGCTGGCAGCGCCCCAGAGAGTAACCCCCTGAAGAGCCTCCCCGGCAACAAGCTTGCCGGAAGCTGGCGTTGAGAACGTCAAGGTTCTCCGCCAGAGTCAAGAGCCTCCCCGGCAACAAGCTTGCCGGAGGCTAGCGTGAGAACGTCAAGGTTCTTCGCCAGAGTCAAGAGCCTTCCCGGCAACAAGCTTGCCGGAGGCTAGCGTTGAGAACGTCAAGGTTCTCCGCCAGAGTCAAGAGCCTTCCCGGCAACCCCTTGCCGGAAGCTGGCGTCGAGAACGTCAAAGTTCTCCGCCAGAGTTAAGAGCCTCCCTTGCCGGGGGCTCCGACAACCACTCTTTGAGCAAGAAACAAGCTTGGGGGCTAGCGGCGCCCTAGCAGAAAAAGCTAAGTTGCACAGATTTTTTGGCAATTGCATTCATTTTACTGTCCTCACTCGCTTCTTACACCTACACGCGAAGGAGCCTTCTCGGGGCTAGTTGCGCTCCTAGTCGCCTCGAGTCCGCTCGGCGATGTGAGCAGCTGCACCAGAACCGGGAAGGTAAACCTTTCCGGGAGGCGGCGTTCCCGGTGAGCTGCTAAGGACCCGATCCCCAAGCGCCGCTGCCTGGAGCGTGCGCACCGGAAAGCTTTCCAGCAAGCGTGGGTCGTCTTGATTGATTCCTCGTTCTCGTATATCAACCTGCACGCGAAAGGACCTTGCCGTGGTTAGTCCACGCTCTGGTTTCGCCTCGAGTCCGCTCGGCAAACTTAGCAGCTGCGTTCTGGCCCGGCAAGTCGCCTTGCCGGCGGCGGCGTTTCCGGTAGGCTGCTAAAGACCCGCACCTAGCGCTCGCGGCAAGCGTGCGCACCGGCAGGGTTTCCAGACAGCGTAGGGTACAAGATACGTGCAAGGACGGAATCAATCAAGGGGGAAGCATGCATTCATTTAGCATGAAGGAATATCTCTTGTGCCATAAAGCTTGGCCTAATCAAGGTAAATTGTTTCTTTATGCGAACCTGGCAACAGGGTTGCGACCTCCAGGCGGGAGGAACGGCAGGGAACAGATCTACATGTTGCCGGTGTGTGTCGTTGGGCCTAGCCCGGACAACCACTGTGCACGCCTGTCCGGCCCAGGCCCGGGGGCTCCTGTCGGTGTAGTAAACAGGGGGGTGTTCACTACCCCTGGACATGCACCGGCAAGTCGCAGCCTCCAGGCGGGAAGGACATGGCAGAGGATGAATCCACCCAAGAGTACATTCAAAGCCCGGTTCCCGGCAAGGTCTACTTGCCGGGAATGGGTTCACGCAACGCCGGCAAGGCAGAGCTGGCAAGACAAGACTCCAGGCGGATCGACCAGAAGATCAAGTCTACTACTGCCGGCGAGATCAGGGCCAGCAAGCTCAGGACTCGACAAGATTAAAGATAAGGCCCCGGCAAGGTTCTTGCCGGGATGACCAGCTGAACCCGGCAAGGCTTGCCGGGGGACAGCTAGACTGGAGACAAGGCCCCGGCAAGGTTCTTGCCGGGATGACCAGCTGAGCCCGGCAAGGTTCCTGCCCAGCAAGGTTATGCCACTATGCTGCTGCTCCAGTGCGGCCGCTAGCATGGCACTCTGGACCCTTCTCCAGGCATGCGTGGCAGAGCACTGTGCCAAGCGGCGCTGATAGGATGGCGCCTTTTCCCATCCCCAAGAAGCTAAGGGACACCTAGACAGAGCATTTAATGCGCTTGTCCTGACCCGTCAGTGATAAGCATGTAAATGCTGTAGCAGAGTACTTGCCGCGGCAAGGTACTTGCCCCGGCAAGTCATTGGCTGCGGCAAGGTACTTGCCCCGGCAAGTTACCTTGCGCGGCAGGCTATTGGTTGCGGCAAGCTGTCAGGTGCGGCAGGGTCTTGCCGCGGCAAGCGTTACTGTACCACTGTGCTACTGTGCTGCTCCGGTGCCTCTGCCAGCGTGGCGCTCTGGGTCCTTCCAAGCGTGTGTGGCAGGGCACTGTATAGACGGCGGTACACTGTAGCTAGCGGTGCAGGAGCAGGTGGGATAGGCTTTTCCCACGTCCAAGACGTCCGGGTACATGTATCTGGACAGCTAAGGCATGGGCATTTAATGCCCTTGTCCCCTGCCGTCAATGGTAGGTAGGACATGTCATCCTGGTAATAATGGCCTTACTGTTGCAACTTTCCACCTCTACCTTTACTGTTTGCCACCTGTTGGTGACCCCTTTGTGCATATAAAAGGAGGCCCATAGGCAACGTGGAGGGAGAGAGGAATGGGGAGATGGAGGACTCCAGTATTGTACGCAGCTACTCTGTACTGTAGCTCTCCTGGAGCTAGAACAATCATACAGATAATAAACCAAAAAGCAGGAGTAGGGTTTTACGCATCCGTGCGGCCCGAACCTGGGTAAATCTCTCTCGTGCACTGTCGTGTTCTTCGCTAGATTTGCTCTTCGTGCGACCGTCTCTCCCTGCCGAACGAAAAGGGGTCCTTCCCTGGGTCCCATAGGTGATCGCGGATTCGTCCCCGGCAGAGCAGTGTCCTCGGGAAGGGTGTCTAGGTCAGGCCTATTACCCTACCCTAGGTACATGTCATCGTCAGTCGGTGGCGGCATTTGCTGCGGGAGAGAACACCGCGGCCCACGAGCGCCGTCTGGGCGACGCGAGCGGCCCGACGCTCGGTGCGAACTCGGCGGGCGTCGGCCATGGAAGCAACGATGCAGGGACAAAGCAAAGCGGAAGGGAGAGCTTCGACACGCCCCTACCTGGCGCGCCAAATGTCAGAGTCTGGGGTTCCGCGGAACCAAACTAGGTTCGAACTCTGGGGCGTGTGCGAAGGAACTAGCCTAGCCACGGCTCACTGCTTGCCACCCCATGGCTTGGCTCCGACGAGTTCGCACGAGTGAGAGGAAGAAGTGGACACGGTGATTTACCCAGGTTTGGGCCACCTTGCAGTGTAAAACCCTACTCCCGCTTTGTGGTGGATTGCCTCGCAAGGAGGATGAGTATGAACTAGTACAAGTGAGAGCTGCCTCGAGAGAGCTCAATGGCCAAAGGGCTCGGTGGAATCCGGTCCCTCTCTTTGGTGGAGTCTAACCTATACTTATAGTGGCTGGGTCCTCTTCCCTCATAACTTAGGCGGGAAGGGATACCATAGTGGCCAATTTGAAAGGGGACAAGAGTACATCTTATCCTGACGAAAGGTGGTCTTCGCTTGCAAAGCTTCAGGTCGTGACGCAGTGGTGGGCTCGGCGATGACATCCGTCCTGCCGAGATCATGGTCTTGGTCTTGTTGCACTAGAATGGAAACCTTTGGGGGATTCCTTGGGAACCCACGTACGTCCTTGCCCTCTTAGCACAAAAGGGGAAACGACCCTGGACTGCGCTTGCTGGCGCCCGCCTGTCCTTGGTCGTCATGGCTCACATCATCACACACCTCGCGAGGTGGGGTACCTACATAGAGATCTCCGCTCCTCGGGAGGCAGGCTCGGGGAGCTGCTCCACAGGAGGTCTTGGTGTCGCTCGCCTCGCGAGGGTCTTGTCCGCGGAGTCATGTAGCTGGGCCATACCGGGCCATCGATGGAGCCACGCGCTGGGCCGCAGGCAGGCAGGTCTGGGTACCCCCGATCCCAGAACGCCGACAGGTTTGGATCCGATAACCCGTTAATAGCCCTGACCAATGGGGATTTTCCACGTGTAAAATTCTCATTCGCTAGAGTATCCATGTGTCATCTCAGTGCTGGGACATATGTCATCCAGCGAATGGACGGGATGCGCCTATGATACGTCGACATGTGGCTCAGCCCAACAGTGGCCCATTCAGGTCAAAAGGCCGGCCCGTTTGACTTGGTCAAAAGGTAGCGGCCCGGCCCACGAAAACCTGCTAACGACCTGTTCGCATATAGCCCATTTACAGCCCGCTAACTCATGGCCCGTTATAGCCTATCCGAATTAGTCCCAGTAGCGTCATATGGGCCGTCCAATATGATTCCAGCCCGTTGTAACTTCTGGCCCATGTATGGCCCATGACGTCTTTCGGCCCATATGAGGCCCGTTGTAACTCTTGGCCCATAAACGGCCCGTAGTGAAACTGGCCCAAAATGAAAAGTATATCGCTTTATACCCATTAACGGCCCATTATTCCATTGGGCCATTTCCAGCCCGTGTTATCTTTCGGCCTTCTAAGGGCCCACTTATTATTGGGCTCATTTTCGGCATTCGATTACTTACGGTCCGTTACTGGTCTGTTCCGCTTGTGGGCCAAATTCAGCCCGTGGTCAAAGTTGGCCCGTTTGTGGCCCGTTAATCCGTTGGGCCATTTTCACAGCGTCATCAAATATGGCCCATTAACGACCCGTTATGCTTGCCGATAGAATTAAGCCCGTTGTACACATCGGCCTATTAACGACCCATTATGGTCGGCCCATAAACAGACGATTCCCATTCTAGCCCGTTTGTGGCCCATATTGCGGTCCATTAATGGCCCATGAATAGTACGACCCATATTTGGCCCATGGTTATTGTGGCCTAGTTTTTAAAATTAGGTTATTGTGGCCACTAGGAAACCGAGAAAAAAAAACTGCAGAACTAGAAGCAAACAAATAAATAAGACTAACAAAATAAATAAGTAAGCAACTAACGCTAGGATATGACGATGATTACACAGATTACATCCACTGGGCATCAAAGTTCGCCACCAGTGCAAATATAGGGAACAAAGCAGCATATTACATACACGTGTTGTCAAAGTTGGCGACCAGTGCAAATAAACGCCGTAGCAAAACAAGTCCAGAACTGAAACCACTTCAGAAGATCTCAAGAAACAATATCCTGGGTACCCAGCATGCTGGCAAGATGCTGAGAAAGCTTATTAACTTTCTCTTGTTTGGTGCTTAAATCCTCCAGCGCTTGCTATTGCACCAGAAATTATGCATCTGAATTCTGCAGGGACTTCCTCAGTCCTTCGGCTTCGTGTCGCAGCACATCTGATCGATGTCTTTCAGCTTGAAGTTAAGACTCAAGAAGACGAACTGATTCAGGCAGCGAGTTAGAAGAGCTTGTGCCAGCAGTAGTGGCCAGTAACTCGTGGCCAGTAACTCGAACACTATATCAAGACAGGACTTTGGGGTTGTCTCACTATCATTAAGATAGTTTTTATCAGCTTTCTTGGAGACCAACAGGGATGTCTCACTATCTTGAACCTTATCTGCATTACTTCCTTTACCATTGCATAACAGGGTACTCTTCTCCAATATTTTTTCCTCATTCTAAAAGAGAAACAAGCAGACACATCACAGGTTTACCATGTTGTATATGAAACTCATTTTGGTAAATCAGTTCAGTAGTAAAGTGGACATGATAACAGCATGAAACAAACATATATCTATGTACCATGGTCACTGTATGGTCTATATCATTCTAGTTTTTGTTGCCAAATCAAGATAAAGACACAGTTCAAATCATATCTGTTTAAGACAAAGCAACATAGATAGAACATAAGTGTGGGAAACTACACAGCAATAACAACACTTGTAATGTGCATGACATGAGAACATAACTGTTTATTCAATTGAAACTGGAATCAACATAGAGCAAGTTACAACAGCAATCCAGTTAAAGAAATAGGTTTAAAACATACCTTTTGTGCCATTGGAGTTTCAAATCCATCCTTCAAATTTGAAATTAGTTGGTATGAGTAAATACAGTGATGCAAGAGCAAAGGAGTATAAACCATAGCTACAGAACCTGACCTGAGAACAATTCTTCTTCTACTTTAAGCGTTGAGTTCGGGTTCGGAGTGGTGGTCCTCGTGCTTTGGGCACTGCAGTTGCCTTACTAACTACTCGTGTTTGGGTGCTGTGTGGTGGAGACGGTGTTGTGCCAACTGGAACTGGGTTACTATCTGCTGGGGTTGGGGTTAGAAGGGGTGTAGCTGGTTCTCTGTCCAACTGGGTAGGGGTGCAATCTGCGAGAGTCTGGGTTATGAGTGGTGGGGCTGGTTCTTGGGCAAGTACAACCATGGTTCTATCTGCACCGACTGGTAGCACTATCTTTTTTGAAGACTGTGTTGTTACTCCCTTAGATACTGCCATCACCCTTCCAATTCAAATGGCTGATAAACAAGAAAAGTAATTGAATGTACAGACATTGTATGATAGACAGGTGCAATGGATAGTGGGGAATAAAAGAGGGCATGAAATAATTCACATTTATGTTGTCTAACCAAACAGGATAGCATGACACAATTTCACATATATGATGGCTAACTAAACAGGATAGCATGACACAATTTCACATATATGATGGCTAACTAAACAGGATAGAAAGACATAATTCAAAATATGATGACTATGTAAACAGGATGACATGATATAACTATATGATGTGTTTATTAAATAAATTGGCATGCCATAATTCACATACATGCCGCCTATGGAAACATGATGGCATGACATAATTCAAAATATGATAACTATGTAAACACTAAACATGATGAGATGATATAACTATATGATGTCTTTATTAAATCGGTTGGCATGCCATATTCAGATAGATGTTGTCTATGTAAACATGATGTCATGATACAATTCAAATATATGATTTATATACTAACCAAGTAAGCAGATGACAATCGCATATATGATGTCTAAACTAAGCAGATGGCATTCAATATTGTGTATATGATGTAGAAACTAAGCAATGCAAGACAACATATGCATGATATGAGTAATATAACCCTGCCAAGTTTGAGCATACACCTCAGGGGGGAAATAAGACTGGTCATCTATCTCTGAATCCTCCTCTGAGGAGCTATCTGTAACCAGCAAGATGTCTGCTTCAGCAGGTAGCATTGTCTGCTCTGAAGACCTTGTTTTCACTCCAGATACTTCCATCACCGATTCGAAGGCTGATGCACAGGAAGAGTAGTTGAATATACAAACGTTGTCGACAAATGGAATACGTAATACAAAAAAAGGAGCATGATATAATTCACATATATGATGATTGGCTAAACAGCATGGCATTGCATAATTCGCATATAAAATGCCTTGCAACAAGATAGCATTGCATAATTCACATATATAATATCTTGCAACAAGATGGCATTGGATAATTCACATATATGGTAATTAGACACTAAACAGGTGGCATTCACACAAAGCATGTCTAAACTAAGCAAATGACATAGCAATGCAAGACACCATACGCACGATATGAGCAACATAACCCTGCCAAGTTAGAGCATACACCTCGGGGGGGGGGGGGGGGAATAGACTGGTCATCTGTCTCTTGAATCCTCCTCTGAGGAGCTATCCATAACCAGCGAGATATGCGCTTCGTCAGATAGCATTGTCTGCTCTGAAGACCTTGTTTTCACTCCAGATTTTTCCATCACCGTGTCAAATGGCTGATGCACACGAAGAGTAGTTGAATGTACTAACATTGTTGACAAATGTAATACGTAATGAAAAAAAGGATGGCGTGATATAATTCACATATAAGATGACTGGCTAAGCAGGATGGCATTGCAAAATTCACATATATGATGCCTGGCTAAACAAGACGGCGTTGCATAATTCACATATACGATATAGAAACTAAACAGATGGCATTCACACAAAGCATGTCTAAACTTAGTAGATGACATATTTGATATATAAAGTAAGCAATGCAAGGCACCATATGCATGATATGACCAACATCAGCATGCCAAGTTAGAGCAAAGACATCAAGGGGTAAATAGGAGTGGTCTGCTCCTTCTGAATCCCCCTCAGAATAGTTATCTTCCTCTTGATTTCAACCTGAAATGGGTGGAGGGGGGCTGCCTTTGCGCCCACCATGGAGCGACGTCTGCATGAAATTTTATTGCCACGCAAGGCTCGTCTCTTTTGCTCTACATGTTCAGTTCCATTGTGTACAATAACTGACATGCATAGGAATAAAACATAGTGAGATTATGTAAGGAGTGCATGCAGAAATCCAGAGTGATGGTAGCAACCTGTACATAGACCCAAAACCAATGATAGCAGGCAGATAATGGCTTCAGTTAAAAAATATAGATAATGGCTTCTTTACTGTTTGTTTCCCACCCAACATGAAACTCATAGTAGACACCAGAGATTAACCAGATAGTAGACAGATACTATTGATTGCGGCCCCAATATGTACCCCACAACCATTTAAAAACTCAAGTTTGAGCATTAGTTTGTAGTTGACTCAGAGTCTAATCGGTGAACAGGACTATAAAGTAGCATGTAATATTAAGCGATGCATAACGTAAGCAGACACGAAAGAGTGCCACCTCTCTTGAGGACCTGTGTAGTCCTAAGGTCATCTGCTCAGTTGATGTTGGTAATGCAGTTGTCGTGGCTGCCGACGACGGGGAAGAAGATCTGAGGCGGCGAAAGACAGTCTGGAGGGCGGATCCGTGTTGTGGTGGACCCTTCTGTCGTTGGAGCAGCTGATCTGGGGTGGACGACGGCGCGGCAGGAGCGGGACAAACCACACAGGGTTTTCTTTGACAACTATCTGTACGAGAAGTAATTCTGTAAGGGCTCATAGGAAATACACGGTAATAGGATAGGAATGCATGTGCAAAACAAAGAATTTAAAATCACAGGATTTCTGTCAATCTGGGTGTTTGGTTCACAGGAATTGGAAGGTCACAGGAATGCAAAGAAGCATGGTCAAATTAAGTCAAACCATAAGAAAATGTACAGTTATAATGCTATTATGCTTCACTTAGTCTTCTTCTTCATGAATAGGAATTTGAAAAGGAAGGCCAAGTGGATATTAAAATTCCTACGGTTTTTCTTTGAAAGAGAAACTAAAGGAACAAATCATACAGTTTTCCTTTGCTCCATTCCTTTGAACCAAATGCATGAATAGTACTACCATAGGAAACTTTCCAATTCCTATGTTTTTCCTTCACTTTTCCTTTCAACCACTGGCAATTCTAGTAGGCAGGCTTGAACAGGCAAAAGCCTACACTCCAAAAATATTTTTGTGCTACTTGTACTACTTTGGACCCAGGCCACTGCCCTACTAGCTCAACTCCCAGGCCCATCTACACATGCACAGCTCAAACGCGCAGAAATAAACAATGATGGCTTTCGAGAGAGTCCATCACGGATAGCTAAGTTGCCTGGTACCTCACTGCTTTTTATATAGGAGAAACTAATTGTATTTCACGTTACTAAGTGTGCTCAGTGGAAAATATATATAACATGTAGAGTAAAAAAGCGATGCAGCAAGTGTACAACCTCTTTGGCGAAGCCATGTCGATCTCAGCATCATTGGGTTGGTCGCTAAGGATGCTGCGGCTGATGTGGCAGTCGGAGGAGGGGAAGAATATCTTAGGCGCCTGGAGATGGAGCCAAGGGTACTGCTCCGCTGTGATGGAGGGTTTCGTCGTTGGAGCAGCTCCGGTGAGGTGTACGACGGCGAGGCTGAAGCAGGACAAGAGAGACAACGTTAACCTGAAGTGGTATTCTAATAGCATCTCCAATAGATGATGTAAAATACATAACCAAAAAGTGCTAGATGTAAAATACATCAGCCGCTCATCTCTGAACTTAACTGTCGAAACTGAATTTAACTGTCAAAACTGAATTTTACTATCCAAACTGAATTTTGCTGTGGAAACTGAATTTTACTGTCGAAACTGAATGCCCTAGTAGCAGAAAAATAGTGCACTAATAGTTTTGGTAGCTCGAGCACTAGTGGCAGAGTAGCAGTGATCTAAATCGGTAGCCGCTCCAACAGGGAACGTACTACCAGAGAGCAGCCGGGGCAGAGCAGCAGCGCGTGCGAGAGCCGGGGCAGCTGGTCATGTAGCAGCACCTCGGGTAGCAGCAGCAAGAGCTCGAGCGAGAGCCGGAGCTGCTGCTCGTGCAGCAGCAGCGCGAGCAAGAGCAAGAGCAGACTAGGCAGGGGACCGAGAGCAAGAGTAGAGCAGCAGTGCGAGCGAGAGCCAAAACAGTAGTAGGGCCAGCAAGAGCCGGAGCAGCAGCAGCAGCAGCAGCTCCTACTGATGTGGACATCGCCGTCGAGGGAGCGATGCCATGGAGGAAGTGGCCGGCGACCTCACAGTAGATGGAGCCGAGCCATGGCGGCTCGGGACCGAGCACCGACAACACCGTGAGATCGAATCAAGAAGAAAATGCAGCGATTACTGTAGAACCTCTTTGGTGGCGCCGATTAGGCCTCAGCTTCATCCGAGGAATCGGTGATGGTGCTGCTCTTTCGGGGGTGTAGGTGAACACAACAATGTGGGAATGGAGGTGGCGCGAAAGATGAGGCGAATGGAGGCAGCTCCTTGGAGGTGGAGGACGGGGTGGCTGAACCGGCGGGACGACGAGATCGACGACGGATGCTCATCCGATGCGATGGATGAGGGACGTCGAGCTGTTACGGTGGACGATGTCGTCGGGGAAGAGGCTCCGGCTGGGTGGCGGACGGAGGAGGGTGTGGGGCTTCATGGGTTTTCACGGCCTCGGTGTACGAATGGGGGGCGGAGGGGATGGGAGGGGGAACCATGGCTTAGGACGCGCTTGTCCGAAATGTGGGGTAAGTTATGAAAGTAGCCCCACCGATTTGAACTAGGTGCACTGGTGCAAAGACGTGCTATACAAACGGTTTTTACCCCTTTTCCGCGACGGAGTTTTAAACCGTCGCCTAGTGAGTGTGTGCGATAGGGGGGTCCTTCCCACATGACCCAGAAACCGTCAGGGATAGGCCCTCCGGCCACACACGCGGGGGCAAAATGAGCTCGTGTGCGATCGGGCGAGGCATCGAAGCCTAATCGTTTCCGTTCATATGTAATTCCCACATGGTGAATCCCAGAAAAACATTTCCGTTCGTATGTATATCACACACAGTTTTTGTGTGGAAATGTTTGTGCAAGGTGGCCTAACGCAAACAGTTCTTTGCCGGAAGCCGTGTGTGATTGTTAGTTGGTCCAACATGCCTACTTTCTAGAAACCGTGTGGGTTGTTTGAGTTCATCGCCCACGGTGTTGTCTGAGAAACCGTCTGCAATATAAAACCCTAATAAGCAGGGTAATTAGCCTATTATTGATAATCCATGTAGTAATCAAATTGACATTTCTTATAAAACACACCAGATATTTCATATCCGTATAACGGCAACTAGGATTTCATAATCGAATTACATCAGATAGCTTCAGCACTCAGTTACACCAAAAAGGGATATAGCTAGCTATGCCATTACACAACAGCACCAAGTTTCACATGCAACATTGAAAACCTTTGGAAAAGTAGCATCATACATGGTAAATAGACAGATGAATCTCATCTGGGAAACTGCAGAAGCAGAAGGCAAATATTGAGCCTTCAGTGATGTTGAACGTCCCTGCAACTTTAGGCTAGTGGCTATGGATAATTGCCCACCCAACCTTCATCCTCTTCAGGAAGACTTCAATATTGTACCGTGGGTGTTGAATGAATACCTTCCTCGCCTCTTCACCATGAAGGTGGTTTGAGAGGTAATCATCGGTGAACTGCTTTGAAAAGTACTGAAAACAAAGATATGCATAAATCCCTATTATAAATTTTGAAATGGTGCAAGGGGTAAAAACAAGGTAAAAGAGTTAGTACCATCCTATAGTTGACTGATGTCTTCTTCATTGTGCAAACAAATATCTTGCTGTTATTCGTCGCAAGTTTCTTCATCCTAACAATCTTTCTGAGTTTCTTGACTTGACTGATATTCATGGACATCTCATTTCCCCATATGCAAAATGGGTCGAACAGTGGGTCTAAGCCTCTGACAACAGGACCTACATGTGCAAGACCAAATTGTAAGAAACCTAAATATTAGAATGATTCCTGCAACTGCACAATAATGTGCTATTAGCGAAAGGACCATGCATGAGCACACCTCGATGGTAAACCGCAGTGTCTCCCATTGTTTCCCTGCAACACATATAAGGAAGATCTTGATCAGGTTAACTGAGAGTTTCCATACTATCAGTAGAATATGTATTGAGTACAGCCAAATTCGATTTATTTATCACATGCATAACAATACAAAATTGTACCCAGAACAAATGAAAATCAAATTGCAGAATTGAACCAAACAGTTAAATGGACAGCAGACCAAATGAACCAAAACAGTTAACTGAGCACGACATTGCAGAATAGAAACATGCACTAGAAGATAAGATAGTTAACAAAACAAAGAATGCTTGAGAACAGTACTACGAAATGTAGCAATTGTTGGACCAAACTATTAACTGAACATTACATTTCAGAATATCAGATTGCATATTAACATTACAGAGGATAAATCACTAGAAGGCACTGGCGGTGGCCTCGAGAAAATAGCACGAACTGTATTTTAAAGTAGACAACCACGTGGCGGTGTCGACGGTGGCCTCGAAGACGAGGTGCTCCTCCAAGATCTGGCGGTTGGCACGCATGGTAGCCATATCAACCTCGTCCGCACGTGCGGCTGCAATTTGCTTCTCCGCTGCCAGATGCTACTAAGATCCACGTTATACTGCGTGCAAAATGGCCGTGGGCGACGCTTAATTGGAGGACGGGGTCAGTGATTTCGGTGGAAGGTGTCGCGTCGTCGGTCGGGGCATGTGGGACGGGGAAGGAGGAGGATGGTGTGGGTGGGGTGTGGATTACCTGACCATATCGACGAGGCCGCGCAGCAAGAAGAAGGGTTGGCGGCGAGGAGGCCGCGCAGCAAGAAGAAGGGTCGGCAGAGAGGAGGCGGCATAGCAACAAGAAGGGTCGCCGGCGAGTAGGCAGCGCTGCAAGAAGAAGGGTCGCTAGCGAGGGGGCTGAGCTGCCAGTAAGCAGAAGTGAAGGTTTGAACTTGGAAAGCAAGGAGGAACTGTGGAAATGTGGATTTTGGTGGGAGGGAGGGGGCGGGGAGATAGATATTTCCGCGGTGGTAGAAAAATTTCACTCGGTGCTGTGAGAAACTGGCGCGCAAGTGTGGTTCAAGGGCGGGCGGTGGACTGTAGACGACGAAGCTTCCTGTGTAAGCCAGACAAGACGGTGCGCCAAGATATTTTATATCGCATCCCACACGATTCTTGCTAGTAAACTGTTTGTGGTATACCTGATTTTTTCATTATGTTTTGAAAGACAAAATGGTGTTACAGAGGGAAAGGATGGTGTTTGAATTGCTAGAACATTTATCTACAGTGAACATGCAACTACATTAATGTCGTGTTAAAATTTGGAATTATTCCAGGTTCGTTTGGCATTTTTATGCATTAATTGAGTTTCTAGGCATTTAATGTGCATAATTCAAATTTGAACTACAATCATATGCTCTAGTGCACCAAAGTTTGTAGAAAAATCACATGTGTGTCTTTGGGTGAATTTATAGGTCCCATGCAAGAATGGGAATGAAATTCAAACATCTGGGTGTCGTGGCTTGGCCGAAAACATTGAGAAACTTGGTTTTTAAATTCCTGTAAATCACAAACTCGTCTGAAAATCATGAAACTTGGCATGGTGTCAATTCATGGCACCAGCATGCTGTGGTAAAAAAATTGGCCGAATTGGGACAAGTTTTGGCATAAGCTTCTTGCAAATTGTAGCTTCTCTGAAGAAGGCGTGTGGTTTCGAGAGGGAACGTGTCACCTTTGTGTGCGAAATGACATACGCTGCCCCCCTCCTTGATTTTTTTACAAAGCAAACATAGAACTATATGAGTGTCGTGTTTAAATTTGGAATTATTCCAGGTTCGTTTGGCCCTTTTTATGCATTAATTGAGTTTCTGGGCATTTAATGTGAATAATTCAAATTTGAACTACAAGTACATGCTCCAGTGCACCAAGGTTGGTTGAAAAATCACATGTGTGTCCTTGGGTGAATTTCTAGGTCCCATGCAAGAAATGGGAATGAAATTCAAATATCTAGGCGCCGTGGCTTGGCCGATAACATTGAGAAACTTGGTTTTTTAAATTCCTGTAAATTCAAAACTCACCTAAAAATCATGAAACTTGGCATGGTGTCATTTCATGGCACCAACATGCTGTGGTAAAAAAATTGGCCAAATTTGGACAAGTTTTGGTATAAGCTTCTTGCAAACCGGAGCTTCTCTCAAGAAGACTCGTGGTTCCTGAGGGAGAACGTGTCAACTTTGTGTGCGAAATGATATACGCTGCCTCCCCCCTTGATTTTTTACAGAGGCAACATAGAACCGTATGAGTGCCGTGTTAAAATTTGGAATTATTCCGGGTTCGTTTGGCCTTTTTTATACATTAATTGAGTTTCTGGGCATTTAATGTGCATAATTCAAATTTGAACTACAAACACATGCTCCAGTGCACCAAAGTTGGTTGAAAAATCACATGTGTGTCCTTGGGTGAATTTCTAGGTCCCATGCAAGAAATGGGAATGAAATTCAAACATCTGGGCATCGTGGCTCGACCGAAAATATTGGGAAACTTGGTTTTTTAATTCCTGTAAATCCAAAACACGCATGAAAATCATGAAACTTGGCATGTTGTCATGACATGGCATCAACATGTTGTGGTAAATTTTTTGGCCGAATTGAGACAAGCTTTGGTATAAGCTTCTTGCAAACCGGGGCTTCTCTCAAGAAGGCTCGTGGTTCTGAGAGGGAACGTGTCACTTCCGTGTGCGAAACGACATACACTGCCTTCTCCCGCCTTGATTTTTTTACACAGGCAGCTTAGACCAAATAGGAGTTTCGTGATAAATTTTGGAATTATTCCGGGTTCATTTGGCCTTTTTTATACATTAATTGAATTTCTAGGCATTTAATGCACATAATTCAAATTTGAACTACAAGCGCATGCTCCAGTGCACCAAAGTTACTTGAAAAATCATTTATGTGTACTTGGGCAAATTTCTAGGTCCCATGCAAGAAGTGGGAATGGAATCCAAACATCTGGGCGTCTTGGCTCAGCTGGAAACATCGAGAAACTTGGTTTTAAAATTCCCGTAAATCCAAAACTCGCTTGAAAATCATGAAACTTGGCATGGTGTCATGACATGGCACCAACATGCTGTGGTCAAATTTTTGTCCGATTTGCGAAGGTGCACACATTAACAATCAACAAAGTCATTTTGGAACAAGTGCTGTCACGTTACAAATCGGAAACATAAGTATTATTGAAACCGTGGGCGTTCTACTTACCATTTACGTGCCGCCACGCGTCCCCTTTTTTTATTGGCTAGGAGGTGCCATGCGGGGTAGCTATTTGAGTACGGGAGGCATGCGATCAGACCCCTACGCATGCTCATCGGGAGGAGAGCCCTTTGACCTCTATCCGCTGCCCACCTCCCTCCCAACATCTCCATTAATGGCGCCCGAGCCCCTGTTTCATGGCGTGGCTATGTCTCACTCGACTGAGATTTAAGAGAGAAAAAAGAAAACCTAAAAAGAACATTTTGCACGGATCTTGATGTAAGATCTGACAGACCTATATAGCATCGACTGGGACTTATAGCAAGACTGATGAATATAAGGACGATGACAGTGGATAATAATTGTCTTACATATTTAGGAAGATAATTAAAAAAGCCACATGCGGCAACACCCGAAATACATAAGGGCAAAAGAAGAAAGAAGACAGCGATCTGGCTCGCTGATCTCTACTTTCTTGATGCATTGTTGTAGGCTGCGGGAACTAGTCTCCGCGGCGAGCGGCGATGAGCTCTTTCGTGTCCTCAAGACGCTGCTTGAGAGCATCCACGGATTCCTCCACCAGCCTTTGGCGCTCGATGCGGAGCATGGCATTCTCGTCCATAAGTTTCTTGACGATGACGCCGGTCCTCTGCAACAAGGCAGTGGTCTCCTCGTGCTGCTTTGTCGTTTCGGCGATCTTCGCCCTCAGCAGGTCGCGCTCGGTGAGGAGCTTCGCCTTGTCCTCCCCTAGTCACCGGATGACGCTGGTAGTATTTTCAAACGAGGCATTCATCTCATCCTGCTGCTTCATCCAGTTGGAGATCCGACCCATCAGGTCATCGAGCATAGCGCGCATGCGCCTGTGAGAGTCCTCGCCTACCCGCGAGACATTTTCCCAGGCCGCCGCGGCACGGGAGGACATCTCTGCTGCATTCACGGCACGGCCGGACCAGTCTGTTGCATCGACGGTGCGGCAGGACCTCTGTGTTGCTTCGGCGGCGAGGCGGGACATCTCTCGTGCTTCCCCTTCCATGCTCGCCTCTCCCTGGTAGTAACCTCTCGACCCAAAACTCACGCTGGCCATGGCAGACGCAAGGGAATGACGATGAATGACTTGTTTGTTTTTGTGGATGAGGAGTTGAGGAGGATTGTGCAGTCATCTTGGAGTAGTAGTATTTATAACCGAGTACTAATACACTCCTAAGTGGGAAACTGTTTAGGTTTTGATCAGTGTGAACATGTTTGCAATTAAATATAGCGTGGTAGTAATTTGGAATGTGACAGGACGCAGGCTCAAAATTTATTGACGGTTCTATAATTTCTAAGTGCGGCACTATTCCTTGACGGCGTAACGTGGGCACGCTTTCTCCGCCACTTACGTGGCGTTTGCACCAAAGGGTGCACCACAATAGGCGATGTCAGCACACGTCTTGTTCCAACAACCGTGCGCGCTTGTTATTACCATCGCGCATGCTTCTTTTAATTAGAATGTGTGCCCGTCTAGCACACACACGTTGATCTGTCTAACTATTTCTGTTTGTTGTGGCTAATCACAAACAGTTCATCCGTGTGAAGTGTATGCCGTCAATCGCAGACACGTTGATCTGGCTGACCGTTTCTGTTGTGTTGCCTAATCGCAAACAGTTCATCCGTCTGAAGTGTATGCCCTCAATCACACACACCTTCATCTGGATACCCGTTTCTGTTGTTCCGCCTCATCACAAACAGTTAATCCGACTGAACTGTATGCCATATATCGCACACTCCTTCATTTGGCTGCCTGTTTCTGTTCTTCTTCTGCATCGCAAACAGTTCATTGAACTGAACTGTATGCCTCGCATCACACACGCAACTAAAATCTGAACCGTGTTTGATGTATCCGCCATCGCAAACATTTTGCATCTTTTTTGACGGTTTTTTACATCACCGTTTGCGATTAATGCATCGCACACAGTTTCATCAAAGGGTCTCTGATTGTAGTGTCGCGTTAGCAGCATCCTGCAGTAGTGGTGGTTCTTTCGGTTCAGGGGTATCACGGGAATTTCACGTGTCAGGATTTCACAGGAGGTGGGAGTTTTTGCGCGCGTTGTAATTTTGGGATAGCAAGGCGTGGGTTGAGATGGAGGGAATTTTAGGAGCATAACAAGACAAAGAGATATCTTAAAATTTCGGGATAACAAGGCGCGGGTTGAAATTTCCGGACAAGCCTAACATGTACTGTACCAAATCAATTCACACTTCCCTCGACGAAAAAAAAAAAAAAGAAATCAATTCGCACCACACAAGAGAGTCTAGTCCCATTTTACCGTATGAGTTACTACAAATGCCATTCAAAAGTTTGAATCCATGTTATGTTCGATTAAAATATTTCGCTATGTGTATAATGCATGTAACCTGCTACTCAAATGAACATTTTAGTGCATTCCAAACGTATATACTACCGCTTCAATATGAACTAAATTTGAATTTGTTCCTCTATTTGAATAAGATCTGCAATCATGATTGTTGTCAAGTTAAACCATTTGAATTCGTTTCTCTAATTTAATAAGATCTGCAATCATCATTGTTGTCAAGTTAAACCATCGTTTGTATATTATCTTCACAACACACCACATGATTACTGTCGAGTTAGATATGAACTATGTGTACTATATGAACTCGAACTCGAATTTTTTAATCCACTTTATGTTGATTTCAAATAACAGTACATTTCAAGCTCTAGCTAGATCTTCATAATCTAAACCATGTCTCATATGTATAATGTGTTTATCACATAATGTATGGTTCCCCGCCCCCTATGCCTACAAGTATTTAGCTGTGAGTTGCAAACGCCACACATTATCACAAATTCAAATAAAATGTGAGATTGTTCGATATATAGTATGGTTTAGATTGTTCGATATTTAGTTGTGAGCTGCAAACGGCACACATTATCACAAATTCAAATAAAATGTGAGATTGTTCAATATATAGTATGGTTTAGATTGTTCGATATTTAGCTGTGAGTTGCAAACACCACGCATTATCACATTATAGTATAACATGTCCAAAACCACACCATGCGTATCACAGATATATTCATGCATGCATAGGTTTATAACACTATGATCTCTTATTCAAATATATGAATCCACTTTCATAACGAATTATGATCTTTGTTAGACTCCTACACCCACATAATCCTCTAACCTTTGTAGCTAGCACTAACTTTCTCTCATGCATGTACACGCCCTCCTCGCCCTCCCCCTCCCTCAGCATTCTATCCATCGCGCACATTCATTTGTTTCTTTAGGTCATTCTCCCACAGTCTCCACAACTCCTTCTTTCCGACACACACCGATCGATAAACCTCTCTAGCAATGTCTGCCTACCACATACACACACACTTTCCATCTCCTCCTTTCTCTGTTCATGCCTCATGTCTCTCATACGGTCCCACACACGCGTAAACTCTCGCCCCTCTTTTCATCGATCTCACAATCACACACTCCTCCCCCCTATCTAGTAGGCCTCTCGCACCACCTCCTAGCCCCATCCCTCTCTCTTTATCTGTCTCTCTGGGCCTTATTTGCCTCTAACAAATGGATGTACACCGATCGATCTCCCACTATACATATAGCTAGCTAGGTCGTTTATAACTCGTTTTCCCCATGCGCTGATCGATCTACCTCATTAGTTATGTCTCTCCCTTCCTCCGACACACAACAATTGATCTACCGATCTAGTTAGGTCTGCTTACCAATCACATATGGTCCCCCTTCATCATCCATGCATGCCTCTCGACACATCTATCACACACACGCACACGCACACACAGAAACACATCCCTCTCTTCTTGATATTGCAGTTGTACCCTTAGTTTGTCTAGTAGTCCTCTCCCACCATCTCCGAGAAGCAACTCCACCACCCCTCCGGCACTCTACTGTTGGGAAACATTGCATGGAAAACAAAAAAAAAATCTATGCACACGCAAGATCTATCCATGGAGATGCATAGCAATGAGGGGGAGAGTGTATCTACATACCCTCGTAGATCGTAAGCGAAAGCGTTTAGTAACGCGGTTGATGTAGTCGAACTTCTTCGCGATCCAACCGATCAAGTACCCAACGTACGACACCTTCGTGTTCAGCACACGTTCAGCTCGGTGACGTCCTCGCCTTCTTGATCCAGCAAGACGGCGAAGTAGAGGATGAGTTCCGGCAGCACGACGGCGTGGTGACGTTGGTTGTGATGCTATCTCCGCATGGCTTCGCCAAAGCACTACGAAAATATGACCGAGGGACAAAACTGTGGAGAGGGGCGCCGCACATGGCTAAGAGATTGTCGTGGCTTTGTGTGGCGCCCCTCCCACATATATATAGGTGAGGGGGAGGGAGGATGCAGCCAGGAGGCACCCCAAGTGGGGCCGAATCCCACTTGGGCTCCTGCCCCTAGCCGCGCCCCCCTTGCCTTTCTAGGCGCGCAGGGAAAGGTAGGGGAGAGGGTGGCACCCCCCTTTCCTTTCTCCCATGAGGAGGGGAAGGAAGGAGGGGCTAGCCCTCCCCCTTTCCTTCCCTAGGACCGGCGGCTAGGAAGAGGGGTGTGCCAGCCCCCTTGTGGGCTGGTGTGTCTCTCCCCTTGGCCCATTAGGCCCATAGACCTCCCGGGGGAGTCCGAAACCCCTTCCGGCGATCCGATGACTACCCGATGCACTCCGAAACTCTTCCGGTGTCCGAATATCATCGTCCTATATATCAATCTTTACCTCCAGACCATTGCAGAGCTCCTCGTCATGTCCGTGATCTCATCCGGGACTCCTAACAACATTCGATCACCAAATCATATAACTCATATAACACTCGATCGTCAACGAACGTTAAGTGTGCGGACCCTACGGGTTCGAGAACTATGTAGACATGACTGAGACACCTCTCCGGTCAATAACCAATAGCAGAACCTGGATACCCATATTGGTTCCTACATATTCTACGAAGATCTTTATCGGTCGAACCGTTATGACAACATACGTAATTCCCGTTGTCTGTCGGTATGTTACTTGCCCGATATTCGATCGTCAGTATCTTCATACCTAGTTCAATCTCATTACCTGCAAGTCTCTTTACTCGTTCCGTAATACATCATCTCATAACTAACTCCTTAGTAATATTGCTTGCAAGCTTATTATGATGTGTATCACCGAGAGGGCCCAGAGATACCTCTCCGATACACGGAGTGACAAATCCTAATCTCGATCCATGCCAACTCAACAGACACCTTCGGAGATACCTGTAGAGCATCTTTATGATCACCCAGTTACGTTGTGATGTTTGATAGCACACAAGGTATTCCTCCGGTATCCGGGAGTTGCATGATCTCATAGTCGTAGGAATATGTATTTGATACGAAGAAAGCAATACCAATAAACTGAACAATCATATGCTAAGCTAACGGATGGGTCTTGTCCATCACAACATTCTCCTAATGATATGATCCCGTTATCAAGTGACAACACATGTCTATGGTTAGGAAACCTTAACCATCTTTGATCAACGAGCTAGTCTAGTAGAGGCTTACTAGGGACACGGTATTTGTTTATGTATTCACACATGTATTTAAGTTTTCGATCAATACAATTCTAGCATGAATAATAAACCTTTATCATGAATAAGGAAATATAAAATAACAACTTTATTATTTCCTCTAGGGCATATTTCCTTCAGTCTCCCACTTGCACTAGAGTCAATAATCTAGATTACATTGTAATGAATCTAACACCCATGGAGTCTTGGTGCTGATCATGTTTTGCTCGCAGAAGAGGCTTAGTCAACGGGTCTGCTACATTCAGATCCCTATGTATTTTGCAAATCTCTATGTCTCCATCCTTGACCTTTTCACGGATGGAGTTGAAGTGTCTCTTGATATGTTTGGTTCTCTTGTGAAACCTGGATTCCTTCGCCAAGGTAATTGCTCCAGTGTTGTCACAAAAGATTTTCATTGGACTCGATGCACTGGGTATTACACCCAGATCAGATATGAACTCCTTCATCCAGACTCCTTCATGCACTGCTTATGAAGCAGCTATGTATTTTGCTTCACACGTAGATCCCGCCATGATGCTCTGCTTGGAACTGCACCAACTGACAGCTCCACCATTCAATATAAATATGTCTCCGGTTTGTGACTTAGAGTCATCCGGATCAGTGTCGAAGATAGCATCAACGTAACCATTTACAACAAGCTCTTCGTCACCTCCTTAAATGTGAAACATATCCTTGGTCCTTTTCAGGTACATCAGGATGTTCTTGACCGCTGTCTAGTGATCCACTCCTGGATTACTTTGGTACCTCCCTGCCAAACTTATGGCAAGGCACATATCAGGTCTGGTATACAGCATAGCATACATGATAGAACCTATGGCTGAGGCATAGGGAATGACTTTCATTTTCTCTCTATCTTTTGCAGTGGTCGGGCTTTGAGTCTGACTCAATTTCACACCTTGCAACACAGGCAAGAACCCTTTCTTTGACTTATCCATTTTGAACTTCTTCAAAACTTTGTCAAGGTATGTGCTTTGTGAAAGTCCTATTAAGCGTCTCGATCTATCCCTATAGATCTTGATGCCCAATATATAAGCAGCTTCGCTGAGGTCTTTCATTGAAAAATTCTTATTCAAGTATCCTTTGTTGATATCGAGAAATTCTATATCATTTCCAATCAACAATATGTCATCCACATATAAAATCAAAAATGCTACAGAGCTCCCACTCACTTTCTTGTAAATACAGGCTTCACCGTAAGTCTGTATAAAACCATATGCTTTGATCACCTCATCAAAGCATATATTCCAACTCTGAGATGCTTGCACCAGTCCATAGATGGATCGCTGGAGCTTGCACACTTTGTTAGCACCTTTAGGATCGACAAAACCTTCTGGTTGCATCATATACAACTCTTCTTTAATAAATCGATTAAGGAATGCATTTTTGACGTCCATTTGCTAGATTTCATAATCATAAAATGCGGCAATTGCTAACGTGATTTGGACAGACTTAAGCATCGCTATGGGTGAGAAAGTCTCATCGTAGTCAACTCCTTGAACTTGTCAAAAACCTTTTGCGACAAGTCGAGCTTTGTAGACAATAACATTACCATCAGCGTCAGTCTTCTTCTTGAAGATCCATTTATTCTCAATGGCTTGCCGATCATCGGGCAAGTCCACCAAAGTCCATACTTTGTTCTCATACATGGATCCTATCTCAGATTTCATGGCCTCAAGCCATCTGTCAGAATCTGGGCTCATCATAGCTTCTTCATAGTTCGTAGGTTCGCCTTGGTCTAATAACATGACTTCCAGGACAGGATTACTGTACCACTCTGGTGCAGATCGTGCTCTGGTCGACCTACGAAGTTCAGTAGTAACTTGATCTGAAGTTTCATGATCATCATTAGTTTCCTCTCTAGTTGGTGTAGGCATCACGGGAATAATTTTCTCTGATGTACTACTTTTCAATTCGAGAGAAGCTACAATTACCTCACCAAGTTCTACTTTCCTCCCACTCACTTCTTTCGAGAGAAACTACTTCTCTAGAAAGGATCCATTCTTGGCAACAAAGATCTTGCCATCGGATCTGTGGTACAAGGTGTACCCAATAGTTTCCTTAGGGTATCCTATGAAGACGTACTTCTCCGATTTAGGTTTGAGCTTATCAAGCTGAAGCCTTTTGACATAAGCGTCACATCCCCAAACTTTAAGAAACGCTAGCTTAGGTTTCTTGCCAAACCACAGTTCATACGGTGTCGTCTCAACGGATTTAGACGGTGCCCTATTTAACGTGAATGCAGCTGTCTCTAATGCATAACCCCAAAATGATAGTGGTAAATCGGAAAGAGACATCATAGAACGCACCATATCTAATAAAGTATGGTTACGACGTTCAGACACACCATTACGCTGTGGTGTTCCAGGTGGCATGAGTTGTGAAACAATTCCACATTGTTTTAAATGAAGGCCAAACTCGTAACTCAAATATTCGCCTCCGCGATCAGATCGTAGAAACTTTATTTTCTTGTTACGATGATTCTCTACTTCACTCTGAAATACTTTGAACTTTTCTAACGTTTCAGACTTGTGTTTCATCAAGTAGATATACACATACCTACTCAAATCATCTGTGAAGGTCAGAAAATAACGATACTCGCCGCGTGCTTCAACACTCATCAGACCGCATACATCGGTATGCATTATTTCCAATAAGTCATTAGCTCGCTCCATTGTTCCGGAGAACGGAGTTTTAGTCATCTTGCCCATGAGGCATGGTTCGCAAGTATCAAATGATTTATAATCAAGTGATTCCAAAAGTCCATCCGCATGGAGTTTCTTCATGCGCTTTACACCAATATGACCTAAACGGCAGTGCCACAAGTATGCTGCACTATCATTATCAACTTTGCATCTTTTGGCATCAATATTATGAATATGTGTATCACTACAATCGAGATTCAACAAGAATAGACCATTCATCAAGGGTGCATGACCATAAAAGATATTACTCATATAAATAAAACAACCATTATTCTCTGACTTAAATGAATAACCGTCTTGTAATAAAAAAGATCCAGATATAATGTTCATGCTCAATGCTGGCACCAAATAACAATTATTGTGGTCTAAAACTAACCCCGAAGGTAGATGTAGAGGTTGCGTGCCGACGGCGATCACATCAACCTTGGAACCATTCTCGACGCGCATCATCACCTCGTCCTTAGCTAATCTTCGTTTATTCTGCAGCTCCTGTTTCGAGTTACAAATATGAGCAACCGAACCAGTATCAAATACCCAGGCGCTACTACGAGCATTAGTAAGGTACACATCAATAACATGTATATCAAATATACCTTTGTTCACTTTGCCATCCTTCTTATCCGCCAAATATTTGAGGCAGTTTCGCTTCCACTGACCATTCCCTTTGCAGTAGAAGCACTCAGTTTCAGGCTTGGGTCCAGCTCTGGGTTTTTTCTTCCTGGGAGTGGCAACTTGCTTGCCATTCTTCTTGAAGTTCCCTTTCTTTCCCTTGCCCTTTTTCTTGAAACTAGTGGTCTTGTTAACCATCAACACTTGATGATCCTTCTTGATTTCTACCTCCGCGGCCTTAAGCATTGCAAAGAGCTCAGGAATCGTTTTGTTCATCCCTTGCATATTATAGTTCATCACGAAGCCTTTGTAGCTTGGTGCCAGTGATTGAAGAACTCTGTCAATAACACTATCAACTGGAAGATCAACTCCCAGCTGAGTCAAGTGATTATGATACCCAGACATTTTGAGTATGTGTTCACTGACAGAACTGTTCTCCTCCATCTTGCAGCTATAGAACTTGTTGGAGACTTCATATCTCTCAACCCATGCATTTGCTTGAAATATTAACTTCAACTCTTGGAACATCTCATATGCACCATGACGTTCAAGACGTCTCTGAAGTCCCAGTTCTAAGCCGTAAAGCATGGCACGCTGAACTATTGAGTAGTCATCAGATCGAGCCTGCCAGACGTTCATAACATCTGCAGTAGCTCCTGCAGCAGGTCTGTCACATAGCGGTGCATCAAGGGCATAATTATTCTGTGCAGCAATGAGGATAATCCTCAAGTTACGGACCCAGTCCGCATAGTTGCTACCATCATCTTTCAACTTAGCTTTCTCTAGGAGCGCATTAAAATTCAGGGTAACGGTAGCACGGGCCATTGATCTACAACATAGATATGCCAAACTATTAAGACTAAGTTCATGATAAATTAAGTTCAATTAATCAAATTACTAATGAACTCTCACTTAAATAAACATCCCTCAAGTTATCTAAGTGATACATGATCCAAATCAATGAACCCATGTCCGATCATCACGTGAGATGGGGTAGTCATCAATGGTGAACATCTCTTTGTTGATCATATCTACTATATGACTCACGTTCGACCTTTCGGTCTCCAGTGTTCCGAGACCATGTCTGTACATGCTAGGCTCGTCAAGTTTAACCCAAGTATTCTGCATGTGCAAAACTGTCTTACACCTGTTGTATGTGAACGTAGAGTCTGTCACACCTGATCATCACGAGGTGCTTCAAAATGACGGACTTTGGCAACGGTGCATACTCGGGGAGAACACTTTTATCTTGAAATTTAGTGAAGGAATTATCTTATAATGCTACCGCCGTTCTAAGAAAAATAAGATGCATAAAGGATAAACATCACATGCAATCAAAATATGTGACATGATATGGCCATCATCATCTTGTGCTTTTGATCTCCATCTCCAAAGCATCATCATGATCTCCATTGTCACCGCCTCGACACCTTGATCGCCATCATTGCATCGGGGTCGTCTCACCAACTATTGCTTCTACAACTATTGCTAACGCATAGTGATAAAGTAAAGCAATTACATGGCGCCTGCATTTCATACAATAAAGAGACAACCCTAAGGCTCCTACCGGTTGTCGATATTACAAAACATGATCATCTCATACAACAACGTATATCACATCACGTCTTGACCATATCACATCACAACATGTCCTGCAAAAACAAGGTAGACGTCCTCTACTTTGTTGTTGCAAGTTTTACATGGCTGCTACGCGCTTCTAGCAAGAACCGTTCTTAACTACGCAAAAACCACAGCGGTGATTTATCAAGTTTGATGTTTTAACCTTCTTCAAGGACCGGCCGTAGTCAAATTCGATTCAACTAAAGTAGGAGAAATAGACACCCGCCAGCCACCTTTATGCAAAACAAGTTGCATGTCAGTCGGTGGAACCGGTCTCATGTGCGTGGACATGTAAGGTTGGTCCGGGCCGCTTTATCCCACAATACCGCCGAATCAAAATAAGACGTTGGTGGTAAGCAGTATGACTATCACCGCCCACAACTCTTTGTGTTCTACTCGTGCATAGCATCTACGCATAAGCCTGGCTCGGATGCCACTGTTGGGAAACGTTGCATGAAAAAAATCTACAAACATGCAAGATCTATCCATGGAGATGCATAGCAACGAGGGGGAGAGTGTATCTACGTACCATCATAGACCGTAAGCGGAAGCATTTAGTAACGCGGTTGATGTAGTCGAACTTCTTCGCGATCCAACCAATCAAGTACCGAACGTACGGTACCTCCGCGTTGAGCACACTTTCAGCTAGGTGACGTCCTCGCCTTCTTCATCCAGCAAGACGGCGAAGTAGTGGATGAGTTCCGGCAGCACGACGACGTGGTGATAGTGGTCGTGATGCTATTTCCGCAGGGCTTCTCCTAAGCACTACGAAAATATGATCGAGGGATGAAACTGTGGAGAGGGGCGCCGCACACTGCTAAGAGATTGTCGTGTCTTTGTGTGGCGCCCCCCTCCCACATATATATAGGTAGGGGGAGGGAGGAGGCAGCCAGGAGGCGCCCCAAGTGGGGCCGAATCCCACTTGGGCTCCTGCCCCTAGCCGCGCCCCCTTGCCTTTCTAGGCACGCGGGGAAAGGCAGGGGAGGGTGGCGCCCCCTTTCCTTTCTCCCATGAGGAGGGGAAGGCAGGAGGGGCTAGCCCTCCCCCTTTCCTTCCCTAGGGCCGGCTGATACGTCTCCAACGTATCTATAATTTTTTATTGTTCCATGCTATTATATTATCTGTTTTGGATGTTTTATATGCATTAATATGCTATTTTATATTATTTTTGGGACTAACTTATTAACCTAGATCCCAGTGCCAGTTTCTATTTTCCCCTTGTTTTTGAGTTTTACAGAAAAGGAATACCAAACGGAGTCCAAACGGAATAAAACTTTACGATGATTTTTCTTGGACCAGAAGACACCCACGGAGCTTGGAGGCCAAGTCAGAAGAGTCCCAAGGACTCCACAAGCCTCCAGGGCGCGCCCTAGGGGGGGCGCCCCCTGGCTTGTGGGCCCCTCGGGAGTCCACCGACCTCCCTCTGAGTTCTATAAATTCCCAAATATTCCAATATCAACATAAGCGTCCACCAAAATACTTTTCCGCCGCCGTAATCTTCTGTTCCCGTGAGATCCCATCTTGGGGCCTTTTCTGGCATCCTGCCGGAGGTGGATTCGATCACGGAGGGCATCTACATCAACTCTATTACCCCTCTGATGAAGCGTGAGTAGTTTACCACAGACCTACGGGTCCATAGCTAGTAGCTAGATGGGTTCTTCTCTCTCTTTGATTCTCAATACCATGTTCTCCTCGATGTTCTTGGAGATCTATCCGACGTAATCTTCTTTTGTGGTGTGTTTGTCGAGATCGATGAGTTGTGGATTTATGATCAGCTTATCTATGAATATCATTTGAATCTTCTCTGAATTCTTATATGCATGATTTGATATCTTTGTATTTCTCTTCGAATTATCGGTTTGGTTTGGCCAACTAGATTGGTTTTTCTTGCAATGGGAGAGGTGCTTAGTTTTGGGTTCAATCTCGCGGTGTCCTCCTCACCCGGTGACAAAGTAGGGGTAGCGGGGCACGTATTGTTGCCATCAAGGGTAAAAAGATGGGGTTTTCATCATATTGCTCGAGTTTATCCCTCTACATCATGTCATCTTGCTTAAGGCGTTACTCCGTTCTTATGAACTTAATACTCTAGATGCATGCTGGATAGCGGTCGATGTGTGGAGTAATAGTAGTAGATGCAGGCAGGAGTCGGTCTACTTGACACGGACGTGATGCCTATATTCATAATCATTGCGTTGGATATCGTCATAACTTTGCGCTTTTCTATCAATTGCTCGATAGTAATTTGTTTGCCCACCGTTTTATTTGCCTTCAAGAGAGAAGCCTCTAGTGAAACCTATGGCCCCCGGGTCTATTTTTCTTCATATATTTTCAGATCTATATATATCAAAAATACCAAAAATACCTTGCTGCAATTTATTTACTTTTATTTTGTTTTACGTTTTAGTAATCTTTTATATCTATCTTTATCAGATCTTACCTTTGCAAGTGACCGTTAAGGGATTGACAACCCCTTATTCGCGTTGGGTGCAAGTGTTTGATTGTTTGTGTAGGTGCATATATTGGGGACTTGCGTGTTTCTCCTACTGGATTGATACCTTGGTTCCTAACTGAGGGAAATACTTATCTCTACTTTGCTGCATCACGCTTTCCTCTTCAAGGGAAAAAACAACGCAAGCTCAAGAAGTAGCAGGAAGAATTTCTGGCACCGTTGCCGGAGAGATCTACATCAAGCCTACCAAGTACCCACCATAAACTCTCATCTCTTGCATTACATTATTTGCCATTTGCCTCTCGTTTTCCTCTCCCCCACTTCTAAAACGTTTTCAGAAAAATACAAAAAGATTTGCCTTTTTATTCGCCCTTCTTCCGTTCGTCTTTTCGTTTGCTTTTTGTTTGCTCATGTGTTAGATTGCTTGCTTTCTTACGATGTCTCGAGAAAATACCAAGTTGTGTGACTTTTCCAATACTAATAATAATGATTTTATCAGTACTCCGATTGCTCCCGCCACTAGTGCGGAATCTTATGAAATTAATGCCGCTTTGCTGAATCTTGTTATGGAAGATCAATTTTCCGGCCTTCCTAGTGAAGATGCCGCATCCCATCTGAATAATTTCATTGAGTTGTGTGATATGCAAAAGAAGAAAGATGTGGATAATGATATAGTTAAATTGAAGCTATTTCCGTTCTCACTACGAGATCGTGCTAAAACTTGGTTTTCATCTTTGCCTAAAAATAGTATTGATTCATGGAATAAGTGTAAAGATGCTTTTATTTCCAAGTATTTTCCTCCTACTAAGATCATCTCCCTTAGGAACGATATTATGAATTTTAAGCAACTTGATCATGAACATGTTGCACAATCTTGGGAGAGGATGAAATTGATGATACGAAATTGCCCTACTCATGCTTTAAATTTATGGATGATCATACAAATTTCTTATGCCGGATTGAATTTTGCTTCTAGAAATCTTTTAGATCTGGCCGCGGGAGGTACTTTTATGGAAATTACTTTAGGAGAAGCTACTAAACTCCTAGATAATATTATGGCTAATTAGTCTCAATGGCATACCGAAAGATCTTCTACTAGTAAAAAAGTGCATGCGATTAATGAGATTAATGTTTTGAGTGGAAAGATGGATGAACTTATGAAATTGTTTGCTAGTAAGAGTGCTCCTATTGATCCCAATGATATGCCTTTGTCTACTTTGATTGAGAGTAATAATGAATCTATGGATGTGAATTTTGTTGGTAGGAACAATTTTGGTAATAACATGTATAGAGGTAATTTCAACCCTGGGTCGTTTCCCAGTAATTCCTCTAATAATTATGGTAATTCCTACAAAAATTCTTATGGAAATTATAATAAGATGCCCTCTGATCTTGAGAACAATATTAAAGAATTTATTAGTTCTCAAAAGAATTTCAATGCTTTGGTTGAAGAAAAATTGCTTAAGATTGATGATTTGGCTAGAAACATGGATAGAATTTCTCTTGAGATTGATTCTTTGAAAATTAGATCTATTCCACCCAAGCATGATATTAATGAATCTCTGAAAGCTATGAGAATTTCTATTGATGAGTACAAAGAAAGAATCGCTAAGATGCGTGCTAAGCGAGATTGGTTTGTAAAAGCGTGTTCTTCTAGTTTTTGTGCAAATAATGATGAAGATCTTAAAGTGATTGATGTGACTCCTATTGAATCTTTGTTTTCTAATATAAATCTTGATAAATATGAGTCAACTTTAGTTAAAAGGCATCCCAATGATTTGGAGTTTATAGATCTTGATGCAAAAAATGATAAAAGTGGGATTGGAGAGGTCAAAACTTTAAGTAGCGATGAACCCAGTCTTTTGGATTTCAAGGATTTTAATTATGATAATTGTTCTTTGATAGATTTTATTTCCTTGTTATAATCCATGTTAAATTCTCCTCATGCTTATAATCAAAATAAAGCTTTTACTAAACATATCGTTGATGCTATGATGAAATCTTTTGAAGAAAAGCTCGAATTGGAAGTTTCTATTCCTAGAAAACTTAATGATGAGTGGGAACCTACTATTAAGATTAAAATTAAAGATTATGAGTGTCATGCTTTGTGTGATTTGGGTGCTAGCGTTTCCACGATTCCAAAAACTTTATGTGATGTGTTAGGTTTCCGTGAATTTGATGATTGTTCTTTAAACTTGCATCTAGCGGATTCCACTATAAAGAAGCCTATGGGAAAAATTAATGGTGTTCTTATTGTTGCAAATAGGAATTATGTGCCCGTAGATTTCATTGTTCTTGATATAGATTGCAATCCTACATGCCCTATTATTCTTGGTAGACCTTTCCTTAGAACGATTAGTGCAATTATTGATATGAAAGAAGGAAACATTAGATTTCAATTTCTGTTAAGGAAGGGCATGGAACACTTTCCAAGAAAGAAAATTAAGTTGCCATATGAATCTATTATGAGAGCTACTTATGGATTCCATACCAAAGATGACAATACCTAGATCTATGTTTTATGCCTAGCTAGGGGCGTTAAACAATAGCGCTTGTTGGGAGGCAACCCAATTTTATTTTTGTTCTCGTTTTTTTGGTTCTATTTTTCAATAAATTTATCATATAGCCTCTGGTTAGATGTGTTTTGGTGTTTTAATTAGTGTTTGAGCCAAGTAAGACCTTTGGGATGGCTTACGGTGATAGTTGATTTGATCTTGCTGAAAAACAGAAACTTTTGGCGTCCAGTAACAGAATTGTTTAAATTCACTGGAGCACGGAAAAACCCTGAATTGTTTACAAAAGATTTATATACAAATTTTATCTGTTGTCTTAATTTTTCAAAAAAATTGGAGTTACAGAAGTATTAGAACAATTCAGATCTTCGCAGACTATTCTATTTTTGACAGATTCTGTTTTCTTTGTGTTGTTTGCTTATTTTAATGAATCTATGGGTAGTATCGGGGGGTATGAACCATGGAGAAGTTGGAATACAGTAGATATTACCCCAGTATAAATAAATAATGAGTTCACAACAGTACCAAAAAGTGGTGATTTATTTTCTTATACTAACGGATCTCATGAGTTTTCTTGTTAAGTTTTGTGTTGTGAAGTTTTCAAGTTTTGGGTAAAGATTTGATGGACTACGGAATAAGGAGTGGCAAGAGCCTAAGCTTGGGGATTCCCAAGGCACCCCAAGGTAATATTCAAGTACAACCAAGCATCTAAGCTTGGGATGCCCCGGATGGCATCCCCTCTTTTGTCTTCGTCTATCGGTAAATTTACTTGAGGCTATATTTTTATTCACCACATGATATGTGTTTTGCTTGGAGCGTCTTGTATGATATGAGTCTTTGCTTTTTAGTTTGCCACAATCATCCTTGCTGTACACACATTTTGAGAGGGACATGCATGAATCGTGAATTTATTAGAATACTCTATGTGCTTCACTTATATCTTTTGAGCTAGGCAATTTTGCCCTAGTGCTTCACTTATATCTTTTTAGAGCACGACGGTGGCTTTATTTTATAGAAATTGTTGAACTCTCATGCTTCACTTACATTATTTTGAGAGTCTTTCTAAACAGCATGGTAATTTTCTTTGGTTATGAATTTAGTCCTAATATGATGGGCATCCAAGAGGGATATAATAAAAACTTTCATATAAAGGGCGTTGAATACTATGAGAAGTTTGATTCCTTATGATTGTTTTGAGATATAAAGATGGTGATATTAGAGTCATGCTAGTGAGTAATTGTGGATTGGTAGAAATACTCGTGTTAAAGTTTGTGATTCCCGTAGCATGCACGTATGGTGAACCGTTATGTGATGAAGTCGGAGCATGATTAATTTATTGATTGTCTTCCTTATGAGTGGCGGTCGGGGAGGAGCGATGGTCTTTTCCTACCAATCTATCCCCCTAGGAGCATGCGCGTAGTACTTTGTTTCAATGACTAATAGATTTTTGCAATAAGTATGTGAGTTCTTTATGACTAATGTTGAGTCCATGGATTATACGCACTCTCACCCTTCCACCGTTGCTAGCTTCTCTAGTACCGTGCAACTTTCGCTGGTGCACTACACCCACCATATACCCTTCCTCAAAACAGCCACCATACCTACCTATTTGTAGCGACCCGACCCGAATGGATCAAAGTCTCTGTGCTTAAGTGTCATCCCTGGATCGGTATGCTGACACACACAGTACTCGAGGATTTATAACAGAGGTAAATCACATGTATAAAGTAACGTAAATACTATTACCTCAATCCATATAGCGGAAGTATCAACAAGGTTGTGGATTCCCATCAACACCAACGGCAAAGTTGAGTGTAGAAATCGTAACCCTAACGTATCACTTACTCGTCGTAAGAATCCTGCAACATGAGACGTTGCAGCCCGAAACGGGTCAGTACATTGAATATACTGGCAAGATAACACAGTAGAGCAATGAACAGAATAAATGCTATCACTACATGCATATATGGCTGGTGGAGGCTCTACGGTTATTATGTTTTGCGAAAAGCCAATTTTTCCCTACATCAAAGGAATATATTTTGTTTAACTACAAAGTTGGTTGAAAATATTGAGAAGGTAAAACCCCCTCTCAATCCCAATTAAAAGTAATCCTTAATCCCAACAAATTAATTTAGAGTGATGGGATTCAATATGAAAATCCAAGAACCAGATACTCAAGATGTCCATAACCGGGGACACGGCTAATCATGATTAGTTTTTACACTCTGCAGAGGTTTGTGCACTTTTCCCCACAAGACTCGATCTCCTCCGTTGGATTTCTCGCACTTCATGGTGTTTGAGAAACGGATGACCGAGACACAGTCTTTCTGAAGCATTTACTCTTTACTCTGGGTAGACAGTTACACCTACTTTCCCCTACATCTGCTAGCCTACCACTGAAAGAGGTCCTGCAACATACTCAACTATGCTAGAGCCCATAATAGCTTGTGGCTGCACACGGAAGTTTCTAGCATGAATAATCTTATGATCCCTTTGAGCCTGGGTGGCGAACCATAGGAGGATCACACGGTATAACCCCGGGATCTCCTAGGACAACACTGGTATATCCCCAGGTGTCCGGGCAAGCCACTGGTATATCCCCAGGGTGCCCCAACCAATCCACCCAGATGTGTATTAAAGTAGCCACCTTAAGTTAACCATTAATTAACAATCTCACATCTGTCATGGATACACTCAAAACCCAATCCACGTCTACGAGCATAGCATGGCAACATAAGCATAGCGTGGAAGTAACTCCCAAGGGTTTTATAATAAAAGGGCAATAGGTTCTACCTCATCATCTACTTCCCAATACCCACAAGTTAATCACATCCTATTCATGTAGTGTTTGAGGATAAAACTAATGCATAAAAACTGGGTATAGAAGAGTATGATCAAAGTGTGAACTTGCCTTGTACTGTTGATGAAGATCCTTCGCACTCATAATTCCTGATAGTTCTACTCGTCACACTCCGTTCAATCTAACGTGAGCAAGCAATTGCATACATAAGCACTCATGCAAAAGAATCGAAGAAAAGATCTCGAAAAACTTCGAAAACTAGCAATTAACTCTTGCACAGAAAACAATTTCTAACAGTACCAAAATTGGGTGGATTTGGTCTTATCAGAAAGTTTAGGTCAAGAGCTTCAATTAGCAAAAAGAATCAATTAAATCGGAGTTACGAAACTCAAACTGCGAAAGAAACAAGCTTTGATTACTAATCTGGACTAAAGTCAAATTTTACAGTAGCAAAAACTTGTTTAAGTTGGTTAAACAGAAAGAGGGCTTCGAGACGAAGATCTAGGCGCTTGAATCGCCTGATTCCGACAAACGAGCGAAAAGTTATACTAAAACGAAAATCGGATCAGAAATCGCGATCGAAAATAATCGCGGAAAATCCGAGAGAGAAAACACGATTTAACTAACGAACAGGCTAACGAACGAACGGTCGCTCGTCTGCGGTTTAAACGGTGAAAACCGTTCGTTAAAACGAACGTACGGACGAACGTCCGCTAAATAACTAAACGACGGAAAACCGATCTAAAAGAATAAACGGTATTTAAAAAAACCGAACCTAGATCTAGGGTTTTTAACAAAAAACGATCGGTTTTCTCGAGAAAAAAGATTCTCTCCCCTTCCTCTTTAACCTCCCAGTCCGCCCTTTCCCCCCACTCCCTTTCTTCTTTTTTTTACCCTTCTTCCTCCTTACTTTTTCCTTTTCCCTCTTTTTCACCCCCCCCCTTCAATTCCCTCTGGTTTTATCCTCAGCCCCATCCTCCCTTTTCTTGCGCACCTTGCGCTTTCTTCTCTTTTACCCCCCCCTCTCTCCCTTCGCCATTGCCCCCTCTCTTTTTTTTTCTCCACTCGGCGACCCCCTTTCTTCTTTTCGCTCTAGGAGGATCCGAGTAATTCTACCAGGTTTATGGCGCCCCGTTTGTTCCGGCAGAATAGGTTGACGGGACTTATTTGGAGCCTCCCGTTTGCGCCGGCCCCCCCCGGGTGAACGTTGAGATTCCGGTCGCCAATGCTTTGACCTTGAGACCAATTGTTATCTTTTTTCTCGAGAGCTCTCCAGAGCCGTGACACCTCTTCTTTCCTCGGTAGGAGAATTCTTACCTCCCTTATAACCTCTTTTTTCTTTTTTCCGAGAGAGGGGATTTTTTCTATCCTTTGGACCCCTTCTCCGCCGAGTGCATTTCTGGTTTTCGCGTAGATTCTCTTCCCCCCATCGGATTAGAGAAGTCGACGCTTATTCCCCTGTAGGAGGAGGTTAGCAGCAGGGCCACCCATTTTCCCCCCCCTTCCCCCCCCGGAGTGCATGGAGGGTAAGGCGATGGATTGGAAGGGATTGGGTTTTTTTCCCTGCCTTCTTTCTCCCCCCCCCGGATCTTTCCCTTTTCATCTTCGGAGGAGAGCAACTGTCTTGCAGACGCGAGATGAGACGATGGGGACACACGGGTTTGGCAGAGGCCCCTCTACTAGGAGCCCGCGGGAGGTTGTTGACGGCCCTTGCCCAGACTGGACCTTTCGGTTGGCGTTTCCTTTTCACCCGTGGAGGAGGGGTAGGTTACTTTTTCCTTTAACCTGTGTTAAGTGCGGCGGAGGAATCCACGCGGATTTGGATTTTTTTTCACGGATCGTAGATTGGATCCCTTTGGGCGGACGGTTCCCACGGCGGAGGGCGCCCTGCCCAGCGCTCGGGACTCCGCTCCGATGCTCGGTGGCGAGGGGATGGGCCGGTGGGCTGGCCTCGGCCCGGAAGATTGTTTCTTTTAAAAAAAAAAAAAACAGATAGACAAGGAAAATAAAAAAAAAAAGAATAAAAGAAAAATATAATATAGGCATATAATATATCAAAATTTCAGAAAAGATTTTCTAAAAGATGAACATATTTTCAGCGGCAAATAAATTTCACAAAAATTTAAATAAAACAGAAACAGTGTACTGCTGCAAATAAAACCTAATAAAAATCATTTTAAAAATACCAAAATGATTTCAAATTTATTTCCCTCTAATTTTATATTGAAGGGAATCATTTTACCCTAATTTCCATATATTTTATTTTTGGATAAAAACAATTTGAATAAAAACCAAATAACTCCAAATTGAAAATAATTTCAAAGGGACTTTAAATTCGATTGTTTTAAACTTCCAACTCATATTTCATATAATTTGAAGAAGTCATTTTATCTCCTCTCATGAAAATCATTGAGTTGCATAAAGTTTTCGAATTTGGAATATTTCCAAATGGAATTCAAATCTTTTCGAAACCCCTTTTAAAATAGAAGAAGTCATGTTATCTTCACTCTAGGGTTTGTAATGAAATAAATTTGAATTCAAGGAGATCATAAATGCAAGGTGAAAGTTTTGGGAAAGTCATTTTATTCCCTCTCATTCAACTTTCAAAAAGTTTCCAAATTTCACTCAATTTCACACAAGCAACCACACCACAATCACACAAACAATCTAAACTATTTATTTAATATAACATTCCAAAATTTAGAATTTTGGGATGTTACACTATTATGGCATTTCCATAGCCATTCCGAGATATATTGCCATGCAACTTCCACCGTTTCGTCATATTTTTGTTCTAAGTATCGAGTTGTAATTCTTGAGTTGTAAGTAAATAAAAGTGTGATGATTGATACGTCTCCAATGTATCTATAATTTTTGATTGTTCCATGTTATTATATTATCTGTTTTGGATGTTTTATATGCATTAATATGCTATTTTATATTATTTTTGGGACTAACCTATTAACCTAGAGCCCAGTGCAAGTTTCTGTTTTTTCCTTGTTTTTAAGCTTCGCAGAAAAGGAATACCAAACGGAGTCCAAACGGAATAAAACTTCACGATGATTTTTCTTGGACTAGAAGACACCCAGGGGACTTGGAGTTCAAGTCAGAAGAGCCGCGAGGCGGCGACAAGGGTGGAGGGCGCGCCCTGGGGGGGGGCTGCCTTGTGGGCCCCTCAGGACTCCTCTGACCTAGCCCTTCCTCCTATATATTCACATATATTCCAGAACCACCAGAGCAAGCCACGAAAACACTTTTCCACCGCCGCAACCTTCTGTTCCCGTGAGATCCCATCTTGGGGCCTTTTCCAGCATCCTGCCGGAGGGGGAATCGATCACGGAGGGCTTCTACATCAACTCCATTGCCCTTCCGATGATGTGTGAGTAGTTTACCTTAGACCTACGGGTCCATAGCTAGTAGCTAGATGGCTTCTTCTCTCTCTTTGATTCTCAATACAATGTTCTCCTTGATGTTCTTGGAGATCTATCCGATGTAATCTTCTTTTGCGGTGTGTTTGTCGAGATCCGATGAATTGTGGATTTATAATCAGATTATCTATGAATATTATTTGAATCTTCTCTGAATTCTTTGATGGATGATTTAATATCTTTGTATTTCTCTTCAAATTATCGGTTTGGTTTGGCTAACTAGATTGGTTTTTCTTGCAATGGGAGAGGTGCTTAGCTTTGGGTTCAATCTTGCGGTGTCCTCACCCAGTGACAGTAGGGCTAGCGAGGCACGTATTGTATTGTTGCCATCGAGGATAAAAAGATGGGGTTTTCATCATATTGCTTGAGTTAATTCCTCTACATCATGTCATCTTACTTAAGGCGTTACTCCGTTCTTTATAAACTTAATACTCTAGATGCATGCCGGATAGCGGTCGATGTGTGGAGTAATAGTAGTAGATGCAGATAGGAGTCGGTCTACTTGACACGGACGTGATGCCTATATGCATAATCATTGCCTTGGATATCGTCATAACTTTGCGCTTTCCTATCAATTGCTCGACAGTAATTTGTTCACCCACCGTATTATTTGCCTTCATGAGAGAAGCCTCTAGTGAAACCTATGGCTCCCGAGTCTATTTTCCATCACATTACTTTCCGATCTACTATTTTCCATCATATTACTTTCCGATCTACTATTTTGTAATCTTTTATTTTCAGATCTATATACCAAAAAACCCCCCAAAATATTTTATCTTTTGTTTATCTATCTCTATCAGATCTCACTTTTGCAATTGACCGTGAAGGGATTGACAACCCCTTTATTGCGTTGGGTGCAAGTGTTTGATTGTTTGTGCAGGTGTTGGTGATTTGTGCATTCTTCTCCTACTGGATTGATACCTTGGTTCTTAACTGAGGGAAATACTTACCTCTACTGTGCTGCATCACCCTTTCCTCTTCAAGGGAAAAACCAACGCAAGCTCAAGAAGTAGCAATGATCTTCATTATTAGAGCATTGTCCCATGTGAGGAAAGGATGATGGAATCTATGATTCCCTCACAAGTTGGGATGAGTCTCCGGACTTAAAAAAAATAAAAGAGGCCAAAGAAGCCCACCAAAAAAATGAGAGAAAAGAGAGAAGGGACAATTCCTTTCTCCACACTTGTGCTTCAAAGTAGCACCATGATCTTCATGATAGAGAGTCTCCTATATTGTCACTTTCATATACTAGTGGGAAGTTTTCGTTATATAACTTGGCTTGTATATTCCAATGATGGGCTTCCTCAAATTGCCTTAGGTCTTCGTGAGCAAGCGAGTTGGATGCACACCCACTTAGTTTCTTTTTGAGCTTTCATAAACTTATAGCTCTAGTGCATCCGTTGCATGGCAATCCCTACTCACTCACATTGATATCTATTGATGGGCATCTCCATAGCCCACTGATACGCCTAGTTGATGTGAGACTATCTCCTTCTTTTTGTCTTCTCCACAACCACCATATTCTATTCCACCTATAGTGCTATATCCATGGCTCATGCTCATGTATTGCGTGAAAGTTGAAAAAGTTTGAGAACATCAAAAGTATGAAACAATTGCTTGGCTTGCCATCGGGGTTGTGCATGATTTAATACTTTGTGTGATGAAGATGGAGCATAGCCAGACTATATGATTTTGTAGGGATAACTTTTTTTGGCCATGTTATTTTGAGAAGACATGATTGCTTTATTAGTATGCTTGAAGTATTATTGTTTTTATGTCAACATTAAACTTTTGTTTTGGATCTTATGGATCTAAACATTCATGCCACAATAAAGAAAATTACATGGATAAATATGTTAGGTAGCATTCCACATCAAAAATTCTCTTTTTATTATTTACCTACTCGAGGACGAGTAGGAATTAAGCTTGGGGATGCTTGATACGTCTCCAACGTATCTATAATTTTTTATTGTTCCATGCTATTATATTATCTGTTTTGGATGTTTTATATGCATTAATATGCTATTTTATATTATTTTTGGGACTAACTTATTAACCTAGAGCCCAGTGCCAGTTTCTGTTTTTTTCCTTGTTTTTGAGTTTTACAGAAAAGGAATATCAAACAGAGTCCAAACGGAATAAAACTTTACGATGATTTTTCTTGGACCAGAAGACACCCACGGAGCTTGGAGGTCAGGTCAGAAGAGTCCTGAGGACTCCCCAAGCCTCAAGGGCGCGCCCTAGGGGGGGCGCCCCTGGCTTGTGGGCCCCTCGGGAGTCCACCGACCTCCCTCTGAGTTCTATAAATTCCCAAATATTCCAACATCAACAGAAGCGTCCACCAAAATACTTTTCCGCCGCCGTAACCTTCTATTCCCGTGAGATCCCATCTTGGGGCCTTTTCCGGCATCCTGCCGGAGGGGGATTCGATCACAGAGGGCATCTACATCAACTCTATTGCCCCTCCGATGAAGCGTGAGTAGTTTACCACAGACCTATAAGTCCATAGCTAGTAGCTAGATGGCTTCTTCTCTCTCTTTGATTCTCAATACCATGTTCTTCTCGATGTTCTTGGAGATCTATCCGATGTAATCTTCTTTTGCGGTGTGTTTGTCGAGATCCATGAATTGTGGATTTATGATCAGCTTATCTATGAATATTATTTGAATCTTCTCTGAATTCTTATATGCATGATTCGATATCTTTGTATTTCTCTTTGAATTATCGGTTTGGTTTGGCCAACTAGATTGGTTTTTCTTGCAATGGGAGAGGTGCTTAGTTTTGGGTTCAATCTTGCGGTGTCCTCACCCAGTGGCAAAGTAGGGGTAGCGAGGCACGTATTTGTATTGTTGTCATAAAGGGTAAAAAGATGGGGTTTTCATCATATTGCTTGATTTTATCCCTCTACATCATGTCATCTTGCTTAAGGCGTTACTCCGTTCTTATGAACTTAATACTCTAGATGCATGCTGGATAGCGGTCGATGTGTGGAGTAATAGTAGTAGATGCAGGTAGGAGTCGGTCTACCTGACACAGACGTGATGCCTATATTCATAAGCATTGCGTTGGATATCATCATAACTTTGCACTTTCTATCAATTGCCCGACAGTAATTTGTTCACCCACCGTATTATTTGCCTGCAAGAGAGAATCCTCTAGTGAAACCTATGGCCCCCGGGTCTATTTTTCTTCATATATTTTCAGATCTATGTATCAAAAATACCAAAAATACCTTGCTGCAATTTATTTACTTTTATTTTGTTTTACGTTTTAGTAATCTTTTATATCTATCTTTATCAGATCTCACCTTTGCAAGTGACCGTTAAGGGATTGACAACCCCTTATTCGCGTTGGGTGCAAGTGTTTGATTGTTTGTGTAGGTGCATATATTTTGGACTTGCGTGTTTCTCCTACTGGATTGATACCTTGGTTCTTAACTGAGGTAAATACTTATCTCTACTTTGCTGCATCACGCTTTCCTCTTCGAGGGAAAAACCAATGCAAGCTCAAGAAGTAGCACCGGCGGCCAGGGAGAGGGGTCCGCCAGCCCCCTTGTGGGCTGGTGTGTCTCTCCCCTTGGCCCATTAGGCCCATAGACCTCCCGGGGGTGTCCGAACCCCTTCCGGCGATCCGATGACTACCCGGTGCACTCTGAAACTCTTCCGGTGTCCGAATATCATCGTCCTATATATCAATCTTTACCTTCGGACCATTCTGGAGCTCCTCATCATGTCCGCGATCTCATCCGGGACTCCTAACAACATTCGGTCACCAAAACATATAACTCATATAACACTATATCGTCAACGAATGTTAAGCGTGCGGACCCAACGGGTTCGAGAACTATGTAGACATGACCGAGACACCTCTCCGGTCAATAACCAATAGCGGAACCTGGATGCCCATATTGGTCCCTACATATTCTACGAAGATCTTTATCGGTCGAACCGTTATGACAACATACGTAATTCCCTTTGTCTGTCGGTATGTTACTTGCCCGAGATCAGATCGTCAGTATCTTCATACCTAGTTCAATCTCGTTACCGGCAAGTCTCTTTACTCGTTCCGTAATACATCATCTCATAACTAACTCCTTAGTCATTTTGTTTGCAAGCTTATTATGATGTGTATCACCGAGAGAGCCCAGAGATACCTCTCCGATACACGGAGTGACAAATCCTAATCTCGATCCATGCCAACTCAACAGACACCTTCGGAGATACCTGTAGAGCATCTTTATGATCACCCAGTTACGTTGTGACGTTTGATAGCACACAAGGTATTCCTCCAGTATCCAGGAGTTGCATGATCTCATAGTCGAAGGAATATGTATTTGATATGAAGAAAGCAATAGCAATAAACTGAACGATCATATGCTAAGCTAACGGATGGGTCTTGTCCATCACATCATTCTCCTAATGATGTGATCCTGTTATCAAGTGACAACACATGTCTATGGTTAGGACACCTTAAACATCTTTGATCAACGAGCTAGTCTAGTAGAGGCTTACTAGGGACAAGGTATTTGTTTATGTATTCACACATGTATTTAAGTTTCTGATCAATACAATTCTAGCATGAATAATAAACCTTTATCATGAATAAGGAAATATAAAATAACAACTTTATTATTGCCTCTAGGGCATATTTCCTTCATCTACCTCTCTCTCTCTCAACCTATTTCCCGTCCTTCATTTATGTATGGATGTCGACCGATCTCCCTCAAGACATAGCTAGGTCTCTCTTTCTCAACACATAGACGAGTCGATCTACCTCTCTAGTGAGGTCTCTGCCTCCCCCCGACCCCTCCCCACACACACCGATACATCGAGCGCTCTAGTCATGTCTCCCTCCCACACACAAACTTGCCCTCTCCCCTCTGACGTTCCGGTAGGTCAATCGCCCTATATCTTTGACGTGCACACACACAATTTTCATGGCTCTCTTCATCGATCTCGCACCCACACACTTGACCCTCTCTTCGACTCTATCGATATCTATGACCCTCCCTCTCTTCTCGTGGATCACCCCCTCTATATATGATATAGATAGGCCTCTATTTCACACACATTGCATGTGTCACATTTTTGTTTGAGATATCATCGACACATATTCCCACAAGTACACTCACGAAATCACCCCCCCAATAAAACAACACTCATGAACGCACACGCCATCTCTCTAGGTTTGTATCTCTCTCACACACACCCACATAGGTGGGGGACGTGCACAAAGAGAAGAGGTGCACGCACGGCCCACGTACTCCCGTCTCTTTCCCAATCACACTCGCGCGGGTACATGGTGGAGCTCATTTCTGTATGAAAAGGCAGCCCACATGGTAATTTGACACGTGTACTGGTTGTCCACTTGATGGAGGATCGTGTACCACAGGTGAACAAACAAATTGTGACTTGACGCGTTATTTTAAAAAAGATTTTATTCCTCGATGGCGCACGCACATAATATAAACCAATTGTTATGGAGAGAAAAAAGAAAATCGCTCCACTATACTATACTATATAATATAGGCAGGATGCTCAATGCTTGCTTTCTAGGGTCGGTCTCTTCTACTCTCTCAGACAAGATGGCGGTGGCCACTCTCTCTCACCACTGGTCCCTGATTCGGCCGAATCCAGTCCGCCGGCAGAAAGGGATGATGTGCAACGTTGCTCCGGTCGCCAGCGTCGATGCAGGAAACCCACTACCGGCACGTCCCGATCTGTGGCACCCGCCGTTCTCTCTAAGCAAGCTCCGGCATGGTAGTGCCTTTGCCCCTTGCTCGCTGCCGCAGTATGGGTAGATCCCGCCCGCCGCCGCCCTCCTGGTTACATCCCGACGACCCTCAAGTACATCTTCCTCTGGAACTAGCCTTGCTCCACCGCCCATTTTCCATGTCGCTGCATGTGGATCTTCTCTAGTTATTTGCCTAAAACGTACTGTAGCTCGGCCAGCGTACTTTCCATGTTTCATCAATAGTGCCACTATTATTGCAATCACACTTATCAATATCCTTGTCAACAGGGATGCTCAGCTCCATTTTAGTGCAACTGCACAAAATGATGGGATGGTGCATGCATCCAACTGCTACATGTCTTGGCGGGCATCAACGAGCCACGTGAAAATGGCTACCAACATGTCCACCGTGGCCAGGAAATCAAAGCATGCTTAGGGACCTGATCGATCATTTTTTTCTTTATTTGTACATCTTCTCACAACTTTGTCTTAAGTTGTGTAGTAAATATTGGGTCTGATATGTGAATCATTGATATGCATTAGCATGCATGTTAGTTTCCTTTGTGTTTGTTGGAATGTTGTAACAAGAAAACCTTCAAGGCAAGACACATGAAAGAAAAGCTGAAAGCTTCGTAGCATTGTAGTAGTATAATTTTATCTCGTTGAGAAATTACATTTACTAGCATAGTATATATAAACAAATGCTGAAAGGTTGATAGCATTGCGAGAAACCATTCTAGGAGCACAGAACTTCCTTTCCTCGACATGTGGGACATCCAGCATCCGGGTCCACGTGCCATGCATCAAATTATGAGTTCACAACCGCAAGGAATCTACTAATGAGCAGTCACATCTCAAAGCCACACCTTTCCAATAGTAGTAAGCTGGACGCACGAACAATACATCATTTCACACATCGTAGAATCCTCTCGTAATAATTTTCCAAGAAAAACACCACACGTGAAGATTGGAAGGTATTGTTGCAGCAAGGCATATAACCCTTCTCCGAAACATCAAGTATGGCCGTATGGGGATGGTTCCAGAAAATAATATTCCCTCCCTTCCGGTTTATGGGCCTCAATTCCAAATCTAAACCAATGAATGAATTAGTACTACTAGATAGTGAGTGTTTACTACTGTATCATGTACGTACTAATTGGAACGCATGCATGTGTTAGTAGTACAATGACCACGTATGAATTTGATGGTAAGATTTGTGTAAGTTGCATGTCATATTATTGCTCTAACATGTGGTCAAAGTTAGCCTCCAAAACGCATTTTAGACCCTATATGGATTGAGGGAGTACATGCATTGCTGAGGTTTCTCTTAATCCTTGCATGAAACGTTTTTATTGAAGCTTGAAATGTGAACATGTGAATGGGAGGGACTACTACAACCCTTCCAAAAGAACTGTAGTACTAATGGTATCGTACTCCCTCCGTTCACCATCTCACATGCTCAGTACTTTTGCAAACTATGGAAGTAACAAATCCATTCCACCACTCAGCATCTATTATGGTTGGGGAGATTTCAAATTGAGTCATATAGACCGGAAAGTAGGCACTTAGGGCATCCACAATGTATGATTTTTGTTGCCTCTAAGCCCTCTCTCTACTCTTAGAGGCAGGCCTCTATACATTGCATGAACTGCCTCTAACAAAAAATTGGCTAGCATCGCATCTAACCTTAGAGGCTGCCTCTAACAATTTAACAATCCATCTGGTCCCACTTGTCAGCTTTAGGAAGCATAAGAAAGTACAAGAGAAATATTACTGATTGGACAAATGTGGTGCTAATCAATACTTTTTAAATTTTTGCTAGGGCCCACCTTAGAGGCCGGTTAGAGTCTCTATACATTGTCGTTTTTTCATTTGATAAGAGGCATACCATGTGGGGCCTACCTTAGAGTCAAGGCTCTATACACTAGAGATGCTCTGTACTACTTTTGATGTGTCCCGTCAACTCGCAAAACGAGGAGAAGCTTGCTTGGTACGCCCTCTCCCTCGCCCACGGGCGCGGTGGCTCGCAGAGTCGCAGGACGAGGAGAAGCTTGCTTGCTACGCCTACGCCCGCTCCCTCTCCCGCGCGCACGATGGCTCACAGGACGAGGAGAAGCTTGCTTACTACGCCTACGCCCGCTCCCTCGCCCACGCGCGTGATGGCTCGCAGGACGAGGAGAAAATTTTACTTCTCCCTCCGTTAGACATATACTCCTCGTCCCTACCTTGGTTAGAGAGATTATCATATTGTTTGAAATATATGTCTTTTAGCAGATTTCAATATGAACTACTAGTACATACTCCAAATACTGATGTATATAGACGTATTTTAGAGTGTAGATTCACTCATTTTGCTCCGTATGTAGTCCATGTTGAAACGAACGTAGTAGTACGAACTCTCCCTCGCCCCTCAACCACGTGGTGGACGTGCAGCAATTCATTCGGTCTTAGATAGCCAGAACCATATACTGTACTACCATCATTGCTCGACTTCTCGAAGAGGCAAAGAGCCAAGCGCAAGCTTAATATTTTTTAGATGCCAAGCGCAAGGTTTATAGGAGAACGAGTAGTAGTACTACTAGTAGTACATACTGTATGAGGAAGAAGGCATGTATGTTTTGCATGACAGTCTCTTCTTACAGGACGTGCTAGACCTAGTGGACCTCATTGTTGCAATGGGAGTATCATAGATGGCACGATTCAGAGTGGTGGGCAGCGGGAATAATATTCGGAGCTGCTTAGTCTTAAACCCCATGAAGAAGTCCCATCGAAAGGAATAGCCATCCTCTACACGTGCTCCTATGTAAAATGAGTAAATGAGACAAAAAGAGAAAGAAACAAAGTAAAAAAAATATCACCAGCCTTAGAGCTAGCCCTATTGTATCAGTGAATGATATTTCTACGTCGTGATTGACATGGCTACATTATTAACCATGTTGCAGAGGTAGCAGCGGATTTTTATTTATTTACGGAGGTAGCAGCGGATGGATATTCAACGAGGAGTGAAATGATGGCTGCTTCCATGGTCAAACATAGAGAAAGGTGGGCCTCGTGATTTGACGGCTCATTAGTCATTATTACTACCTATACTCTTTGCCCATATAATAATCGCGTGGTAGAGTAGATTTTTTTCTTCAGTGGCACGTACGCAATATAAATAGGTTCATATGGAGAGAAAAAAAAACAACTCTACATAGCCAGGAGCCTACACGGTTGCTTGCTGGGGTTGCTCTCTTCACACTCTCTCGCACAAAACGACTATGGCCACATCTCTAGTCACACATCCAGGCTGATCATGTCCGCCGGGGGAAGGAGTGGATGCTTTGTGTAGATGCGGTCACCGTCGCCAACGGTGAAAACCCACTATCGGCGCGTCCCAATCAGGGGTCCCCACCATTCTCTCTCACAAAGCCGATGAGGTTGCCTTTGTCCCTTGCTCACTGCCGCGACGTGGGCAGTTGCCGCCTCCAGCCGCCCACCTCTAGCTACATCCCGACCTCCCTTAGGTACAATCCTTTAAAGCCGGCATGCACCACTGCCCCAGCTGCCCACATCGCTCCATGTGGATATTTCTCTACTTGTTTGCCCTGCACGTACCTATATTGGCTTCTACTGTATTTGTGATGAGTTTATGTCTCATCAACTAGTCCCACTAGTCTTATTCTAATCACACTTCTTAAATTTCTTTGCCACAGAGATGTGATGACCCACAAGTATAGGGGATCAATCATAGTCCTTTCAATAAGTAAGAGTGTTGAACCCAATGAGGAGCAGAAGGAAATGACAAGCGGTTTTCAGCAAGGTAATGTCTGCAAGCACTAAAATTATAAGTAACGAGTAGTTTGGTAGCAAGATAATTTGTAACGAGCAAGTAACGGTAATGGTAACAAAAGTGCAGCAAGGTAGCCCAATCCTTTTGAGGCAAAGGACAGGCCAAAACAGTCTCTTATGATAAGCAAAGCGTTCTTGAGGGTACACGGGAATTTCATCTAGTCACTTTCATCATGCTGGTTTGATTTGTGTTCGCTACTTTGATAATTTGATATGTGGGTGGACCGGTGCTTAGGTGCTGTTCTTACTTGAACAAACTTCCTACTTATGATTAACCCCCTCGCAAGCATCCGCAACTATGAGAAAAGTATTAAGAATAAATCTAACCATAGCACTAAACTTTTGGATCCAAATCAGTCCCTTACGGAATAGCGCATAAACTAGGGTTTAAGCTTCTGTCACTCTCGCAACCCATCATCTAATAACTACTCCACAATGCATTCCCTTAGGCCCAAATATGGTGAAGTGTCATGTAGTCGACGTTCACATGACACCACTAAGGGAATCACAACATACATATCATCAAAATATCGAGCAAGTTCACATGATTACTTGCAACAAGATTTCTCCCGTGACCTCAAGAACAAAAGTAACTACTCACTAATTATAATCATGCTCAATATCAGAGGGGTATTAAATAGCATAATGGATCTGAACATATAATCTTCCACCAAATAAACCATATAGTAATCAACTACAAGATGTAATCAACACTACTAGTCACCCACAAGTACCAATCTATAGTTCCGGTATAAAGATTGAACACAAGAGATGAACTAGGATTTGAGGGGAGATGGTGTTGTTGAAGATGTTGATGGAGATTGCCCTCCCCAAGATGGGAGAGTTGTTGGTGATGATCATGACGATGATTTCCCCCTCCGGCAGGGAAGTTCCCCCGGCGGAATCGCTCCGCCGGAGGGCAAAAGTGCTCCTGCCCAAGTTCCGCCTCGAGACGGCGGCACTTTGTCCCAAAAGTCCTCTCCTTATTTTTTTCTAGGTCAAAATGACTTATATACCAGAAGAGGGGCACCAAAGGTGGGCCGACGAGGGCACAACCCACCAGGGCGCGCCTGGGCTCCCTGGCACGCCCAGGTGGGTTGTGCCCACCTGGTGGGCCCCCTCTGGTAGTTATTTGCTCCAATAATTCTTATTTATTCCATAAAAATTCCTCGTGAAGTTTTAGCTCATTTGAAGTTGTGCAGAATAGGTAGACTGACCTAGCTTTTTCAGGTCCAGATTTTGAGCTGCCGGAATTCTCCCTCTTTGTGTGAACCTTGCATATTATGAGAGAAAAGGCATTAGAATTACTCCAAAAAGCATCATTATGCATAAAACATCATAAATAACAGTAGGAAAACATGATGCAAAATGGACGTATCAACTCCCCCAAGCTTAGACCTCGCTTGTCCTCAAGCGAAAACCGAAATCGAAAAACATGTCCACATGCTTAAAGAGAGAGGTGTCGATAAAAACAAAATACGGACATAGAAGCATCATGTATATTATTATAACAGAAACCAACTGTAATATAAAACTTTATCATAGAACTTTTATCATATAACTTCTCATGAACAAGTAACAATTCATCACAACATCGAAGTATAAATCATAAACTCTATTGAAAACCAACAAACTATGTTCTCAGTCAACTTTGCAACTACAATTCATCATCTTTTCAGGAAGGGTCACGTATCGGAGCCTTTTTAGTAAGTCCACATACTCAACCATCATATAGTCTTCTATGATTGCTAACACTTACCGCATACACATGAGCAAAACGTTTCAACCGGACACATAGAAAGATAGGGGCTTATAGTTTCGCCTCCCAACATACTCACCTCGAGGGTGATGTCAATTATAATAACTCATGCTACTCCTATCCAACTAGATATATGTGCCTAGATCTTTCCTCACCACATGATGCTTGCCAAAAGAGAAAATAAAAAGGAATAGATAGAAGAACTTTGACTCTTGCATAAAAGTAAATACATAAAAGTAAAAGATAGGCCCTTCACAGAGGGAGGTAGAGGTTGTCATGCGCTTATTTGTTTGTATGCTCAATCTCTTAGTGCAAAAGAACATCATGTTATATTGCCCCTTATGATAGCAACCTTTATTATGCAGTTTGTCGCTTTTATTCTTTGCCATCACTAGTTCGTACAACGCTCAATTTTCTCTTACACTAAATGATCTAACACTTTTAGAAGCAATTTGTATTGCCCTTTTTGCACCGATGACAACTTACTTGAAGGATCTTACTCAATCCATAGGTAGGTATGGTGGACTCTCAAAATAAGATGTGGGTTTAAGGGTTTTTGGATGCACAAGTAGTATCTCTACTTAGTGCGGAATTTTTGGCTAGCAAAGATGGGGGCAAGCACCACATGTTAAAGGATCTATGACAATATAACTTCTATGTGAATATGAACAAACATAAATCATTACGTTGTCTTCCTTGTCCAACGTCAACAATTTTGACATATAATATTTTGATGGGGGCCCACAATCACAAAAGATGTCCAAGATAGTATGTTTGCACGTGAATCTTCTCTTCCCTTATTAATTCTTTCATGAATTGCATCATTGACCAATGCTATGTTTGTCAATCTCCAATAAAATTTTCTACTTATACTCTCCTTATGTGATGTCATTACTTACCATAAAATTAGCATATGATCTTTTTCATTTATTTCCTTTCTTTTATTGAACATGAAAGTAAAGAAAACAAAACTCAAACTAAACTTTATTATATATCTCGCACATGATTACAAAGATAAATCACTAAGTAAACACTCGAAAAGAAAGGATCGAACTAAACTTTTATTCATCTAAAGCAAAAGATAACTATGGATCGAACTAAGATAAGTAAAGGTAAAAGATAGTGGAGGTGATACGATACCGGGGCACCTCCCCCAAGCTTGGCACAAGCCAAGGGGAATGCCCATACCCGATTACTCAATTTTCCTTTGGTGATGAAGAAGGAGGTGGTGGTGATGATGTAGTGGATTTATCTTTCTTCCTTAGCTTACGCTTTAGGACGGAATTTTCCTCCTTTAAATCACCGATCTCCTGCTCGAGCTCTACTATCCTTTTGCATAATTCTTGCTTGTTTTCTTGCAAGAGACGAAAAGGAATAAACTGGACCTTAGGTTTCTTTGCTTTGCTGGGGAGACTTGATTTCTTGAATTCCACGTGCATGTCCCCAGGTTGAGGCAATGGAACTTCAGCTTCGTCTGAGCTTGTCTCCTCCTCCCTTTTAGGGTCATGGTCTTCTTCTTCCTCTGAAGTCCAGCTATAGTGTTCCACATCCCCATAAACCTTGGGGTTTACGATATAATCAGTAACATAGCTCTCACCCTCCGAGTCTTGGGATGACATATTTTCAGATTTATCAGGAAAATAGCGAGAAAAGAAAACAGAAGATTTCTCTGCGATACGGTGGTCAATAGGTTCGGGGGATATATAAAGATTTTTTTTATCTTGGGAAACAAGCAAACGGAAGAAAAATGGAGTCCGAAAGGTACCCGAGGTGGGCATAACCCACCTAGGCGCGCCTGGCAAGCCAGGCGCGCCCTGGTGTCTTGTGCCCACCAGGGTCACCTTCCTGGTAGTTTCTTATTTTCCTAATTTTTTAAATATTCCAAAACTGACAAAAAATATTTTTGCGGATTTTTCGGAGTCCGTTTACTTACCGTATCACGTACCTCCTCTTTTTCAGTTATTCTGGAGTGTTCCGGAAGGTTTCCTTTATGTGTTCTTCTGGTGTCATAGTTTGGATAATATTGCTTTCAACATTAATGGGTGTACATGAGATATAATGTTTTATTCGTTGCCCATTAACAACCTTCGGGTTAGTACCTTCGGCATTATTTATCTTGATGGCTCCGGATCGATAAACCTCCTCGATAACATATGGTCCTTCCCATTTGGAGAGGAGTTTTCCTGCAAAGAATCTGAAATGAGGGTTGTAGAAAAGAACATATTCTCCAACTTTGAACTCACGCTTTTGGATTCTTTTGTCATGCCATCTTTTAACTTTTTCTTTAAATAACTTGGCATTTTCATAGGATTGGGTTCTCCATTTATCTAGTGAGCTAATATCAAATAACCTCTTTTCACCGGCAAGTTTGAAATCATAGTTGAGTTCTTTAATTGCCCAATATGCTTTATGTTCTAACTCAAGAGGCAAATGACAAGCTTTTCCATAAACCATTTTATACGGAGACATACCCATAGGATTTTTATATGCTGTTCTATAAGCCCAAAGTGCATCATCTAACTTCTTAGACCAATTCTTTCGGGACCTATTGATAGTTTTTTGTAATATTAATTTTATTTCTCTATTGCTAAGTTCAACTTGACCACTAGACTGAGGATGATAAGGTGATGCAATTCTATGGTTAACATCATATTTAGCAAGCATTTTACGGAAAGCACCATGAATAAAATGTGAACCACCATCAGTCATTAAATATCTAGGGGCTCCAAACCTTGGGAAAATGACTTCCTTAAGCATTTTAATAGAGGTGTTGTGATCAACACTACTAGTTAGAATAGTTTCTACCCACTTAGTAACATAATCAACAGCAACCAAAATATGTGTATACCCATTAGAGGAAGGAAAAGGTCCCATGTAATCAAATTCCCAAACATCAAATGGTTCAACAGCAAGAGAGTAATTCATAGGCATTTCTTGACGCTTACCAATATTACCAATTCTTTGACATTCATCACAAGATAAAACAAACTTACGGGCATCCTTGAAGAGAGTAGGCCAATAAAAACTAGATTGCAATATCTTGTGAGCAGTTCTATCTCCCGCATGATGTCCTCCATAAGCTTCGGAGTGACATTTCTGTAGGATTTGTATCTGTTCATACTCAGGTACACAACGTCTAATAATACCATCTACTCCTTCTTTATAAAGATGTGGGTCATCCCAAAAGTAATGTCTCAAATCATAGAAGAATTTTTTCTTTTTTTGGTATCTGAAGCTAGGTGGTATATATTTAGCAACAATATAATTGGCATAGTCAGCATACCAAGGAGTGTTATGAGAAACATTTATTGCAGCTAATTATTCATCAGGAAAACTATCATTAATAGGTTGTGGGTCATCAAGAATATTTTCTAACCTAGACAAGTTATCAGCCACGGGGTTCTCAACTCCCTTTCTATCAGTGATATGTAAATCAAATTCTTGTAGCAAAAGAACCCACCTAATAAGTCTAGGTTTAGCATCCTTCTTTTCCATAAGATATTTTATAGCAGCATGATCGGTGTGAACAGTCACTTTAGAATCAACAATGTAAGATCTAAATTTATCACAAGCAAACACAACTGCTAAAAATTCTTTTTCAGTAGTAGCATAATTTCGTTGAGCACTGTCCATAGTTTTACTAGCATAATGAATAACATTTAATTTCATATCGACTCTTTGTCCTAGAACAGCACCAACAGCATAATCACTAGCATCACACATAATTTCAAAAGGCAAGTTCCAATCAGGTGGTTGAACAATAGGTGCAGAAATCAAGGCTTTCTTAAGTGTTTCAAAGGCTTCTACACAATCATCATCAAAAACAAATGGAACATCCTTCTGTAAAAGATTTGTAAGAGGCCTAGAAATTTTAGAGAAGTCTTTAATAAACCTCCTATAGAAACTAGCATGACTGAGGAAACTACGAATACCTTTGATATCTTTAGGGCATGGCATTTCTCAATTGCATCAACTTTAGCTTTATCCACCTCAATACCTCGTTCAAAAATTTTATGTCCCAAGACAATACCTTCATTAACCATAAAGTGGCACTTCTCCCAATTCAAGACGAGATTAGTTTGCTCTCATCTCTGCAAAACTCGATCAAGGTTGCTCAAGCAATCATCAAAAGAAGTTCCGTAAACGGAAAAATCATCCATGAAAACCTCAACAATCTTTTCACAAAAATCAGAGAATATAGCAGTCATACATCTTTGAAAAGTAGCCGGTGCATTGCATAAACCAAAAGGCATACGTCTATAAGCATAAGTTCCAAAAGGGCAAGTAAAGGTGGTTTTCTCTTGATCAGGTTTTGAGAAAAACCGGAATATCCATCAAGAAAGCAAAAATGTGTGTGCTTTGATAGTCTTTCTAACATTTGATCAATAAAAGGCAGAGGGTAATGATATTTTCTAGTAGCTTTATTTAGTTTTCTAAAATCAATTACCATTCTATAGCCAGTGACAATTCTTTGTGGAATAAGTTCATTCTTATCATTAGGAACAACGGTAATACCTTCCTTTTTAGGGACACAATGAACGGGACTTACCCATCTACTATCAGCTATGGGATAGATTATACCTACCTCTAGAAGCTTCAGTATTTCTGTTCTTACCACTTCTTTCATTTTAGGATTTAAACATCGTTGGTGATCAACAACGGGTTTAGCATCAGGCTCCATACTAATTTTATGCTGACAGAGAGTGGGACTAATGCCCTTTAAATCATCAAGAGTATATCCAATGGCAGCTCGGTGCTTCTTCAGAACCTTCAATAATCTTTCTTCTTCATGTTCTGAAAGGTTAGCACTAATAATAATAATAGGATAAATCTTTTTCTCATCAAGATAAGCATATTTCAAAGTGTCTGGCAATTGTTTTAATTCAAACACAGGATCACCTTTAGGTGGAGGAGGACCTCCTAGAGTTTCAATAGGCAAATTGTGTTTAAGCAGAGGACGTTGTTCAAAGAAAATCATATCTATTTCACTTCTTTCATGCAGATGCATATCATTTTCATAGTCTAGCAAATATTGTTCTAGTGGATCAGTAGGAGGCACAACAATAGAAGCAAGACCAATTATTTCATCCTTACTAGGCAATTCTTCCTTATGATGTTTTCTACTAAACTTGGAAAAATTAAACTCATGAGACTCATCACCAAAACTAACACCGACGATTTGTTTCTCACAATCTATTTTAGCATTGACGGTGTTCAAGAAAGGTCTACCAAAGATAATGGGACAAAATTCATCTTGTTGGGAACCAAGAACTAGAAAATCAGTAGGGTATTTTATTTTCCCACACAAGACTTCAACATCTCTAACAATCCCTAGTGGTGTGATGGTGTCCCTATTAGCAAGTTTAATAGTAACATCTATGTCTTCTATTTCAGCAGGTGCTATATCATTCATAATTTCTTGATATAAGGTAAAAGGAATGGCACTCACGCTAGCACCTATGTTGCATAAACCATGATAACAGTGATCTCCTATTTTAACTGAGACAACAGTCATGCCAACAACGGGTCTATGTTTATCTTTTTCATCGGGTTTGGCAATTCTAGCAGCTTCATCACATAAGTAAATAACATGCCCATCTATATTTTCAACCAAGAGATCTTTAACCATAGCAACACTAGGTTCTACTTTGATTTGTTCAGCAGGTTTGGAAGTTCTAATATAACTTTTGTTGACCACAGTTGAGACTTTAGCATGTTCCTTTATCCTAACAGGGAAAGGTGGTTTTTCAATATAAGCAGTAGGCACAACTGGATCAACATTGTAAATAATAGTTTCACATTTAGCTATTACTGGTTCTTTAATTTCTTCTTTGATAGGTGGGTGATATTTAAACCACTTCTCCTTAGGGAGGTCAACATGAGTAGCAAATGATTCACAAAAGGAGGCTACTATCTCAGAGTCAAGTCCATATTTAGTGCTAAACTTTTGAAAAGCATCGGTATTCATAAAAGATTTAACACAATCATACTTGAGCTTAATACCTGAATCTTTACCTTGGTCGAGTTCCCAATCTTCAGAGTTGCATTTAATTCTTTCTAAAAGATCCCACCGGAAGTCAATAGTCTTCTTCATAAAGGAACCAGTACAAGAAGTATCAAGCATGGATCGATCATCATGAGAAAGCCGAGCATAAAAATTCTAAATAATAAATTCTCTTGAGAGCTCATGATTGGGGCATGAATATAACATTGACTTCAGCCTCCCCCAAGCTAGAGCGATACTTTCTCCTTCACGAGGCCAAAAATTATATATGTAATTCCGATCACAATGAACTAGATGCATAGGATAATTTTTTTGGTGAAATTCCAATTCCAATTTCAATCAATTCCAATTCCAAGATCCAATATCATCGCATAGCCTATACCATGCCAATACTTTTCCCTTCAAAGATAAAGGGAAAACCTTCTTCTTAGCTTCATCTCCGGGTAAACCTGCAAGCTTAAATAATCCACAAATTTCATCCACATATATCAAGTGCATATCAGGATGTTCGGTTCCATCCCCTGCATAAGGATTAGCTAGCAGTTGTTCTATCATACCCGAAGAAATTTCATAACCAATATTTTCAGTAGGTGCAGTAGGTTGAGGGGTAACTAATTGTGGTTCTGGTTGAGGTGAAGATACCCCGAACAAACCCCTCAAAGGATTGTTCTCCATAGTAACAAGTGACAATAAATTTCAGCACGTAGTAATAAATTTTCCTTACCGATTTCCACTTACCAAGAGCGCTTCACTCCCCGGCAACAGTGCCAGAAAAGAGCCTTGATGACCCACAAGTATAGGGGATCAATCGTAGTCCTTTCAATAAGTAAGAGTGTCGAACCCAATGAGGAGCAGAAGGAAATGACAAGCGGTTTTCAGCAAGGTAATGTCTGCAAGCACTGAAATTATAAGTAACGAGTAGTTTGGTAGCAAGATAATTTGTAATGAGCAAGTAACAGTAATGGTAACAAAAGTGCAGCAAGGTAGCCCAATCCTTTTGAGGCAAAGGACAGGCCAAAACGGTCTCTTATGATAAGCAAAGCGTTCTTGAGGGTACACGGGAATTTCATCTAGTCACTTTCATCATGTTGGTTTGATTTGTGTTCGCTACTTTGATAATTTGATATGTGGGTGGGCCGGTGCTTAGGTGCTGTTCTTACTTGAACAAACCTCCTACTTATGATTAACCCCCTCGCAAGCATCCGCAACTATGAGAAAAGTATTAAGAATAAATCTAACCATAGCATTAAACTTTTGGATCCAAATCAGTCCCTTACGGAATAGCGCATAAAATAGGGTTTAAGCTTCTGTCACTCTCGCAACCCATCATCTAATAACTATTCCACAATGCATTCCCTTAGGCACAAATATGGTGAAGTGTCATGTAGTTGACGTTCACATGACACCACTAAGGGAATCACAACATACATATCATCAAAATATCGAACACATATCAAGTTCACGTGATTACTTGCAACAAGATCTCTCCCGTGACCTCAAGAACAAAAGTAACTACTCACTAATGATAATCATGCTCAAGATCAGAGGGGTATTAAATAGCATAATGGATCTGAACATATAATCTTCCACCAAATAAACCATATAGTAATCAACTACAAGATGTAATCAACACTACTAGTCACCCACAAGTACCAATCTATAGTTCTGGTATAAAGATTGAACACAAGAAATGAACTAGGGTTTGAGAGGAGATGGTGCTGTTGAAGATGTTGATGGAGATTGCCCTCCCCAAGATGGGAGAGTTGTTGGTGATGATGATGACGATGATTTGCCCCTCCGGGAGGGAAGTTCCCCCGACGGAATCGCCCCGCCGGAGGGCAAAAGTGCTCCTGCCCAAGTTCCGCCTCGAGACGGCGGCTCTTCATCCCGAAAGTCCTCTCCTTATTTTTTCTAGGTCAAAATGACTTATATACCAGAAGAGGGGCACCGGAGGTGGGCCGAGGAGGGCACAACCCACCAGGGCGCGCCTGGGCTCCCTGGCGCGCCCAGGTGGGTTGTGCCCACCTGGTCGGCCCCTCTGGTAGTTATTTGCGCCAATAATTCTTATTTATTCCATAAAAATTCCTCGTGAAGTTTCAGCTCATTTGGAGTTGTGCAGAATAGGTAGCCTGACGTAGCTTTTTCAGGTCCAGATTTCCAGCTGCCAGAATTCTCCCTCTTTGTGTGAACCTTGCATATTATGTGAGAAAAGGCATTAGAATTACTCCAAAAAGCATTATTATGCATAAAAACATCATAAATAACAGTAGGAAAACATGATGCAAAATGGACGTATCAAGATGCTCAGCTCGATTTTAGTGAAACTGCACAAAATGATCCGATGGTCAAAGGGTTGCAAACTTCATTTCTTCGGAAGGTTCGATGTCACCAGCAAATTAAAGCCTAGTTAGGGTTTAGGGTTCAAGTCCTAGGGACTGCATGGATCATTTTTTTCTTTAGCTGTCTCTGTGCTAAAATAAGTGTCGACTTCAGTACAGCTTTGACACTTATTTTGGAACGGAGGGTGTACATATTGGCTATGATCTGTGAATCATTGAGATGCAATAGCATGCATGTTAGTCTCCTTTGTATTTGATGGAATGTTGCAACGGGGCAACCTTGGACGCAAGATACATGAAACAGAAGCTGAAAGCTTCATAGCATTGTACAATTTTATCTCGCTGAGAAATTACAGTACTGAGTACTAAAGAGTTAGGTGTCCAAAAAATATGGTGATAGTGTGAGGTGGGCCATGTAATCACTGAGCTGCTGTGTTTTCGCTGATTTCGCACTCCTCCGCTGTAAGAGTGGAGAAAATTGTAAAGAGTGGAGACGCTCTACCTCCTTTCACCGAAACGTGGGACATCCAGCATCCGGTGGACGAGTCATGCACCAAAGTAAAGTGTACAGTACAACTGAGACTCAGCACGGTCGTACCACCTCAGTAATAATGACCAATGAGCCGTCAAATCACATATACCGGGCAGTAAGTTGGACAGATGAAGCAACCATCACTCTTCATTGAATCCGCTTCTCCCTTCAACGCATGCGCCAGTGAGAGGTCGCGTCCGCTCTGCCCGGGCATGAATGCGGCACCGATTCTCTGGAGCAGCGATGACCGTTTCAGGCGGGAAGCGCGCGCGGGCGATGGAGGGGCTTTGGGTGGGCCAGGCTGGTCAGGAGTGGGCGTGGCAGCTGTCTCGACCGGACGCTCGGAAACGAGAGGATGCACCAACTCTCGCGGCTAAATCATAGTACTACAGCACCATCTCTCTGTAGGAGTAGGTCGATGTGTCGCTCTCTCTAACACACACACGCTGTTAAAACACACGCACACACAGGTTCATAGAATAGGAATATTGTGGGGGTGGGAAGCCACGGGAAGTGAGATAAATGGAGTACGTACAAGAAGAGAAGAGGTACACGCACGTCAGTCGGAGACACAGTCGCTGCCTCGCACTATAGCCCAGCTGACCACAGCACGATGGCCGGATCTGTGCCTCTCTCGTCCCGGCGCCGACGGTCAACCGCTATATCTGCGGCCGCGAGATTTGACGCACGCGGCTGCCGGATTTGGAGCATTCTGGCCACCTGCGACTATGGCTTGCCATGGATTGTCCGGGTACCGGGTCGCGCAACAATGGCAATGCCTCCACGTCGCGTGCAGGTACTGAATCCGCCTCTAGCCGCTCGGATCTATCCCATCGGCGGATCGCTAGCAAAGACACGACCGGCCACCGTCCGGGCTCGGCCCTGGCCCAACGGCTAGTCGGTTCACCGTTACCGCTCATAAAGTGCGATGACTGCCCGTGACAGGTCCTGTGCCGCGTTTCGACCACGCCACAACATCCCGGATGGGTGTTCATCAAGTGCAAAAAAGATAAGGTGCGTAGTACTTCTTTTGATTCGACTGTGCTCCCTTATTCGGCGCATGTTCGGCAGCATATACTCAAACTTGTGTGTAGGATGGATGCAAGTTTTGGTTTTGGGAATACATCGATCTATTGATAGCACAAAATTTGGTAGATGCTCATGCACTCCTTGCTAGAATAGAGGCTAGAGATGAGACTAGAGATGATATTAGATGTGAAGCAACGTCTAGTTCTTTAGAATCAAAGAAGAAAGAAGTGTGCAAGCTCGAGAAGCCACAGATCAACAATGAAGACATAGAGAAGATATTAATACAATTAGTGGGAGCAGTTATGGAAATTGGATATCTTTTAAAATGTCTAATTGTGGTTCTTGTTTTCTTTGGTCTTGCTCTCCTAGCAAAGAATTGGTGAATGTACTTCCATGTATCAAAATGTCATTGATGAAATAAAGAAATGTATTGGAAAATAAATGTGTGCATATGGCCGGTGGCCGTATTAATTATGTTGGTTATATTTTGCCACTAGTTAATTATGTTGGCAAAATTTGATAAAAAATACTCCATAAAGAAATATAAAAGCGTTTAGAACACATAAAAAAAGAAGCCAGTAATATTTATTTTTTGTTGGCATGTATTAGCAGTTTACTACTTTCTCCTTTCTGGTTTATTGGCTCATCTCATTTTCTTCGTTTTACCATATTATAAGTCTTATTTTCACTTCTTTCCACCACATGTTCACATTCCAAGGTGCATTAAATTGATGTATGCAAGGATTAAAAGAAACCAACCAGTGCATGTAACCGTTCCTACTCATTTAGTGGTCATCCATGAATATATTGTAATTAATGCAGATTAAAGTTTGTGTAATTTTGTAAACTATGAGATGGAGTACATTTCTCCACTCACCATCTGCCTTGGTTGATGAGATTTCAAATTTAAGCCCTATAAACCGGAAAGGAGGGAGTAGTTAAAAGATTTGTTCAAACTTTGACAAATAATATATGACATGGCGTGAAAACCTGGACGGAGGTAGTAGTATGAGATACGGTGGCACACTGACTTAGGCCGAATACAAGTGCCCAAAATTATTGGAAGAGAGCAATGTGTACATACAAAATAATTAAAATTGAATTTCTCGAAAATATTTAAAATTGGAGGATGGTGAGGCCCACCTTTTCGATATTTTGACTGCGTGTGGTCCAGTTGTTGTTCATTTTGGAGGGTCGTGTACCACACGTGAACAATAGTACGAATTGACTCCTTCGAGCGTTAAATTTTCTTCACGTATTAGCTTTGCCCTAGTATTTTTCTTCACTAGTACGTTAAATAAAGAGTTCCGTTTCGTGCACAATTTAAAATGATTTTTATGGAGAGAAAAAGAAAACCACTCCAACTATATACGCTGCAGCCTCAGCGCTTGTTTTCTAGGGTTTGCTCTCTTCACACTCTCTCTCCACTATATATATACATGCTGGAGCCTCAGCGCTTGTAGTTGCTCTCTACACACTCTCTCACCCTATCCAGATCTAAACAAGACTGCGTTGGCCTCTCGCTCGCCAAGGAAGGCAAGGAGGCTTAACGCGCTGTCGCCATCGGTGAGGGAGGGAATCCACTGCTGGCGCCGCTGTTCTCTTTCACTCAGTGGCGGCGTGGGAGGGCCTCCGACCCCTTCTTCCTCGCCGCCGTACATAGTGTGGGCAAATTGGCCACCGGCCGCCCACCGAGCCACACCTCGAGAACCTTAAGGTATAATTTACTTAATCCACATGCATTGCTCTAGCTGCATGTGGAATTTTTTTCTTCTGCACTCGAATCTAGGTGTTGGATCAAACAGGAAAGTAGTGGGGAAAGTTGTATAGCATGAATCTAGGATGTGGTTCAAAGAGGAAAGGAAGGGGGGAAAGTAGTACATACTGGCTATCCAACACCTATGTTGGTCGAAAAGGGAAAACAATGACAGACGCAGTACACACATCTGTAAGGAATTGGTCTTTCTATGGGTGGGGGACAAGGCTGTAGAGTTTGAGCAGGACTAGATTTGCTGCCCTCACATAGGGAAAGGTGTCTAAAGATAACAAAAATGGGACCAACACAAATATGCTCCTTGGTTGTTTGTTGCAACAGACTGTGCATCACCCCTTTATACATAGGTAGATGCACATGGTGCTTGTGCGTCCACTGTCCCATACAACTCTTTAGCTGTTGTTAATCTAATAATGCCGCTGGAAAATTGAAGCAATGCCACAGTTAAAAGCAAATTACATGTTTAACCAATTTTATTGTTAATATAATCTCTCTGTTAATATGAATCAATGCCACTGTTCGAGAAATGCTACTGTCTTGCTTTCTTTCCCATTTAGATAAGTTAGATGCTTCTTTTTGTGGGCTTCTGTGTCATCCACCGTTATTGACCAGTAATTGTTTCCTTTGCACCTCTATGTAAACAGGGTTATCTACTTCACCTCGTTGCTATTGCGACCTTTTGTTGCACTGCACAAAACACTTTTGTTTTAAGAGTGTTTTGTGCAATTCAACCAAAATGTCACACCGATAACGTTGTTTGATTGCTTGATCTTAGTGGAACTGCACAAGAGGAGATCGGACTTCCTATCCGTGGTGTTAAATTTGTTTCAGATCTTTGTTCTTGTGAGTTGTTTGAATTCTGTGTCATGAGAGGTCAGTACTAGCCTTCTTTCACATGATTGTGCAGTGTGCTTTCATATGTTGTGCTACTTATATAGTAATGTTGCTTGATTTTAGTGAACTGCACAAAAGGAGACCAGACTTCCAATCTGTATGTGCACCGTAATATCCCATTGAGGTAAGATAATGATATTTCACAACTGTTGGCCTGTATTTTGCTACTGTCATCAGAAAATTAATGTCGTTGTTTAGCGCTATACTTGTGCTCCCTAATTGACATGCCAAATCTTACATTGAAGGCGAACTTGTCTGTTATTGAACCAAGTGATCAAGGGGAAGAAGAACAAAAATCAACTCCCGGTGTTGTAATGAAGCACTGGAACTGTGATGACACAAGTAATGACATAGTTTTGCATCTTAATTTATTGCTATGGCTGGAACAAGCAATTGTTTTGCCACTGTGATTTGATGCCACTCTTAATGTAATATGTAATTATCTCTACTTGTGCAAACAAGGATCTTGTTTGAAGATAACATATATTTTAGTGGAACTGCACAAGAAGATGTTGGAAACATTAAACTAATCGAGGAGTATATAGTAAGCATGGCAACCACAGTAGATAATAACGGATGGTTCCCAAGAAGTGCTTCATTTGTATGCTCTACACAATAAGCCCCCTAATAAAGGTTGGTACCGGCCCACGGATTTCATCCATATGATTGAGCTTTGTCATCTCTAATGATGTTGTGCTACTGTTTAGCTACTGTCATGAGAAAGTGGTATTGTCCTCGAGAAGTGCTTCATATGTGCTGTTTTAAATATTTCCTTTCCTTTTTTTTGAGCAAACAGGGATGCTAGCATTTAGTTGTTCTCTTGTCTTTGCACAACAGAATCATCCTCCTCTGAAGAACAATATGGAGTACGTGAAGTGCCTAGTTCCGATTATGCCAGGACAAAGAAGCTAAGCCTCTCTTCTTATAAGAAGGGAGCAGTTGAAGGATGGTTACATTACTGCCCACAAGAACAAACTAACTTCAGCTCAGAAGGACTCACAGATCTCCATCTTTGTTGCTGTGATGGCCAATACAATGTTGTTTTAGGATTCTTTCTGGTGAGTTCCATTTTTTTAAATGTGTGCTCTGCATGGATCATGTAGGTTGCCTATTTAAACTGTAAATTCATAATACAATTTGCTTTGTACTAATCACTTTTTTTGTATTTATGCAAACAGGGATGCTCAGCTTGCTTTCAATGGGAACTGCACAAAATGTTCTGATGGTTCGTGCCCTCCATTATACTTCATCATGCACAATACATCGAATGTTCTCGAATCATTCATTTCCACCTCCATCCACAAAATTAGCTACAAGAAAGGAGGTGCCGATATGTTCAAGGTGTTGCAACATATAAAGGCGAAATCATACAAGCTACGCGCGAAGTTGGTTGGTTTTAGTGGAACTGCACAAAAAGAACAGCTGGTTTATTTAGCACGAGGTGACATGTCAATATCCGAACTGATGGCAAACCCCGCCCATTCCACACTCATAGGCATTTGATATTTTGGAATGGGAAAACCTTGTCAAAGTTTGCTCATTGATGTACGCAAAAAGACACGCATTTGTTATTTTGGAATGGGACAACCTTGTCAAATTTTGCTCATTGATGTTAGCAAGAAGACATGTGTTTGATATTTTGGAATGGGATGCCCTTTGCCGTCAGCAGCATCGATCAATTTTTCTTTATTCTCTAGTTGTGAAGTAAATATTGGCTCTAACGTGTGAACCATTGAGATGCATAATCATCGATTGTTTTGAATGTTCTCTATGAATTGCCAGGCCTGTGAGTTTGATTGCAATGTACAGGCATGCTAAAAAGCTGCTCAAACTTTTTGTACATGTGAAACTGCTGCAAATGAGGTGATCACCGTGCGTCCTGAGAATAATGCTAGTACGTGTTGTTTTGCATGTTCATCTAATTCTAGTGATACAAGAATTCAAACAAATCGGACTAAATTCGTTCATACACGGCCAGATTTCATATAAACATGCTGGATTTCACAACATTTCATACATTCTTCAACTAAAAAGGGGGGCGCTGGAGGTATAATTAATTAACCTAATCTATGATCTCTGGCACCCATTCCCCGTGTCTGGCTGAGCCCCAAGAACAAAAGCTTCTTCTCCAGCTCCGCCTCCGGAGACACAGGAAGTAAAGTTGTCTGACTCCACGTCGCCGCCAAGCAGCTAATCGGCCGTCAATGTTCAACCCGCCAAGCTTGGCTTCAATAGGAGGGTAGGAGCGGTGGCCTTACTTGGACCCAAGCGGCGGCGACCTACCGTCTTCTACTCTTCCTCGTTTCCTGTGTGGCGCGGCCTCGTTGCCGGCGGGGCGGCACCTCGGCGGAGTGGGGGAAATCCGCCACCTCATTACCGGCAGGGCGGGGCCTCGGCGGAGCCGGCGGTGTCCTCTGCCTCGTTGTTGGCGGGGCGGGGCCTTGGTGAAGCACGGCCTCGCCGTAGCCGGCAAAGTCCTCCACCTCGGTGACGGCGGGGCGGGGCCTCAGCGGAGCCGGCATTGTCCTCCGCCTCGTTGTCAGTCTCGCCAAACAGCGCCTCGCCTGCTTCATCACCCTCTTTGTAGGCGGCCGCAACCTCCACCACCCGCATGCAGTACCGCCAGCGCGTGAGGTGGCTCTCACGGGCGGAGTGGTACAACTCGAGTAGCAACTCCTGCTCCGCTCGCTCCGCGGTGATCTGCTCCTCCGCCTGCAGGTGCTCCTGGAGGACATGGTGGTTGTAGGCGGCATTGACCTGCGCCTCCCAGAACTGCTCCTCACGCTTCTGCCTCACCATGTCCATGTATTGGGCACGGGCCTCGCCGATGGTTATGGTGCAATGCACCAGCGAGGATGGCGCGGAGGAGGGGGTTGGCACCGGATCGTCGACGACCATGTTCTCCATTGGGACGTCGTCATCCTCCGGCTGCCTGCCGGCCAGCCAGTTGGCAGCAATGGCTGCCATCTCCTTCTTCTAGTCTATCATCCGCCTGTCCCGAAGAGCGCTGGAGCACGAGGAAGCCATGGAGGGAGTGGTGTGGAGAGGAGAAAGGGAACAAAGGCAGATGACTACGGCTATGGCCGGCACAACAGTTATTATAGCAATGGTGGGCAGCGGAGGGACGGACGGGTGGTGCCGGAGTAGCCGCCTCGACAACCGCGTATCATTAATGTGGGTGGCAGACGGACGGACGGACGACACTTGTGTTGTTTGAATGTGGACCAGTGGTCCGGTCCAGCAGCCGGACATGCTGGCTCGCTAGCGAGCTCGCCGAGCTCAACAACGACAACCAGACGGTGGACGTGGCTTCCGACCAGTAGCCGACGCCACCGCCCAAGCCGGTTCATGCCGTATTCACCATAGAGCAGGTGCGGCCGCACTTCGACGTCCTAATGGTGGAAGAGCTACCAGCGCAGGAGGACCTGTGCTACATCCTCCGTCTCCTCAATGAGCACCGGCTCACGGAGGGACGAATCGCCGGCGAACAAGCGAACGACAATGCCATCACGGACATGTGGCCCTATGATCCTGGCTTCCTGAATGAGTAGTAGGCGCTGTATCAGACCATCCGTAGGGCCTGCGAGGCCCTCTCCGTCGTCCTTCGAGTTGTTGCGCTCGCCGTGGCGCTGCCGTCTCGCGTTGTCAACATGGTCAACGAACATGAGGAATTAGGAGATGACTTTACTTGGAGAGGATGACAGTAGGGACCCACCAGGGCCATAGTCGTACGTACGCAAGTGCCTCCTTATTATATACAACTATAAATTTTTTTCTTCCTCCTGGTTTCCTGACATCATGGTCCCACACCATTGTCAACCTATATAGTCAATAAACGTGAGAATTGCACAAGGAGCGGCCGATAGCTGGGACCCAGCAGCTCGAGCAGTATTTGTGTTTTTGAGATGTGAGCAGAGTTTTTCTTGAGCGATGTTTTTGTTGTTGTTCAGAGGAGCAGGGTATCAACTGGGCGGGCTGTGGCCCGTCTAGCCCAGGCTATTATTTTATGTGGACCAAATATCCAGCCCAGATATTAATTTTTCAAGGTGAAAATGGCTAGCCCAGCTATACTTTTTTTAGAATACCCAACCCAGGTCAACTTGTTATTCTCCGCCCCGCTGGGCTGCAAATCTTTCCTAGGAGGGATGCATTAGGCCTAACAAGAAAATGGGCTTTAAGAAATAATAAATGAGATGTAATTATAAAAACCGGGCTGTAAAAATAAAAAAATGCACCAAACAGGTAATTAATTTCAAAAATATTATTTTTGGATTTTTAAAATTTTAATTTCATCACATGTTGCGCGCGCAATATTTCATTGGATTTTTACCTAATACAAATTTATTTGGAAATTATATTTAATCTGACTCTAAATTTCGGGATAAAAATATTTTGGATCCCATCAAAATATGGGATTTTTTGTTGAATTCTGTTTTGAGCGGTTGGTTGAAATTGTTAATCGTTGTCCTGGCTACAAAATGGGCTGTAATTTTAACAAACTGTAAATGGGTTGTAGTAAATTCCATTAGAATTCAAAAATGGGTTGTACATTATTACAAATCGCAAATGGGCTATATGTTCTCTGCCACAGATGTGATGCTTACTTGTGGGCCTACTAAGTTGATGCGTATGGAAGGCTTTGTCAACTTAATCAACACACGATTCTACCAGCAGCGGCCGTTGGATGTCCATCCAACGGCAGTAGTGCTTCTTCAATCTCGGATATTCTTGTTTAGCCACCCAAACCACCGGCGGCGGTACCTGTCGGCGTTCCGGGAATGGGGGTACCCAGACTTGCCTGCCTGCGGCCCACAGCGTGGCTCCATCGACGGCCTGGTACGGCCCAGCTTCAGCAACAACAACTCAAGACCCTCGCGAGGGGCCAAGCCTCGCGAGGTGGACGACACCAAGACCTCAACGAGGGGTGGCCTCCTCAGGCTGGCTCCCGAGGAGCGGAGATCTCTATGCAAGCCTCACCTCGTGAGGTCCGGATGACGTGAGCCGTGACGACCAAGGCCAGGCGGGCGCCAGCGGGCGCAGTGTACCAGTTTCCTCTTCGGTGCTAAAGAGGTAAGCGCAGGCGCGGAGTACCGAGGAATCAGCCAAAGGTTTCCATTCCCGTGCAACAAGACCAAGACCGCCAGGATGGCAGGACGGAGGTCATCACCGAGCCCACCACGGCGTCACGACCAGAGGCTTTTGCAGGCGAAGACTACTTTTGTCAGGATAGCATGTACTAGTTGTCTCCCTTCGAATTTGGCCGTTGTGGGATCCCTTCCCGCCTTTCATTTCGGAAGAGGACCAAGGCCACTATAAATAGGACTTAGCCACCACCGTAGAGAGGGATCGGAAGGGAGTTCAGATCGGACCCCCGGACGGATCATTCAGATCGCCATCACTCCACCAGCTCACTCGAGCACAAGAACACCTCTCCTCCTGAGGCTGTTCGCCACTGTACTAGTTCATCGTCAGCCCCTCGAGGCCAATCCACCACAAAGCAGGAGTAGGGTTTTACACCGCAAGGTGGCCCGAACCTGGGTAAACTGTTGTGTCTCTTTTCCTTACAGTTCGTCGAGCTAGGCTGTGAGATTAGCGAGTAGGCAGACTGAGGAGGACGAGTTCTTTGCACGCACCCCAGAGTTCGAACCTCTCAAGGGTTTGCGGAACCCGAAATCCGACATTTGGCGCGCCAGGTAGGGGTGCGTCGGAGCCTCTCTTCCGCCGGTCGATCCACGACCGCTCCACCGCTTCCATGGCTGACGCTCGTCGAGCTCGTGCTGAGCGCCGGGCCGCCCTCGCCGCGCGCGTCGCTCAGACAGCGCCTGCGGGTGACAGCTGCCCTCGCCGTCCCCCATCTCCAGTGGCGAACGCCACCACCGGCCCCACGGGGCACGAGCAGCAAGCTTCGTTGCTGCACCCTTCTGTGCGGCGGGATGGGCGCACCACCACCCCATCGCTGACTCCGACTGGTTCGTCATCTCATGCTCGTTGCGGGCCGACGAACGCGTAGGATGCATTGCTCATGGCGCGCAAGGTCCTACGCTACCGCCCCATCGACGACCTCTACAAAGACTGGCTAGACCGCATCGCCGAGCTTGTCAGCGCCGCCGGGGACTCTCCTACACTGTCTCGCTCGCTGCCTGCTACGGGTGACGTGGCCCATGGAGCACCTCCTCCACCTCCCCATCAAGATGTCGCCCTCGGGCCAAGGCGCGAGGCCCCGCTGCGCGACCCGCCGCGCAGGGCGCCTGCGCGTGAAGAAGAAAGCTGCCAGGTGGTGCAGCAGCCGCAAGAAGATGCTCGTGCACTCCCAGTACCACCACGTCATGACCGCGCGCCGCCTGCAGCGGTGGTGCGTGAGCGCCAAGACCAGGCTCCACCTCCACGACAGGCTCCCGTGACCACAGCGGGTTGCTGCGCATTCACTCTGGAGCTTCGCAGCATTGTCTGGCCAGGGAAGTTCAAGCCCGACCTGCCTCCGCGCTACGACAGCACCCCCGACTCTGCCGAGTTCCTGCAGCTCTACGAGCTGAGCATCGAGGCAGCCAATGGCGACGAGAAGGTTATGGCGAACTGGTTTCCCATGGCCCTCAAGGATGGTGCGCACTCGAGTCTCCTGAACCTGCCCGCGGGATCGATCTCCTCCTGGGACGAAATGCGATAGCGTTTCGTCGCCAACTTCCAGGGCACTTGCGACCGTCCACCGGCTGCGGGTGACCTGCGGCACATCAAGCAGCAGCCAGGAGAGACCTTGCAGAAGTACATCCAGCGCTTCAACAGCGTCCGCCTCAAGATCCCCAAGGTGTCAGATGAGGCCATCATCTCGGCGTTCACTGATGGCGTCCGCGACGTCAAGATGAAGGAGGAGCTCGCCATACATGAGGACCTGTGCACGGCTCTGGAGATGTTCAACATGGCAACCAAGTGTGCGAGAGCTGAGGAAGGTTGCCTCACTCTCCTGGAGCTCCCAGGGGCTGACCCAGAAGACAAGAAGGCCAAAGCCAAGGACGTGAAGCGCAAGGGACCAGTCGTGCTTGCGGCCCAACCAGAGATGAAGCGCGGTTGCGACCACCCAGAGTCATCCAAGGGCAGCCGCCCATTCTGCGTCTTCCACAACATGCACAGCCACAACACCAACGACTGCCAGGAGCTCAGGGCCATCCGCGATGGGTGCCTCGGTCGACGCCCCGAGCGCAGTGATCGAGGCTACGGCCGCGGAGGAGGCCGAGGTGGAGGATGCTGGGACGGCCGCGACCACCGCCAAGAATGGCGCGATCAGCCTCGTGAGGACCGCTGGCAGGGCCAGCCTCGCGAGGGCCCCTGGAGAGACCAGCCTCGTGAGGACCGTCCTCAGGGCAACGCTGGCCTTCCTCTGCTGCCGCCACCACCAAGAAGGAATGACGACCACCACCAGGACGAGGGGGCTGGGGGCTTCCAGGAGCCTCGTGCCATCGCCTGCATCCTGGGCGGCGCTCAAGCCCCTGCCTCTCATCGCATCTTCAAGCAGTTTGCCCGTGAGGTGAACGCAGCCCTCCCCAAGCTCGAGGCAACGCGTCCGCTCAGGTGGTCCAAGTGCACCATCACCTTCAGCCCATCCGATCAGCTCAAGTGCGCGGCAACTGCCGGCGCTCTCCCGATGCTCTGCTCGCCTACCATCAGCAACGTGCTCGTCACCAAGACTCTCATCGATGGCGGTGCGGGGCTCAACGTTCTCTCCATCGAGACATTCGACCGACTCCAGGTGCCCTATGACCAGCTGCAGACTACCAAGCCTTTCTTAGGCGTGACCGACGGCTCCACCACCCTGATAGGGCAGATCCGCCTCCCTGTCACCTTCGGCAAGCGCGACAACTACCGCACCGAGCTCATCGACTTCGATGCCGCCCACATTCGCCTTCCATACAACGCCATCCTTGGGTATCCGGCCCTGGCCAAGTTCATGGCGGTGACTCATCATGGTTACAATGTCCTCAAGATGCTAGGGAGCTGCGGTGTCATCACGGTCGCCTGCGAGGAGAAGAATGCGGTGTGCTCTCTCAAGCACGCCTACCAGGCTGCGGCGGTCGAGAACCCAGACGATGAAGGCGCCGTCTACCCTCCTGAGGCTGTCCCCAAGAAGAAGAAGCAGCTGCTCTGCCAAGGACCTCAGGAGAGCGGGGTGTCCAGCGGCACCACCTCAGGCCCTGCGCCCACTGACGGGGCGCCTCTCTCTCTCGCATAGGAAGGCGCGCCCGGCGCCCCTCTCAGGCTGGGCTCAGGGGCTCTCCTCTGGAGGGCCTCTGACCTGGCCAACGTCACGAGGGAGGCACTCGGGCACCATGTGGAGGCGTGCTTTGGCGCGCGCTTCCGCCAGGAGGGTACAATGTGCGAGGTGCCAAGTGCTCAGGAGTTCATCACCAAGGCAATTAGGGAGCTTCAGGAGGCAAGAGCTATGCGAGGCGACCATCACCCACCACCCGGCGCGGCTCCTTGTCCCGGCGAGGACAGCGAGCTGCGCGTCTGCGTCAACATCCCAGGGCTCAACAGGGCCGTATCTCAGGAGCGCTTCTGGCCATCCCGCACTGGCCGGTGCGAGGGTCCCCCTCACAGCTATGTTCGCATGCCTTTGGGCTTGTCGAGCGCAGCTGCTGCACTCCAGCGCCACATGCGGGGCGTCCTGGCAGCTCATGAGGCCAGAAGCCAGGCGATCCTGTCAGAGGAGGAGATGGATCCTCGCGAGCCTCCCGGGCCCCCAGAGCCTCCCGAGGTTCAGGGCCTGGGCGGCTCATGAGGAGCGACTTCTGCGGCACGCGTCTTCAGCTACTCCAACACCTCTTCAGCAACGGTGCCAGTTGACATTTTTTGGTTTGTTCAGTTGGGGGCACCCCTCGGGCTGCATTATCCCCAAGCCGCGTGGGTCCGTCCCTGCGGCATGTATCGTTTTGCATCTATTAGAACTAGCTCTCCCTTATCTATGGGTTGATTTATGTCATCACCTGCTTGCCTGGTGTTCTATCGCCTCCGCGGCCTCCCGCATTGCTGACCAGCCTCTTGCTCATTTCGTAACGGGGGCTACACATGCTAGCACAGCGCTTGTGCTCGGGTCCGTCCCTGCAACGCTGACAAATCTGAGAGATCGAGCTCTGGCTCGCGGCTTGCCCTGCGCACGTCACCTCACCAGATCCTCAGTGCCTTCATCTTCTTGCGGAAAGATCAGCGGCAGGACAACAAGCGCGATTATGAGTTATACTCTCCTCTCGGACAAACCCGCAGGAATCCATGGAGTTTAGCCACGTGTGGCCCCGCTGGCCGTCCCTTTTTCACGCAATTCGCTTGCACGTTAAAGGGGGGGCTCCTGAGCATCGCGCCTCAGGAGCTCTTACTGACTCTCCAGCCCTCACCCCCTGGCCTTGACCACGGCATCGCGACCTGGCATACCAGCGGCGGCTGAGCCTCGCTCGAGGGTCGGGACCCGAGGACGTAGAGCACCTAGATGAGCGGGGAGAAGGGGAGGTCGGTGTGAGCCCTACCTGGAAGCATCACTGCCAAGGCACAATCAGGCGCTGCGCAAAGGAATCACTTCAGGCCTACTAAGATAAGTCACCCATGCATATCAGAGTGAACCTCATCGTCCAGTAATTTGATTCTCGCAATCTCGCTTCGGCAATGCCGCTTCCCTTTTCGGCCTCCAGGGAGCTGCTTGCACGCCAAAGGGGACCTCTTGAGCCTCCCGCCTCAGGAGCTCTTACCGGACCTCGGGCCGCTCACCTCCTGGCCTTGACCACGGCATCGCGACCTAGCATACCAGCGACGGCTGAAGCCTGCCTGGGGACTGGGACCTGCCGGCGTAGAGCACTAAGCTACCACGAGAACGAAAAGGGGGAACCATGCCGAAGCAAGATGCGCGGCTGCAACATCATACTAGGAATAATAAACATTGGAGCAAAAGCATTACAGTTTTTTACATACCCCCATGGGATTTGTCACAATTCTGTGCAGGGAAACAAAAGAAGGAAATGTCAAGGGACCCTGGCTGCTGGGCATCACCGACGACGCCGAGCGGACGCCGCTGCCGCACTCCGGGCACGGCGAGAGCTCGGCGGCATGTAGCTGTCGTCACTGGACTCCGGAGAATCGCTGGGCTCGGGAGAGTCGCTGGATTCCTAGGAGTCGTCGCTGCTACAGGAGGAGCTACCGGAGGTGGGCTCGACGTCCGCGGCCGCGCCACACGGACTGCTTCCCCCGGGGCAGCACTCCAGAGACCGGCCCTCCTCATCGAAGACCTTGAAGAACAACGTAGAGGCGCCATCGTACTCAAAGTGGATGGCGAGGGCCCCCTCTGGACGGCAGGCGCAGGCGACCTCGCCCCATCCTCGGGTCATGAAGATGTCGCCCGGGGGGACTACCTCAACCTCAGCTCTCGTGGCTAGGCCACAGCACCCGGCGTGCTGCAGCCACAGCTCAAGTGGCCCCCTCAGCGGCATCTCCTCGGCGAAGAACCTCGGGAGCCGGATCCACGTGCGCGGTGACATTGCCGCCCACACCACGAACTCGTGCGAGGTTCCCTCGCCATGGGTTCGCCGGCCTGCTGGCCGCGCGGCCTCGGTCAGTCCATCGAGACCCCAGCCCGCGCGGCGCTGGGCATTACCGCCCTATCCGGAGCCTTGCGCGCGGGCATACAGAGGAAGCGGGAAGCCAGGCGGAGGCCGCTCGTACCAAGGCCACGTCACCTCTTGCCTTTCACCGGCGTCGTGAGGACGGTCGAGCCTCTTCTTCGGCGGAAGTGGCCCCGGCTCCTCCTGAGGGGTTTGTCCCTTCTCCACTGCGGAGAATCTTCTGATCGGCGCCATGGATGCTGCTGCAAGATGGCGAGACAAAGAAGAAGAAGAAGAAGAAGAAGGAGCGGGCAGCGAGAAGATGGAGATGAGTGAGGGGGGCTCTGCCCCTCCCCTCATTTATAGCCAGAGGGAGGCCAATTTATAGCCGGAGGGAGGCCAACCGCCGGCCTCCACGATCCCACGCAATGATGGTTCTTCTCTGCATGCAGCGGAGTCTCGTCAAGTCGAACGGTTGCCGAGGCAGCGTGGGGAAGCGGAGACGCCCACGTCCCATCAATCGCCACGCGTCGACCAAGGCCACAGGCGGTTAGGGCCCGCGGCACTCCGCACTTGCCCCTTGGCTTCGCCTTGAAGCCAAGTTCGAGCGCGCCTTGGACCCGGGGGCTACTGTCGGCGTTCTGGGAATGGGGGTACCCAGACTTGCCTGCTTGCGGCCCACGGCGTGGCTCCATCGACGGCCTGGTACGGCCCAGCTTCAGCAACAACAACTCAAGACCCTTGCGAGGGGCCAAGCCTCACGAGGTGGACGACACCAAGACCTCCACGAGGAGCGGCCTCCTCAGGCTGGCTCCCGAGGAGCGGAGATCTCTATGCAAGCCTCACCTCGTGAGGTTCGGATGACGTGAGCCATGACGACCAAGGCCAGGCGGGCGCCAGCGGGCGTAGTGTACCAGATTCCTCTTCGGTGCTAAAGAGGCAAGCACAGGCGCAGAGTACTGAGGAATCAGCCAAAGGTTTCCATTCCCGTGCAACAAGACCAAGACCGCCAGGACGGCAGGACGGAGGTCATCACCGAGTCCACCACGGCATCATGACCAGAGGCTTTTGCAGGCGAAGACTACTTTTTTCAGGATAGCATGTACTAGTTGTCTCCCTTCGAATTTGGCCGTTGTGGGATCCCTTCCAGCCTTTCATTTGGGAAGAGGACCAAGGCCACTATAAATAGGACTTAGCCACCACCGTAGAGAGGGATCGGAAGGGAGTTCAGATCGGACCCCCGGACGGATCATTCAGATCGCCCTCACTCCACCAGCTCACTCAAGCACAAGAACACCTCTCCTCCTGAGGTTGTTCGCCACTGTACTAGTTCATCCTCAGCCCCTCGAGGCCAATCCACCACAAAGCAGGAGTAGGGTTTTACACCGCAAGGTGGCCCGAACCTGGGTAAACTGTTGTGTCTCTTTTCCTTATAGTTCGTCGAGCTAGGTTGTGAGATTAGTGAGTAGGCAGACTGGGGAGGATGAGTTCTTCGCACGCACGCTAGAGTTCGAACCTCTCAAGGGTTTGCGGAACCCGAAATCCGACAGTACCGCCTGCTACCGCCTCCCGTGGCCGGCTGTGCTGCCGCGCAGGCTTCACCGGCCCATCCTACTCCCATCGCCGTCCAGGCCATTCCTCTACTCACCAAAACCTCCTGTTATTCTCCTGTGACGGCAGCCTCACACCGCAGTCGAACCAGTGAACCTTCGTACTCCCCTCCGCGTGGGCATCCACTGCTGTGTCTTCGCCGGCTTCGGGTCGTTCCCTTCCTAGGCCTCGCCATCGTTCACCGCGTTGGTTCTCTCGGCGCGGCGTGGTCAACTTTGTCAACAAATGACAGCCATCGGAAGAGGCATGTACGTGGAGTGGCTGACAGTAGGGACCCACATGGCCCATGGCTGCACACAGCAAGTGCCCCCTTATTATGCGAAAACAAATGATTTCTCCCACTGACAGGTTTGACCCACCAGCTACATCTTCGCACGCAAGGAAGTGCTTCCTTTATTACGCGGAAAAAAAAGTTTCCTCTCCCTGATAGCTAGGACCCACCAGCTTTATTATGATCCATTTCGTGAAAATATAGATTGTACCAAAGATGCTAAATTGTTTTCTTTTTATTCTAACTCAAAAAAGAAGAAATTAAAAAAACCAGAAAACATCTTCGCACGCAAGGAAGTGCCACCTTATTACGCGCAAAAAATTGATTCCCCTGCTAGCTGGGACCTATCAGATTTGAAGGCTGACTTGTGGGCCTACTAAGTTGACACGCACGCAGGGCTTTGTCAACTTAGTCAATAAATGATTCTAGCTGCAGTGACCGTTGGATGTTAATCCAACGACCGAGCTGCATCTTCAACCTCTGGTCTTCTTGCTCCAGCCGCCCAAACCAGCGCCCGCCGTACTGCCTGCTCCAGCCTCCCGTGGCCGGCCGTGCTACCACGCAGGCCTCACTGCCCGACCATACTAGCACTGGCCAGGCCTTCCCTCTACTCACCCACACCCCCTGTTATTCTCCGACGACGCCAGCCTTACACCGCAGCCGAACCAGTGAACCCTCGTACTCCCCTCCGCATGGGCATCCACCTGCCTCGTCTTCCCTGGCTCAGCGTCGTTCCCTTCCTAGGCCTCGCCGTCATCCACCGCCTGGGTGCTGTCTGTGCAGTGTGGTCAACGTGGTCAACGAACAACAGCCATCGGAAAAGTACTGTATGCGATGAGGCCGACACTAGTGGAAAAAAGCCTAGCTATGGCATGGCAAATAGTGCCTTGCTGGCGTAGACACCCAACGCCACCAATATGGCGCCATTGTTAAGAAATAGTGGTGGCGTTGCCACCTACGCCATCAGTATTTTGGACCGTAATGGCGTGCCACACGGTCAACGCCAGCAGTATTAGTCCTCGCCTATCGACGCCCAATTTGACTGGCACGCTAGCAATAGTTTTTGCAGCGAAAACAATTAGGGGCAAATGCATTTTTGCCCTTAGTCGGAACCACCCCACGGGTTTTGCCCTTACTTTTCGGCTCTGCTCAGTATTGCCCTTAGATTTTTTCCTGACGTCATCCAAGTGCCCTTTGACCGTTTGACCAATACTTTGAAAAATCATAACATATTCATATGAACCCATAAAAATGAAAATAAGATATCAAGATGTTTAGAAAGACATTACCTTTATGTGCATGCCATTTGCATTAAGGAAAAAGTAAAATTTCAACTACCCGAGGTTATTAATGTTATTAGCATTATTAAAAATAAAAAGATATAAATAATACTTTTTTCATGAAGAAACATTAAGTGCAAATGTAGGTGATGTTTTCTGACTATCCTGATACCTTATTCGCCTTTTTCTGACATCATATAATCTTGTTATGAATTTCAAACGACTCTGATCGTTATTTTGAAACTTCATGACAAGTTGATACGAACTCACAAAAATGCAAATAAGATATCCGAATGTTCAGAAAATATCACCTATATTTGCCTGTATTTTTTATTCATGAAAATGTATTGTTTATACCTTTTTATTTTTAATAATGTTAATAGCATTAATAACCTCAGGTTGTTTAAACAATACCTTTTCCTGAATGCAACTGACATGCACATAAAGCTAATGTTTATCTCAACATTTTGATATCTTATTTGCATTTTTATGAGTTCATATGAATTTCTTATGAATTTTCAAAGTATTGGTCAAACGGTCAAAGGGCATTGCGACGACCTCAGAGGCAAATCTAAGGGCAAAACTGAGCAAGGCTAAAAAGTAAGGGCAAAACCCACGGGCTGGCACAAGTAAGGGCAAAAGTGTAATTGTCCCAAAAAGTTATATATGCACCTGCATATAGCAGGTGACGATCAAGTAGGTAATTATATAGACCAACAACGGTACAACAAGGTTACTTAAGACTTAGCCATTTGTCAACATGCATGCAATACAACAAGGTTACTTAAGACTTAGTAATTTGTCAACATGTGCCCTGCCACACACATTCTTTTAAATGTTGTCGATGATGATCATCATCCTCAAGATATGGTGTGTGGTGTTCCTGATAGTACCTATGATAGCTTGTCCATCGTGTAGATTCTTGCCAACGAGGAAGTCGCTCCACCCCATCGCGCTTAAGACAATGCGACCGTCCGTGTCCGCTACATACACACAAGTGGAGACGGAGCCCGTTATTGTAAGGCATACTCGAGCATAGCCTGCTTCATCAGCCTCAATGCGACAACTCATAGCTAGCCTCTTAGGCAATTTCTGAGAACAAACATATGTCAATTGGATTCTACACTAATTAAGCATGAATTGGATTCTTTACACTAAGCATATATATCAATCAGAATGCACACAACTAATTAAGCACATCAGCAGATTCCACAGTAAACACATACCATGATATGGCCGCTGGATACATTGGTCCTTCTCAGACGGGTCATGAATGGCACCCCGACGTAGTAATCACGGGATGTAAGTTTGTCCAACAGGTTGTTGGTCTCATCATCGTTCAACTGTATTCTTTGGTCAAAGACGGCATCATAAACAGTGGTCATCCTGGGTCTTTGTCCTCTTAAGGAGAAGGTGATCAATTTACCCCTATTGAGATGGTTGTGAGCGAGGAAACAATCCCATTCATCTCCTCCCAGTTGGTCCATCGTTCGTCCTTTTTCGACCTCCAAAGTCTAGTGGCCCCCGGGGGCCTCAAAGACCACAATGTCTTTGGTCAGCTCATTGAATTCCAACCTCATGTTGCATGGAACAATCTATGTATCAAAAAATAGAAACAAGCACAACATTAATGGTTATAGAAAAAACAGAAATATATCATGTCATATATGTAGAAGGTTTGTTGTTACCGCTGAAGGAATAGAGAACCGCTGGAAGTTGATGCCGAAAAGATCGCTAGTTGCAAGGTAGAGGGCGCACTTTGACTTGCATATTTCACATGGTGGTGGATGGGCCATTCTACAAGAAACATACCATTTGCACATTACAACAACCAGATTCTACGTTTGTTTGGGCTACATATTCTACAAGAAACATGCCATTTTTTGTAACATTTCTTTGGTAATTTTTAAAAACTGAAAGGCGATTCCACATATTCTACAATGAACGATACATCCATACAAACTGGAAGACGATTTCTCTTATCGAACTACAGATTCCACACAAACAAGTATAGCATATTGTAGCAAACTAGTATAGTATATGCATACATAGAAGAAAAAGGGAGGGGATATCACCTCTTAAGGAGAAGGTGGCGGCGGCGGCGACCAGCGTCGACGCCGGGCGAGGTCCGGACATGGTGGTAGCGGCGACGACGACGAGCGGCGACGCCGGGCGAGGTCCGGAGGGCGGCGGCGACGATGATCGGCGATGCTGGGCGAGGTCCCGAGGGTGGCGACAGCGACGCCGGGCGAGGTCCGGAGGTGGCGGCGGCGCTGGTGGCCAAGGGGGAGTAAAAAGTAGTGCCTATGGGTAAATAGGATTCACTCGGCCAGGCCTCGGGGTGAGATGGAAGATGTTCTATTCCTGGTGTTGGCCGTAGTGTTCCACGCCATTGCTATTTTTTATTTTTTATTTTATAATATTATCCTTTATTTACTTTATTTGTTGTCCACATTGTTTTATTTTGTTGTAGAAGTTAAGTTTATTATTTTAATATGTCATTATTCATTTTGTGGAGAATGGAAGTGAATGTATTTTGTGGAGTAGAATTTTCTATATATATATATATATATATAGGCAAAACTTAGTGCTGGCATTGCCAAAATGGACACGACGGGACTAGATACTTTATCTATGGCGTGTATATAAATCCTACGTCAGCACAATCTCCCAACTGGTCAGCACAGCTGGACCCACATAGTAGTGAGGTCGGGCAAAATAGCTACGCCAGCACTACTCATGTATAGCTGCCGTAACAATTACGCCAACGCCAGCACTATTTGAAAAAAAATAGTGCTGGCGTTGATGAAAACTGGCGCGCCACCAATGGAAGTTGTGGCTAGCACTTTTTCCACTAGTGTGACAGATGGACTCACCAGCTACATCTTTGCACGCAAGAAAGTGCCTCCTTATTACGCGCAAAAAAATGAATCCTCCCCCTGACAGCTCGGACCCACCATCTATATCTTCGCACGGAAGGAAGTGCGTCCTTATCCTCCCTAACAGCTGGGACCCACCCAGTCGAAGCGTATGTAGCGTTGTCTGTCTGGTCGCGGACGTGTATGTACATACTGGTCGATCGGTCTCTCTGCAACGATGAACCGTGGCCGAGCAAGTAGCGGCACGTGTAGTAATAGAGCTCCCGACGTAGCAGTTCAGGCAGTCCCTTCTAAACTGTGTACACGTACGTACAACCACATGCCAAAAAATACGGCCACATACGTACATACGGGCTGGGTCTTGAACGCGTACTCGCGCATACATACAGCCAGGGCTCGTGTACATGGAGAGGCAACAGACGGCAGCAATGACGTCCTGTTCATCGGTAGCCAACCGGCTGGGTCGGAACGGAGGAAACAACGTCGTGTTCATTGGGAGGCAACCGACTGGGTCAGAATACGTCTTGTTCATCGGGAGCCAACCGGCTTGGACGGAACAACCGAAACGAGGTCTGGCGTACCGCAAAATGGAGGAAACGGACTTGTGTTCGAGCTCCAACAGTCAAAACGGGGTGCTGTTGATCAGGAGGGGTGTGGTGTACCGCAAAACAGAGGAAACAGACTTGTGTTGGAGCGCCTACGGTCGAAACAGGGTCCTGTTCATCGAGAGGGGTGTGGCGTACCGCAAAACGGGACTCCACGGGCTACTGTTCATCCACCATCTACTGCTTCGCTCCAGCCTCCATGGGATACTGTTCATCCACCGTTGACTTCCTCCAGCCTCCACCTGCTACTGTTCATCCACCGTCGACTTCCTCCTGCCTCCACCAGCTACTGTTCATCCAACCTCCACCAGCTACTGTTCAACCAGCCCTCCACGGGGACCTGTTCATCCAGCCTCCACTGGCTACTGTTCAACCAGCCCTCCACGGGGTCCTGTTCATCCACCCCCAACCGGCTTGGGGGTGTGGCGGCCTCCTCGATCGGGGTCATGTTCATCCAGTGGCAACGGCCTCTCCTACCACGGGGTCCTGTTCATCCAACCCCCACCAAGAACTATTCATCCAACCCCCGACAATGGTCATTGTTCATCAAGAGGCAGCTGGTTCGATCGGCTTCAGTTAGCAGCAGTAGCAAAGGAATCGCTCGGGTTCAGTTAACAGCCAAGGGATCGATCGCTCAGGTTTAGTAACGTAGCTAGTGCAATCGCTCGGGTTCAGTAAGCGAACGCCTCGCTCGGGTTCAGTTAGAGCCCTACGCCTTGCACACACATGCGTACATGTACGAGAGAAACGCGCAAACCTCTGTGCATCGCTCGGCCCCGTCCACCCCATAATCGGGAACTCCCCGATATTTTCCTTGCCCTCGCTTCTACCGCGATTTTTTCCGTCATGGACGGCCCAAAGAATGTCATGCAGGTGCGTCCCCGGCCTGCCCAGGATGAAAAGCCCATTTTCTGTCATGATTTTTTGTCACAGAAGTAGGAGCCCACCACATCTATGATGATACGTGGTTTTGTCACAATTATCGTCATAGAAGTGTCATAAGCATGAGAGAGAGAAAATTCGTTCGGCCCATAATGTCACGGATGTGTCTTTTTTTGTAGTGCAGGTTTGATGAGCCAATGTTGCTCTACATTTCATCTTTGGTTAGTGCAGTCCTCGTTGTTGAATGAGAGGCAGAGGGTCACAAGCTCCAGGTGCAAAAGCTAGTCTACTATGTATCCGAGGTGCTCACCCCGTGTAAAACAAGGTATCCGCATTACCAAAAGATCGCCTACACAGTTTTCATGGCATCCCGAAAGCTCCGACACTATTTTCAAGAGTGTTTGATCATGGTGGCATACGAAGTACCCCTGAATGATATAATTAACAACAGGGATGCTACAGGCCGTATAGCCAAATGGGCCATTGAGCTCCTCCCTTTCAAAATCATATACCGACCGCGCCGAGCTATTAAATCTCAGGTGTTGGCGGATTTTGTGGCCAAGTGGACGGGAGTCGAGCTCCCTAGAGAGTACAGTACGTACTCGCATAGGACGATGTACTTCGACAGCTCCAAAATGCTCATCGGACTGGGGGCTAGAGTGGTTCTCACATCTCCCACCGGCGATAATATCCGGTACGTACTGCAGATTATGTACACCGACTCTAACAACGCAGCCGAATACGAGGCTCTATTGCATGGACTTCAGATGGCAGTGTCAATGGGTGTACAACGGCTCGAGGTGCGGGGAGACTCTAATCTCGCTATCTCTCAAGTCAACGGCGAATTCGACGCAAAAGACCCAAAAATGATAGCATATCGCAATGTCGTCCTAAAAATATCCGCCCGGTTTGAGGGGCTGGAGTTTCATCATGTATCTAGATACATCAATCAAGCTGCGGATGTCCTTGTTCGAATGGGTGCTAAACGTGATCTCGTTCCAAAGAACACCTTTCTGGAACGACTCTTCAAGTCGTTCGTGGTGTGGCAGGATAATGGCAAGGACGCCGGTACCAACGATTCGGGAACGATCATTCCCCCAACCACCGAACCAGACAACGGAATTATCAGGGGCTCAGCAACCGAAGAAACATCTTCGGCCATGAAATCATGGCAGTAATCGCGCCATGGACTGCGCCTTTCCTCACCCATCTCCTCCGCCAAGAGTTGCCCGATGACCAGACCGAGGCAAGGCGCATACTTTGGTGATCTAAGGCCTATAAGGTCCATGAGGGCGAACTTTACAAGAAAAGGAGGGGAGAAAACTCTTGACCGAGATTCACGCTGGCTTGGGAGGTCACCATGCAGCAGCTCGGGCCCTTGTCAGCAAGGCTTTCCGAGCTGGGTTCTTCTGGCCCACTGCTCGCTCTGACGCCCAAACATTGGTCCAACATTGTGTTGGTTGCCAGCTTTTTGCAAATCAAAGTCACATGCCCCCTACGGCCCTTCGGACAATACCGATCACTTGGCCTTTTGCGGTCTGGGGGCTGGACATCGTCGGACCACTTAAATGGGGGACCAAGAAAAGTAAGTATCTACTCGTTATGGTAGATAAATTCACAAAATGGATTGAGGCAAAATCAATAAGCTCAGCCAACTTCGGGCCGGTCATTGATTTCATATCCGGCGTGGTTCACCGTTATGGTGTCCCCCATAGCATAATAACGGACAATGGATATAATTTTACTGCCCAGAAAGTAAAGGACTGGTGCGCTATATAGGCATTAAGCTTGACTATGCCTCTGTATACCACCCACAGTCCAATGGACAAGTCAAAAGAGCCAATGACCTAATTTTGAGCGGCATTAAGCCCCATTTGGTCCGATCTTTGAAAGAGTATGACTGCCACTGGGTTGAGAAGCTTGACTCCATACTATGGGGCCTGCACACCACCCCCAATTGCTCCACGGGCTATACGCCGTTCTTCATGGTGTATGGGGCAGAGGCTGTTCTCCCCAATGACCTTGTTCACGACGCACCTTGAGTGCGCATGTATGAAGAAAAGGAAGCTGAGCTGGATCGGAAAGATGACCTGGACGCCCTAGAAGGAGAGCGCAACGTAGATCGGGCTTGTTCTGATTTTTATCAGCAGCATGCCAGACGCTATCAGAGTAGGGAAGTGCGAGCAAAGGCTTATAACATGGGCGACCTTGTCCTGCGCCTTCCGAAGAAGCAGAAGCATAAACTATCACCCCAAATGGGAGGAGCCCTTCATCATTGATCAGGTACTCGCAGGGGGAGCGTATCGTTTCATGACCCAATGGACGATTGCCTCGAACCAAACCCATGGAATGCAGCTCGGCTCCGGCGCTTCTACGGCTAGACCGACGTCATCACCCTCTTCGGCTTATCCTTCTCGGATTTATGTTTTCCTTTTTTCATTCGGCTAGTATTTTCCAGGTTGTGTTCGGTCACGCCGAGCTATGTTAAGTTTCTCTCGGCAAAACATCTTTAAATGTACCACATGTTTTTTACCTGGGGGCTTCTTTTACGAAGCCAGTAATATGTTTTCTATGCAATCATCAGCTTTGCCATGCTTGCAACCTTCCAATATCATTATTAAGCCATTATATGCATCAATTTGACTTAAGCTTTGCCAAGCTGGGTTGCCTCACTCCTATGCTTACCCCCTATGTTCCCAATTGTTTGGCTAGGGAGTAAAGGGAGCACCTCTGCGGGCGAGTCAAAAGCTGATGGCCGGTTAAGACAATTTGAAGCACGGTTTGGAGAATATTTGATGTAAAGTACATAGATACATAGAATCAAACCCCCTACTCTCGGTCAAGGCCATCTATTAAGGTCTCTAGGGCACAATCTTCTTCGGAAGTCCGAGCAGCGGGCATCACTTGGTCATATACCAAATGTAGTGATACTCCCTGCCCATCCGGCCCTACCGGCCCAACCCAAGCTAAGTGCTCGAGATTCAGCTTGGTAAATCGGGTCTTAACCATTGCCCAAGCCTCCCACGCTCCCTCTTAACAGGTTGACATTCTCCATAGCTCAAAGCGGCACCAAGCTCCTTTAAATCAGTTCGCTAGCTCGGTCATCCCCTCCGGAGCCACCTCGCCAGGCCATAACGCCTTGAACATGCTCTTCATGGCTTTTCGGGCTCGCTCATGTGCGGCGGATAGCTCCTTCAGCAGGTCCCATCCGAAGGAGCTGGCCTCCCCTTTGGGGCATCAGGTCAGGAGAACTACAGAGAGACATGGCATTGTTTATATGGCGGCATGATACACGTAGTTTAAGTATTGAAAAATCAGGTCACACTTGCTACTTCTTGAGCTTGCGTTGGTTTTTCCCTTGAAGAGGAAAGGGTGATGCAACAAAGTAGAGATAAGTATTTCCCTCAGTTTGAGAACCAAGGTATCAATCTAGTAGGAGGAACACACAAGTCTCCAATAATAGCACCTACACAAACAAACAAATACTTGCACCCAACGCGATAAAGGGGTTGTTAATCCCTTCACGGTTATTTGCAAGGATGAGATGTGATAGAGATAGGTATAAAAGGTAAATAAAAATGCAAAACTAAATAAAAGTAAATAAATTGCAGCAAGGTATTTTTGTGTTTTTGGTTTTATAGATCTGAAAATAATATGATAAAAATAGACCCGAGGGCCATACTTTTCACTAGAGGCTTCTCTCTTGAAAGAACGCATACGGTGGGTAAACAAATTACTGTTGAGCAATTGATAGAAAAGCGCATAGTTATGACGATATCTAAGGCGATGATCATGAATATAGGCATCACGTCCGTGACAAGTAGACCGACTCCTGCATGCATCTCCTACTATTCTCCACACATCGACCGCTATCTAGCATGCATCTAGTGTATTAAGTTAACAAGAACGGAGTAATGCCTTAAGCAAGATGACATGATGTAGAGGGATAGATCCGATCAATATGGTAAAAAAAACCTCTTTTTATCCTTAATGGCAACAATACAAATACATGCCTCGCTACCCCTTCTGTCACTGGGTGAGGACACCGCAAGATTGAACCCAAAACAAATCACCTCTCCCATTACAAGATAGATCAATATAGTTGGCCAAAACAAATCAATAGATCGAAGAGAAATGCAAAGCTATCTTAATCATGCATAAAAGAGTTCAGAGAAGACTCAAATAATATTCATTGATAATTTGATCATAAATCCACAATTCATCGGATCTCAACAAATGCACCGCAAAAGAAGATTACATCGAATAGAACTCCAAGAACATCGAGGAGAACATGGTATTGAAGATCAAAGAGAGAGAAGAAGCCATCTAGCTACTAGCTATGGACCCGTAGGTCTGTGGTAAACAATCACACATCATCGGAAGGGCAGCAAGGTTGGTGTAGAGGCCCTTCGTGATCGAATCCCCCTCCGGCAGAGTACCAGAAAAGGCCCCAAGATGGGATCTCATGAGAACAGAAGCTTGCGGTGGCGGATAAACATTTTTGGTGTGCCCTCTGGTATACGGGGAATATTTGGGTATTTATAAAGCTGGAATTAGGGTTAGGGGAGTCCCGAGGGGCCCACAAGCTTGGGGGGCGCCCCTCTAGCGTGGGCCTCCCGAGCTTGTGGCTCTCTCGTGGCCCCTCTGGCCTCCTCCCCAAGCTATGTGGGAGTCTTCTGGTCCAAGAAAAATCATCAAAAAATTTCATTCCGTTTGGACTTCTTTTGGTATTGATTTTTTGTAAAAGACAAAAACAAGGGAAAAACTTTGCATGCATGTGGATCATGTAGAGAATATGTTATGTGATAGCTATATTGTTGAATTTGAATAGGATCCCACATGTAATTATTATGAGAGAGGAAAATACGGTTGTAGAAATTTTCATGTTACTAAATTACCTCTCGTTATGATGAGATTGCTATTGTTTCTTTCTTCTTCCTTGCATATGCTAGGTTTTGCTTGTCTTGATAAATATTTTCCCTATAAAATGCCCATACATAGGAAGTATGTTAGACTTAAACTTGTTTTTCACATGCTATATGATGCTCTCTTTGTGCTTCAATTTTTTGTCTTTCATGCGAGCATCATTAAAATTATCAACGCCTAGCTAAAAGGCTTTAAAGAAAAGTGCTAGTTGGGAGATAACCCAATATTTTTACTTTCTGTTTTTATGAGAATATGCAATATTACCTCTGTAATAATTGTGTTTTAGTTTTTTAATTATTGTTTGAGCCAAGACCTTTGGGATGCTTTGGTAGATCGTTGATTTGATTTTGCTGAAAAACAGAAACTTTTGCGTCCAGTAGCAGTATGGTTAAAATTAATTGGAGCATGTAAAAACTCTGAATTTTTTACACAATATTGATATATGAATTGCCTATGTTGTCCTAGTTTTTCAGAAGTTTTGGAGTTACAGAAGTATGACTATAATTATGGTCTTTACAGAGTGTTCTGTTTTTTACAGATTCTGTTTTTGATGTGTTGTTTGCATATTTTGATGAATCTATGGGTAGTATCGGGGGTTATGAGCCATCGAGAAGTTAAAATACAGTAGATATAATGCAAAAATAGAATTGGAATGAGTTCACAACAGTACCTAAAAGTGGAGATTTGTTTTATCATACTAACGGATCTCACGAGTTTTTTGTTGAGTTTTGTGTTGTGAAGTTTTCAAGTTTTGCATGAAGTTTCGATGGACTACGGAATAAGGAGTGGCAAGAGCCTAAGCTTGGGGATTCCCAAGGCACCCCAAGGTAATACTAAAGGACAACCAATCATCTAAGCTTGGGGATGCCCCGGATGGCATCCCCTCTTTTGTCTTCAATCCATCGGTAAAATTACTTGAGGCTATATTTTTATTCACCACATGATATGTGTTTTGCTTGGAGAGTCTTGTATTATATGAGTATTTGCTTTTTAGTTTGCCACAATTATCCTTGCTGTACACACCTTTTGAGAGGGACACACATTATTTGTGAATTTATTATAATACTCTATGTGCTTCACTTATATCTTTTGAGCTAGGCAGTTGCTCTAGTGCTTCACTTATATCTTTTTAGAGCACGGCGGTTGTTTTATTTTGAAGAAATTGATGAACTCTCATGCTTCACTTATATTATTTTGGGAGTCTTATATATAGTATGGCAATTTGCTTATAGTTATGACGATATCTAAGGGAATGATCATGAATATAGGCATCACGTCCGTGACAAGTAGACCGACTCCTGCCTGCATCTACTACTATTACTCCACACATCAACCGCTATCCAGCATCCATCTATTGTATTAAGTTAACAAGAACAGAGTAACGCCTTAAGCAAAATGACATGGTGTAGAGGGATAGATCCAATCAATATGGTAAAAAACCCATCTTTGTATCCTTAATGACAACAATACAAATACGTGCCTCGCTACCCCTTCTGTCACTGGGTGAGGACACCGCAAGATTGAACCCAAAACAAAGCACCTCTCCCATTGCAAGATAGATCAATCTAGTTGGCCAAACCAAATCAATAGATCGGAGAGAAATACAAAGCTATCTTAATCATGCATAAAAGAGTTCAAAGAAGACTCAAATAATATTCATAGATAATTTGATCATAAATCCACAATTCATCGGATCTCAGCAAACGCACCGCAAAAGAAGATTACATCGAATAGAACTCCAAGAACATCGAGGAGAAAATTGTAATGAAGATCAAAGAGAGAGAATAAGCCATCTAGCTACTAGCTATGGACCCGCAGGTCTATGGTAAAGTAATCACACATCATCGGAAGGGCAACAAGGTTGGTGTAGAGGCCCTCCGTGATCGAATCCCCCTCCGACAGAGTACCGGAAAAGGCCCCAAGATGGGATCTCACGGGAATAGAAGCTTGCGGTGGCGGAAAAGTATTTTTGGTGTGCCCTCTGGTATACGGGGAATATTTGGGTATTTATAGAGCTGGAATTAGGGTTAGGGGAGTCCAGAGGGGCCCACAAGCTTGGGGGGCACGCCTCCCGAGCTTATGGCTCTCTCATGGCCCCACTGGCCTCCTCCCCAAGCTACGTGGGTGCCTTCTGGTCCAAGAAAAATCGTCAAAAAGTTTCATTCCGTTTGGACTCCTTTTGGTATTGATTTTCTGTAAAAGACAAAAACAAGGGAAAAAAACAGCAACTAGCACTGGGCATTGGTTAATAGGTTAGTCCCAAAACTGATATAAAATAGCATATTAATGCATATAAAACATCCAAGATGGGTAATATAATAGCATGGAACAATAAAAAATTATAGATACATTGGAGACGTATCAACACTCACCGGACATGTCAGCTTTTAGTCTCTGGTTCTCCTCCTGGGATAGAGCCAGTTGAGCTTTCAAGCTCTTAATTTCCTAGGCCTGTTGTTTTTTTCCGCCTTAAGCTTATCCCTTTCCTCATGACTTCGGGTCAGCACACAGTAGCCAGCCTCTTGCTGTGACTTCGCATACCTTTGAGCTTCTCAGGCAGTGACCAAATCCTTTTGTAGTTGATTTATCGACTCATCGGCTATGGAACAATCTTTCATTAGAAAAGGTGCTCCATCGGAATCTTTTTTAGACATATCGTCTTTTACTTACCATGTGCTTCTCTGGTAATTTTTTTGACCCCATCCAGCTCGGCCTCCACAGATTTCAACTGTGTCTGTGTCAGCCCGATGTCTTCGGTCAACTTCTTATTCTGTTCCTGAGCAGTCTGCATGATACTACGACATTTTCAAATGTCAGACCCTTAACTCGGCCATCCCCACCCAAATTAAGGCTTGGGGGCTACTGGGTTAGTGCTCAAATACGCTAACTTTTTCTAAGATGGCTACTGGGTTGGGTTACGCGTCCGGTTATCAAAACCAATTGTGTACCTGGAGACTGGCGGACAGAAGGTTGGCTACTCCCTCGAGCCCCGTTCGAGCAGCTCCGAGGTACGCGTCTACTGAACAAAGAGGATTAAACTCCTTATCGGAGAACGCGGAGTGCCGCAGCGATGCCTTTCACCGTCGGTGATGCATCACACTTTCAACCTCAGAATTGGTAAACGAGACGTCCTCCGAATTCCCTGGATGTTGGTCCTCGGCGGGGACCTCTGAAGCACTGCCGACCACAGTCAGAGACCTCGGTCTGGGGTCAGCCCTCGGCTCCTCTTCGGTGTCCTCGGATGCTAGGGGTTCTACATATCGCCTGTGGGACATAATAGAGAAGATTATTGATATTCGCAGCAATTGTCAAAGATAAGGATACTAAGGGTACGATGAATATATGACCTCTTTGGAGGAGGTGCGGTTGACATAATTCCCGCTGCCGCCGCACCTTTGGACGCCCTGCGGCCACTCACTGCTGGAGCTGCTGGTGCCGCTCTCGCTGAAGTCCGACGCGTTGTGCGACGGTCCTTGGGAGTAGATTTCAGCGTTCTCGGAGCAGCAGGAGCTGAGCGTATTTTTCGAGAAGAAGCCTTTTTGTCACTTACAGCGGAGGAAGGAAGCGTCCTGGGGTGATCGGCCAAAAGGGCCACTTTAGAACCGTCAAGGCTCTCCTGGTAAAAGACTCCCTCCTCGAGATCGATCGACATTTTGGGATCGTCGTGAAACCTAGGGTCATCGGCGCGAGAGTGACTCTCCGGTTGAGGAGCGGGGCAGCTCACCGTCTCAATCCAGCACCTCCAGTCCTGCTCGGATAAATTAGATATCCGAGTAAGAAAGATTAATGTACCATCCAAACTATAAAGTGCGATAAAACTCACCATTTCGATGGATTTATGGCTCCATAAGCCCTCCTTGGGCTTTAATCGAGCAAATTCTTGGTCTTCTCCTTTGAAGAGATCGGCTAAGACGGCTGCCATCGCCGCCGGATCATCAGGTCCTTTCCATGTGTAACGGGTTGGGTCATTCACCCTGTTGTAACACCATAAGGGGTTTGCCCTTTGTTAAAGGGGTTGAATGCCCTGAGCAATGACTGCGGCCATCAGGTTGAGAATGGTCAACCCGTTGTGGGCTAGCCACCTCACTTGAGCGGCTAGGTGCGATACTTCGGCACTTTCCTTTTGGGAAGGGCTCTTTGGTCGCCAATTGAACCGCTTCTTCAGAGAGGCAAGAAAGAATTCGGGAAGCCCCCTTCAAGTTGGATCGAATAGGGGAACGTCCTCAATATAAAACCACTCCGAGGTCCACTCCACGACATCCTTCTTGGGAGTCCCTATCGGATACCCCGTCCCGGCGATGTGCCACACTTCGGCTCCACCGACCTCGTAAATTACCCCTCCTCGGGTACGAGGGACAAGACAGAAGTGTTTCCTCCATAACTCGAAATGGGCCTCACAACCCAGGAACATCTCACAGAGGGCAACGTAGCCAGAGATGTGCAGAATCGATCCCGGGAGAGATGGTGGAGTTGGATCCCGTAAAATTCTAGTAACCCCCTAAGAAAGGGATGAATGGGGAAGCCTAAACCTCGTAAGAGAAATGGCATGAAGCATACCCGCTCTTCCCCTTGTGGGGTAGGGAAGTTCTCCACAAACGGCTCGCCGTTCACGGAATTCAATCCGGGGCGGGTGGGAGCGTGATCTGATGCAGGTAGATACCCCTGTGTCTCAAGGCTGCTCAATCTCATTCGGGAAACGGAGCAGCTCACCCAGTCACCTTAAAGGGGGTCATGGGGCGCGAAGAGGAGCCTGGAGCTCTCGCCATTTTTCAAAGCTTGCTGACTCTGGCTTTTCGGTGATTTGGGAGCGGGGTGCGACAACTTTCATGCCCTTGGCCTATTAAATAGGCGTCTTCCCCTATCCCATAAGGGGCATTTCTATAAAAGACTGTTGGGCCATTTGCCTTCCTCTGGCACACAGAAATCAAGGGGCGTCATTAATACTGAATGAACAAAATGACACGATGAGCCCCACAATACCTCGCTAACAGAAGTGATGTGGGGGTCCGAGCTATCATCGGCCGGATATAGGTGACGGAAGGAACTCGCCCCCCAAGCCGAAGACTTTAAGAAGCATGGAGCTGACGAGGATTATCGACCTCGGTGTTGGAGGCTAGTTTGGGGGCTACTGAGGGTGTCATGGACTAAGGGGTCCTCGGGCTACAGACCTATTTCTCGTGGGACGGCCTAGTGGGCCGCTCTCGATTCATTAAAGGAAGGCCGGACTATAGCGACCCCGTGCTCTGGAAGGAAACCTCTGAAGACTTGGCATATCCTCCACGTCTGGTTAGCGAATCCGACATGTTTATCCCCTAATGGAGACCAACCACGTGTAACCCTAGGTACCCCTGGTGTCTATATAAACCAGAGGCATTAGCCCGTAGAGAGGGGAACCATTATCGCCATACTCACCTAGGGTTTAGTTCATCTGATCTCGTTAGATCAACTCTGTAATTGTCATACAAACACATCAATACAATCAAGCAAGACGTAGGGTTTTACCTCCTCGAGAGGGCCCGAACCTGGGTAAACGTCGTCTCTACGTTCCCTGTTACCCATCGATCCAAGATCCACAGCTCGGGACCCCCTACCCGAGATATGCCGGTTTTGACACCGACAGTGGCCCTTACCTCACTCATGACCCGCTTTTGCGCGAGAGAGGACAGTTGGCTGGCCCGCAACACTCACAACGGTGAGGCCAACACCTCGGAGACCTGCGACGCCAATGGCAAGCCTCGACGCAATAAAAACAAGCGTGTGCATAAAAATGGTGGGAGCGACACAGAGGATGCCGTAGTAAATGCAGGGTTCAATCCTAGATCTAATTAGAAAAAGAAGTCATTTAAAGGAAACAGAGATGGACCCATCCATCTCGACAAGATCCTCGACGCGCTGTGCCAAATCCACGGTACCTCGGACAAACCAGCAACCCATACCAACCGAAATAGCTGGATTTTCAAGCAGCCCAGCAAAATGGTGAAGGAGGGCAGTAACAAAGCCCAACCTAGCAGTGAAGACAAGGATGAACCTCGGCGACCCAATAATAGAGGCCAAAAACAGTTTCCTCATGAGGTGAAGGACGTAAACATGATCTACATCACCCACGTCCCCAAGAAGGAGAGGAAACGTGCACTTCGGGACGTCTATGCGTTGGAGCCCGTCGCCCTGTAGTTCAATTCGTGTTCGGCTTATCCGATCACATTCGACAAGCATGATCATCCGACCAACATCAGGCATGGCGGATCGGCTGCTCTAGTCTTGGATCCGATCATAGACGGATTCCATTTGACGTGCGTCCTTATGGACAGAGATAGCAGCCTCAATTTAATCTACGCCGATACGATCAGGAAGATGGGCATCGACTCATCTCGGATCAAGCCCAGCACCACCACCTTTAAAGGTGTCATACCAGGTGTCGAAGCTCGGTGCATGGGAACTATGACACTGGAGGTAGTCTTTGGATCACCCAAAAACTTCAGGAGTGAGGAGTTAGTCTTTTACATTGTTCCCTTCCATAGCGGATACCACGCGCTTCTAGGGTGCATCACATTTGCTCGCTTCAACGTAGTCCCGCATTATGCTTACTTAAAGCTAAAAATGCCGGGACCCAAGGGTGTCATCACAGTTAATGGCAGCACCTAATGCTCCCTCCGAACGGAGGAGCAGACCGCGGCTTTCACAGCCAAGGTCCAGGCATCCGAGGAGGCAGCTCATGCGAGTAAGCACGTGCCAACTCATCAAAGTGTACATGGGCCGCACAGGCCAACCTCGAAAAAGCATTCCCTCACCCCAAATAGGGGTATAGGCTCCTCGCGCGCGTCCCTTGGAAGGGGCATTATGTCCCCAGGGTGCATAATTTCACGTTAAAAATTCCCTGGGTTGCCAAGGAGCCAAAACAATGGAAACGTCGGGATCGGCTTGACCGAGCCGTGATGCACTTCGGGCTTGCATATCGACAGGGCCCTGTAAAAGACCCAGCCAAGAATAGCATGCCCATATGGCTTTAACCATCCAAATTGCAGTTGCAGACCTCTTCAAAGGACTCGACCGACTAAAGCATCAAGCGTATGGACGGCCGAGGTTGCAGGCAGCCCATATCAACTTCGCTATCAACAAAGATGAGTTGGTCAACAGCATGGAGACGCAGACGTGCGGCAGGAAGCGGCTCGGGCTAGTAAACCCGATGACAAGTCCGCCCTGTTTGGATGCACTCCTTCTCTTTCTTTTCCCTTTTTACATTGTATCTTTTTGAAGTTCTTTTTGTCTAAGCTCGGCATAAATGGCTTGACCATATGAAATAAAGAAATTGAGCCCCTTAAGGTTCCTTAGCATTTCCTTATAATTACTGCCTTTGAGCCAAAAGAATACTTTATGATACAAAGGGCTTCGCTTTTGATAGCACGCCTCCTATTACAAGTCTGAAGTACTCGGCGTCTCGGACGTTGCATGATATGAATCAGTTTCGAACTTAGATTTTGGTCAATAGTTGGGTTGCCTGGTTCCTATGCTTACCTCTTACGTTTCTGATCAATTCGGCTAAGGGTGTAAAGGGAGAACCACTGCGATAGTGCCGCCAGCTCGCATGACAGAGCGCCTCAGTGGAGAAAGCCAAAAACTGACTGTCTAGGTAAGCGCAAGCTGGTCATCTGTCCGATGACCGCATCAAGAGAAGTGTCATTAGCGATCACCCATGTTAAACGAAGGGTTTGTTTCTAGCGTTGGCCAAAGTGGTCAGTGGCTTAAACCCCGGCTATATAGCCGACCACTCCACACACCGGGGTCTCATCATCGGCCCCCATAGTCAAGCTCCTACGACTAAGTAAAAGCTATAAAGCCATTATAGTCTGATTGCCTACTTCCTATGTGCAAATACCGCGCGCCTTCGAAAACCGAGACATCGGCTAAGGGTCATGATTGCCTAAAGGAACACCCTTTGTATACTGTACATAAGGGTCAAAGCCTACGACTGGCCACTTTCAGTTTAACAAGGTCAAACAAGAGTCAAAATAACAAAAAACATAATCACATGATGGAATATCAAGCTGCGTTCATTAAAACAAAAGGAAGTTTTGTACGTCCAACACACTTCGGCATTTCGAAGTACCACTTAAAAATAATAAGTGTCCTTTAGACACTGGGCCTCGGTAATCTGGGCCCCTTCTGCTACCTCGGCAAGGAATTGCTCCTCGGTCCGATCCTTCCCTTCGGGGGGTGGCGGCCATGTCCGCTGCTTTGACGCGTCGAAAATGCATTTTCACACAAACGTACGCTCGCTGAGCCCCTTCCAGGCACGCGGACCGCTTCCAGCGATCCACTTGCGGGACGGCTTGTTGAAGCCAGGCTAGGAGCCCAAAGAAGCTGGTCGGTAGGACCTCCGCGGGCCATAGATTGATGCATAGGTCCTGGAGCGCCAGCCTTTCCATACAGAGAAGCTCCACCAGCTACTTCATCCGAAGATTTAGCAGCTCAGGACGTGGCGATGCCTCGAATTGTTGCCAGAAGTCTTCTCCACCTCGTGGCCCTCCAGTTCGCCGAAGTGGCAGCCGGAATCTAACGCGCTCTTCGGGAGATCCACGAAGACCTCTGCGGAGCACCACAACTGGGTGAGCTTGATGAACCCCTCGCCGCCAAACACACACTGAAGTAAATATGGCTTACCCACGCAATCTACTCCACTTGCCAGAGCACTTCGCAGTTGCTACTTGTGAGCTGCATTGGGATTTCCCCGAAGAGAAGAGGATGATGCAGTACAATAGGGATAAGTATTTCCATCAGTTATGAAACCAAGGCTATCAATCCAGTAGGAGAACCAAGCAACAGTATGTAAACAACACCTGCACACAAACAACAAATATTTGCAAACCCAACGCGCAAAGGGGTTGTCAATCCCTTGACGGTTACGAGCGAGATTAAATTGTATAGTTTTTGATAGACAGATCAGACAAAAATACAAAATAAAATAAAGAAAAGAAAATTGGAGCAAGGTATTTTTGGTTTTAATATATGATAAAAGATAGATCCGGGGGCCATAGTTTTCACTAGAGGCTTCTCTCAAGAAAATAGCATACGGTGGGTAAAAAAATTACTGTTGGGCAATTGATAGAAAAGCAAATAATTATGACGATATCCAAGGCAATGATCATACATAGGCATCACGTCCGAGACAAGTAGACCGACTCTTGCCTGCATCTACTACTATTACTCCACACATCGACCGCTATCCAGCATGCATCTAGTGTATTAAGTTCATGGAAAAACGGAGTAACGCCTTAAGCAAGATGACATGATGTAGACAAGATAAACTCACATATGACAAAACCACATCTTTTTACCGTTAATAGCAACGATACATACGTGTCATGTCCCCTTCTGTCACTGGGATTGAGCACCGTAAGATCGAACCCATTACAAAGCACCTCTTCCCATGGCAAGATAAATCAATCTAGTTGGCCAAACCAAACCAATAAATCGGAGAAGAAATACGAAGCTATAGTAATCATACATAAAAGAGATCAGAGAAAGCTCAAATAATATTCATGGATAGATCTGATCGTAAACTCACAATTCATCGGATCCCAACAAACACACCGCAAAAAGTCATTACATCAAATAGATCTCCAAGAACACCAAGGAGAACATTGTATTGAAGATCAAAAAGAGATAAGAAGCCATCTAGCTACTAAGTATGGACCCATAGGTCCGTGGTAAACTACTCACGCCTCATCGAAGGGCAGCAAGGATGATGAAGAGCCCCCTTCGTGACCGAATCCCCCTTCGGCAGAGTGCCGAAAAAGGCCTCCAGATGGGATCTCATGGTTCTGGAACTTGCGACGGTGGAAAAAGTATTTCGTGGACTCCTCTGTTGGTTTCATGATTTTAGAGAATTTATAGAGGCGGAGTTAGGTCAAACGGAGCCACGTGGGCCCCACAACACAGCAGGGCGCGCCCTGGTGCCTTATGGGCCCACGGTCCATCGTCTGGTCTTCTCCCGAAGCTTCTAGTGTTTCTTTTATCCCGAAAAAAATCTCCAAAAGGTTTTGTGGCATTTGGACTTCGTTTGGTACTGATATTCTGCGAAACCAAAAACAAGCAAAAAAACAGCAACTGGCACTGGGCACTAAGTTAATAGGTTAGTCCCAAAAAATGATATATGTATATAATTGCTTGAAAGTATATATAAAACATCCAAGATTGATAATATAATAGCATGGAACAATAAAAAATTATAGATACGTTGGAGACGTATCAAGCATCCCCAAGCTTAATTCCTGCTCGGCCTCCAGTAGGTAAATGATAAAAACAGAATTTTTGATGTGGAATTCTACCTAACATATTCATCATATATTCTTTTTCTTTTGTAGCATGGATATTTGGACTTGAATGATTCAAAGCAAGAGTCTATAATTTGACATGAAGACATCAATACTCAAGCATACCAACAAGCAACCATCTCTTTCAAAACATCAACGCTAAAGAATGTTATCCCTAGCCCATTATGCTCAATCATTGATCCATTCATGAAACACACTCAAATATTAGCTACATCCAATACAAAAGTATGACACTAGTGTTCCCTAGTTGGCGCTTTGTAAGAGAAGATGGAGACTCAAAATAAAAAAGAAAAATTGCATAAAAGTAAATAGATAGGCCCTTCGCAGAGGGAAGCAGAGATTTGCAGAGGTGCCAGAGCTCAAAGCTTAAATTGAGGGTTAAAATTATTTTGAGAGGCATGCTTTTCCTGTCAACGCTACTACCGAGAGTTCCCAACATCTTCCATGCTAGACAAATCATAGACGGTTCCCAAACAAAAAATAAAGTTCATTTTCTTTCCACCTTTCTTTTCACAAGCCATGGCTAGCCGTATCCATGGGTGCCTTCCATACCAACACTTTCCAAGGAATTTATTATTATCATTTTTTTTCAATTCATGATTGGGCATCCCTATTACCTGCCACACTCTCGTGCAATGACAAGTGAATAAACACTCATCTTGAGAATAACCCGCCTAGCATGGAAAACATTGGCCACCCCCTGCCGCCACATGAGCGGTACGGGCACACAAAAAGGAAATTTATTTTGAATGACTCACATATTATTATTTCCATATCGCAAAACTATTGCAAGGAATCAAGCTTACCATATCCAATGATCTATATGAAAGTTTTTATTATATCCCTCTTGAATATCCATCACTTTGGGACCAAATTCATATCTTGTGCAAACTACCATCACTATTTTCAACTCTCAAAAATATATAAGTGAAGCATGAGAGTGCAAATATTTCTTCAAAAAAATTCAACTCTCAAAATAATATAAGTGAAGCATGAGAGTACATTTCTTTAAAATATAAGCACCGCCGTGCTCAAAAAGGTTTAAGTGAAGCACTAGAGCAACTGCCTAGCTCAAAAGATTTAAGTGAAGTACTTAAAGCATTCTAACAAATCATGATAAACGTGTAGCTCTCTCAAACAAGTGTGTTCAGCAAGGATGATTGTGACAAAATAAAAATCAAAAAAATAAAATACTCATATAATACATGATGCTCCAAGAAAAACCCATAATATGTGACGAATAAAAATATAGCTCCAAGTAAAATTACCGATGGTCGTTAGAAGAAAGAGGGGATGCCTTCCGGGGCATCCCCAAGCTTAGATACTTTGGAGTCCTTGAATATTACCTTGGGGTGCCTCAGGCATCCCCAAGCTTAGGCTCTTGCCACTCCTTATTCCTTCATCCATCGTGATCTCACCCAAAACATGAAACTTCAATCATACAAAACTTACCAAAACCTTCATGAGATCCTTTAGTATAAGAAAACAAATCACTACTTTAAGTCTTGTTGCAAACCCATTCATATTTTATTTTTCCATTATACCTACTGTATTCTAACTTCTCCATGGCTTATACCCCCCGATACAATCCATAGTTCCACCAAAACAAGCAAAACAATGCATCAAAAACAGAATCTGTCAAAAACATAACATTCTGTGGAAACCTGAATTATGCTCATACTTATGTAACTCCAAACATTCTGAAAACTTAGGATGATGTGGGAAATTTTTATATCAATTAAGTGTAGAAAAATCAGAATTTTTCCATGCTCCAGCAAATTTTAACAATTCTGCTACTGGATGCAAAAGTTTCTGTTCTTTCACAGAATCAAGTCAACTATCATCCAAACCATCCTAAAGGCTTTACTTGGCACAAACATTAACCAAAACATAAAAACACAATCATAACAGTAGCATAATTGTGTGCTTATTGAAAAAAATTAAAGGATAACTATTGGGTTGACTCTCAAATAGCGCTATTGTTTTATTCCCCTAGCTAGGCATAATGCATAGTTTCAAGTATTGTCATCTTTGGTTTTAGTTCCGTAGGTGGCCCTCATGATTGACTCATATGTTGGCATAATTATAGTTCTTGGGAAGTGTTCTATACCCTTCTTTAACGGAAACTGAAATTTAATATTCCCTTCTTTCATGTCAATAACGGCACCTATAGTTCGTAAGGACGGTCTACCAAGTATTATGGGGCAAGACGGATTGCAATCAATATCAAGTACAATAAAATCAAAAGGAACATAGTTCCTATTTGCAAGAATAAGAACATCATTAATTGTACCCAAAGGCTTTTTGATAGTAGAATCTGCCAGGTGCAAATTAAGAGAACATTCATCCATATTGGTAAAACCTAACACATCACATAGAGATTTTGGAATTGTGGAAACACTAGCACACAAATCACATAAAGCATTGCACTGATAATTTTTAATTTTAACTTTAATTGTAGGTTCCCACTCATCATATAAACAAGGAACAACTATCATAATTAAAGTCTTTGCATTCCAAGAGAGTGGTCACATCACTAGTTAAAGTTTTTACCTCTCCAAACCCACTTTTATCAATTTTCTTATCAAGATTTTCACCCTCCGAATTATGGGGATGCCTTCTAGCTAAAGTTGAATCTTCTTCAGTCCCCATATCATTAATTTTAACATTACTAAAAAAGAATCAATAAAAGAAACACCAATCATTTTAACATCTTCATCATTACTTTGAAAAAAAATCGGCGGAAACATTTTTTTAAGAATTCTCGTTTAGCTCTTAGCATAGCGATTCTTTTCTTACTCTCATCCATGGAGATATATAAAGCTTTAATTTACTCATTAATATCAATCTTGGGTGGAAAAATTTTAGCCTTAATATTTTCCACATCATGAATAATTCTATCAATGCTCCTGGACATATCATCAAGTTTACTCAATTTTTCTTCTATCATAGTATTCAAAACTTTTTGAGCATTAATAAATTCTTTGATATTATTATCAAGTTTAGAGGGCATCCTATTATTATAAGAATTACCATAGAAATTGCCATAATTATTATAGGAATTTCCAGGGAACAACCTAGGAATAAAATTACCTCTATAAGCATTGTTATTAAAATTGTTTCGCGAGACAAAATTCACATCTACGGGATCATTATGTTGCTCAATCAAAGTAGACAAAGACACATCATTAGGATCAATAGGAGCATTTTTACTAGCAACCAATTTCATAAGCGCATCAACTTTATCACTCAAAGTACTAATTTGTTCAACAGAATTCACTTTTTTACTAGTAGGTGCTCTTTCAGTATGCAATTGTGAATAATTTGACATAATATTATCACAGAATTTATTAGCTTCTCCCAATGTAATTTCCATAAAAGTACCACCCGTGGCGGAATCTAAAAGATTTCTAGAGACAAAATTCAATCCCGCATAATTTTTTTGTATGACCATCCACAAATTTAAACCATGTGTAGGGCAATTTCTTATCATTAGTTTCATCCTTTCCCAAGATTGCGCAACATGTTCATGATCAAGTTGCTTGAAATTCATAATTTGATTTCTAAGGGAAATATTTTTTGCTGGAGGAAAATATTTAGTAATAAAAGCATCTTTGCACTTATTCCAAGAATCAATACTATTTCGTGGCAAAGATGAAAACCAAATTTTTGCGCGATCCCGCAAAGAGAATGGGAATAATTTTAATTTCACAATATCATTGTCCACATCATTTTTCTTTTGGATATCACACAACTCTACGAAAGTGTTTAGATGGGACGCGGCATCTTCATTAGGATTACCGGAAAATTGCTCTTTCATAACAAGATTCAACAAAGCGGCATTAATATCATAAGACTCTGCACTAGTGGCGGGAGGAGCAATCGGAGTACTAATAAAAACATTGTTATTTGTATCGGAAAAATCACACAATTTTGTATTTTCTTGAGACATCATGACTACGCAAACAAGGTAACAAGCAAGCAAAGAAGCAAACAAGAAAACATGCAAAAAGGCAAACGGAAAATATTTTTGTATTTTTTATAAAAAATTAGAAGTGGGGGAGATGAAAACGAGAGGCAAATGGCAAATAATGTAAATGCAAGGAGATGAAAGTTTATGCAAAGGTACTTGTTAGTTGTTGATGATGTCTCCCCGGCAACAGCACCAGAAATTCTTCCTGCTACTTGTGAGCTGCGTTGGGATTTCCCCGAAGAGGAGATGATGATGCAGTATAGTAGAGATAAGTATTTCCCTCAGTTATGAAACCAAGGTTATCAATCTAGTAGGAGAACCAAGCAACACTATGTAAACAGCACCCGCACACAAACAACAAATACTTGCAACCCAACGCGCAAAGGGGTTGTCAATCCCTTGACGGTTATGAGCAAGATTAAATTGTATAGTTTTTGATAGATAGATCAGACAAAAATACAAAATAAAATAAATAAAAGAAAATTACAGCAAGGTATTTTTGGTTTTAATATATGATAAAAGATAGACCTGGGGGGCATAGTTTTCACTAGAGGCTTCTCTCAAGAAAATAGCATACGGTGAGTAAACAAATTACTGTTGGGCTAGAAAAGCAAATAATTATGATGATATCCAAGCAAATGATCATACATAGGCATCATGTCCGAGACAAGTAGACCGACTCCTGCCTGCATCTACTACTATTACTCCACACATCGACCGCTATCCAGCATGCATCTAGTGTATTAAGTTCATGGAAAAACGGAGTAACGCCTTAAGCAAGATGACATGATGTAGACAAGATAAACTCACGTATGAATAAATCCCTTCATTTTACCCTTAATAGCAATGATACATACGTGTCATGTCCCCTTCTGTCACTGGGATTGAGCATCGTAAGATCGAACCCATTACAAAGCACCTCTTCCCATGGCAAGATAAATAAATCTAGTTGGCTGAACCAAACCAATAAATCAGAGAAGAAATACAAAGCTATAGTAATCATGCATAAAAGATTTCAGAGAAAACTCAAATAATATTCATGGATAGATCTGATCATAAACTCACAATTTATCGGATCCCAACAAACACACTGCAAAAAGTCATTACATAAATAGATCTCCAAGAACACCGAGGAGAACATTGTATTGAAGATCAAAAAGAGAGAAGAAGCCATCTAGCTACTAACTATGGACCCATAGTGTTGGGGATATAACCCCATGGTATGACCCGCCCCTTCAGGGCCGGGTTATCCAGTGGCGGCTTAAAAGAATAGGCTCGTCATGTGGGCCGTGCTGATTTAGATTTCAGGGCTTAGAGGGCGACTCATGAAGCAGGCCGGCTCATGGCCCAGTACCTGGGACACCGGCTCGACAAGATGACAGGAAACTCCCTTATTTGGGAGGAAAGATAAGAAGTAGATTAGGTCACGGGTTGTACTTCGACACAGACTCTGTTATAAGCCTAGGGCCTCGACCTATATATAAAGGGGAGCCCCTGAGGTAGAAAAGATTAAGGTACATGCTCTCGAGTACTATGTTAGCCAAGTCGCACCCTTGTAATCGAGATCCCACGCTATAATCAATCAAGTAGGGAGTAGTCCATTACCTCCACCGTGAGGGGCTGAAGCTGGCTAAATCCCTTGTCTCTTGATTCTGATCAAACCCGTTCAAGCTACTACCTAGCTGCGATGGCCTCATGACTAAGTCCTTTCAAGAGCACATCTGTCGTGACAAAATCACGACAGTTGGCGCCCACCATGGGGCTATCGCTCGATGGTGTTGAGTTCTTGGAGGGAGCTCTCCCAGGGATCGAGGGATACGCGATCGGCCGCATGACCAAGAGTCACCGTGGCAAGCTCTACATCGATGATTCAGGCTGGGGCCCTGAGGCCGACTCAATCGAGTACGGGTACCGGGTCCCCTTCGGCAAGATCCATGTCTTCATTGGCAAAATTGGTGAATCAGGACCCGAGCCGGACATCTACACCGACATCGTCGAGCCGGTTCGACGCATGCAACCCACCCGAGCTCAAGCCGGTCGGAACCATGTCTTCGTCGGTTTCAACCAGGGGTCGATCTTGTGAACAACTTCGCATCTGGCGGGGACTCCCTTATCTATTCAGACAGCGAGTCATCAGTCGGGGATAGTGAGTCGATCCTCCTGATGTACGATGGCAGACTTGGGGGCTACTCAGATGATGAGCCGGCTCCAACCGATCTCGAGCCGCTCCATTGGACCGCCATCTATGTGGCAGACACGGCACCGGCCCTCGACTCTACTGCAGCGGGAGACATGGGAGGAACTGGTACTTCGACAACAGATCCAAACGCGGCTGGCCCGGTCAAACCGCCAGCTCAAGTTCTTTCGGAGCTAGTCGCCTCATTAACAACACTCCTAGAGTCACCGCTGACAGCGGAGAACCAGGTGAAGCGCAATGCGGAGGTAGCTAAACTTCGCGAGTAGATGGCTAAAGCTCAGGAGGATATCAACACCGAGGACACTCTCATGGTGGAGCTACGAGCCCAGATTCACAATGATGCGGAGGGCCTGAGGACAGAGGCCTGGCATATGGGCCTGCGGAAGAGCGCCTCGGATGTGGTTCATCGGAGGAGACATGCGACCCGCCTGCCCCCCAATTATGAGCCTATCTGTCTGTTCAACACGCCCGATCCGGGGGGACGAGCACCCCGGAGGCCCTGGTTATCCCCTAGTTGAACTGGGCAACCCTAGGATGGAGATGGGCGGCCACCACCTGCTCAGCCCGGACAGCCGGCTCAGCAGCGCCAGCTTGAGCCGGCCCCTCGTCCACCGCCGGTTCGGACGACTCCAGATCGTTTCCTGACGCCACTGGGTCACTTCTCCAACCCCGTTGACAACTTATTGGCAGCAGCCACCAACCTCGCGACGCTTCCGATCACAGGAAATACCAAGTTGAGATCGAGGCCCGGAATGCCATCGATATGTTGAATACTGCAGTCGCCCAGCAAGCAAACTACTCCTACAGTCAGCAGCGACTCCACTCCACCCCGCATCCAAGCCGCAGCAGGAGCTGCCATGCTGAGTCGCCAGCAGTCTCTAGCAGCGCTCACCGGCAACGCGAGTAGCCATGTGACCCGCCTCGGCATGGAGCCCTAGATGCCCAGGAGATCGTTGACATGGCCCGGGCGCGGCGAGAAGTGGAAGCAGCCAACCCGGCGGCCCAACCGTCCCCTGCTACAACCCCTTTGGATTCACAAGGTGTCAGGTCAAGCACTAGAATCATTGGGATTCCCTGCCTGGTGCCGGCTCTACGCAACTAGTGCATGCCCAAGGATTTCAAGGGTCCCGGAAGGTTCCCAATTACACAGCCGATCTTGAGCCGACCGCGTGGATTGAGAGCTACGAGATTGCTATGGATATGCTGGATGTCAGCGACATGGTTTGTGCAAAGTATTTGACCATGATGTTGGAAGGGCCGGCTCAAACTTGACTAAAGAACCTACCCCCCAACTCCATCAACACTTGGGCTGAGTTGAAGGAATGTTTTATTATGAACTTTCAAGGAACTTGCAAACACCCGATGACGATTGTCGACTTACAACATTGTGTCCAACGTGATGGAGAGTCGGCTCATCATTGGTCACGTCGGGTTGCGGATATCATCCACTCCTCTGACAACATAACGGCTGCTCAGGCTGTTTTGATTCTGGACAAGAATTGTCATTTTGATCCCCTTGTTCAGAAACTTGGATGGCTCAAACATAAGGTACAGGACATGGGTGAGCTCATGGACGTCCTTACCAGATACGCTGAGTGAGACACCATGAAGGACCCTAGTCCGAATGATGATCAGGCCAGCAAGAGCAAGAAAAATGGTGGTGGCAAAGGCCAGCGGCAGAATAACCCTGGGTATAATGGCAACAATGGTAACCAAGGCAATGGTGGAAAACACAAACACCCAGAGGTCAGCTCAGACTTTGTTGCCAACACCAACACTAGTTTCAAAGGCCAAAGGCGGAATAACTCTGGGAGGCCTTACAATGGGAACAAGCCTCGTAATTACGAGGAAGCGCTTAAAGCCCGCTGCCCGAAACACAGTGTTGGAAATATGCCCTAGAGGCAATAATAAAATGGTTATTATTATATTTCCTTGTTCATGATAATTGTCTATTGTTCATGCTATAATTGTATTAACCGGAAACCGTAATACATGTGTGAATACATAGACCACAACATGTCCCTAGTGAGCCTCTAGTTGACTAGCTCGTTGATCAATAGATGGTTGTGGTTTCCTGACCATGGACATTTGATGTCGTTGATAACGGGATCACATCATTAGGAGAATGATGTGATGGACAAGACCCAATCCTAAGCATAGCACAAGATCGTGTAGTTCGTTTGCTAGAGCTTTTCTAATGTCAAGTATCATTTCCTTAGACCATGAGATTGTGCAACTCCCGGATACCGTAGGAATGCTTTGGGTGTATCAAATGTCACAGCGTAACTGGGTGACCATAAAGGTGCACTACAGGTATCTCCGAAAGTGTCTGTTGGGTTGGCACGAATCGAGACTGGGATTTGTCACTCCATATGACGGAGAGGTATCTCTGGGCCCACTCAGTAATGCATCATCATAATGAGCTCAATGTGACTAAGGAGTTAGCCACGGGATCATGCATTATGGAACGAGTAAAGAGACTTGCCGGTAATGAGATTGAACAAGGTATAGGGATACCGACGATCGAATCTCGGGCAAGTAACATACCGATGGACAAAGGGAATTGTATACGGGATTGATTGAATCCCCGACATCGTGGTTCATCCGATGAGATCATCATGGAACATGTGGGAGCTAATATGGGTATCCAGATCCCGCTATTGGTTATTGGCCGGAGAGGTGTCTCGGTCATGTCTGCATGGTTCCTGAACCCGTAGGGTCTACACACTTAAGGTTCGGTGACGCTAGAGTTGTAATGGGAATTGTATGTGGTTACCGAAAGTTGTTCAGAGTCTCGTATGAGATCCCGGACATCACGAGGAGTTCCAGAATGGTCCGGAAGTAAAGATTTATATATGGGAATTCCTATTTTGGCCACCGGAAAATGTTCGGGATTTTCGGTATTGTACCGGGAAGGTTCTAGAAGGTTCCAGAGTGGGGCCCACCTGCATGGGGGGACCCATATGAACGTGGGTAGTGGGGGCAAGGCCCCACACCCCTGGTTAAGGCGCACCAAGATCCCCTCTTAGAAGGAATAAGATCATATCCCGAAGGGATAAGATCAAGATCCCTAAAAAGGGGGGATAACAATCGGTGGGGAAGGGAAAGGTTGGGATTTCTTTCCTCCCACCTTTGCCAACGCCCCAATGGACTTGGAGGGCAAGAAACCAGCACCCTCCACCCCTATATATAGTGGGGAGGTGCATGGGAGCTGCAACCCTTGCCCCTGGCGCAGCCCTCCCCCTTACTCCTCCTCCTCCGTAGTGCTTAGCGAAGCTCTGCCGGAGAACCACGAGCTCCACCGCTACCACGCCGTCGTGCTGCTGGAGCTCTCCCTCAACTTCTCCTCTCCCCTTGCTGGATCAAGAAGGAGGAGACGTCCCCGGGTTGTACGTGTGTTGAACGCGGAGGCGCCGTCCGTTCGACGCTTGAATCGGATCTTCCGCGATTTGAATCGCCGCGAGTACGACTCCATCAACCGCGTTCTTGTAACGCTTCTGCTTAGCGATCTTCAAGGGTATGAAGATGCACTCCCTCTCACTTGTTGCTAGCATCTCCTAGATTGATCTTGGTGACACGTAGGAATTTTTGAATTATTACTACGTTCCCCAACAGTGGTATCAAAGCTAGGTCTATGCATAGATTCTATACACGATTAGAACACAAGTAGTTGTGGGCGATGATTTGTTCAATTTGCTTACCGTTACTAGTCCTATCTTGATTCGGCAGCATTGTGGCATGAAGCGGCCCGGACTGACCTTACACGTACGCTTACGTGAGACAGGTTCCACCGACTGACATGCACTTGTTGCATAAGGTGGCCAGCGGGTGTCTGTCTCTCCCACTTTAGTCGGATCGAATTCGATGAAGAGGGTCCTTATGAAGGGTAAATAGCAATTGGCATATCACCATTGTGGCTTTTGCGTGGGTAAGAAATGTTCTTGCTAGAAACCCATAGCAGCCACGTAAAACATGCAACAACAATTAGAGGACGTCTAACTTGTTTTTGCAGGGTATGCTATGTGATGTGATATGGCCAAAAGGATGTGATGAATTATATATGTGATGTATGAGATTGATCATGTTCTTGTAATAGGAATCAAGACTTGCATGTCGAGGAGTATGACAACCGGCAGGAGCCATAGGAGTTGTCTTAATTTATTGTATGACCTGCGTGTCAATGAAAACGCCATGTAATTACTTTACTTTATTGCTAACCGTTAGCCATAGTAGTAGAAGTAATAGTTGGCGAGACAAGTTCATGAAGACACGATGATGGAGATCATGGTGTCATGCCAGTGACGATGGTGATCATGCCGCGCCTCGAAGATGGAGATCAAAAGCGCAAGATGATATTGGCCATATCATGTCACTTTATGATTTGCATGAGATGTTTATCAAGTTTACATCTTATTTGCTTAGAACGACGGTAGCATAAATAAGATGATCCCTCACTAAAAATTTCAAGAAATGTGTTCCCCCTAAGTGTGCACCGTTGCGAAGGTTCGTTGTTTCGAAGCACCACGTGATGATCGGGTGTGATAGATTCTAACGTTCGCATACAACGGGTGTAAGCCAGATTTACACATGCGAAACACTTAGGTTGACTTGACGAGCCTAGCATGTATAGACATGGCCTCAGAACACGAGAGACTGAAAGGTCGAACATGAGTCGTATAGTAGATGCGATCAACATGGAGATGTTCACCGTTGATGACTAGTCCGTCTCACGTGATGATCGGACACGGCCTAGTCAATTCGGATCATGTATCACTTAGATGACTAGAGGGATGTCTATCTGAGTGGGAGTTCATTAGATAATTTGATCAGATGAACTTAATTATCATGAACTTAGTCTAAAATTATCTTTACAACCTATCTTGTAGATCCGTGGCCCACGCTAATGTTGCCCTCAACTTCAACGCGTTCCTAGAGAAAACCAAGCTGAAAGACGATGGTAGCAACTATACGGACTGGGTCCGTAACTTGAGGATCATCCTCATAGCTGCCAAGAAAGCATATGTCCTTGAAGCACCACTAGGTGACGCACCCATTTTCCCAGCAACTCAAGACATTATGAACGCATGGCAGTCGCGTAGTGATGATTACTCCCTGGTTCAGTGCGGCATGCTTTACAGCTTAGAACCGGGGCTCCAAAAGCGTTTTGAGCAACACGGAGCATATGAGATGTTCCAAGAGCTGAAAATGGTTTTCCAAGCTCATGCCCGGGTCGAGAGATATCAAGTCTCCGACAAGTTCTACAGCGGTAAGATGGAGGAAAACAGCTCTATCAGCGAGCATATACTCAAAATGTCTGGGTTGCACAACCGCTTGTCTCAGCTGGGAGTTAATCTTCGAGATGACTCGGTCATTGACACGATCCTCCAGTCGCTTCCACCTAGCTACAAGAGCTTTGTGATGAACTACAATATGCAAGGGATGGAGAAGTCCATTCCTGAGTTATATTCAATGCTGAAATCAGCGGAGGTGGAGATCAAAAAGGAACATCAAGTGTTGATGGTGAATAAGACCACTAGTTTCAAGAAATGCAAGGGTAAGAAGAACTTCAAGAAGGACAGCAAGGGAGTTGCCATGCCCGGTAAGTCAGTTGCCAGGAAGAAGCCAAAGAATGGACCCAAGCCTGAGACTGAGTGCTCTTATTGCAAGGGAAATGGTCACTGGAAGCGGAACTGCCCCAAGTACTTAGCGGATAAGAAGGCCGGCAACGCCAAAGCTATATATGATATACATGTTATTGATGTGTACCTTACCAGCACTCGTAGTAGCTCCTGGGTATTTGATACCGGTGTTGTTGCTCACATTTGTAACTCAAAACAGGAGCTGCGGAATAAGCGGAGACTGGCGAAGGACGAGGTGACGATGCGCGTCGGGAATGGTTCCAAGGTCGATGTGATCGCCGTCGGCACGCTACCTCTACATTTACCTTCGGGATTAGTTTTAAACCTCAATAATTGTTATTTAGTGCCAGCTTTGAGCATGAATATTGTATCTAGATCTCGTTTAATGCGAGATGGCTACTCATTTAAATCCGAGAATAATGGTTGTTCTATTTATATGAGAGATATGTTTTATGGTCATGCCCCGCTGGTCAATGGTTTATTTTTATTGAATCTCGAACGTGATGTTACACATATTCATAGTGTGAATGCCAAAAGATGTAAGGTTGATAATGATAGTCCCACATACTTGTGGCACTGCTGCCTTGGTCACATTGGTGTCAAACGCATGAAGAAACTCCATGCAGATGGACTTTTGGAGTCTCTTGATTATGAATCATTTGACACATGTGAACCATGCCTCATGGGCAAAATGACCAAGACTCCATTCTTCGGAACAATGGAGTGAGCAACCAACTTGTTGGAAATAATACATACTGATGTATGCGGTCCAATGAGCGTTGAGGCTCGCGGTGGCTATCGTTATGTTCTCACCCTCACTGATGACTTAAGTAGATATGGGTATGTCTACTTAATGAAACACAAGTCTGAGACCTTTGAAAAGTTCAAAGAATTTCAGAGCGAGGTAGAGAATCAACGTGACAGGAAAATAAAGTTCTTACGATCAGATCATGCAGGAGAATACTTGAGTCACGAGTTTGGCACGCACTTAAGGAAATGTGGAATTGTTTCACAACTCACGCCGCCTGGAACACCTTAGCGTAATGGTGTGTCTGAATGTCGTAATTGCACTCTATTGGATATGGTGCGATCTATGATGTCTCTTACCGATCTAACGCTATCATTTTGGGGTTATGCTTTAGAGACTGCCGCATTCACTTTAAATAGGGCACCGTCTAAATCCATTGAGACGACACCGTATGAATTATGGTTTGGGAAGAAACCTAAGCTATCATTTTTGAAAGTTTGGGGATGCGATGCTTATGTCAAGAAACTTCAACCTGAAAAGCTCGAACCCAAATCGGAAAAATGCGTCTTCATAGGATACCCTAAGGAAACTATTGGGTATACCTTCTACCTCAGATACGAAGGCAAGATCTTTGTTGCCAAGAATGGATCCTTTCTGGAGAAAGAGTTTCTCTCGAAAGAAGTAAGTGGGAGGAAAGTAGAACTTGACGAGGTACCCCCCCCTTGAACCGGAGAGTAGCGCAGCTCAGGAAGATGTTTCTGTGGTGCCTGCACCGACTAGAGAGGAAGTTAATGATGATGATGATCATGAAACTTCGGGTCAAGTTGCTACTGAACTTCGTAGGTCCACGAGGACACGTTCCGCACCAGAGTGGTACGGCAACCCTGTCCTGGAAATCATGTTGTTAGACAACGGTGAACCTTCGAACTATGAAGAAGCGATGGCGGCCCAGATTCCAACAAATGGCTTGAAGCCATGAAATCCGAGATAGGATCCATGTATGAAAACAAAGTATGGACTTTGACGGACTTGCCCGATGATCGGCAAGCCATAGAGAAAGCATCTCGGAGTTGGAAGATTCGCTTTGATGAAATGATCAAAGCGTTTGGGTTTATACAGACTCATGGAGAAGCCTGTATTTACAAGAAAGTGAGTGGGAGCTCTGTAGCATTTCTCATATTATATGTGGATGACATACTGTTGATGGGAAATGATATAGAACTTTTGGAAAGCATAAAGGCCTACTTGAATAAGTGTTTTTCAATGAAGGACCTTGGAGAAGCTTCTTACATATTAGGCATCAAGATCTATAGAGATAGATCGAGACGCCTCATTGGTCTTTCACAAAGCACATACCTTGACAAGATATTGAAGAAGTTCAATATGGATCAGTCCAAGAAGGGGTTCTTGCCTGTATTGCAAGGTGTGAGATTGAGCGCAGCTCAACGCCCGACCTCGGCAGAAGAAAGAGAAAAGATGAGTGTCATCCCCTATGCCTCAGCCATAGGCTCTATTATGTATGCCATGCTGTGTACCAGACCTGATGTGAGCCTTGCCATAAGTTTGGTAGGGAGGTACCAAAGTGATCCCGGAATGGAACACTGGACAGCGGTCAATAATATCCTGAAGTACCTGAAAAGGACTAAGGATATGTTTCTCGTTTATGGAGGTGCCGAAGAGCTCGTCGTAAAGGGTTACGTCGATGCTAGCTTTGACACAGATCTGGATGACTCCAAGTCACAAACCGGATACGTGTACATTTTGAATGGTGGGGCAGTCAGCTGGTGCAGTTGCAAGAAAAGCGTCGTGGCGGGATCTACATGTGAAGCGGAGTACATAGCTGCTTCGGAAGCAGCTCAGGAAGGAGTCTGGATGAAGGAGTTTATCACCGACCTAGGAGTGATTCCCAATGCGTCGGGCCCGATGACTCTCTTCTGTGACAACACTGGAGCTATTGCCATTGCCAAGGAGCCCAGGTTTCACAAGAAGACCAAGCACATCAAGCGCCGCTTCAACTCCATTCGTGAATATAATCAAGATGGAGACATAGATATTTGTAAAGTACATACGGATCTGAATGTCGCAGATCCGTTGACTAAACCTCTTCCACGAGCAAAACATGATCAGCACCAGAACTCTATGGGTGTTCGATTCATCAAAATGTAACTAGATTATTGACTCTAGTGCAAGTGGGAGACTGTTGGAAATATGCCCTAGAGGCAATAATAAAATTGTTATTATTATATTTCCTTGTTCATGATAATTGTCTATTGTTCATGCTATAATTGTATTAATCGGAAACCGTAATACATGTGTGAATACATAGACCACAGCATGTCCCTAGTGAGCCTCTAGTTGACTAGCTCGTTGATCAATAGATGGTTGTGGTTTCCTGACCATGGACATTGGATGTCGTTGATAACGGGATCACATCATTAGGAGAATGATGTGATGGACAAGACCCAATCCTAAGCATAGCACAAGATCGTGTAGTTCGTTTGCTAGAGCTTTTCTAATGTCATGTATCATTTCCTTAGACCATGAGATTGTGCAACTCCCAGATACCGTAGCAATGCTTTGGGTGTATCAAACGTCACAACGTAACTGGGTGACCATAAAGGTGCACTACAGGTATCTCCGAAAGTGTCTGTTGGGTTGGCACGAATCGAGACTGGGATTTGTCACTCCGTATGACGGAGAGGTATCTCTGGGCCCACTCGGTAATGCATCATCATAATGAGCTCAATGTGACTAAGGAGTTAGCCACGGGATCATGCGTTACGGAACGAGTAAAGAGACTTGCCGGTAACGAGATTGAACAAGGTATAGGGATATCGACGATCGAATCTCGGGCAAGTAACATACCGATGGACAAAGGGAATTGTATACGAGATTGATTGAATCCCTGACATCGTGGTTCATCCGATGAGATCATCGTGGAACATGTGGGAGCCAATATGGGTATCCAGATCCTGCTGGTTATTGGCCGGAGAGGTGTCTCGGTCATGTCTGCATGGTTCCCGAACCCGTAGGGTCTACACACTTAAGGTTCGGTGATGCTAGAGTTGTAATGGGAATTGTATGTGGTTACCGAAAGTTGTTCGGAGTCTCGGATGAGATCCTGGACGTCACGAGGAGTTTCAGAATGGTCCGGAGGTAAAGATTTATATATGGGAAGTCCTATTTTGGCCACCGGAAAATGTTCGAGATTTTTCGGTATTGTACCGGGAAGGTTCTAGAAGGTTTCAGAGTGGGGTCCACCTGCATGGGGGGACCCACATGAACGTGGGTAGTGGGGGCAAGGCCCCACAACCCTGGTCAAGGCGCACCAAGATTCCCCCTTAGAAGGAATAAGATCATATCCCGAAGGGATAAGATCAAGATCCCTAAAAAGGGGGGATAACAATCGGTGGGGAAGGGAAAGGATGGGATTTCTTTCCTCCCACCTTTGCCAACGCCCCAATGGACTTGGAGGGCAAGAAACCAGCCCCCTCCACCCCTATATATAGTGGGGAGGTGCATGGGAGCTGCAACCCTTGCCCCTGGCGCAGCCCTCCCCCCTCCTACTCCTCCTCCTCCGTAGTGCTTAGCGAAGCTCTGCCGGAGAACCACGAGCTCCACTGCCACCACGCCGTCGTGCTGCCGGAGCTCTCCCTCAACTTCTCCTCTCCCCTTGCTGGATCAAGAATGAGGAGACGTCCCCAAGCTATATGTGTGTTGAACGCGGAGGCACCGTCCGTTCGGCGCTTGAATCGGATCTTCCGCGATTTGAATCGCCGCGAGTACGACTCCATCAACCGCGTTCTTGTAAGGCTTCCGCTTAGCGATCTTCAAGGGTATAAAGATGCACTCCCTCTCACTTGTTGCTAGCATCTCCTAGATTGATCTTGGTGACACGTAGAAATTTTGAATTATTACTACGTTCCCCAACACACAGCACCCAGGACAAGCCGGCGAACCACTCTCAGGAAAATTGTTTTATTATGCAGCAATTTCACAATTAGGCTTACCAGAATCATCAGGGCGGAGGCGGTGGAAACCTGGGTCAACCCGGAGCAGACGGCTCAGGGTATGGCTTCCCGGGAGCCGGCTCATCTAGTGGTTTCCAAAATCCTAGCTATCAGGGCTCGGGCGGGTCGGGGGCTGGCTATCAAGGTTCTGGCAACAATGGCGGAAATCAACGTTCTGGCCAAGGAGTCCAACAACAGGGCAACCAATCAGGATTTCAGAGCAACCCCAAGCAGTTGAACAGTGGGCAGTACCACGTCTTCACAACTAGTACTTGCAAGCGGGATCGCAAGCTCCAAAAACGTATTGTCAGCATGGTCGAGCCGACGGTTCCTGAGTACTTGAATTGGTCAGAGCAACCAGTCACCTGGAGTAGGGCGGAACATCCTCCCCGGGTTGAGAATCTAGGTTGTCTAGCTCTGGTGGTGGCACCTCAAGTCGATCATTATAAGCTCACTAAAGTGCTTATGGATGGAGGAAGCAGCATCAACATCTTGTACTATGATACTTTCAGGCGCACGAACTTGGCAGAGAAACAACTCCTGCCGTCCTCGACCGTTTTTCACAGGATCGTTCCCGGAAAGTCTGCCTATCCTATTGGGCGGATTAAGCTGGAAGTTGCATTTGGTGATGAATACAATTACAAAACGGAATTTCTGACGTTTGAGGTGGTCAAAATCAAGGGCCCATATGTTAGGGCATGTCTCTCTCTAAGTGGTTTTGGTGATTGATGACAATGCATTTGTGGACTAATCGTGTGCGTTGAGCATTTCAGATATTCATTCATTGGCACGAGACGATTCATTCCCCTCGGAGCTCAAGGTGAAGACGGTGTAGTTCTCCTTTGTTTCGGTTTTCGTGGACTTGAGTCGTAGGAGACACCGTATTATCAAGAGGGGGTCCATATCGGAAAGGCTAGGGTGGAATCAACACGTACACATCTTTTTCGCACCCCCAGCTCCTTCCCTCATCCTTGGAGTTTACTTGTTATCACGGAAGTGGCATTAGGGAGGCGCCAGCGGTAATACTGCTGGGCCAGAGCGGTAGTACCACTGATAGCCACAAGCGGTAGTACCGCTGTTCCACAGCGGTAGTACCGCCCATGGCCACCAGCGGTAGTACCGCTGTTCCACAGCGGTAGTACCGCCCATGGCCACCAGCGGTAGTATGGCTCTGGTTCCGCGCTGGTACCACCTCGACTCGAGACCTGCGTGTCTTGTGTCAGGTTCAGTGGCAGTAGCAGCGGCAGTCGGAGCGATAGTACCACTCGCAAGCGGTAGTACCGCACCTACCATCGCTGCTAGTGCCGCCCGGGCTCTCGCTCCCGTGTCCCTTCGACCTCTAAGGCCTCTGCTCTTTGTCACTGCGGTAGTACCGCTGGGGCTCATGGTAGTACCGCTCAATGCGGGCTGAAGAGGGGATAACGGTTGGATTGTTTCCCCCACTATAAAAGGGGGTCTTCTTCCCCAAGAAGACTCACCTCTTTTACCCCAAGCTCCATTGTTGCTCCAAAGCTCATTTTCACCCGATCTCTCTCCCTAGCCAATCAAACTTGTTGATTTTCTAGGGATTGGTTGAGAAGGCCCCGATCTACACTTCCACCAAGAGAAATTTGATTCCCCCACTATTCCCTTGTGGATCTTGTTACTCTTGGGTGTTTGAGCACCCTAGACGGTTGAGGTCACCTCAGAGCCACATTCCATTGTGGTGAAGCTCCGTGGTATCGTTGGGAGCCTCCAATCAAGTTGTGGAGATTTCCCCAACCTTGTTTGTAAAGGTTCGGTCGCCGCCTTCAAGGGCACCACTAGTGGAATCACGGCATCTCGCATTGTGTGAGGGCGTGAGGAGAATACGGTGGCCCTAGTGGCTTCTTGGGGAGCATTGTGCCTCCACACCGCTCCAACGGAGACGTACTTCCCCCAAAGGGAAGGAACTTCGGTAACACATCCTCGTCTCCACCGGCTCCACTTGTGGTTATCTCTTCCCTTTACTTTGTGCAAGCTATTGTTGTGTTGTATCTCTTGCTTGCACTTGTTGTTGCAGTTGTTTGCATCATATAGGTTGCTCACCTAGTTGCACATCTAGACAACCTATTTGTTGCTAAACCTAATTTGTTAAGAAAAGCTAAAAATTGGTAGTTGCCTATTCACCCCCCCCCCCTCCTAGTCAACCATATCGATCCTTTCAATTGGTATCAGAGCCTCGTCTCTTTATTAAGGGTTTCACCACCCGACGAGTATGGGTGACACCGAGGGGGAAGTGCCCGAGGCCGTGGAGTTGACTTCGATCACACGTGATGATTTAAATGAAGCTATGACTTCACATAAGACATCCACGATGACCGAAGTCAAGTCTATGCTTAAAGAATTGCTTGAGGGGATGAAATCCACTCCCGATCCCTTGCTTGTGGTTAATCCCACAGCATCGGAGTCGGAGGCCAATTCCGCCAAGGAAGCAGCTAAAGGTACTCATGTTCCTTCCCCTCATGACAAGAATGGGATGGGAACCTTTGCCTTGGTTCCCCCTCCCCGGTCTATGGAGGACCGGTCCCTACACCTCGCATTAATAATTATGGTCCTCCTCCCAAGCTTGTTAAGGGTGATTTTGCTAATTGGGTCTTTCGCATTAAGTCTCATTTGAATCACTACTCAACTAACCTTTGGAGAATCATTTAGCAAGGCTTCTACCCGCATGATCCAAACAACTTCACCCCAAGAGAAGAAGTGGACAATCAATACAATCACTCCGCTTTGTTAATCCTTCAAGATGCGGTCCCACCCGAAGATCTATCTCACTTACGGCCTTTCACTCATGCAAAGGATTGTTGGGAGCACATTGTTTCTATGTACAAGGGGAGCTCAAGCATCCAACGATCCAACTTTGAACTAGTCCTTGATGAGACCGATGAATTTGTGATGCTAGAAGATGAGGATCTACATGATCTCTACCGGCGGGTGACTACTCTTGCGGTTGCTCTCCAAGACCATGGGAGCAAGGATACGGATGACACTTGGATCAAACGCAAGTTTCTCAAGGCCATCATGCCATTCAACAAGGCCATGTCTTCCGTGATTTGTCAAAGGCCGGATTTTCACACCTTAACCTCAAGTGAAGTGTTGGATGAGTTTATTGCCATGAACATCATGAACAAGACCACCGACAATGCTCTTGCTCGTGTCCGGTCAAAGAAAAGCACTCCCACCCTTGCTTTGAAGGCCAAGGCATTCCGGAAGAAGAAGAGGAAGAAGAAGAGGAGTGTGGTCCCGAGGACACCAAATATGCTTACCATGAGTACATGACTCTTGCGTTAAGGCAATTTTGGAGCAACAAGAGGAACTCAAGGCCCAACTTCACCAAGAACAACACAAGTGGGTCAAATAACAAGCAACGAGTAAGGAATTGCTACAATTAAGGCAATGTGAGTCACTTTGTGGCGGATTGCCCTTACGAGAAGAGGGAAGACAATGGTGGCAAACTCATTCGCAAAGACAAAGCCAAGTCTTTCCCTGGCAAGAACAACTTCACCAAGAAGTCTCCTCCAAAGGGCTTGGTGGCACATGAAGAGTACCCTCCGATGATGATGAGGAAGATACAAGTGGAGAAGGAATGGCAACGGCAACCATTGCCATTGCAACATCTTCCCCCTCCAATGGGTCTCTCTTCGGCGCCCCCAACGAAAACACCATTGCCAAGTGTCTCATGGCCAAAGGTATCAACAAGGTAACTCCTAACATCAAAACCACCATCATTACTACTCCTTCATTGTTAGATTGTGTTGATGATAGTGAGGTGAAGAAAGTTGATGAGAATGAGTTCACCAAGTTTGTGAGCAAGCTCAAGGGTGAATCCAAGAAGCACTTTGTTGCTCTCTTGGAACAACTTGGTAAGGCCAATGATATCATTGAGTCGCATGAGGATACTATCTCCAAGTTGGAGGGGCATAGTCGTGACTATGCCGATGAGATTGCGGATCTTTCCATCGCTTTAGGGGAAGAGCGAGATCTTCGTTTGACTCTTAAGGAGTCACACAATGTTGATCATGCTAAATTGCAAAAAGATCTTGATCATGCTATTGTTCTTACTCGTGTGCTTAAATCCGAGAAAGTTGCACTTGGGGTTGGCCATGATAGACTCAAGGAAGAATTTGATACACTTGACAAGGCTCACAAGGTCTTGAAGGGTGTTCATGCTTCTCTCAAGGAGTCTCATGATCAACTCCAAGTGAAGCTAACCAAGGAGATTTCCACTTGCCCTCCTTTCGTTCTAATTGATAATGCCCATGCTACTAACCCTTGTTGTGAGCATGTGTATCTTGTGGAAGAAAATGCCAAGTTGAAATAGCAACTTGAGAAGGGCCTTGTGACATGCATACAAGGTGAAAAGAATCTCAATGAACTTTTCATGAGCCAAAAGGAAGTTGTAGGAAAGGAGGTACTTGGGTATGCACCCAAGTCAAAGAAGAAGAAGAAGAAGAACAAGACCAAGCAACCTCTCCCACTAAAGGAAACTTTTGTCAAGGCGGGTGAGGGTACTCATGAGAAGAAGAAGAACAAGGAAGTGGGTGGTAATGCCAAGAAGGGCAAAACCGCCCCTAACAACAAAGCCGGCGACTTTAACCCTTCTTATGTGTTATGTCGTGCTAGTGATGGGCATGTTTATGCCAAATTCGTTGGTTCTTACTATGAGTACATTGAATGGTCTATTTGGGTTCCTAAGACCCTTATTACTAACCTCAAAGGACCCATTCAAGAATGGGTACCTAAATCCAAGCATTGATCTCTTGTAGGAGTTTGCTTCCAGTGGAGTGTCATGGTTGCTTGATAGTGAGGCAACAAATCATATGACCGGGAGCAAGGACTTGGTGGTGGATGTGCATCCAATTCCATCTATGCCCACCCATGTCCAATTCGGTGATGCTTCAACTTCTAAGGTATTGGGACTTGGCAAGGTGGTCATCTCTCAAGATTTATCTATTGAGAAGGTCATGCTTGTTGAGTCCCTTGCATACAATTTACTTTCCGTTCGTCAACTTGCACTTCTGGGCTTTGCAACATTCTTTGATCTTGATACCGTTGCCCTTTTGTGCAGGAAGACTCTTAAAGTAGCCTTTGTTGGGCATGTCGAAAACGGTCTCTATGTGGTGAACTTTTTGGAGCGACCCACTAGACCGCGACTTGCCTAATGGCTAAAGTTGATGTGGGTTGACTTTGGCAACGCCGACTAGCCCACGTCAATATGAGATCTTTGCAAAGTCTTCTCAAAGGGGACCACGTTCATGGACTAACAAATGTGAGTTTTGCCAAAGACCGTGCTTGCAGTGCTTGTATCGAAGGAAAGCTTCATGAAACGGCTCACCGACCCTCGACTATCATCTACTCGAAGAGGCCCTTGGAGCTCCTTCACATGGATCTCTTTGGTCCTCCATCCTTTGATAGTCTTGGTGGAAGAAAGTATTGCTTGGTGATAGTGGATGACTACTCAAGATATACATGGGTATACTTCTTCAAGAGGAAGAGTGAGACTTTGCAAATGAAGCTCAACGTCAACATGAAGCAAAGATATTGATGATTAGAAGTGACAACGGCACCGAGTTCAAGAACTACACCTTGGATGAGTTTCTTAGTGACGAGGGGATCAAGCACCAATATGCCGCACCCTATACCCCTCAACAAGATGGTGTGGCGGAGAGGAAGAACCGGACGTTGATGGACGCGGCAAGGACCATGATGGCGGAATTCAATTCTCCATACAACTTTTGGGCTGAAGCCATCAACACCGCATGTCATGCATCCAATAGGCTCTACCTTCGCAAAGGCTTGAACAAGACTCCATATGAGATACTTACCGGCAACAAGCCCAACCTCAAGTACTTCCGGGTGTTCGGTTGTAAGTGTTTCATTCTCAAGAAAGGTGTCCGTTTGTCTAAATTCGAACATAGAGCTCAAGAGGGCATATTTGTTGGTTATGCTACAAACTCTCATGCTTACCGTGTCCTCAACAAGTCCACCGGACTCATTGAGGAGACGTGTAACGTGGAGTTTGATGAAAATAACAGCTCCCAAGTGGAGCAAAGTGGTCTTTGTGATGTAGGTGATGAAATTCCTCCCCAAGCCATAAGAAGAATGGGGATTGGTCAAATACTCCCCATTGAGGAACCCCTTGTGGCCGAAGGAGAAGGACAATGCTCTACTCAAGTGGAGCCATCACCTACGCTAGACCCACACGCTTCCAAAGAACAAAGTGAAGGCCCTCAACTCAATGAACAAGATAAAGGGCAAGATCAACCCCATGGAGATGGTGATGCACCAAATGATGCCCAAGATCAAGTTCATGCCTCCGAGCTCACTCGAGATCAAGAGCAAGCTCAAGACGGTGCTCAAGATCAAGAGCAAGCTCAAGATGGTGCTCAAGATGTGCAAGATGATCCTCAAATGCCCATTGAGGAACTTTTGGAGCGTCGGGCCGCTAAGGTGGCTTCCAAGCTCGAGCGTCAACAACATGTCATGGAGAATGTGCTTGGAAGCTTGAGAAAAGGGGTAACTACTCGTAAACAATTGTCAAACTTTTGTGAGCATCATGCGTTTGTTTCGTGTGTTGAACCCCAAAAGGTACATGAGGCGCTCGATGATGAGGATTGGCTTGAAGCTATGCACGATGAACTCAACAACTTCGAGTGCAATCAAGTTTGGGAATTAGTGCCAAGGCCAACGAAGGAACATAATGTCATTGGGACCAAATGGATCTTCAAGAACAAGCAAGATGCGAACGGTGTGGTTGTTCAAAACAAGGCAAGATTGGTGGCACAAGGCTACTCCCAAGTTGAGGGTATCTACTACAGTGAAACCTTTACCCCCGTTGCTCGTCTTGAATCTATTCGCATGTTGCTTGCATATGCATCTCATCATGATTTTAAATTGCAACAAATGGATGTGAAAAGTGCATTTCTTAATGGTCCTTTGAATGAGTTGGTGCATGTCAAACAACCTCTAGGATTCGAGGATCCCAAGCTCCCCACTCATGTATACAAACTCAAAAAGGCGCTCTATGGCCTTAAACAAGCCCCACGTGCGTGGTATGAGCACCTTACCGAGTTGTTGCAAGATCGTGGGTTTGAAATTGGGAAAATCGATCCCACTCTTTTTACTAAGAGGGTCAAAGGGGATTTGTTCATATGCCAACTATATTTTGATGATATTATTTTTGGTTCTCCTAACAAATCTTTCAATGATGAGTTTGCCACACTAATGACCGAGAAGTTTGAGATGTCTATGATGGGAGAGTTGAAGTTCTTTCTTGGGTTCGAAGTCAAGCAAAGAAGAGAAGGAACGTTCATCAACCAAGCCAATTATACCTAAGACATGCTCAAGAGATTCAAGCTAGATGATGTCAAGCCAGTCAAGTTTCCAATGCCCACCAAATGCAAGCTTGACAGTGATCCCAATGGTAAAGCGGTGGATCAAAAGGTATATCATTCCATGATTGGATCCTTGCTTTACCTTTGTGCATCTAGACCAGATATCATGTTGAGTGTGGGAATTTGTGCACGGTTTCAATCCGCACCTAAGCAAAGTCACTATGTGGCGGTCAAGCGAATCTTTCGATATTTGGCTCATACCCCAAACTTTGGCTTATGGTACCCCAAAGGAGCAAGCTTCGATCTCATGGGTTACTCGGACTCCGATTGGGCGGGAGATTGTGTGGAGAGGAAGTAAACTTCCAGAGGGTGCCAATTCCTTGGTCGCTCTTTGGTAAGTTAGTCTTCGAAGAAGCAAAATTGTGTGTCTCTCTCATCCACCAAGGCCGAGTATGTAGCCGCCGCAAGTTGTTGTGCACAATTGCTATGGATGAGGCAAACTTTAAAGGATTATGGTGTCACTTGTGACAAAATGCCTCTTCTATGTGACAATGAAAGTGCTATCAAGGTTTCTCACAATCCGGTGCAACATAGCAAGACGAAGCATATTGAGATTCGTCATCATTTTATTCAGGATCACATCAAGCGGGGAGATATTGATATCATCTACATCAACACTCAAGAGCAACTAGCAGGTATCTTCACCAAGCCTCTAGATGAAGCAAGATTTCGTGAGTTAAGGCATGAGCTAAATATCATTGATTTGAGAAATGTGGCTTGAATCTAGGCACACACCACCGCACTCATCATTATATCTTGTTCTAGATGTAGGCATGGACATAGGGGGAGTGTTGTTCTCTCAATGAACTCGCCCTGCCCCCATTATGCATAAATCAATCATGTCTTTCACATTAGCCATTTTTTATGGTACTTGTGCTTCAAAGATGAGTTTTAGTCATGGGCCCAAGGTTAAAATCTTCGCGGTGCCATACCAATTGACTCAAACATAGGTGGCCTCGGCCACCGCCCTCTCCTTGAGAGGTGTGTTGTTTTCCCTTTTTTTCCTCTAGTTGGATTGGTTTGTGTTTTTGTTGTGCTTTGCTTTTAGTCTCTCCGTGGGTGCATCTCTGGTTTTTTGGTTGTCTTTTGCTCTTGGAGTTGCTCCCTCGGCTTGTCGCTTTGTTTCTTTTTCGTAGCTAAGCTTTTGTTTTGTCTTGTCTCATCGAGTTTTCGCTGGGCGGTACTACCGCTGTGGAAGGGCGGTACTACCGCTGAGTGGCATCAAGCGGTACTACCGCCCGACCAAGCGGTACTACCGCTGTGGGGCAGGACTGGGGGTTATGAATCGGGCAGGGGGAGTTTTACTACCCCATACCCATTCGAGTTCTTCCCCCTTGTCCGTTCCTCTCTCTCAAGTGATGAACTCGCCGCGGGAGGCCGCCGCCGGGCCGCCTTCTCCGGGCCATCCTTCGCGTTTCCAACTGGTGGAATCGATCCCCAGCCCTTCCTCTTGCCATGGATGCTGGTATTGCCCCCGTTCTTCTCCTCGTTGCTTCTAGTGTTCGGATCTAGGCTTTTGGGGCAATAGTCTTAGCATTTATCAATTTTTGGCCAAATTGAGGCTTGAGTAGGACGTTGAAGGCTGCTAGACTAGTTGGATTGATGATTGGTAGGAGTATTTTTGAACTTGGCACCCCCGGTAGTACCGGATCTAGCAGCGGCAGTGGCCTGACCGCCGTTCTCCACCTCGGGCGGTACTACCGCTTCCTAGGAATGGTACTATCGCTTGGGATGCTGGCCTCCACTTCTCATACCAATCGTTGATTCTTGTTGCTTTTTCTGCTGGCTTATGCTCATTTTTCTGTTGGCTTTCTTTGCATGTGTGTGTGGTTCCAGGTGATGGCACTTCGGAGCACCCCGTCCGTCGTATCAACCCCGGGCGTCCTGGAGGGTCAAAGCGCTATCGCACTTCTGAGGCAGCTGCTGCTTCTTCAAGTGTTCCTCCAACTCAACCCAAGCCTCCTTCCAAGCAAGTTGCGAACAAGCCCAAGCCGAAGGCCAAGTCTGTGACAGAAATGACTTCTAAGGAGTTCTGTGTGGCACGTCGCCGCAACCCGTATGCTCAAGATCAAGATCCAGCTCTTGTCAACCGCCCCTTCTGGAACCGGTTTCAGTGGTCTGTCTACTTTGATGTGCTCAAAGCAAAGAAGAATCTCTATGTAGATGTCCGCTCCATCGACATTGCTTATCTGGAGAAGGATCATGCCTATTTTGGCAAGGCACTGGAGATGTGTGCTTAGTTAAACATCCTCAAGCTCATGGAGTTTAACAAGGACTTTAATGTGGATATGGTGGCTCAGTTTTATGCCACGGTTCACCTTGGCACTGATGAGGAAAGGACCTTGACTTGGATGACCAATGGCAGACTTGTCTCTGTCAAATGGAAGGCATTCATGGAACTATTGGGTGTTGAAGATTAGGGGCTTGACAACCCGGTTGGCTTTCGTCCTCACAAGAATGTTACCTCTACTCACAAGTCGGCTCTTTGGCAATACAGCATAGTGAAGATTCACCCCGACACGCAGAAGAAGACCTATGAGTTGTTTCCTTTTCTGGATATCCTTCATCACATCTTCAGGAACACCCTGTTCCCTCGCATTGGGAACTTGGATATGGTTCATTCGTACCTCGTGGATATGTTACTGTTTTGCCAGCATGAGAAGGAGAACAACATAGGAGAGCCCTTGGATATTTCACATGTCATGTGGTCCGAGCTCCTCTCTGCCATCACTGAGCGCAAGTGTCCCATCTATGCCCCCTACCTTATGTCGCTCATTGAGAAGGCATGGGCACACACTTATCCTGGTGTCTTGCTGGAGACCGATGACTTGGTCTCTCACGAGATTAAGTGTCTGAGACAGAAGGAGCACTAGGGCACTCCTATTCCGGAGAATGAGATTCCTTCTAGAGCTGATGAGGCTGAGGCTGATGATGATGAGGACTATGAGCCCTCTGGAGTGGAGCCTTCGTGGGCTAAGAAGCTCAAGCACAAGATGAAGAAGCTATTCTGCATGGAGTCTCACCGGCAGTATATGGCTCATGTGTCTGAGAAGAAGTCACGGAGCCATCACAAGGATCTTATGCGTCATCTTGGAGCTGAAGTTAACAGTGAGTCTGAGGGCAAGATCACGGATGAGGAGGAGTGGATTTCGCAGCACTGTCCTTGGACGGATTCAGACACTGAGCAGCCTACTGCCGATGACGGAGGCGCGGGCGACCACGCGGGGATGTGATGATGGAGATCTTCGGCTTTGCTATCACCTGTGACTGTAGCAGCACTCTTTGCCCTTTTGGTGTCTCGATGCCAAAGGGGGAGAGAGTTTAGGGTTTTGTCGAGTTGCGAGTGTGTCTTATTTGCCTTGTCTTTCTCTCTCGCAAACTCTTTTATCGGTTGTCTGCTTTGGTTTGGTTTGTGCTTGTGAGACCTGGTTACCCTGTCATATGGTGTGAGACATATGTTATCCTATCCTTTTATTATCTAATGCGTGTCTAGTTCTCTGGTAGTATGTGAGTTCATGCTTAACTTATGATTCTCTCTTGCTCACTTACTACTTCGTGCATCCTAGCTTATACTTCCCATATTGTAGATGCAAGTGTTGTCAGTCTATAAAATATAGGGGGAGTGTTGATCCTAATGTGTGTACTTTGCATTCCAAAGGCACTCCTAATTAAGTGCACACATCTAGGGGGAGCCCGTCTATATTTTGTAGACTCTGGGGTTTGCTTATTATATTGTTATTTCTCTATGCAAATCTCGTGTTGTCATCAATCCATCAAAAAGGGGGAGATTATTAGAGCATGTCTCGCTCTAAGTGGTTTTGGTGATTGATGACAATGCATTTGCGGACTAATCGTGTGCGTTGAGCATTCCAGATATTCATTCATTGGCACGAGATGATTCATTCCCCTCGGAGCTCAAGGTGAAGACGGTGTAGTTCTCCTTCGTTTCACTTTTGGTGGACTTGAGTCGTAGGAGACACCGTACTATCAAGAGGGGGTCCGTATCGGAAAGGCTAGGGTGGAATCAACACGCACACATCTTTTTCGCACCCCCAGCTCCTTCCCTCATCCTTGGAGTTTACTTGTTATCGCGGAAGTGGCATTAGGGAGGCGCCAGCGTGTCGGGGTACACAAACAGGGGTGTATGTTTCCCCCTGACTTGTGCCCGGACAGGCAGATCTCCGGTGCGACAGCAACAGAGCAATCTGCCCCAAACATTCAAGACAAGGCCAAGCAGAAGAGATGGCTCTTTGAGAAATCAAAGGGCGGGTCAAGAAGACCAAGACCAACCAAACAAGCAAGATATCACTAAGGAAAAACCTCCCTTGCCGGGCAGGCGAGCCTGGCGGGGTCGAGGTTACCCCAAGACAAGCCTCAAGACTCCCCCGGCAGGCTTGCCGGGGATGCCAAGGGCGGATTACCCCGCCAAAGCTCCACCGCTCCACCTCACAGCAACGCAAGTCACCCATCGGTGCGGTGTCGAGCCCCCAAGTGACTAAGTGGCTATTATTTGGTATGTGGCAGGCCATTTCTGAGGAAGATCATCCCTAAATGACACCCGTCCAGGCGACGTGTCACACGGACAGGCGAAAAGGTGGCTGAATGGCACGGCAAGGCTTGCCGGGCTACGCCACGATGTGACACTAAGCGGTGCATTTAATGCGCCCTGACCTGTCCGCAGAGTTAGGTATGATAGCACTGTGGCTATCTAATCGTTGGATAAATGATTGTTTTGCCATTGTGGTAACCCCTTGACCTATAAAAGGAGGGTCGTGGCTACTTAGAAAGGATTCGGACCCTTGTACGCTTGTACGCGCGTAGCTGCTCCCGTCCCGAGGCGACCTTGCCGGGCTAGAGCGCTACGTCTCCACCACGGTCCTTCCATCAATCCACCAAAGCAGGAGTAGGGTTTTACGCCTCACGGCAGCCCGAACCTGGGTAAAATTGCCCGTGTCATCGCTGTCGTGCTGCTCTGTGCTTTCCGCTCTTTGTGCAATGCGCTCTTCCCCCTTGCCGAACCACAAGGGGCCGATGGCCCCATAGGTGGCCGTGTGATACTACGATGGCGCGCCAGGTAGGGCGGAGCGTTTACGTGAACTCGAGAGTATAAGCAGTGTGTCATCTTCGTCACCATCAATTTCGTCGGTGGCCTCGTTGTTCGTGGCCCCCGACGCGCCGGCTCGAGGAGGAAGCGACATCTATCTGTTGGGGAACGTTGCATGGGAAACAAAAAAATTCCTACGCTCACCAAGATCCAATCTAGGAGATGACCATCTACGAGAGGAGAGACTGAATCTACATACCCTTGTAGACCGAAAGCGTTAGCGTTGTAACGCGGTTGATGTAGTTGTACTCTTCACGATCCAATCGCGATCCAATCCGATCTAGTGTCGAACGAACGGCACCTCCGAGATTAGCACACGTTCAGCTCGATGGCGTCCTCTCCTTCTTGATCCAGCAAGAGAGGGGGAGGAGGTAGATGAGATCAGAACCAGCACGACGGTGAGGTGGTGGTGGTGGCAGCGGAAATCCGGCAGGGCTTCGCCAAGCACTGACGGAACATGGAGGAGAAAGAGAGGGAGGGGGCGGCCAAGGGTGGAAGCGTACTGCCCCATGCGCCCCTCCCCACTATATATGGAGGAGGAAACTTGGAGGAGTAGGAATAGTGCCGCGTTAACAGTACCACGTGAATAGTGCATGCATGAACAGTACAACGTGAATAGTAATCATCTTTCCCAAGTAATGCCTCTTATCTCCTATTTTAAAGGGATTTGATCTTATCACTTGGGACAGCCGCATGGGCCAAGTGGGGCTGCTACGCCTGGCCCATGAAGGGCTGGTGCGTCCCTCCTTAGAGACTATGTGGACTCTTCGTGGACTTCCGGACACCTCCGGAACCTTCTGGAAGCTTCCCGGTACAATACCGAAAAAAACCGAACTTTTTCCGGAACCCAAAATATGACTTCCCATATATAAATCTTTACCTCCGGACCATTCCGGAGCTCCTCGTGATATCTTGGATCCCATACAGGACTCCGAACAACTTTTAGACTTTCCACTGTTAATATCTCATTACTACCCTAGCGCTACCAAACGTTAAGCGTGCGACCCTACGGGTTCGGGAACATGCAGACATGACCGAGACTCCTCTCCGATCAATAATCAATAGTGGGACCTAGATGCCCATATTGATTCCCACATATTTAATGAAGATCTTTATCGGTTGAACCACGATGTCAAGGATTCAATCAATCCCGTATGTAATTCCCTTTGGCCAGCGATATGTTACTTGCCCGAGATTCGATCGTCGGTATCTCCATACCTAGTTCAATCTCGTTACCGGCAAGTCTCTTTACTCGTTCTGTAATACAAGATCCTGTGACCAACTCATTGGTCACATTGCTTGCAAGCTCATTGTGATGTTGTATTACCGAGTGGGCCCTGAGATACCTCTCCGTCGTACGGAGTGATAAATCCCAGTCTCGATCCATGCCAACTCAACAGACGCCCTCGAAGATACCTGTAGAGCATCTTTATAGTCACCCAGTTACGTTGCGATGTTTGATACACACAAGGTACTCCTCCGGTGTCAGTGAGTTGCATGATCTCATGGTCATAGGAACAGATACTTGACATCCAGAAAATGATAGCAATAAACTTGACACGATCATATGCTACGTTCATAGTTTGGGTCTTGTCCATCACATCATTCTCCTAATGATGTGATCCCATTATCAAATGACAACTCATGTCTATGACCTGGAAACGATGGCCATCTTTGATCAACGAGCTAGTCTGGTAGAGGCTCACTAGGGACACGTTGTTTGTCTATGTACCCACACATGTATTTGAGTTTCCAATCAATACAATTATAGCATGGATAATAAACGATTATCATGAACAAGGAAATATAATAATAACCATTTTATTATTGCCTCTAGGGCATATTTCCAACAGTCTCCCACTTGCACTAGAGTCAATAATCTAGCATTACATGGTTATGAATCTAATACCCATAGAGTTCTGGTGTTGATCATGCTTTGCCCGTGGAAGAGGCTTAGTCAATGGATCTGCAACATTCAGGTCCATGTGCACTTTGCAAATATTTATGTCCTCTTCCTTGATCGCATCGCGGATGGCATTGAAGCGTCGCTTTATGTGTCAGGTCCTCTTGTGAAACATTGGTTCCTTGGCTAGAGCAATAGCACCAGTGTTGTCACAGAACGGAGACATTGGGTCTAGTGCACTGGGCACAACTCCAAGATCTGTCATGAACTGCTTCATCCAGACACCTTCCTTCGCCGCCTCCGAGGCAGCTATGTACTCCGCTTCGCATGTAGAATCAGCAACCACGCTTTGCTTGGAACTACACCAGCTTACCGCTCCCCCATTAAGAATATATACGTATCCGGTTTGAGACTTAGAGTCATCCGGATCAGTGTCTAAGCTTGCATCGACGTAACCCTTTACGATGAGCTCTTGATCACCTCCATAAACGAGGAACATTTCCTTAGTCCTTTTTAGGTACTTATGGATATTCTTGACTATCGTCCAGTGTTCCACTCCTGGATCACTTTGAAACCTTCCCGCCATACTTATGGCAAGGCTGGCATCTGGTCTTGTGCACAGCATTGCATACATGATAGAGCCTATGGCAGAAGCATAGGGGGTGACACTCATCTTTTCTCTATCCTCAACAGTCACTAGGCATTGAGTCTTACTCAACTTCACACCTTGCAAAACAAGCAAGAACCCCTTCTTGGACTGATCCATTTTGAACTTCTTCAAAACTTTATCAAGGTATGTGCTCTGTGAAAGTCCTATTAAGCGTCTCGATCTATCTCTATAGATCTTGATGCCTAATATGAAAGCAGCTTCTCCTAGGTCCTTCATTGAAAAACTCTTGTTCAAATATTCCTTCACGCTATCCAAAAGTTCTATATTGTTTCCAATCAGCAATATGTCATCCACATATAATATTAGAAACGCTATAGAGCTCCCACTCACTTTCTTGTAAATACAAGCTTCTCCGTAAACTTGTACAAACCCAAACGCTTTGATCACCACATCAAAGCGAAGATTCCAACTCCGAGATGCTTGCACCAGCCCATAAATGGATCGCTGGAGTTTGCAAACTTTGTCAGCATTCTCTGGATCGACAAAACCTTCTGGTTGATCATATACAACTCTTCCTTAAGGAAACCGTTAAGGAACGCTGTTTTGACATCCATCTGCCAAATTTCATAATCAAAAAATGCAGCTATTGCTAACATGATTCTGACAGATTTAAGCATCGCTACGGGTGAGAAAGTCTCATCGTAGTCAACTCCTTGAACTTGTGAAAAACCCTTTGCCACAAGTCAAGCTTTATGGACGGTGACATTACCGTCCGCGTCCATCTTGTTCTTGAAGATCCATTTATTCTGAATGGCCTTTCGCCATTCAGGTAATACTTCCAAAGTCCATACTTTGTTTTCATACATGGATCCTGAAGGAAATATGCCCTAGAGGCAATAATAAAGATGTTATTTATATTTCCTTATATCATGATAAATGTTTATTATTCATGCTAGAATTGTATTAACCGGAAACTTAGTACATGTGTGAATACATAGACAAACAGAGTGTCCCTAGTATGCCTCTACTTGACTAGCTTGTTTATCAAAGATGGTTATGTTTCCTGACCATAGACATGTGTTGTCATTTGATGAATAGGATCACATCATTAGAGAATGATGTGATGGACAAGACCCATCCGTTAGCTTAGCATAATGATCGTTAAGTTTTATTGCTATTGCTTTCTTCATGACTTATACACATCCCTCTGACTATGAGATTATGCAACTCCCGAATACCGGAGGAACACTTTGTGTGCTATCAAACATCACAACGTAACTGGGTGATTATAAAGATGCTCTACAGGTGTCTCCGAAGGTGTTTGTTGGGTTGGCATAAATCGAGATTAGGATTTGTCACTCCGAGTATCGGAGAGGTATGTCTGGGCCCTCTCGATAATGCACATCATATGAAGCCTTGCAAGCAATGTGACTAATGAGTTAGTTGTGGGATGATGCATTACGGAACTAGTAAAGAGACTTGCCGGTAACGATATTGAACTAGGTATGAAGATACCGACGATCGAATCTCGGGCAAGTAACATACCGATGACAAAGGGAATGACGTATGTTGTTATGCGGTTTGACCAATAAAGATCTTCGTAGAATATGTAGGAGCCAATATGAGCATCCAGGTTCCGCTATTGGTTATTGACCGAAGAAGTGTCTCGATCATGTCTACATAGTTCTCGACCCCGTAGGGTCCGCACGCTTAATGTTCGATGACGATTTGTATTATGAGTTATGTGTTTTGATGACCGAAGTTTGTTCGGAGTCCCGGATGAGATCACGGACATGATGAGGAGTCTCAAAATGGTCGAGACATAAAGATTGATATATTGGAAGGCTATATTCGGATATCGAAATGGTTCCGGAGAAGTTCGGGTATTTTCCGGAGTACCGGGAGGTTACCGGAACCCCCCGGGGAGTTGTTGGGCCTTAGTGGGCCTTAGTGCAAAGAGGAGGCAGCAGCCAGGAGGTGCCCCCCCAAGCCCAGTCCGAATTGGACAAGGGGTTGGGGGCGCGGCCCCCCTCTCCCTTCCTTTCCCCCTCTCCTTTAGGTGGAATCCTACTAGGACTTGGAGTCCTAGTAGGACTCCCCTCTCCCGGCGCGCCTAGCAAGGGCCAGCCGGCCTCCCCCTCCCTCCTTTATATACGGGGGCAGGGGGCACCCTAGGACACACCAAGTTCTCTCTTAACCGTGTGCGGTGCCCCCCTCCACAGTTACACACCTCGGTCATATCGCCGTAGTGCTTAGGCGAAGCCCTGCGCCGGTAACATCATCAACACCGTCGCCACGCCGTCGTGCTGACGGAACTCTCCCTCGTCCTCAACTGGATCAAGAGCTTGAGGGACATCATTGAACTGAACGTGTGCTGAACTCAGAGGTGCCGTACGTTCGGTGCTTGATCGGTTGGATCGTGAAGACGTTCGACTACATCAACCGCGTTAAGCTAACACTTCCGCTTTCGGTCTACGAGGGTACGTGGACATACTCTCCCCTCTCGTTGCTATGCATCTCCTAGATAGATCTTGCGTGAACGTAGGAAATTTTTTGAAATTGCATGCTACGTTCCCCAACAGTGGCATCTGAGCCAGGTCTATGCGTAGATGATATGCACGAGTAGAACACAAAGAGTTGTGGGCGATAATAGTCATACTGCTTACCACCAACGTCTTACTTTGATTCGGCGGTATTGTTGGATGAAGCAGCCCGGACCGACATTACATGACCGCGTTCATGAGACTGGTTCTACCGACGTGCCTTGCACAAAGGTGGCTGGCGGGTGTCTGTTTCTCCAACTTTAGTTTAATCGAGTTTGACTACGGCCGGTCCATGTTGAAGGTTAAAATAGCACACTTGATGAAAAATCGTTGTGGTTTTGATGCGTAGGTAAGAACGGTTCTTGCTAGAAGCCCGTAGTAGCCACGTAAAACTTGCAACAACAAAGTAGAGGACGTCTAACTTGTTTTTGCAGGGCATGCTGTGATGTGATATGGTCAAGACATGATGTGATATACGTTATTGTATGAGATGATCATGTTTTGTAAAAGTTATCGGCAACTGGCAGGAGCCTTATGGTTGTCGCTTTATTGTATGAAATGCAATCGCCATGTAATTGCTTTACTTTATCACTATGCGGTAGCGATAGTCGTAGAAGCAATAGTTGGCGAGACGACAACGACGCTACGATGGAGATCAAGGTGTCAAGCCGGTGACGATGGAGATCATGACGGTGCTTTGGAGATGAAGATCAAAGGCACAAGATGATGATGCCCATATCATGTCACATATTTTGATTGCATGTGATGTTTATCTTTTATGCATCTTATTTTGCTTAGTACGGCGGTAGCATTATAAGATGATCCCTCACTAAATTTCAAGGTATAAGTGTTCTCCCTGAGTATGCACCATTGCGACAGTTCGTCGTGCCGAGACACCACGTGATGATCGGGTGTGATAAGCTCTACGTTCACATACAATGGGTGCAAGCCAGTTTTGCATGTGCAGAATACTTGGGTTAAACTTGACGAGCCTAGCATATGCAGATATGGCCTCGGAACACTGAGACCGAAAGGTTGAACGTGAATCATATAGTAGATATGATCAACATAGAGATGTTCACCATTGAAAACTACTCCATCTCACATGATGATCGGACATGGTTTAGTTGATATGGATCACGTGATCATTTAGATGACTAGAGGGATGTCTATCTAAGTGGGAGTTCTTAAGTAATATGATTAATTGAACTTAATTTATCATGAACTTAGTACCAGATAGTTTTTTGCATATCTATGTTGTTGTAGATCAATGGCCCGTGCTACCGTTCCCTTGAATTTTAATGCGTTCCTAGAGAAAGCTAAGTTGAAAGATGATGGTAGCAACTACACGGACTGGGTCCGTAACTTGAGGATTATCCTCATTGCTGCACAGAAGAATTATGTCCTTGATGCACCGCTAGGTGAAAGGCCTGCTGTAGGAGCAGATACTGATGTTATGAATGTCTGGCAAGCTCGATCTGATGACTACTCGATAGTTCAGTGTGACATGCTTTACGGCTTAGAATCGGGACTTCAAAGACGTTTTGAACGTCATGGAGCATATGAGATGTTCCAAGAGTTGAAGTTAATATTTCAAGCAAATGCCCGAGTTGAGAGATATGAAGTCTCCAACAAGTTCTATAGCTGCAAGATGAAGGAGAATAGTTCTGTCAGTGAACATATACTCAGAATGTCTGGGTACCATAACCACTTGACTCAGCTGGGAGTTAATCTTCCTGATGATAGTGTCATTGACAGAGTTCTTCAATCACTGCCACCAAGCTATAAAGGCTTCGTGATGAACTATAATATGCAAGGGATGGAAAAGACAATTCCCGAGCTCTTCGCGATGCTAAAGGCTGCGGAGGTAGAAATCAAAAAGGAGCATCAAGTGTTGATGGTTAACAAGACCACTAGTTTCAAGAAAAAGGGCAAAGGGAAGAAGGGGAACTTCAAGAAGAATAGCAAGCAAGTTGCTACTCCTGAGAAGAAGCCCAAGTCTAGAACTAAGCCTGAAACTGAGTGCTTCTACTACAAAGGGACTGGTCATTGGAAGCGGAACTGCCCCAAGTATTTGGCGGATAAGAAGGATGGCAAAGTGAAAGGTATATTTGATATACATGTTATTGATGTGTACCTTACTAATACTCGTAGTAGCACCTGGGTATTTGATACTGGTTCTGTTGCTCATATTTGCAACTCGAAATAGGAGCTACGGATTAAACGAAGATTGGCTAAGGACAAGGTGACGATGCGCGTGGGAAATGGTTCCAAAGTCGATGTGATCGCCGTCGGCACGCTACCTCTACATCTACCTTCGGGATTAGTTTTAGACCTGAATAATTGTTATTTGGTGCCAGCGTTGAGCATGAACATTATATCTGGATCTTGTTTGATGCGAGACGGTTATTCATTTAAATCAGAGAATAATGGTTGTTCTATTTATATGAGTAATATCTTTTATGGTCATGCACCCTTGAGAAGTGGTCTATTTTTGTTGAATCTCGACTGTAGTGATACACATATTCATAATATTGAAGCCAAAAGATGCAAAGTTAATAATGATAGTGCAACTTACTTGTGGCACTGCCGTTTAGATCATATTGGTGTAAAGCGCATGAAGAAACTCCACGCTGATGGGCTTTTGGAATCACTTGATACTTGCGAACCATGCCTCATGGCCAAGATGACTAAAACTCCGTTCTCCGGAACAATGGAGCGAGCAACTGACTTATTGGAAATAATACATACTGATGTATGCGGTCTGATGAGTGTTGAGACTCGCGGTGGGTATCGTTATTTTCTGACCTTCACAGATGATTTGAGAAGATATGGGTATATCTACTTAATGAAACATAAGTCTGAAATATTTGAAAAGTTCAAAGAATTTCAGAGTGAAGTGGAAAATCATCGCAACAAGAAAATAAAGTTTCTGCGATCTGATCGTGGAGGTGAATATTTGAGTTATGAGTTTGGTCTTCATTTGAAACAATGTGGAATAGTTTCGCAACTCACGCCACCTGGAACACCACAGTGTAACGGTGTGTCCGAACGTCGTAACTGTACTTTATTAGATATGGTGCGATCTATGATGTCTCTTACCGATTTACCACTATCGTTTTGGGGTAATGCATTAGAGACAGTTGCATTCACGTTAAATAGGGCACCATCTAAATCCGTTGAGACGACACCGTATGAACTATGGTTTGGCAAGAAACCTAAGCTGTCGTTTCTTAAAGTTTGGGGCTGTGATGCTTATGTGAAAAAGCTTCAACCTGATAAGCTCGAACCCAAATCGGAGAAATGCGTCTTCATAGGATACCCAAAGGAGACTGTTGGGTACACCTTCTATCACAGATCCGAAGGCAAGATATTCGTTGCTAAGAATAGATCCTTTCTAGAGAAGGAGTTTCTCTCGAAAGAAGTGAGTGGGAGGAAAGTAGAACTTGATGAGGTAATTGTACCTTCTCCCGTATTGGAAAGTAGTTCATCACAGAAATCAGTTCCAGTGATGCCTACACCAATCAGTGAGGAAGTTAATGATGATGATCATGAAACTCCGGATCAAGTTACTACCGAACCTCGTAGGTCAACCAGAGTATGTTCCGCACCAGAGTGGTACGGTAATTCTGTTCTGGAAGTCATGTTACTAGACCATGACGAACCTATGAATTATGAGGAAGCGATGATGAGCCCAGATTCCGCAAAATGGCTTGAGGCCATGAAATCTGAGATGGGATCCATGTATGAGAACAAAGTGTGGACTTTGGTTGACTTGCCCGATGATCGGCAAGCCATAGAGAATAAATGGATCTTCAAGAAGAAGACTGACGCTGACGGTAATGTTACTGTCTAAAAAGCTTGACTTGTTGCGAAAGGTTTTCGACAAGTTCAAGGAGTTGACTACGATGAGACCTTCTCACCCGTAGCGATGCTTAAGTCTATCCGAAACATGTTAGCAATTGCCGCATTTTATGATTATGAAATTTGGCAAATGGATGTCAAAACTGCATTCCTTAATGGATTTCTTAAAGAAGAGTTGTATATGATGCAACCAGAAGGTTTTGTCGATCCTAAAGGTGCTAACAAAGTGTGCAAGCTCCAACGATCCATTTATGGACTGGTGCAAGCATCTCGGAGTTGGAATGTACGCTTTGATGAAGTGATCAACGCATATGGTTTTATACAGACTTTTGAAGAAGCCTGTATTTACAAGAAAGTGAGTGGGAGCTCCGTAGCATTTCTGATATTATATGTGGATGGCATATTGTTGATTGGAAATGATATAGAATTTCTGGATAGCATAAAAGGATACTTGAATAAGAGTTTTTCAATGAAAGACCTCGGTGAAACTGCTTATATATTGGGCATCAAGATCTATAGGGATAGATCAAGACGCTTAATAGGACTTTCACAAAGCACATACCTTGATAAAGTTTTGAAGAAGTTCAAAATGGATCAGTCAAAGAAAGGGTTCTTGCCTGTGTTGCAAGGTGTGAAGTTGAGTAAGACTCAATGCCCGACCACTGTAGAAGATAGAGAGAAAATGAAAGTCATTCCCTATGCTTCAGCCATAGGTTCTATCATGTATGCAATGCTGTGTACCAGACCTGATGTGTGCCTTGCTATAAGTTTAGCAGGGAGGTACCAAAGTAATCCAGGAGTGGATCACTGGACAGCGGTCAAGAACATCCTGAAATACCTGAAAAGGACTAAGGATATGTTTCTCATTTATGGAGGTGACAAAGAGCTTGTCGTAAGTGGTTACGTCGATGCAAGTTTTGACACTGATCCGGATGACTCTAAGTCACAAACCGGATACGTATTTATATTGAATGGTGGAGCTGTCAGTTGGTGCAGTTCCAAGCAGAGCGTCGTGGCGGGATCTACGTGTGAAGCGGAGTACATAGCTGCTTCGGAAGCAGCAAATGAAGGAGTCTGGATGAAGGAGTTCATATCCGATCTAGGTGTAATACCTAGTGCATCGGGTCCAATGAAAATCTTTTGTGACAATTCTGGAGCACTTGCCTTGGCGAAGGAATCCAGATTTCACAAAAGAACCAAACACATCAAGAGACACTTCAATTCCATCCGCGATCAAGTCAAGGAGGGAGACATAGAGATTTTCAAAATACATACGGATCTGAATGTTGCAGACCCGTTGACTAAGCCTCTTCCACGAGCAAAAGATGATCAGCACCAAGACTCCATGGGTGTTAGAATCATTACTATGTAATCTAGATTATTGACTCTAGTGCAAGTGGGAGACTGAAGGAAATATGCCCTAGAGGCAATAATAAAGATGTTATTTATATTTCCTTATATCATGATAAATGTTTATTATTCATGCTAGAATTGTATTAACCGGAAACTTAGTACATGTGTGAATACATAGACAAACAGAGTGTCCCTAGTATGCCTCTACTTGACTAGCTTGTTTATCAAAGATGGTTATGTTTCTTGACCATAGACATGTGTTGTCATTTGATGAACAGGATCACATCATTAGAGAATGATGTGATGGACAAGACCCATCCGTTAGCTTAGCATAATGATCATTAAGTTTTATTGCTATTGCTTTCTTCATGACTTATACACATTCCTCTGACTATGAGATTATGCAACTCCCGAATACCAGAGGAACACTTTGTGTGCTATCAAACATCACAACGTAACTGGGTGATTATAAAGATGCTCTACAGGTGTCTCCGAAGGTGTTTGTTGGGTTGGCATAAATCGAGATTAGGATTTATCACTCCGAGTATCGGAGAGGTATCTTTGGGCCCTCTCGGTAATGCACATCATATGAAGCCTTGCAAGCAATGTGACTAATGAGTTAGTTGCGGGATGATGCATTACGGAACGAGTAAAGAGACTTGCCGGTAACGAGATTGAACTAGGTATGAAGATACCGACGATCGAATCTCGGGCAAGTAACATACCGATGACAAAGGGAATGACGTATGTTGTTATGCGGTTTGACCGATAAAGATCTTCATAGAATATGTAGGAGCCAATATGAGCATCCAGGTTCCGCTATTGGTTATTGACCGAAGAAGTGTCTCGGTCACATCTTCATAGTTCTCGAACCCGTAGGGTCTGCACGCTTAACGTTCGATGACGATTTGTATTATGAGTTATGTGTTTTGATGACCGAAGTTTGTTTGGAGTCCCGGATGAGATCACGGACGTGACGAGGAGTCTCGAAATGGTCGAGACATAAAGATTGATATATTGGAAGGCTATATTCGGATATCGGAATGGTTCCGGAGAAGTTCGGGTATTTTCTGGAGTACCGGGAGGTTACCGGAACCCCCCGGGGAGTTGTTGGGCCTTAGTGGGCCTTAGTGGAAAGAGGAGGCAGCAGCCAGGAGGTGGCGCGCTCCCCCCCCCCAAGCCCAGTCCGAATTGGACAAGGGGTTGGGGGCGCGGCCCCCCTCTCCCTTCCTTTCCCCCTCTCCTTTAGGTGGAATCCTACTAGGACTTGGAGTCCCAGTAGGACTCCCCTCTCCCGGCGCGCCTAGCAAGGGCCGGCCGGCCTCCCCCTCCCTCCTTTATATACGGGGGCAGGGGGGCACCCTAGGACACACCAAGTTCTCTCTTAACCGTGTGTGGTGCCCCCCTCCACAGTTACACACCTCGGTCATATCGCCGTAGTGCTTAGGCGAAGCCCTGCGCCGGTAACATCATCAACACCATCGCCACGCCGTCGTGCTGACGGAACTCTCCCTCGTCCTCAACTGGATCAAGAGCTCGAGGGACGTCATCGAGCTGAACGTGTGCTGAACTCGGAGGTGTCGTACGTTCGGTGCTTGATCAGTTGGATCGCGATGACGCTCGACTACATCAACCGTGTTAAGCTAACGCTTCCGCTTTCGGTCTACGAGGGTACGTGGACATACTCTCCCCTCTCGTTGCTATGCATCTCCTAGATAGATCTTGCGTGAACGTAGGAATTTTTTTGAAATTGCATGCTACATTCCCCAACAGATCCCATCTCGGATTTCATGGCTTCTAACCATTTGCTGGAATCCAGGCCCACCATCGCTTCTCCATAGCTCGTAGGTTCACCATTGTCCAACAACATGACCTCCAAGACAGGGTTACCATACCACTCAGGAGCAGTACGTACCCTTGTCGACCTACAAGGTTCGACAGTAACTTGATCTGAAGCTTCATGATCATCATCATCGGCTTCCTCTTCAACTGACATAGGTTCCACAGAAACATCTTTCTGCGCTGTGCTACTCTCTGGTTGAAGTAAAGGTTCAACAACCTCATCAAGTTCTATCTTCCTCCCACTCAATTCTTTCGAGAGAAACTCTTTCTCGAGAAATGACCCGTTCTTAGCGACAAACACTTTGCCCTCGGATCTTAGATAGAAGGTGTACCCAACCGTCTCCTTTGGGTATCCTATGAAGACACATTTGTCCGCTTCGGGTTCGAGCTTTTCTGGCTGGAGCCTTTTGACATAAGCATCGCATCCCCAAACTTTAAGAAATGACAACTTCGGTTTCTTGCCAAACCAAAGTTCATACGGCGTCGTCCCAACGGACTTAGATGGTGCCCTATTTAAAGTGAATGTAGCTGTCTCTAACGCATAACCCCAAAATGATAGTGGCAAATCGGCAAGAGAGATCATAGAACGCACCATATCCAATAAGGTTCGATTATGACGTTCGGACACACCATTACGCTGTGGTGTTCTAGGTGGCGTTAACTATGAAACAATTCCACATTGTCTTAAGTGATTTCCAAACTCATAACTCAGATATTCTCCCCCTCGATCGGATCGTAGGAATTTAATCTTCTTGTTACGATGATTCTCAACTTCACTCTGAAAGTGCTTGAACTTTTCAAATGTTTCAGACTTATGCTTCATTAAGTAAATATACCCATATCTACTCAAGTCATCGGTGAAGGTGAGAAAGTAACGATATCCACCACACGCGTCAACACTCATCAGACCGCACACATCAGTATGTATGATTTCCAACAAGTCACTTGCCCGTTCCATTGTTTCAGAAAATGGGGTTTTGGTCATCTTGCCCATGAGGCATGGCTCGCATGTGTCAAGTGATTCAAAATCAAGTGACTCCAAAAGCCCATCAGCATGGAGTTTCTTCATGCGCTTTACACCAATATGACCTAAGCGGCAGTGCCACAAAAAAGTGGTACTATCATTATCAACTCTACATCTTTTGGCATCAATGTTATGAACATGTGTATCATCACTATCAAGATTTAATAAGAATAAACCCCTCAAAATGGGTGCATGACCATAAAAGATATTACCCATATAAACAGAACAACTATTATTCTATGATTTAAATGATAACCATCTCGCATTAAACAAGATCCAGATATAATGTTCATGCTCAACGCGGGCATTAAATAACAATTATTCAGGTTCATCACTAATCCCGATGGTAATCGAAGGGTGAGCGTGCCGACGGCGATCACATCAACCTTGGAACCATTTCCCATGCGCATCGTCACTTCATGCTTCGCCAACCTCCGTCTATTCTGTAGTTCCTGCTTTGAGTTGCAAATGTGAGCAACCGAACCGGTATCAAATACCCAGGCACTACAACGAGAGTTGGTAAGGTACACATTAATAACATGTATATCATATATACCTTTGTTGACGTTGTCCCCCTTCTTGTCGGCCAGATACTTGGGGCAGTTCCGCTTCCAGTGGCCAGTTCCCTTGCAATAGAAGCACCCAGTCTCCGGCTTAGGTCCAGCCTTGGGTTTCTTCACGGGAGGAGCAACTGTTTTGCCACCTTTCTTGAAGTTTCCCTTCTTTCCCTTGCCTTTCTTGAAACTAGTGGTTTTATTCACCATCAACACTTTGATGCTCCTTTTGGATGTCTGACTCTGTGACTTTTAGCATCGCGAACAGCTCGGCGACTGACTTGTTCATCCCTTACATGTTATAGTTCAACACAAAGCTCTTGTAGCTAGGTGGTAGCGATTGAAGAACTCTGTCAGTGACAGCCTTTGGCGGGAGGTCAACTCCCAACTTAGCCAGACGGTTGTAGTACCCAGACATTCTGAGTATGTGCTCACTGACAGACTCGTTCTCCTCCATATTGCATGCATAGAACTTATCGGAGGTCTCATACCTCTCGATCCAGGCATTCTTCTCAAAGATAAACTTCAACTCCTGGAACATCTCATATACTCCATGACATTCAAAACGCCTTTGAAGTCCCGGCGCTAAGCCATACAACATGGCGCACTGAACTATTGAGTAGTCATCAACACGCGACTGCCAGGCGTTCACAACGTCCACAGTCGCTGGAGGGGGTGGCGCACCAAGCGGTGCATCAAGGACATAAGACTTATGGGAAGCCGTGGGGATAATCCTCAGATTACGGGCCCAGTCCACAAAGTTACTTCCATCATCTTTCAGCTTAACTTTCTCTAGGAACGCATTGAAATTCAGGGGAGCTACTGCGCGAGCCATTGATCTACAACATAAATTTGCAAAGATAGCTTAGACTATTGTTAATGAGTTCAATTAATCATATTACCTAAGAACTCCCACTCAAATCAACATCCCTCCGGTTGTCCGAGTGCAACATGATCCAAATTCACCAACCCAAGTCCGATCATCACGTGAGATGAGGTGGTTCCAATGGTGAACATCTCCCCTGTTGATCATATCTACTATATGACTCATGTTCGACCTTTCGGTCTCTTGTGTTCCGAGGCCATGTCTATACATGCTAGGCTCGTCAAGTTTAACCCAAGTGTTCCGCATGTGCAAAACTGGCTTGCACCCATTGTATGTGAACGTAGAGTCTATCACACCCGATCATCACGTGGTGCTTCGAAACGACGAACTTTTGCAACAGTGCACACTTGGGGAGAACACAATTTTATCTTGAAATTTTAGTGAGGGATCACCTTATAATGCTACCGTCGTCCTAAGCAAAATAAGATGCATAAAAGGATTAACATCACATGCAAATCATAAGTGACATGATATGGCCATCAACTTGTGCTTTTGATCTCCATCTCCAAAGCACCGGCATGATCTCCATCATCACCGGCATGACACCATGATCTCCATCATCGTGTCGCCATCGGGGTTGTCACGCCAACTTCTACTACTATTGCTACCGCTTAGCGATAAAGTAAAGCATTACATAGCGCTTGATGATTGACACGCAGGTCATACAATAATTAAAGACAACCCTATGTCTCCTGCTGGTTGCCGTATGCATCGACATGCAAGTCGATATAAACTATTACAAACATGATCATCTCATACATCAAATATATCTCATGATGTCTTTGGCCATATCATATCACTACATACCCTGCAAAAACAAGTTAGACGTCCTCTAATTGTTGTTGCATGTTTTATGTGGCTGCTATGGGTATCTAGCAAGAACGATTCTTACCTATGCAAAGCCACAACGGTGATATGCAAGTTGCTATTTAACCTTCTACAAGGACCACCTTTGTTGAATCTGATTCAACTAAGGTGGGAGAGACAGACACCCGCCAGCCATCTTTATGTAACAAAGTCACATGTCTGTCGATGGAACCGGTCTCATGTACGTGGACATGTAAAGTTGGTCCGGGCCGCTTCATCCCACAATACCGCTGAATCAAGAAAATACCAAGGAAGGAAGCAATCTGAATATCAACGCCCACAAACTCCCTTATGTTCTACTCGTGATGTCATCTACGCATAGACCTAACTCTGATACCACTGTTGAGGAACGTTGCATGGGAAACAAAAAAGTTTCCTATGCTCACCAAGATCCAATCTAGGAGATGACCATCTACGAGAGGAGAGATTGAATCTACATACCCTTGTAGACCGAAAGCGTTAGCGTTGTAACGCGGTTGATGTAGTTGTACTCTTCATGATCCAATCGCGATCCAATCTGATCTAGTGCCGAACGAACGGCACCTCCGAGATTAGCACACGTTCATCTCGATGGCGTCCTCTCCTTCATGATCCAGCAAGAGAGGGGGAGGAGGTAGATGAGATCGGAACCAGCACGACGGTGAGGTGGTGGTGGTGGCAGCGGAAATCCGGCAGGGCTTCGCCAAGCACTGACGGAACGTGGAGGAGAAAGAGAGGGAGGGGCGGCCAAGGGTGGAAGTGTACTGCCCCGTGTGCCCCTCCCCACTATATATGGAGGAGGAAACTTGGAGGAGGAGGAATAGTACCATGTGAATAGTAATCCTCTTTCCCAAGTAATGCCTCTGATCTCCTATTTTAAAGGGATTTGATCTTATCACTTGGGACAGCCGCATGGGCCAAGTGGGGCTGCTGCGCCTGGCCCATGAAGGGCTGGTGCGCCCCTCCTTAGAGTCCATGTGTACCCTCCGTGGACTTCCGGACACCTCCGGAACCCTCCGGAACCTTTTAGAAGCTTCCTGGTACAATACCGAAAAAAACGAACTTTTTCCGGAACCCAAAATATGACTTCCCATATATAAATCTTTACCTCCGGACCATTCCGGAGCTCCTCGTGATATCCTGGATCCCATCCAGGACTCCAAACAACTTTTGGACTTTCCACTTTTAATATCTCATTACTACCCTAGCGCTACCAAACGTTAAGCGTGCGACCCTACGGGTTCGGGAACATGCAGACATGACCGAGACTCCTCTCCGATCAATAATCAATAGTAGGACCTGGATGCCCATATTGATTCCCACATATTGAACGAAGATCTTTATCGGTTGAACCACGATGTCAAGGATTCAATCAATCCCGTATGCAATTCCCTTTGTCCAGCGATATGTTACTTGCTCGAGATTCGATCGTCGATATCTCCATACCTAGTTCAATCTCCTTACCGGCAAGTCTCTTTACTCGTTCCGTAATACAAGATCCCGTGACCAACTCATTGGTCACATTGCTTGAAAGCTCATTGTGATGTTGTATTACCGAGTGGGCCCTGAGATACCTCTCCGTCGTACGGAATGACAAATCCCAGTCTCGATCCATGCCAACTCAACAGACGCCCTCGGAGATACCTGTAGAGCATCTTTATAGTCACCCAGTTACGTTGCGACATTTGATACACACAAGGTACTCCTCCGGTGTCAGTGAGTTGCATGATCTCATGGTCATAGGAACAGATACTTGACATGCAGAAAATGATAGCAATAAACTTGACACGATCATATGCTACGTTCATAGTTTGGGTCTTGTCCATCACATTATTCTCCTAATGATGTGATCCCGTTATCAAATGACAACTCATGTCTATGACCTGGAAACCATGGCCATCTTTGATCAATGAGCTAGTCCGGTAGAGGCTCACTAGGGACACGTTGTTTGCCTATGTACCCATACATGTATTTGAGTTTCCAATCAATACAATTATAACATGGATAATAAACGATTATCATGAACAAGGAAATATAGTAATAACCATTTTATTATTGCCTCTAGGGCATATTTCCAACACTATCCCCGCTGCGGCCACGAGCGGCGGCGGAAACGAGGGACGGCGACAGCATGGTGACCCTGAACGGCTCGAGCAGTGCGGCCACTATGTGCGCCCCGTTCGGGGAAAAGAGCGAGGTGGTAAGGTACATGGTTTCTCCCTGCCCCCCACCGCTTTCACTTGTCGATGATTGAGCCACCCTAGGTTTTAGCGTCGTCAATGTCGATGAGCCCACGTGAAACTCGGTTTAGCATTCGCCATGCTAAGGGAGAATCCTGAGTATAGCGCCGGTGCAAATCCGTTGATTGATGCCCCAGCAAGCACGCTCCAGGAGGGTCGTCCACATCAGCGTGACCTTTGTGCCAACCGCCGTAAGATTGTCAAAAGTGTAAGTGGAAGGAGGGCAAAACCATCCCAACCTTACGCCGAGTTCTACCACCCGCAAGAGATTTGCGGCCCCCTCCGGCTCTTGCCGAGGGACCGATAGTGGCACGCAAAGGGCCATCCGCCCAAGATATGCGAACGCGGCAAGAGACCGCAACCAAGAAGGGAGAAAAGCGTGAGCAAAAAGCTAAGTTCACGTGATCATTGCTCTTTTATAGATCCAGAATTCGCATTTGCTTATCCCCCAGATACCAATGTTCTTTCGTATGGTCAAGCCTTTTGTGTGGCTGCACCTTAATGGGTTTGCCTACGCCCTCGCTCTGTTCCGAGCCTGCTCACGGAGCGGGTGGCAGCATCAAGGGCTCCTAAAGGAAAAGCCTGCCGGGACGTACTTTTGCCAGCCAAACGCTAAGGACCAGTTCCTCGCAGCAATCGCGGCAGTATGCTACCGGCAGGCAGCCAAAACACAAAAAGAAACTAACCATATGAACTTCCATGGATAAAACGCAAGGGGGATAGCATGTGTTCAGAATTAATTAGTACACCAGTTCAGCGCAAGCAAAAGAAGTACGACATCTAAACACAGGACATGCATAATGTTTTGTTACAGGATGGAGAAACGGGTGCGAATGAGCCGCACCTCTCCGTGTTTTTCCCCTTTATGGGAGCAAACGTTGGGGAGAGGGGTGGTTCATCGCTACTTTCCCTCAAAAAGTTACCATTTTTGACATTAACTGCTACAGTCCCACGACCCCACGGCCTGCGGTAATTACGCGGAGTTGACGTTGGATTGACTGGTCATCATAGCAAATTGTTGCACGCGCAGCATATATTCAACACGTGTCCGTGCACCATTTTGGGGCCTAACCCAACGTGCCCAGCAACACGTATGGTTCAGGCCCGGGGGCTTATGTCAGGGTACACAAACAGGGGTGTATGTTTCCCCCTGACTTGTGCCCGGACAGGCAGATCTCTGGTGCGACAGCAACAGAGCAAACTGCACCAAACATTCAAGACAAGGCCAAGCAGAAGAGATGGCTCTTTGAGAAATCAAAGGGCGGGTCAAGAAGACCAAGACCAACCAAACAAGCGAGGTATCACTAAGGAAAAACCTCCCTTGCCGGGCAGGCGAGCCTGGCTGAATGGCACGGCAAGGCTTGCCGGGCTACGCCACGATGTGACACTAAGCGGTGCATTTAATGCGCCCTGACCTGTCCGCAGAGTTAGGTATGATAGCACTGTGGCTATCTAATCGTTGGATAAATGACTGTTTTGCCATTGTGGTAACCTCTTAACCTATAAAAGGAGGGTTGTGGCTACCTTAGAAAGGATTCAGACCCTTGTACGCTCGTACGCGAGTAGCTGCTCCCGCCCCGAGGCGACCTTTCCATGCTAGAGTGCGTCATCTCCACCACGGTGCTTCCATCAATCCACCGAAGTAGGAGTAGGGTTTTACGCCTTGCGGCAGCCCAAACCTGGGTAAAAATACCCGTGTCATCGCTGCCGTGCTGCTCTGTGCTTTCCGCTCTTTGTGCAATGCGCTCTTCCCCCTTGCTGAACCACAAGGGGCCGATGGCCCCATAGGTGGCCATGTGATACCATGACACAGCGGTAGTACCGCTGGGCTGGAGTGACAGTACCGCTGATAACCACAAGTGGTAGTACCGTTGTTCCACAACGGTAGTACCACCCATGGCCACCAACGGTAGTACGGCTCCGGTTCCACGCTGGTACCGCCTCGACTCAAGACCTGCGTGTCTCGTGTCGGGTTCAACAGCAGTAGCAGCGGCAGTCGGAGTGGTAGTATTGCTCGCAAGCGGTAGTACCGCACCTACCACCGCTGCTAGTGCCGTCCGGGCTCTCGCTCTAGTGTCCATTCCACCTCTGAGGCCTCTGCTCTGTGTCACTGCAGTAGTACCGCTGCGGCCAACGGTAGTACCGCTCCCCTGAGCGGTAGTACCGCTCAGTGCGGGCTGAAGAGGGGATAACAGTTGGATTGTTTCCCCCACTATAAAAGGGGGTCTTCTTCCCCAAGAAGACTCACCTCTTTTCTCCCAAGCTCCATTGTTGCTCCAAAGCTCATTTTCGCCCGATCACTCTCCCTAGCCAATCAAACTTGTTGATTTTCTAGGGATTGGTTGAGAAGACCCCGATCTACACTTCCACCAAGAGAAATTTGATTCCCCCCACTAATCCCTTGCGGATCTTGTTACTCTTGGGTGTTTGAGCACCCTAGATGGTTGAGGTCACCTCGGAGCCACATTCCATTATGGTGAAGCTCCGTGGTATCGTTGGGAGCCTCCAATGTGGAGATTGCCCCAACCTTGTTTGTAAAGGTTCGGTCGCCGCCTTCAAGGGCACCACTAGTGGAATCACGGCATCTCGCATTGTGTGAGGGCGTGAGGAGAATACGGTGGCCCTAGTGGCTTCTTGGGGATCATTGTGCATCCACACCGCTCCAATGGAGACGTACTTCCCCCAAAGGGAAGGAACTTCGGTAACACATCCTCGTCTCCACCGGCTCCACTTGTGGTTATCTCTTCCCTTTACTTTGTGCAAGCTATTGTTGTGTTGTATCTCTTGCTTGCACTTGTTGTTGTAGTTGTTTGCATCACATAGGTTGCTCACCTAGTTGCACATCTAGACAACCTATTTGTTGCTAAACCTAATTTGTTAAGAAAAGCTAAAAATTGGTAGTTGCCTATTCACCCCCCCCCCTCTCGTCAACCATATCGATCCTTTCACCATATCATGCTCTCTTTGGGTGGTTGGCTTACGCTTGTTTCATGTCCCAGCCCTGCTATGTTTATCTCAAGATCAAGATGCCTGGGCCAGAAGGAACTATCATAGTTGATGGTGACAAGAGGATTGCTCATGAGTGTGAAGAGGGGGACGCAGCTTATGATGACTCGGCCTGCACAGCAGAGGAGTTGAACTTTTATACATCCGATGTTGACCCGGCCGACATGACCCCCCTGAAGAAACTAACCACAGAATCTGATCCCCTGCTCAAGTTTAAGTCGGCCGAAGACACGAAACATGTTGATTTCACCCCTGGCTATTCATCCCAACAGTTCACTATTGGGACTGGTATGGATCCCAAATAGGAAAGCGCGCTCATCAAGTTCATCCGTGAGAATCAGGACATCTTCGCATGGAAACCTTCTGACATGCCTGGTGTACTGAGAGAATACGCTGAGCACCACCTCAGCGTTGATCCTAAGATGAAACCAGTCTGGCAGTACCTCCATCGTTTTAACGAGGAGAGATGAAAAGCTATTGGTGAAGAAGTAGCTCGACTCCTTGCAGCCAGGTTTATCGTTGAAGTTTTTCACCCAGAGTGGTTGGCAAATCCAGTGCTTGTGTTGAAGAAAAACGGGACTTGGCGAATGTGTGTTGATTACAGACCTTAACAAGGCTTGCCCTAAGGATCCGTTTGCTCTTCCTCGCATTGATCAGATCATCGATTCAACAGCTGGTTGTGAGAGTTTATGTTTCCTGGATGCTTACTTCGGCTATCATCAGATAAAGATGGTTTTTGAGGATCAGGAGAAGACGGCCTTCATCACACCCTTTGGGGCTTTTTGCTATGTCTCTATGCCTTTTGGGCTTAAGAGCGCGGGAGCTACTTATCAGCGCTGTGTACATAATTGTTTTCACAATCAGATCAGGCGCAATGTTCATGCTTATGTTGATGATATTGTGGTCAAATCTCAAAAGAAGGAAACGTTGCTGGATGACCTCAAGGAAACCTTTGATAATCTTCGGGTTTACAAGATGATGCTTAACCCGGCCAAATGCGTGTTCGGCATTCCTGCAGGCAAATTGCTAGGTTTTCTGGTGTCTGAGAGGGGCATTGAAGCTAATTCGAAGAAAATCAAGGTGGTGACCTCCCTTGCTAAGCCGGCCAACATCAACGATGTCCAGCGTATGGCAGGTCGAATCACCGCATTGATCCAGTTCATAAGCCGCCTTGGAGAGAAGGTGAGTCCTTTATATCAGATGTTGAAGAAGACTGACAATTGTTTGGATTGACACTGCAGATGAAGCTTTCGAAGCCTTCAAGAAGCAGTTGGCCGAGCCGCCCATCCTGGCTGCTCCTATTGACAAAGCGCCTATGCTCGTGTACATCTCCGCTAATAACAAAGCGGTGGGTGTTGCAGTTGTCGTGGAGCGTAAGGAGGCTGGGAAGGAATATCCAGTCCAAAGGCCGGTTTATTATGTCAGTGAAGTTTTGACAGAATCCAAGCAGAGATATCCACATTGGCAGAAATTGGTATTTGGTGTCTTCATGGCTAGTCGTAAGTTACTATTTTCAGGAGCACCCCATCACTATGGTAAGCTCAGCCCCTTTGGGAGACATCATCCAGAACAGGGAAGCTACATGTCAGGTTGCTAAGTGGGTGATCGAGCTTGGGCCCCATCTGAAATATGTGCCCCGGACAGCTATCAAGTCTCGGGCATTAGTGGATTTCATCAACGATTGGACTGAACTTCAAGTTCCTGAGGAGAAGCCAGATAACACGTATTGGACAATTCACTTTGATGGTTCCAGTCAATTGGATGGCTCGGGGGCTGGAGTCATCCTATCTTCCCCATGAGGTGATAAATTTTGCTATGTTCTGAAGATCATGTTTCCCTATACTAACAATGCAGTTGAGTATGAAGCCCTCCTTCACGGTCTCCGTATGGCTAAGGAGATGAATCTTAGCCGGGTCAGATGCCTAGGTGACTCTGATCTGGTCGCTCAGCAAGTCTCTGGAACGTGGGACTCGAAGGATCCCCTCATGGCGGCTTACCGGCAAGCAGTGACTAACGTCGCGGGACATTTCAAAAGATATCAGGTGGACCACATAGATCGGCGGCTCAATGAGGTGGCTGATGCTTTGTCACGACTTGGCTCTCAGCGTAAGCCGGTCCCTTCGAATGTATTCCTTGATGTACTCCATAATCCTTCCGTCAAATTGCCGTCAGGGGAAGATCTCGCTATACCTGACCCGGAGGCGCAGTTGGTGGCGGCTCTTCGTGCCATCCAGATTGGACGGTTCCTTATCTGGCTTATTTAACTTGAGACGAGCTCCCTGAGGATGAACTCATTGCTCGTCAGATCATCCTACGCTCCAAGTGTATGACTATTTTCCAAGGCGAGTTGCACAGAAGAAGCATCACCAGTGTTTTTCAACGATGTGTTTCCCCTGATGAAGGCCGAGAAATCCTCAATGAGATTGACTCTGGTGATTGTGGTCATCATGCCGGCTCAAGATCCCTGGTAATGAAGGCTTTTCGACATGGTTTTTATTAGCTCATGGCTCATGTAGATGCTGAGGATATCGTGCGCAAGTGAGACAGATGTTAGAAGTTTGCCCGTCAGGCTCATGTTCGGCTCAAGAACTCCGAATGATTCCCATCACTTGGCAATTTGCAGTCTGGGGCCTTGATATGGTTGGTCCATTCAAACGATGTAAGGATAAGAAGACCCACCTTTTGGTTGTTGTTGATAAATTCACCAAGTAGGTTGAAGTAGAGCCGGTCAGCAATTGTGATGCAGCCACACCAGTCAAATTCCTGAAAAGGTTGATTTTTCGCTTTGGTTATCCACATAGCATCATCACTGATAATGGCACTAATCTGTCTAAGGGAGCAATGAAGCCGTTTTGTCAATGTGAACACATCCGACTCGACGTGGCCTCCGTGGAGCACCCTCAGTCCAACTACCAGACAGAATGTGCCAACCAGGAGATTTTACGGGGCATCAAGCCAAGACTCATGGTTCCTCTTGAGCGTACCCCGAGTTGTTGGGTTGAGGAGCTCCCTTTTATCCTTTGGAGCATACGAACCACCCCCAACAGATCGACAGGCTATACACCTTTTTTGTGGTCTATGGTGTAGAAGCTGTGTTACCCAGCGATATTCATCATGATTCCCCCAGAGTTGCAGTTTATGTTGAAGCAGATAATGAGCACGCTCGACAAGACTCCTTGCATGCTCTGGAAGAGGAACGAGACTTTGCTGCAGCACGATCAGCAATCTATCAACAAGACCTACGTTGCTATCATAGTCGTAGAGTTCGCAGCCATACTTTCCAGGAGGGCGACTTAGTGCTCCGGTTGATCCAAGAACAAGCGGCATGCATAAGCTTTCACCTCCCTGGGAAGGGCCTTTTGTCATCAGCAAGAATCTCAACAACGGGTCATATTACCTGATTGACATACGTGAGCATAAAAAGTTACGTACATCTGAAGAGGAGACCAACAGGCCTTGGAATATTGCTCATCTTTGACCCTATTATACTTAGAGCCACTGGCTCCAGCTTATTGTACATACCTCTATATATATTTTTCTGATCACTATAATAAAGCCGGCATCCCTGAAACTCGGGGCCTCTGTCGTTTCATCTCAAATATTGTGCATGAATCTTTATTGTTTGATTGTTGTTCACTTGGGGGCTTCCAACTCATCGACTTTAGCTATTAACATCCCTCTTGACCCGGCATATGCCATTATATATCTTGGTTAAACCTGCTTGTATGCTCGATGCTGCTTTGTCAAGGTGACCCAGCGTACTCTTGACAGTCAATCTATTATGACCCTAAACTTGTCAAAGTTAAACGCTGACTTATGTCACGTGAGAGCCGGCTTACAGAAAGCTAGGATAAACCATGGGCTATAACGCCAGCTTCATTGAAGCAAGGCTCGAGCCTTGAAAGCCGGTCTTTTTTGTTGTGCCTCGAAAGCCGGCTTAACATTATCTATTTATACCTTTCAATTTTATTCTGTTTCAGGACCCTTTAATCCTAGATCACTTATTACATCGACCACGAGTCGCTGGATCAACAATACATCATCTGTTTTGATCAAGATTGAGCTTATCTCGATAAGAGTCGCCGGGTCAATAGTACATCGGGATATTTTGATCAAAGTTTATAACAACTAGAGTCTTCGGGTCATACATATATGATTCAGGTTCTCATTCAACTGATGGTTCATTCTTTGCAGAGCAGGAAAATACTACGAGTATTACAGGCAATTGATGGGTTACAAACCGCACCGGCTCACGTTCTTCCACAAAATCTCCTCAAAAGTATCAAGTGCACGATGGCACCACCGACAAAGCAAGTATTTTTCTCGCCCTATTACAAGCCTCAAGGTGGCTGAATATTATAAAGTTTTTCAAATAGAGCTACTCATTCAAGCTGGCTTGACAGCTCTCTGCGATATCTTCGTGTTGTTCTTCTGCATCAATCGTCGTTATGTCACCTTGCGCCGGCTCATCCTGCCCGGTCTGGAGATCTCTTGGTTTCCACTAGATAGCGGACAATTTTTGAAAAACTGAGTCTTCGGTGATAATAGCGGACGGGTTGACGTCAGGGGCGAAAGTTTGCTTACGACATGGTAGAGTAAGCACAAAGGATTTGTACTCTGGCGGGTTGATATGCTTGTTGTGTTCCGAGTAGCCGGGTTGATATTTCACCAAGTTCAGCTCCTCCACCATTTGAGTCGCCGCCACCCGGGTCTCCTTCACGCAACATGGAAAATCCTCTGGAGAGAACTCTGTGCCATCAACATTGGATTGATGAAACCCGCCTGTCATTTCAGTAGGATCTATCTCAGGGAAAAAAAGCCTTGGCTCGAGCAAGAACCATGCCAGTTCCTGCACGAGCCGCCGATTTCGTTAACTCCTGAATTCTTTCAGGGACGGTTGATAACTCATTGAGCATATCTTTCATCCTCAGAGGGGGGTAGCAGCATCTTTCACTGCCATGATTGCATACATGCCGCTAGTGTATAATTGCTCAATATATGTATATACGGCTTTCAACTTCACTAGTGGCAGTTGGATGGCATTGTCATTTCTTCTACCTGCAGGACAAGACAAATCTCAACAAGCCAGCTACAAAGTTAACCCGGAAATTGACTATTATTATATTACTTACCAAAGATAGTGTCGGTGTACTAGAATAGGGGTACCCTAGTACCCCGTACTTGTGCACGGGCAGTAGTAGCATCCCGCGGCCAGGCTTGCGGGAGGACAGCCAGAGAGAAGCTCAAGATTATTAAGCCATTCAAGAACAAAGTATACAAAGCAAGAGTTAAGGCCCCGGCAAGAGGAGCTTGCCGGGAGGGACAGCTGAGGCCCAGCCTGGGCATTGCTGAAGCAGAGTACTTGCCGCGGCAAGGTACTTGCCCCGGCAAGTCATTGGCTGCGGCAAGGTATTGGCTGCGGCAAGATAGCGGCTGCGGCAAGGTACTTGCCCCGGCAAGTTACCTTGCACGGCAAACTATGGGTTGCGCCAAGCTGTCAGGTGCGGCAAGGTCTTGCCGCGGCAAGCGTTACTCTACCACTGTGCTACTATGCTGCTCCGGTGCCTCTGCCAGCATGGCGCTCTGGGTCCTTCCAAGCGTGCGTGGCAGGGCACTGTGTAGACGGCGGTGCACTGTAGATAGCGGTGCAGCAGCAGGTGGGATAGGCTTTTCCCACGTCCACGACGTCCGGGTACATGTATGTGGACAGCAAAGGCATGGGCATTTAATGCCCTTGTCCCCTGCCGTCAGTGGTAGGTAGGACATGTCATCCTGGTAATAGTGGCCTTACTGTAGCAACTTTCCACCTCTACCTTTACTGTTTGCCACCTGTTGGAGACCCCTTTGTGCGTATAAAAGGAGGCCCATAGGCAACGTGAAAGGAGGAGGAACTGAAAAAGGGAGAACTCCAGTATTGTACGCAGCTACTCGATACTGTAGCGCTCCTGGAGCTAGAACAATCATACAGATAATAAACCAAAAAAAGCAGGAGTAGGGTTTTACGCATCCGTGCGGCCCGAACCTGGGTAAATCTCTCTCGTGCACTGTCGTGTTCTTCGCTAGATTTGCTCTTCGCGCGACCGTCTCTCCCTGCCGAACGTAAAGGGGTCCTTCTCTGGGTCCCATAGGTGATCGCGGATTCGTCCCCGACATCTTTGGCGCGCCAGGTAGGGGATCTGATAGTTGTGTGAACCTAATCTAGCGATTTGCGCGCTAGTTTTTGGGCCATTCTCCGTCTTATGGCTCCAAAAAAGAAGACTTCAGCCATCGGTGCATCCACGTCCAACCCGCCTGCTCCCGTGCAGGAGGGTGCCGACGTGATTGCGGCTGCTGGGGGGACTGGAGAGCGAGAGCTCCTATTACCTCCACCTGTCCAAAACCAGGCCAGCAACACCAATCTTGGCGCTGCTAGGTCTGGGAACGCAGCGCTGCTCGCTGCTGCTGGCCCTGCAAGCTCCAGAAACGGTGCTGCGCGTTCTGGAACGCCTGCGCCGGTTCAGACGCCGCGGCCTTCGCAAGAAGCCCGTGACAGGCAGCGTCCTGACGCCCCAGGTGCTAGGCGCTCCCTGGATAATGAACTTGCGCATCAATCTCGAGATGCGCAGGGTCACCATACGCAACAACACGTTGGCGGGGTCGAGGCGCGGTCGCCTGGGCGTGGAGATGCTCCTTCTAACACCGTTAGGAGTAAGAGCATCCCACAGTCCTCACGCCACTCGATACCTCCCTCACCAGCAGAAGCGTTGGCGCGTGCGCAGCTGCTCCTGAACTTCCCTCCACCAGCAGATAAGCTTGACGAGTGGAGGGCAACCATTCAGAGCCTTCTCAGCTTCGCTGATGCCGACCCAGTGCACGCGGCCGACAAGAGAACTGGTGACGATGCTGTCACCAACAAGAACGGCGAGGGGGCAACAACCGTACACTCCCCACCCAGACGGCCTCGGTCGCCGACACGTCGAAACGACGCCCGTGGCGATGATTCCACGGCGTCGTCTGACCCGCGAGCTCGTCGTGACCAGCGCCTCGTTCTTCAGGAACGCAGAGGAGAAGACGCTCGTACCACTATCGAGCGAAGGAGAGAAGCGCATCGTCAGTCTGACAGACGCGCAGGGCCCGCTGTTGACATGCATGCGCCAGGGGATCCTGGCGACTTGCCGTACGCGGTAAGTTGTCCAGCGTTCACCCGTGAGCTGCGGCAGGTCCAGTGGCCCAATCGCAAGGCTTTCAAGCCTGACGTGCCGGAGAAGTATGATGGCAAGACACACCCGTCGGAGTTCCTCAGCATTTACACCATTGCGGTGCAAGCTGCCGGGGGACGAGACGACAAGATTCTTGCTAACTACTTCCCGCTCGTGTTAAAGCGCAACGTCGTCTCATGGCTCATGCACTTGCCGGAGAACTCCATTTCTTCATGGGCGGACCTGTGCCATCAGTTTGTTGGTGCCTTTACTGGCGGTCATCAACCTCATGGCCAGGAGAGTGATCTTCATCTCATCCCCCAGAAGGAAGGAGAGCCCCTGCGCAAATACATTCAAAGGTTCAGCCGCGTACAGTACAACATCCCAGATGTTCACCCCGCTGCGGTTATTAGCGCGTTCCATCGGAACGTGCGTAACCGTAAGATGCGGGAGGAAATGGCGATGACCAAGGTCAGAGACATTGGCCAGCTATATGCTCTCGCCGACAAGTGTGCGCGCGCTGAAGAGGGAAGGAAACTTCCCGGTGAAGGTGTTGGCGCAGGGGGGAGCTCTGACAGCGAAGGTACCGCCCCGGCAAAGAAGGGCCGGCGGCGGAACAACAGGAAGAAAAAGGGCAGAGCTGTGCTTGCCGTCGAGCAGTCCAGCGGCAACGGCAGCGCCGACAAGGCCAAAGTCGAGGGCTCCGGCAAGGAGATTGCTGCGTGCGCCAACTGTCAGGCCTTGGCGGCTGCCGACAAGCAGGACGGCTCCGACAAGCAATATTGCAAGATCCACCGCACCAAGGGGCACGATCTCCAGAACTGTCGACGAGTCGAGCAGCTTGTCGAACAGCAAAAAGCTGAGTATGAGAGGCGCGACAAGGAGAAGGCCCCAGAAGGTGCTGGCGGGTCCGGCAAGAAGCGCACTGCCCGAGGAGGGCGTCGCGGCAAGGCCAAGCAGCAGCAGAGAGACAGGCCTCCTCGTGGCCGCGACAAAGATGATGATGATGATGATCTAGATGATGAAGAATCCAGTGAACACGAATTTCAGAAAGCCGCAGAAGTCTTGTGTGTTGACGGTGGTGCTTCGTTGCATTCTTCTCACCACCAACTTAAACAGTGGGCGCGAGAGATCAATGCGGCGGAACCATCTGTTGACGCCAGAAAGCTTCTGAAGTGGTCCGACACGCCTATCGTCTTTGACATTGAGGACCACCCTGACCGCACAACGGCGGTCGGGTGCTTGCCGATGTTGGTTTCACCAACGATACGCAACCTCAAGGTCACGAAGATGTTAGTTGACGGTGGGGCCGGCTTGAATCTAATTTCGTCCGCTGTGCTCCGGAAACTTCAAATCTCTGACGGCGAGCTTGAGGAAACTGGTACTTTCCAAGGAGTCAATCCAGGAAGGAGCAAGCCGAAAGGGAAGATCACGCTGCCAGTGACATTTGGCGGCGAGCTGAACTACCGGACCGAGAAGGTCACCTTTGATGTTGCCGATATTCCATTGCCTTATAATGGGATACTTGGCCGTCCAGCGCTCGCCAAGTTCATGGCAGCCTCTCATTATGCCTACAACGTGTTGAAGATGCCAGGTCCAGTAGGTGTTATCACAGTTCCCTGCGACAAGAAGGATGCGCTTATTTGCGCCGACAAGATCTACCGGGAAGCAGCTGCCGCAACTGCCGCCAAGGCACTTGCAGCTGAAGCTCTCGGGCGGGAGAACAAGAGGAAGTCCGGCAAGAGCTCTTGTGCCCACTCCGGCAAGCGCACCTCTTCGGAGTGCTGCGCTGCCGTCGAGGACGCACCAGAGAGCTCCACCGGCAAGTGTAAGAAGAACAAAGCCGCTCCGCCGGCGACAAAGAAGGTGCCCGCCAAGGAGGATGGCACTGGTGGTTCCTTCACCATCAGTGCCACACTTGACAACAAATAGGAAAACGCGCTCGTTGCTTTCCTGCGGGCGAATGTCGACGTATTTGCATGGCAACCGTCCGACATCCCCGGTGTTCCCAGGAAAGTAATTGAGCACCACCTTGCCGTTTGTCCCCACGCGAGGCCCGTCAAACAGAAAGCCAGAAAGCAAGCTGTGGAGCGGCAAGAGTTTATTGCGGAAGAAATCAACAAGTTGGAAGCAGCAGGCCTCGTTAGAGGAGTGCTCCATCCTACGTGGTTGGCCAATCCGGTTGTCGTGCGCAAAGCGAATGGAAAATGGAGGCTTTGTATTGATTTCACTGATGTCAATAAAGCTTGTCCCAAAGACCCATTTCCTTTGCCCCGCATAGACCAGATTGTTGACTCCACGGCAGGATGTGATTTGCTTTCATTTCTTGACGCATATTCAGGGTATCATCAAATCTTCATGGCTGAGGAAGATGAGGAAAAGACCGCATTTATCACACCCTATGGCACATACTGTTTCGTACGTATGCCATTTGGTTTGAAAAATGCTGGTTCGACATTTGCAAGAGCCGTCCAGATTGCTTTTGAGCCTCAGCTGCACAGAAATGTGGAAGCCTATATGGATGATATAGTGGTCAAAAGCAAAGACAGGGCTACTTTGGTTCAAGATCTAGAAGAAACTTTTGTAAATCTGCGCAAGATCAACCTGAAGCTCAACCCCGAGAAGTGCGTGTTTGGAGTTCCCTCCGGCAAGCTTCTCGGGTTCTTTGTGTCTCAACGTGGAATTGAAGCCAATCCTGACAAGATCAAAGCCATTGAGCAAATTGAAGCACCGAAGCGCATCAAGGATGTACGACGACTTGCCGGCTGTGTTGCTGCCCTCAGTAGGTTTATCTCCAAGTCAGCTGAGCGCGCCCTACCATTTTTCAAAATCTTAAAAAAGGCAGGTCCATTGAAATGGACTCCGGAGGCGGAGGCGGCGCTGCAAGACTTGAAGAGATACCTCTCCTCTCCTCCAATACTTGTCGCGCCTAAACCACAAGAGAAGTTGTTGCTGTATCTAGCGGCAACCAATCAAGTGGTTAGTGCTGCGCTGGTAGCGGAGAGAGAGGTGGATGAGGAGGCAGTAACTGCGGCAAGCACGACCAGCGACAAGCTGGGGGCAACAAGTTTTGCTGCCGACAAGGATTCGTCTGCGCAGTCAGGCGAAGTGATACAAAAGAAGAAAATGGTGCAGCGCCCGGTCTACTTTGTGAGCTCTCTTCTGCAGGGAGCTAGGTCAAGGTATTCTGGTGTGCAGAAGCTGCTTTTCGGCCTTCTCATGGCCTCGAGAAAGCTGCGCCATTACTTTCAAGCACATGAAGTTACCGTCGTCACTCGCTTCCCGCTGAAAAGGATTTTGCAAAATCCAGAAGCGACGGGCAGGATTGTCGAGTGGGCTTTGGAGTTGTCGAGCTTTGGTCTCAAGTTTGAGAGTACATCAACCATACAGAGCCGAGTTTTGGCAGAGTTTGTCGCAGAATGAACACCAACGCCAGACGAAGAAATCCCAGAGATGACTCTCCCCGGCAAGGAGACAAGCAAAGAGTGGCTTATGTACTTTGATGGTGCCTTTTCGCTGCAAGGCGCCGGTGCTGGCGTACTGCTTGTCGCACCCACCGGAGAGCACCTCAAGTACGTGGTCCAAATGCACTTTCCCAAGGAACAGGCGACGAACAATACTGCAGAATATGAGGGGTTGCTTGCCGGTCTCAGGATCGCGGCAGACCTTGGGATCAAGAAGCTTATTGTCAGGGGAGATTCGCAGCTTGTCGTCAGGCAAGTGAACAAGAACTACCAATGCCCATTGATGGAAGCTTATGTAGATGAGGTGAGGAAGTTGGAAGAACGCTTTGACGGCCTACAAATGGAGCACGTCCCACGTGCTGAGAATGACATTGCCGATGGTTTGTCAAAGCGCGCCGCACTCAAATTGCCTGTGGAGCCAGGCACTTTTGTGCTCCAACTAACTCAGCCATCCGTGACGCCATCAGTAGGGCAAGGCAGGAAGAGGAAGTTGGCTTCTAGCGACTACTTCCCGGCAGAGCTCCCCGAAGCCGCCGGCAAGAAGGCTGCCAAAGCCAGCGCCAAAGATTCAGAGGGGCAACTTGCTCCGACAAGGCCTCACGCTCTTGTCGTTGAAGCGGGTGCTCCTAGGCTAGAGGAAAAGGGGCAACTTGCTCCGACAAGACTTCAGGTCCTTGTCGTTGAAGCAGGCGCTCCTGATCGAAGCGCTGAGGAGCAAGATGCTCCGACGAGGCCTTCGGCTTCCGTCGTTGAAGCAACTGCTCCCGACAAGCTTGTTGAAGGACAGCACGCTCCAGCAGGGCCCCAGGCTCTTGTCGTTGAGGCGGCTGTTCCCGCCAAGCTCGTCGGGGAACGGCAGGCTCTGGTAGAGCGACGAGCTCTTCCCGTAGGGCCTGATGTTCCCGCAGCAGAAGAAATGCCTTTAGTCCTCGTTGTCGAGCCACAGGCTCCAGCGTGGGCGCAACAGATCGTCCGTTTCCTTCAGACAGGAGAACTTCCCGAAGAGCAGGAAGAAGCGGAGAAAGTAGCCCGATGGTCCAATATGTATCAATTTGTCGATGACATGCTGTGCAGAAAAAGACCAAACGGTGTGAAATTGAAGTGTATTCCCCGGGAAGAAGGACAGGAGCTGTTGGCGGAGATTCATGGAGGCATATGTGGTCACCACATAGGGTCAAGAGCCCTTGTTGGAAAGGCTTTCCGGCAAGGTTTCTTTTGGCCCACCGCCCTCCAGGATGCAACTGCACTAGTAACCGAGTGTGAAGCGTGCCAGTTTCATTCCAAGCAGATTCATCAGCCAGCTCAAGCTCTCCAGACAATCCCTCTCTCCTGGCCATTTTCGGCCTGGGGGCTCGACATCCTCGGCCCCTTTCCCCGTGCCACCGGGGGCTTCGAGTACTTGTATGTGGCCATCGACAAGTTTACGAAGTGGCCAGAAGTGGAAGCAGTGAGGAAGGTGACAGCACAATCAGCCATCAAGTTCTTCAAGGGAATTGTTTGTCGCTTTGGTGTTCCTAACAGGATCATCACCGACAACGGTACCCAGTTCACGAGCCACGCCTTCATGCAGTATGTCGAAGACCTTGGCGCCAAGGTCTGTTTCGCTTCTGTTGCTCACCCCCGAAGCAACGGTCAAGCTGAAAGGGCAAATGCTGAAGTGCTGCATGGGCTCAAGACGAGAACTTTCGACAGGCTGCGCAAGTGCGGCAAAAACTGGATCGAGGAGCTGCCAGTGGTTCTTTGGTTGATCAGGACGACGCCAAATCGAGCTACTGGCCAGACGCCTTTTGCTCTAGTTTATGGAGCAGAGGCAGTTCTCCCCACGGAACTCGTATACGGGTCACCTCGAGTGCTCGCTTATGATGAGCTTGAGCAAGAGCAACTGCGGCAAGATGACGCTGTGCTCCTCGACGAGGATCGTCTTCAGGCTGCTGTGAGAGCTGCTCGCTACCAGCAAGCTTTGCGTCGCTACCATAGCCGCAAAGTTAATGCCAGAAGTCTCGAGGAAGGCGACCTTGTTCTTCGGCGCGTTCAGTCGGCCAAGAATTCAAACAAGTTGACGCCAAAGTGGGAAGGCCCTTATCGGGTGAAACGGGTCACCAGGCCCGGCGCTGTCCGCCTGGAGACCGGGGATGGCATTCCAGTGATCAATTCCTGGAACATTGAGCATCTCCGTAAGTTTTTTCCATAAGGCGCGGTTGCCGGGCCCTTCCCCGGCAACCACCTTTTGTACAAGTCTTGCCGCTGTTGCATGTAATCCTTTGTACAAAGCCAGGCGCAGACCCTGTGCATACATAAAGCTTTTGTATTTCGCAGTTTTTGACGATTTCATGTTTACTTTTATTTTGCATGATTATCTGACATACTGTGCAGTACAGCCTCCCCGGTAAGCATTAACGAGCCGCCAAGCTCCTATATCTTTATTTTCTCTTCTTTCTTTTTCTCAAAAAGACAGAAGCTTCCCTCGCGCACAAGTTTGCCGGGAGGGATGGGATAATGATATGGACCAGGCGTCGTTCAAAGAAACTTTGCCTTGCCGGGTAGAAGGCAGCGGCAAGCAGTGACAAGACCTTGCCGCGGAGAGATCAGCGACAAAGCTAAGTGCCAAAGTTTGAATAACCAAATTCTTTTTTATTTTCAAGGTTATTTTCCTTGAACGATACTACTCTTTGTATGGAAAACCTGTGCGCGACGGAACCTAAGCGTAATCGGTCGCACCCTTACCTTGTTTCGAGTCCGCTCAACAACCTAAGTGGCCGCACTGAGCGCGACAAGGTTGCTTGCCGGCAGCGGCACCGCCAGCAGGCTGCTGGAGTCCCGCACCCAGCGCTCGCGGCGATGGTGCGCGCACCGGCAAGTTTCCTATAAGCGTAGGGCAAGTACACACAAAGAAAGAAATTGCTCAAGGGAGATGACATGCATTAACTTCAAAATATTGCATGTTATATTACAAGATAAGTTGCCGCGGCTTAAACAGATTGTTCTTTAACATATCTAGCGGCGGCAAGGAGGGAGAAGAATGGGCTCTCTAATTGCGGTGCTCGCCTTCGACTCTTTGGATTTGGTCCACCCTCTCCACGATGGGCGCGACAAGGGCCTCTAGTGGTGCGGGGTCGTATCCCTTCGGCAAGCTTTTGAAGATGTTGCTGAAGTCGACGCCCGGGTTTCTGTATGCTATCTTCACCAACAACCTCCGGAGAACTCCCCGGCAAAGCCTGCGTGACTCGTCGGCCAGTTGAGCCTTGTGATTGACTTGGAGCTGTTGGAGTGCTTCTACTACTCCGTCGAAGAACTCGGCTAGCTTGACGCTAGCTTGCGTGTTCTTGTCGGTGGAGTACCCGAAGTCCGGCACCTTCAGGGCAGTCAGCTCCTTGTCGATGTCTTCGGCTGTGCTGGCAAGCCTGTCTGTGAAGATCCCCACGTTATCCCTGAACTTCTTGTGGGATGCAATAGCGTCTTGAAGCAGACCCTTTTCCTTCTGGAGCTCTGCCATTAGAAGCCCTTCGCGCTTTCTGGTGGTGTCGAGCGTTTCCTTCAGCGTGGTCAGTTTCAGCTTCTGGTCTGCTCTGGAGTCATTGGCGGCGGCAAGCAGATTGTTCTTCTTGGCTATGGTAACTTGCATCTCCGCCAAAGTGTGGGTCACCTTTGCCCTCTCACTTTCAAGCGTTGAGAGCTTGTCACCGTTTGCCTTAAGGGCGGCCTCTAGTCTTGCCACTTTCTCCTCCGTTTCCTTCCTGTTCACTTCTGCAGCAGCGACAGCGTTGGTGGCCTCCACCAACTTGCTGGCGTACTCTTGGGCCAAGGCTTCGATTTCCTTCTGGTGTTTTTGTGCCTGCCCCTGGGTCCGCTCTGCGACAAGTCTTGCCACCTCCTCGTCTTTCTGTCGGAGGGTTTCGGCAAGTTTCCTCTTGCGCTCGGCAAGTTCTTCTTCGTGGGCATCAAGGTCCACTTTCCGCTGGTTCAGATCACCGGCCCGAGCAGACAATTCCTTGGCGGTCTCCTCCTGTTTTTGTTCAATGTCTTGCTTCATCAGGAGGAGGGCCTGCCGTTCTTCGGCCAACTGTGCCCGCTTGGCCTCTAACGCATTAAGAGATCGCGCGCGGACATCCGCCAAGATCTCCGCGCGCCTCAACATGTCAGCTTCGGCCTTCTCGATGAGCGCCTCCCTGGAAGCTAGCTTTTCCCGTCGGGCGCGATGAAGATTCAGCAGCTTTTGAAGCAGTTGCTCCTCTTCAGACGTGCTGCTGCTGCTGGCGCCTGGCGCATCCACAAGCTGGAGCCCGGCAGCGGCAAGGATCTCCTCGTCCACAACATCCTCCTCGGTTGACGCTCTGGAGCCCACCGTCCAGGGGAGGCTGACGTAGACGTTCTCGCCGACCCGGATGTATTTGCTTGGCGGAGGCGAGTTGGGCCCTGCCGCCTCGTCAGTGGTTGAGGGACCCGTGGTCGGAGTAGCGTCTGGCGCTCCTGTGGCCTCAGGGCCGTCAGTACGACCACCGGCTCCCTCGCCGGCCTCCTCAGCAGCCTTCTGGGCGGCCTCAGCTTCAGCAGCCTTGGCGGCTTCATCGGTGGGCGCCTTGGCGGTATTATCCTCAGCGGCCTTGCCGGCCTCTTTGGCAGCCCTGGCAGCTTCTTCGTCGGCAAGCTTGTCGGCTGCCAGCTTGTCGGCCTTGGCAGCGGCGGCCTTGGCGGCCTCGTCGTCGACGGCCCCTGCGGTGTTCTCCTCGGCAGAAGAGTCAATGTTCATTGGCTCCACCGAGGAGGGCTCTGCCAACCCGAGAAGTAAAGCAAAAAGAGCTTTAGGAAGAAATTCAAGAAGCCAAAAGAAAGAAAGCAGAAAGAGTTTTGTGGCAAGTGGGTTTACCCGTGTTGAGCTCAGGAGCGGTGGGCTCCCCTCCCCCGTCAACGTTTGTCATTGGGGTGGGGTCGCCAGCGCTGGTGCTTGGCGCTTCAGCGCTTGCCGGCTCCTCTTCGTGGCTCGGCTCGCTAGTGGGAGCCCTTACCGGAGATCTTCTCCTTGGCGGAGTGGTCGAGGGGGGTGGTACTTCTGGAGCACCTTCAGATGGCTCCACTTGCTGCTCCTCTCCTACACGCCCAAAGATGTCAGTAATAAAATGCTTGTTCCTCAGCGACCGCCAGCGAAAGGTAGTTGAAATACTTACGCTGGGGGCTGCGCTGGGGGCTGCAACGAGGGCTGGGCTCCGAGCTGGTCGGGACGGTCTCAGACGCTCTCCCGGTGGTTGCCGTGGGCTCATCCTCGACGACCACCACGGTCTTGCACGTCGAGACCTTAGCTCTCTTCCTTGTCCTCTCCGCCAAAGTTTCCTCCCTGCGGAAGCAAGGCCGGAGCGCGACAAGTGAGGACAGAAACAAAACCTTACAAAGATTGAGGGTCGCGGCAAGGGAACTTACTCTTCCTCGTCGTCCTCTTCGCTGAGGGCGGAAAAATCAAAGTCCGCCTCCGTGTGAGGAGGGGGAGCAGGGGGAGCTGGGCTCCTTGGCCGCTTGGCGGGGGTAGTAGCAGCGGTCTTTGATGACCCTGCTCCAGTTGCCGGGGCCGCGTGAGACACTCCCGCAGCACCAGCCCTTGCCGCGGTCGAGCGCGTCGAACGGCGCTCCGGCGGTTGTTGAACTTCTTGCCGCTCAGCCACTTTGCCAAGCCTGCGAAGGCGTTTCCTCCTCAGAGGGGCTGGGGACTCTGACTGCGGTGGGCTTTCGGTGCCCTCCTCGGAAGAGGAGCCCTCATCCTCCGAGCTGCCTGACTCGTCGGCAGGCTGGCTTGGCCCGACATCCTTACCGGGTGCGGCGAGCTCCCCCTTCCCGGCAAGCATCCCCTGCTCGGCAAGGCTCTCCTTTTGTGCCTCGTCGAGCTCCGCCAAAGTATAACCAAAATCGCCAGCTTCCCTGGCGAGCCTGTCCTCCTCCACTCTTTGAGCAATGAATTCTATTTCTTGCTCAGTGGTGTTGCGGACGAGCCACTCTTCCACCCGGACCTGCTTTTCGACCGTGGAGTCAAAGAATCGCCGCACGTCTTCTTCGAGCGGCACGTCCCAAGTTGCTTCAACGCTGTGCGCATTGCAGAGCGGCATCATAGCGATGATTGCACTCAATGCGGAGTTGTTGCAAAGGGGCACGATGTGCTTCGGCAGCGTGAACGCCTTGTCGCGCTTCTCTGGATCTGTCTCTTGCTTGAACAGTTCTCGCATGAAAAAGTCGTGCTGCAGAACTGTGAAGTTGTTGATCAGTCCAGGGCGCAGCCGCATGATATCGGCTGGGTTCTTCCAATCAGAGGCCGGCCTTCCTCTCTGCTGCAGAGGAGCAATGCGGCGGCAGAGGAAGTCTGCGCCAACCATCCCTATGGTGAGCCCGGCCTCCCTGAGCCGTATGATCCTGGCAGCGGCAATCTCCAGCTTTTTGTCCTGGGGATCCAGATCGCTCCAGTCTGAGCCACGCGCTGCTGGGGTCTTGCGAAGCTCACAGTATGGTGGCGGCTCGTCGTCAATGATCCAACACCATTCAGACCGGATTTCTCCCCATCTTGGGCGGAGATCCCCCTTCAGATAATGCTCCTTGGCGCCCAATCTTGAAACGAACGAGACGCCAACAGTGAGAGGCTCCCCCTTTTCAGCACGGGGAGTGAAGTAATGCCTGAACAGCGCGGTGTTGGGTGCGACGCCGACGAAGTTCTCGCACAGATGCGCAAATATTGCCATGGTAGATACGGCATTCGGTGTGAGATCCAGCAGCCGGAGGTTGAAGGTGTACATGACATCGCTGAAGAAATCCGAGTACGGTGGGCAGAGCCCGCACCAAAAGTAGCAAGCGAAGAAGGGGTACTTGCTCACTTTGCTCTCGTCGGTGGCTGGGCGAACGCGGGTGGCCGGATGCACCTTGGTCCTCGCGGCCCACATGCCTTGGAACTTGGCCTTCAGATCCGCCCCCGTGAGCGTCGGAGCGAAGAGCGCGTACTTCTGCCTCTTCATCTGCGCCTGGGTCTCCGTCCTTGAGGACTTCCCCGTCTTCCCCTTTTCTCCTTTGGGAGGCATGGCGAAGGCGGAGCTGAGGACCGAGGGAGATGCGGACGCGCGCGGTGGCGGAGGATTGGGAAACCGCCTTTGTTTTAGAGCGGAGGAAGAAGAAGGCGGAGATTTGGAGATCGAGAATGGTGAGAGGGGTGTGCGAGTGCTTCTGCAGGTCCCTCCTTTTATGGGGAAAGATGCGGAACCATCCGCCCCTTCGTCATTCGAGATAACTGCGCACGCTTCCCACGCTCCGCATTCAACGCGCGACGCGTGGGAGAGCGTGCAATTAAACAGCATAGAGACGTTTCGGCTTATCCCAGCCACGCGTGCCCGTGCACTGTTTGGGCCTGGCCCAACAACGCCCGGCACCGTGTGTGGCCCAGGCCCGGGGGCTCCTGTCGGTGTACTAGAATAGGGGTACCCTAGTACCCCGTACTTGTGCATGGGCAGTAGTAGCATCCCGCGGCCAGGCTTGCGGGAGGATAGCCAGAGAGAAGCTCAAGATTATTAAGCCATTCAAGAACAAAGTATACAAAGCAAGAGTTAAGGCCCCAGCAAGAGGAGCTTGCCGGGAGGGACAGCTGAGGCCCAGCCTGGGCATTGCTGAAGCAGAGTACTTGCCGCGGCAAGGTACTTGCCCCGGCAAGTCATTGGCTGCGGCAAGGTATTGGCTGCGGCAAGATAGCGGCTGCGGCAAGGTACTTGCCCCGGCAAGTTACCTTGCACGGCAAACTATGGGTTGCGCCAAGCTGTCAGGTGCGGCAAGGTCTTGCCGCGCCAAGCGTTACTGTACCACTGTGCTACTGTGCTGCTCCGGTGCCTCTGCCAGCGTGGCGCTCTGGGTCCTTCCAAGCGTGCGTGGCAGGGCACTGTGTAGACGGCGGTGCACTGTAGATAGCGGTGCAGCAGCAGGTGGGATAGGCTTTTCCCATGTCCACGACGTCCGGGTACATGTATGTGGACAGCAAAGGCATGGGCATTTAATGCCCTTGTCCCCTGCCGTCAGTGGTAGGTAGGACATGTCATCCTGGTAATAGTGGCCTTACTGTAGCAACTTTCCACCTCTACCTTTACTGTTTGCCACCTGTTGGAGACCCCTTTGTGCGTATAAAAGGAGGCCCATAGGCAACGTGAAAGGAGGAGGAACTAAAAAAGGGAGAACTCCAGTATTGTACGCAGCTACTCGGTACTGTAGCGCTCCTGGAGCTAGAACAATCATACAGATAATAAACCAAAAAAAGCAGGAGTAGGGTTTTACGCATCCGTGCGGCCCGAACCTGGGTAAATCTCTCTCGTGCACTGTCGTGTTCTTCGCTAGATTTGCTCTTCGCGCGACCGTCTCTCCCTGCCGAACGTAAAGGGGTCCTTCTCTGGGTCCCATAGGTGATCGCGGATTCGTCCCCGACAGATAGCCACTGTCATGTTGATGATGTGACGCTTCAAGGTGTTTAGCTCCTTCGTGACCGGCTCAAGCTAGTTCTCTGCCTCTTCGGCATGTTTCAACAACACATCTTTTTCTTCTTCATATGCGGCCTTCAAAGAGTGCCAGTTCTCTGATGCGATCAACAAAGATTTTTGAAAAAAAAAGAGGAAGATGACTCTGCTCTCTCACACAGTCTCTTCTCTGCTCTCAATTCTTCCTGCAAGCCGGCTGCTTTTGACTCGGCCAAGTGCACCATGTCCTGTCATAGCAGAAAAATGTTCTATTTCAGTCATTCGCAAGCCCCGAGCCACCGCAAGCTGACGACCCGGCACTTGGGGGCTACAACAGGCAAAAAAATATTCCTCAATAAGTCCCAAGTAGCTGCAAGCACCCTACATAGCACTTGGGGCTAATGCAAGTCACTTTTTCATCTGAATACACTGGAAAGACCTGGCTATCTCACAGAGATGAGACGGCCCTTGGGGGCTACCAGATGTTCATTTTCAATTGATTGTGATGTTTGGAAGAGTTGGCTTATTATTTTCATAACGAGTCGACCCTTGGGGGCTACAGGTCGCTCTTTTTAATTAAGTGGAAAAGGTAATATTTTGAAGTACCGGCTTGTTATTTTCATAACAACCCGGCACTTGGGGGCTACATTGTCCGCGTTACATTTCTACAAAGTCCTAAGCACACTCATATTTTTCCTATGCTTAAGACTTGGGGGCTACAAGAGTATATGACAAAGAAGGGAGTATTTCGTACCTCATATTTGCGCTTCAATGTGTTTACCATACTTATTTCAGCATCCCGACTCTCCGATAGCCGATTCAAGTATTGCTGATGAATATTATCATTGCTCATATCTTCAAGATTGGGAAGCTCCAGGTTGGCTTTCCCTTTGGCCAACATCTCCGGTTCATCCTTGGCATGAATTTGGCCAAGGAATTTGATGCTTCTGGAGCTTTATAAGTTTCTCCAGTGATGTTGACCTCATCATCGACCACCGTGTGCGATGGAATGATATCTTCAGCCTCCTTCACAGGACTATCGGCTCGAGTAGGACTTGGCGGGTCAATGTTGTGTGCCGGGTCATCCGCTCGTCCTTGTTCGTCCATGTGGATCGGCTCCACTATCATCGTTTCTTCAGCACCAGGCGGCTCATTTTGCTGGGGCGGCTCAACCCTTTGATCAGGGTTGTCTTCGCCTGCGTTTTCAGCTTGGACCTCTAGAGTCACCAAGGGCGGGTCTTGGGACTCAGGGATGGTTGCAGAAGAAGATGACTCGCCAACTTTTCTCTTCTTGATGGCCTTGGCCCTGCAGTTATATGAGTATGTTCGAGATAAAGAAGCAATTGTTATGATAAGGTATAAAATCGCCAAGTACTTACCCAGGCTTAATAACCATCGGCGGGAGCTGGGAGGTGGTTGATTCTCCAGAAGACGGTGGCGATTCCTGATAGTTTGAGTCAGAAGGATTAATTGGTTGCCTAATGAGTCTGGCTCGTGGAAGAGATGTAGTTGGGCTATGAGGCACCTAATTTTGTCGCCTTCAGGCGACCGGCTCATCCGATAAGCCGGTAGACAACTCGTCAGAATTACTCTGGAGTTTGCGCTTGGAGGTGCCGACTTGCTGTGATTTCTTCAAAAGAAATTTTGGGTCTAGGTGAGCGTCTGGATGGGAAAATGGTACCTTTCTGACGGCTCATCTCGTTTGCTTCGGGATTAAATTTTCTGAGCTGGATGAAATTGAAATTACCTCGAGTTGCTGGCTCGACTGGCCTCGGTATTATCCTGAGAAGAAGGGCGTCAGCAAGTTGATTAAAAAGGCGACCAAGTGAGTCGAGCTCTACCTCAGACTCATTTTCACCTGCCGGCTCATCAGCAGCGACTGGCTCGTTCACTTGCTCAACTGGAGCAGGGGCAGACTTTCGGGGTTTCTTCTTTTTCCAGAACTTGTTGTCTGCCTGCATATATGATAAGCCAAAAATTAAGTATAGGAACGGCGAAATAAGCCAGATAGAATGAGTAAGACTATAAATAAGACTCACTGGTGGCACAGGGTTGTTTTGGCAAAAGGGAGCAAGCCCAGTTTTATTGCACTTGTCCTGAGGCTCTCCCAACAGCTTCTTTGTGGCTTTGTTTATCTCATTCGCAGACAAGTTGACTTGACTGAAGCGTTGAACATCAGCCAAGTCGCCAGTATAGTTGCACATTAAGTCGACCCTCTGGCTTAGTGACTGGATTCGCCAGCTTATCCAACACCGGGTCAGATTGATCCCAGTGAGGCCATTGGCTGTCAAGGCCCTCAGTTTTGAATAAATGGGTGTGGCTTGTTGACGTTCTTCATCAGACGGCCAACCCGGAAAGGCAATTGTTGCATTGAGTTGGTCCAATCTGTAACCCGGCAATGGGTTTTCACCTTCAGGAGCGGTGTTCTTGCAATAGAACCAAGTCTTGTTCCATCCTTTCGGATGGCTCGCTAGCTTGGCCTCTGGAAAAGAACTATTTTTCCGCCTTTGAACGTAAATTCCACCAAGTTCTATGCTAGGACCATCAGCAAACTCAGTTTGATGGTTGATATAGAAAAATTCCTGGAATAGAGGGACAGCGGTTCCATCTGAAGATAAACTTCACAAAAGACTTGAAACTGGCAAAGATTGGTAAGTGAATTTGGACCGATGTCCTAAGGACGGAGGTTGTAAAAATTGAGGAAGTCCCAAAAGAATCTTGACCCGGGTGGTGAGAAACCCCTCTGAAGATGGTCTACGAAAACGACGACTTCTCCTTGCTCGGGCTGGGGGGAGTTCTCTTCATCAGGCGCCCGCCAGCTGATTGCTTCTTGAGCCGGCAACAGGCCTTGCCCCACGAGGTCATCCAGCATAAGAGTGGAGACGTGGGATCTAACCCAGTTGCAGGCCTTGTCAGTCTTCGCCCTGATAAATTGCCTAAAGATAAAAACTGCGAAGCAAGAATAAAAATGATGAGCTGGCATGTTATAAACATGGGCGATAAGTCGCCAGGTTATTTAAGTTATAAGCCGGCAAAATAGTGAGGCTTCTACAATTATGGATAAGCCGACACGTGTGCCCACAGGTGATAAGTCACCAGGCTACTCAAAATTATGAGTCGGCAAAGTAAAGAGTAGTTGTCTATTCAAGCTATGACTATCATGATTATACAAGCTATGGACAAAGTAATGATGAACCGGCAAATTATGAGCCGCAGCTAGTTGTTTGGAGGTTTTTTGATTTTCTACTAAGTGTTGGCTATAAACGGGATTCTAACGAAGTAGCTATTATTACGGATCTACAAAATAGTCCGAAAGGAAAAGTTTAAAAGATCTAAAATGCGAACTAGAAGTGCAAGCTAGCTTGACAGCATGGTTTGAGAGCAGCACGAAGTTTCCAGATACAAAAATGGCGTTGTAACCACAACCGGAGTATTTCTACGGATTGTTCAAACCAATCTAGATCTACTACCAAAGAAGGGTGGAAAGTACCTATGAACTACAACGAACTCCGCAAGAGGATAAAAGTGTTATGGATCTAATGAGAAGGATTTAGGCGTACCTGGTTGTGGCGGAGAATGGTCAGAGCATTTGTGCGAGCTCCAGTGACAGCTTGGATGGCGTCGAGGTCGCGGACGAAGCGGTCGTAGAACTTGAGAAGGCGTTGCTCCGGTTGCAAGAGGGTTCGGACGCAAGTAAGAAGACGGAGAAAGGAGATGGAAGTGATAAAAGTGAAAACCGAGCCCCCCCCCCCCCCCCGTGTGTATTTATAATACGGCGAGAAGGTGGAACGACAAGTGCTAGAAAAAAGGAGGCGCAGTAACTTTTGGGCAAAAGGGATGCCTCAATTATCGTGCCTGATTAATATGCTTAAAAGATTCGTTGTGACGTCACGCCCAAGCCCGTAATTTCAGGACAGTGAAGTCACGGCATAGGAAAGCAAGAAATATCAAGTATAGAAGTATGACAAGCCGGTAATGGCTCATGACCCGGCCTCAGGACAAGCTCAACAAGCAAGAGGGATTCTGGTTCACAGAAAGGTAACCCGGAATTATTATCAGTCTGAAGTTTAACATGGATAAATCCAAGTCAATATGGGGGCTAATGTTGGGGATATAACCCCACGGTATGACCCGCCCGTTCAGGGCCGGGTTATCCAGTGGCGGTTTAAAAGAATAGGCTCATCATGTGGGTCGTGGTGATCAAGAGTTTAGGGCTTAGAGGGTGACTCATGAAGCAGGCTGGCTCATGGCCCAGTACCTAGGACACCGGCTCGACAAGATGACGGGAAACTCCCTTACTTGGGAGGAAAGATAAGAAGTAGATTAGGTCACGGGTTGTACTTTGACCCAGACTCTATTGTAAGCCTAGGGCCTAGACCTGTATATAAAGGGGAGCCCCTGAGGCAGAAAAGATTAAGTTACAGGCTCTCGAGTACTAGGTTAGCCAAGTCGCACCCTTGTAATCGAGATCTCACTCAATAATCAATCAAGAAGGGAGTAGGCTATTACCTCCACCGTGAGGGGTCGAACCTGGGTAAATCCCTTGTCTCTCAATTTCGATCAACCCCGTTCAAGCTACTACCTAGCTGTGATGGCCTCACGGCTAAGTCCTTTCACGAGGACATCTGCCATGACAAAACCACGACACATAGGTCCATGGTAAACTACTCACGCATCATCGGAGGGCAGCAAGGATGATGAAGAGCCCCCTCCGTGATCGAATCCCCCTCCGGCATAGTGCCGGAAAAGGCCTCCAGATGGGATCTCGTGGTTCTGGAACTTGCGGCGGCGGAAAAAGTATTTCGTGGTCTCCTCTGCTGGTTTCACGATTTTAGAGAATTTATAGAGGTGGAGTTAGGTCAAACGGAGCCACGTGGGCCCACAACACACCAGGGCGCGCCTACCCCCTGGGCGCGCCCTGGTGCCTTGTGGGCCCACGGTCCATTGTCTGGTCTTCTCCTAAAGCTTCTAGTGTCTCTTTTGTCCAGAAAAAAATCTTCAAAAAGTTTCGTGGCATTTGGACTTCGTTTGGTACTGATATTCTACGAAACAAAAAACAAGCAAAAAAACAGCAACTGGCACTGGGCACTAAGTTAATAGGTTAGTCCCAAAAAATGATATATAATTGCTTGAAAGTATATATAAAACATCCAAGATTGATAATATAATAGCATGGAACAATCAAAAAATATAGATACGTTGGAGACGTATCAGCGGTTGTCCCGGGCCTGGGTCTGGAGCTCGGCGTGCGCCAAGCGGAGCTTTTTGAGCTGTTCACTCGCCTTCTGCTCCTTGACCTGAAGGGCATTGCGTGCCTCGTACACGCCCTTCAGGGTCTCCTCAAGCTCCAGGACCCGCGCCTAGTCCTTGTCCCTAGCCACCTTTACGGCGGCTAGGTCCTTCTCCGCCTTGGCAGCCGCAGCCTTCTGCTGCTGGGCCTCCTGCCAAGCTTTCGATAGCTTGGCCTTGAGCCCTTCACGCTCAGCCAAGGCAGTTGTCATTCAAACAATTCGGCATTAGCTTATAATTTAAACAAGCTATCTTTACTCAAAGTAAATTTGGCATCATCTCGGCTTTGTAGCTTACCTTGAGACTGCTCGATCTGCATCTTCATCAGATCGAGGTCCTCTTCAGACCTCTTGAGCTTCCGGTTCATCTCTGCAATCTCCTCGGAGGCGGAGCTCAGAGCCGAGGTCGAAACCTGCAAACAACAATTCTCACTTAACCCCCGGTACCTATACAAATACTCCAGACACAATTTTTTTGATGCCCGCCAGAGTCTTGGGGGCTACTTCTTTATCCCCTTATGTAACTCTGCTTCGACCCCAAGGGCAGTTTCTTAAAACTAGCCTTGGGCTCGGGGGCTACTCACTGGCTGCGTTGTCTAAGTGCTACATTGTGATATAGGTGGGAATGTCTTCGGACAGATACCGGGATTTGCAAATAAATTCTAAGCATGGAGGTTACTCTTAATACAAAAATAGAGAAATACCTCGAAGCTCGTGACGAAGCCCTTGAAGACCTCACACATTTTGGCCTCTGCAGACCGGAAGCACTGCAGTGCTCTTCCTTGACGGAGGAGCCCATTAAGGCTGCCTCCATCTCCTCGGTCCATCCCGTGGCAGCCCGCCCTGGAGCGGGAGGCGGGGGCGGCAGAACCTCAAAACCTAGCACCGAAGTGCTTGGCATGAAGGCCTCCGGCTGTGGAGTTGGCACCGGAGTCGGCCTCGGCTGGGCCGATGTCTGGCCCGACCCTTCTTTGACGACCTCGGGGACCTTGTCCCTTTGGCCTTGTTGGGCCGAGGTCTCAACCTTGGCCATGACGACCGATGCCTCGGCCCCCCGTAGTGTTGACTAGGGGGGCCGGACTGGACGTCGCTTCCCCTAGCCCCTCGAGAGCTGGAGGGGGAGTGGCGGGATCGGGCGTCCCGTTGGCGGGCGGTAGCCGGCTTGAGGTGTTGCCGCTGAGGCGCACCTTCGGTGGACTGAAGAAAAATTAACTCATATGAGCTGTATCTTGATGAAAAAACTTGTTGAAAACCAGACATAGTGACAATGACATACCTCTGGGGCACAGGCTTCTCTCTCCCCATCTCGAGAGGTCATCATCTGACTCATCGGAGAAGGTGATCTTCTCTGACGGAGCTAGCCTGCCGGTGGGCTCGGCGGAGGCTTGCGCAAATACAAGACCAATTGATTAGTAGAAGTCTGTAAAGCTCGAAGAAACGCAGAGTATAGACATGTGTATTGAAAGATTGTCTCAGGGGCGTTGTAACCGGCTTCAAGCCGAGGTCTTGCCCTTTCGAAGGGAATTCTTCCTCGGACTGCTTAAACAGCCGCGTCCACATTCCGGTCAAGGTGGAGCGGAAGAAGTTGTGGATGGGCCCTACGTCCTCGGACTTGTGCTCCCACATCGGGGTGGCCAGAAGTTGGAGTGGGAGGATGTGGCGGTGGAGCATGACGTTTACCACGTCTACCAGCTGTAGGTTCTTCTGATCGGACCACCACTGGATCTTTTTGGTCAGTGCCTCCACCTCATCTGGGTTCCCCCAGGCAAGGCTCTTCTTCTTCCAGGACATGAGCTTCCTGGGAGGCCCGGCCGAAAACACCGGGACCTCGGCCTCGCCAGCGGCAAGCGACCCAGTGCTGTAAAACCACTCGCGCTGCCAGTCCTTGATGGTCTCTATGAAGGTGCCTTTAAACTAGTCGACCTTCTGGTTCTTGCTGATCATGGCACCTCCGCACTCCGCGAGCTCGGAGCCGCTAGACTTCGGCTTGACGCCAAAGATCTTCAGCCATAGGCCGAAGTGCGGCTCGATGCGGAGGAAGGCCCCGCAGACTGTAATGAAGGAGGCGAGGTGGAGGATAGAATTTGGGGCCAGATGATGGAAATCCAGCCCGTAGTAGAACATGACCTCGCGCACAAAGGGGTGCAGCGGGAACCCCAGACCTCTGACAAGGTGGGGCACGAAAACCATGCTCTCCCCTAGATTGGGAGAGGGTGTAACACCCCCAGTGGTTTGCCACAGTAATCCCCCTTTTGATAATGCCATGTCATCATGATCAACAGTGCCTAAACATCATTTGGATCATATCTCATTTCAAATTCAAATCCAATTGGAAATTCAAACTAAAAGTGAAAATAAAAGTTGTTCAAATTTGAAAACTAAAATGTTCATTAAATAACAAATATTCCAGAGTCAATGCTAAAATTGTAACCAACAGTAAATAAATTAGTTAAGTGACTCAAACAACCCCAAACAATGGCTGAGAACAATATTTAATAATCTTTTTATTAATCCAAAATTTATATGAAATAGTAACTGACCCAAACTAGTTTTTGGTGCTAGGATATATTACACTGTGATTTATGGGCTAGGTCTCATATTTTACAAAAACCATTTAGTGCCCAAAAAAATTTACAGAACAGAAAAGAAAAGAAATCAGAAAAAGAGAAAAGAGAAAAGGCCTAATATGCTACTGTGCACTTAAGCCTGCCGCTACAGCACCGGCCCAGCCCACCCCGCACCTCCTCCCACCTCGCGTTGTTCACGCGCGTCGCTGTCACCGCGCGTGCGCTCGCCGCGCACCGGCCCCCCCCCCTCCCTCGCTCGACAGCGCGTCGCCCGCGCCCGCGCTGGGGATAAGAGCAACTCCCCGCTCCCCCCCTGGCGAACCCTAGTCGCCCCATTCGCCCCTCTCCCTCATTCCCCACCTCGCCCGATGCCGCTATGGCAGCGCCGTCGTGAAGCTCGCGCCCGCCGTCGCCCTCTCGCCGCCTCTCCGTGTCCTACGGCTCCGCCAAGCTCCGCCACTTCGACTGCACCGAGAAGCCGAAGCCAAACGCCACTGCTGCGCCCCCGACGCCGCCGTCTTCCTCCTCTGCTCCGACAAGCTTCTCCGACGGATTCGCCGCCTCGAGCCCTCCCCGAGCCCACTTGAGCACACCTGCAGGAGCACCGTGAGCATACGCTTCTTTCCCCTCTCTTTCCCGAGCGTTTCCGCCGCCGTAGCTCCTCCTCCCCATCGTGCCCGATCCCGTCACCACGCGAGCTCATCGCCGGCGTAGCCACGGCGACCATTGGGCCTGTGCCTGTGCCTGTTGAACTCACACGAGCGCATAGGTGCCTCCTAGCCCATTCGTTCGACTCGAGCGCGACCGCATCACCGTTTGCCATCGCCACCCGAGACCGGTCACCGCCGATGTGCTCGCCACCGTCGCTACACGCCGTCTTCGGTCACGCCACCACCTCCACTGGATGCGGCCCATCTCCAGCTTCCGAACGAGCCAAACCCCGCACGATTTGATGCAGCGTAGCGAAAACCCGGGCTCGCCGGAGTTGCTCGCCGTCGCTCGAGTTCGCCGAATGGGTGGTATTAGGATCTTTTATTCCTCGTCTTTACTCTGGGACTCTGACCTCTCTTCTATTTGGGTTAAATTTTTACTAACTCCAACATTAGGTTCTCGTGATCACATCTACCCGGTGTTCTGAAATTTCCCCCTTCCTTCAAGATTGCGGGCCAGGTTCTGCTTGCAGGATCCTTTTTATCGAGGGCACCCTGTGTTGTCACTTGCAGATTCCTTGCCCCAGCAGTTTTCTCCGACATGATGTAGCCTTTGCTATGTCACGTTGTTGTAATCCTCACCGCATGCCTGCGCGCCGCCTAGTTTGTCTAGCTGCGAGCATTCCCGAGCGCGTACTATCCGTTTGAATCTAACTCTGTGTATGGATTGGTATGTATTTAACGACTACTATCATATATCTAATGCCTTTCATGTTCATTTCCCGTGTTACATCATGAATGACTCCATACACCTGCAGTTTTTCTTGCTAAACTGCCCCTGTTGATTTGGTAGGATGGCTGACGATCCTCCACCTCCACCCTATATTGCCGAAATGATGCAGCAATTTGAATTGAACCATTAGGTTATGACTGGGATATTGGCTCAGTTCCCAAATCAGAATGCTCATCAACAGCCTACACCAATAACTCTACCAGAATTCGTGCGCCTTAATCCGTCCACTTTTCGTAGCTCGACTAATCCAATGGATGCTGATGATTGGCTCCGCGACATTGCCTTTCAGATGAAGTCGGCTAATGTTACCCCTGAAAATTACATCACCTTTGCGACGTATCACCTGAGGGGTTCAGCTGCTCAATGGTGGGAAAGTCACAAGGGTATGTTGCCTGCAGAGACTGAAACCACTTGGCAGGAATTTCAGTCAGCCTTTCGTGCACGGTACATTCCTCAAGGTCTGATGGACCGGAAGAAGCAGGAGTTTCGAAAACTCATACAGGGCACAATGACTGTGGATGAATATCAGAGAAAATTCCTTGAATTGTCCCGCTATGCTAAAGATGACGTCTGCACTGACACACGCAAGCAGGAGAAATTCCGTGATGGACTGCGTACTGATATAAACCTTGCACTTGCTGTCCATGATTGCACAGACTTCGCAACGCTTGTCAGACAATCTTTCCAAGTTGAAACTGCTCTGACTAAGTACCAGGAGTCGCTCAAGCGCACTCGTGATGTTGGCTCATCCTCGGGTCAGCCTGCTCAGAAATGTCGAGTCTGGATCCCACACAATGTTCATCACCGACCTGCTCCAACACCAAGGCCGTCTTATGTTGCACCTCGACTGCCTTCACCACCGAGAAAGCTAACGGTTCAAGATGGACAGCCTAATGTTGTGGCTTTTCATCAGGATGCACCACGCCCTCCTGTTGGTCGCAAGAAGAGCTGTCGGAACCATCGTCTCAGAAGCTGTAATGCTAGGCCATCTGCTATAGTTCGGGTCCATGTCAACCATGTCAAAATTGAAGAAGCTCGACAGGACACCCAAATTTTGATGAGTACCCTATTAGTGAATTCAATCCCAGCTTCTGTACTCTTTGATTCAGGAGCGTCGCACTCCTTCATGTCCGAAAGTTTTGCGTGAAGCCATGATATACCTTTCGAGGAGATGTGCACCCCATTAGTAATCCAGTCCCCCGGGGCTAATTGGCAAACTACCATGGTAAGCCACGGTAACCACATTGAGATTGGAGGATTGGTGTTCCCCGTTTCACTCATTGCTCTCAAGACCTCCAACATAGACATTATTCTGGGTATGGACTGGTTGAAGCCTCATAAGGCTTTGATTGACTGTGCCGCTGAAATAGTCCGCATCACACACCCTTCTGTCCAGACAGTTAAATACTCAGCCCGAATAGCTCAGGATGCTGAGAGCCAGATATATGCTCTGAATGTGTTGAATGCTTCACCTCTTGAAGGCATCAAGAACGTTCCCGTTGTTCATGATTTTCAAGACGTCTTCCCAGAGGAACTTCCAGGAATACCCCCTGCTAGAGCTGTTGAGTTCGTCATCGACTTGAAGCCTGGCACTACCCCTATTGCGAAGCGTCCTTATAAGATGCCTCCACACCACCTTCTCGAGCTAAAGGAAGAAATCGACAAATCACTTAAAAAGGGTTTCATCCACCCCAGTTCCTCTGCTTGGGGAGCACCTTCACTCTTCGTTAAGAAGAAGGATGGAACTAACCGATTGGTACAGGATTATCGGCCCATTAACCAAGCCACAATCCAGAACAAATATCCGCTTCCTCGGATCAATGATTTGTATGATCAACTTGCTGGGTCATCGGTGTTTTCTAAACTCGGCTTGAGGTTGGGTTATCATTAGATCCGTGTTCGTGAAGAGGATATTCCCAAGACTGCATTTGTTACTTGCTATGGCTCTTACGAGTACACTGTCATGTCATTTGGCTTAACAAATGCTCCACCCACATTCTCCCGTCTGATGAATTACATCTTCATGGATTACCTCGACAAGTTCGTCGTGGTGTATCTGTTGGAAATATGCCCTAGAGGCAATAATAAAATGGTTATTATTATATTTCCTTGTTCATGATAATTGTCTATTGTTCATGCTATAATTGTATTAACCGGAAACCGTAATACATGTGTGAATACATAGACCACAACATGTCCCTAGTGAGCCTCTAGTTGACTAGCTCGTTGATCGATAGATGGTTGTGGTTTCCTGACCATGGACATTGGATGTCATTGATAACAGGATCACATCATTAGGAGAATGATGTGATGGACAAGACCCAATCCTAAGCATAGCACAAGATCGTGTAGTACGTTTGCTAAAGCTTTTCTAATGTCAAGTATCATTTCCTTAGACCATGAGATTGTGCAACTCCCGGATACCGTAGGAATGCTTTGGGTGTATCAAACGTCACAACGTAACTGGGTGACTATAAAGGTGCACTACAGGTATCTCCGAAAGTGTCTGTTGGGTTGGCACGAATCGAGACTGGGATTTGTCACTCCGTATGATGGAGAGGTATCTCTGGGCCCACTCGGTAATGCATCATCATAATGAGTTCAATGTGACTAAGGAGTTGGCCACGGGATCATGTGTTACGGAACGAGTAAAGAGACTTGCCGGTAATGAGATTGAACGAGGTATGGGGATACCGACGATCGAATCTCGGGCAAGTAACATACCGATGGACAAAGGGAGTTGTATACGGGATTGATTGAATCCTCGACATCATGGTTCATCCGACGAGATCATCGTGGAACATGTGGGAGCCAATATGGGTATCCAGATCCCACTATTGGTTATTGGCCGGAGAGGTGTCTCGGTCATGTCTGCATGGTTCCCGAACCCGTAGGGTCTACACACTTAAGGTTCGGTGACGCTAGAGTTGTTATGGGAAATTGTATGTGGTTACCGAAGGTTGTTCGGAGTCCCGGATGAGATCCCGGATGTCACAAGGAGTTCCGGAATGGTCCGGAGGTAAAGATTTATATATGGGAAGTTGTTATTGGGGTTCCGGAAAAAGTTCGTTTTTTCGGTATTGTACCGGGAAGCTTTCGAAAGGTTCCGGAGGATTCCGGAGGGGTCCGGAAGTCCGGAAAGGTTCCACCATGTCCAATACAGCAGCATGGGCTGTAAGGGGGCTCCCTAGCCTTAATGGGCTAGGGGCACCAGCCCCCCTAAGGCCCATGCGCATGGGAGAGGGGAAACCCTAAAGGGGGAGGGCCTCCACTTGACTTGGGAGGCACTCCTCCCCCCTTGGCCGCCACCCCAACCCTAGATGGGATCTAGGGGGCCGGCCCCCTCTCCCCCCCCCCAGCCTATAAATAGTGGAGGGGTGGGAGGGAGGCCACAACCCCTTCCCTGGCGCAGCCCCTCCCCCTCTCCAACACCTGCTCCTCCTCTGTAGTGCTTGGCGAAGCCCTGTCGGAGAACCACAAGCTCCACCACCACGCCGTCGTGCTGCCGAAGCCCTCCCTCAACTTCTCCTCTCCCCTTGCTGGATCAAGAAGGAGGAGACGTCCCCGGGCTGTACGTGTGTTGAACGCGGAGGCGCCGTCCGTTCGGCGCTAGATCGGATCTTCTCCGATTTGAATCGCCGCGAGTACGACTCCATCAACCGCGTTCTTGCAACACTTCCGCATCACGATCTTCAAGGGTATGAAGATGCACTCCTCTCTCTCTCATTGCTAGTCTCTCCATAGATTGATCTTGGTGATGCGTAGGAAATTTTTTTGATTTACTACTACGTTCCCCAACAGTGGCATCATGAGCTAGGTCTATGCGTAGATTCTATGCATGAGTAGAACACAAAGTAGTTGTGGGCGATGATTTGGTCAATTTGCTTACTGTTACTAGTCTTATCTTGATTCGGTGGCATTGTGGGATGAAGCGGCCCGGACCAACCTTACACGTACGCTTACGTGAGACAGGTTCCACCGACTGACATGCACTTGTTGCATAAGGTGGCTAGCGGGTGTCTGTCTCTCCCACTTTAGTCGGATCGGATTTGATGAAGAGGGTCCTTATGAAGGGTAAATAGCAATTGGCATATCACCGTTGTGGCTTTTGCGTAGGTAAGAAACGTTCTTGCTAGAAACCCATAGCAGCCACGTAAAACATGCAACAACAATTAGAGGACGCCTAACTTGTTTTTGCAGGGTATGCTATGTGATGTGATATGGCCAAAAGGATGTGATGAATTATATATATGTGATGTATGAGATTGATCATGTTCTTGTAATAGGAATCACGACTTGCATGTCGATGAGTATGACAACCGGCAGGAGCCATAGGAGTTGTCTTAATTTATTGTATGACCTGCGTGTCAATGTAAACGCCATGTAATTACTTTACTTTATTGCTAACCGTTAGCCATAGTAGTAGAAGTAATAGTTGGCGAGACAACTTCATGAAGACACGATGATGGAGATCATGATGATGGAGATCATGGTGTCATGCCGGTGACGATGGTGATCATGCCGCGCCTCGAAGATGGTGATCAAAGGCGCAAGATGATATTGGCCATATCATGTCACTTTATGATTTGCATGTGATGTTTATCATGTTTACATCTTATTTGCTTAGAACGATGGTAGCATAAATAAGATGATCCCTCACTAAAATTTCAAGAAATGTGTTCCCCCTAACTGTGCACCGTTGCGAAGGTTCGTTGCTTCGAAGCACCACGTGATGATCGGGTGTGATAGATTCTAACGTTCGCATACAACGGGTGTAAGCCAGATTTACACATGCGAAACACTTAGGTTGACTTGACAAGCCTAGCATGTACAGACATGGCCTCGGAACACGAGAGACCGAAAGGTCGAACATGAGTCATATGGTAGATGCGATCAACATGGAGATGTTCACCGTTGATGACTAGTCCGTCTCACGTGATGATCGGACACGGCCTAGTCGATTCGGATCATGTATCACTTAGATGACTGGAGGGATGTCTATCTGAGTGGGAGTTCATTAAATAATTTGATTAGATGAACTTAATTATCATGAACATAGTCTAAATTGTCTTTGCAAATTATGTTGTAGATCAATAGCTCGCGCTTTAGCTCCCTATTTAATACGTTCCTAGAGAAAGACTAAGGTGAAAGATATTGTGAGCAATAATGCGGACTGGGTCCATGATCTGAGGATTGTCCTCATTGCTGCACAGAAGGCTTATGTCCTTAATGCACCGCTCGATGCGGCAGCCCCTCAAGCGTCGTCTGTAGATGTTTTGAACATCTGACAGGCATGTTCTGATGACTACTTGATAGTTCAGTGCGTCATGCATTACGGCTTAGAATTGAGGCTCCAAAACGTTTTGAACGACACGGAACATATGAGATGTTCTAAGAGCTAAAATTGGGATCTTAGGCTCGTGCTCGCGTTGAGAGGTATGAGACCTCCAACAAGATTCTTTGCCTGCAAGATGAAGGAGAATAGCTCAATCAGTGAGCATGTGCTCAGATTGTCTGGGTACTACGATCACTTGAATCGAGTGGGAGTTAATCTTCCAGATAAGATAGTGATTAATATAGTTCTCCAAGTCACTACCACCTAACTACTAGAGCTTTGTGATGAACTATAACATGCCAGGGATGGATAAGATGATCCCTGAGCTGTTCGCGATGTTTGACACCGCGAAGGTAGAAATCAAGAAGGAGCATCAAGTGTTGATGGTTAGTAAAACCACTAGTTTCACAAAGGGCAAGGGCAAGAAGGGAAACTTCATGGATGGCAAGTCAGTTGCTGCACCAGTGAAGAAACCCAAGGTTGAACCCAAACTTGAGACTAGGTGCTTCTGTCATGAGGAGAACGGTCGCTGAAGCGGAACAACCCTAGATATTTGGTAGATAAGAAAGCTGGCAACGTCGACAGAAGTATATTTGGTATACGTGTTATTGATGTGTACCTTGCTAGTAATCCTAGTAGCACCTGGGTATTGGATACCGGTTCGGTTACTAAATGTTAGTAACTCGAAATAAAAGCTACGGAATAAAAGGAGGCTAGCTAAGGGTGAGGTGACGATGTGTGTTGGAAGTGTTTCCAAGGTTGATGTGATCACCATCGCACACTCTCTCGGGATTAGGGATGAACCTAAATAAATGTTATTTGGTGTTTGCGTTGAGCATGAACGTGATTAGATCGTGTTTATTGCAATACGGTTATTCATTTAAGTTAGAGAATAATGGTTATTCTGTTTACATGAATAATACCTTCAATGGTCATGCACCCAATGTGAATGGTTTATTGAATCTCGATCGTAGTAATACACATGTTTATAAAAGATGCAAAGTTAATAATGATAGTACCACATACTTGTGGCACTGCCGCTAAAGGTCATATTGGTGTAAAGCGCATGAAGAAACTCCATGCTGATGGATCTTTGGACTCACTCGATTTTGAATTGGTTGAGACATGCGTACCATGCCTCTTAGGCAAGATGACTGAGACCCCGTTTCCGGTATAATGGAGCGAACTAGTAACTTATTGGAAATAATACATGTTGATGTATGCGGTCCAATGAGTGTTGTAGCATGCAAGGGATATCATTATTTTCTTACCTTCACATGATGATTTGAGTGGATATGAGTATATTTACTTAATGAAACACAAGTCTAAAATGTTTGAAAAGTTCAAACAAATTCAGAGTGAAGTCTAAGATCAATCGTGAAAAGAAGATAAAAATGTCTGATATGATCGTGGAGGTGAATATCTGAGTTACGAGTTTTGTTTACAACTTAAGATAATGTGAAAGTTGTTTCACAACTCACGCCACCTGGAACACCATAGTGTGATGGTGTGTCCGAACGTCGTAGTCGTACTCTATTGGATATGGTGCGTGCTATGATGTCTCTTATCGATTTGCCACTATCGTTTCGGGGTTAAGCATTAGAGACAACTACATTCACTTTAAATAGGGCACCATCTAAATTCCGTTGAGATGTTACCGTATGGTTTGGCAAAAACCTAAGCTGTCATTTCTCAGAGTTTGGGAATACGACGCTTATGTCTGATAAGCTCGGACCCAAAGCGGAAATGTGCATCTTCATAGAATACCCTAAGGAAACATTTGGGTATGCCTTCTATCTCAGATCCGAGGGCAAAGTATTTGTTGCTAAAAAGGGTCCTTTCTCGAGAAAAGGTTTCTCTCGAAAGAATTGAGTGGGAGGAAGATAGAACTTGATGAGGTTGTTGAACCTTTATTTCAATCAAAGAGTAGCGCAGCGCAGAAAGATGTTTCTGCGGAGCCTACGTCAGTTGAATAGGAAGTTAATGGTGATGATCATGAAGCTTCGGATCAAGTTACTATCGAACCTCGTAGGTTGACAAGGACGTGTACTGCTCCTGAGTGGTACGGCAACCCTGTCTTGGAGGTCATGTTGTTGGACAACAATGAACCTACAAACTATGGAGAAGCGATGATGGGCCCGGATTCCAACAAATGGCTAGGAGCCATGAAATCCGAGATAGGATCCATGTATGAGAACAAAGTATGGACTTTGGTGGACTTGCCCGATGATCAGCAAGCCGTTGAGAATAAATGGATCTTTAAGAAGAAGACAGACACTGATGGTAATGTCACCATTTATGAAGCTCGACTTGTCTCAAAGAAGTTTCCGACAAGTTCAAGGAGTTGACTGTGATGAGACTCTCTCAATCATAGTGATGCTAAAGTCTGTTAGAATTATGTTAGCAGTTGCTGCATTTTCATTTATGAAATATGGCAGATGGATGTCAAAACAAAGTTTCCTTGACGGTTTTCGTGAGGAAAGGTTGTATGTGATACAACCAGAAGGTTTTGTCGATCCTAAGGATGCTAAAAGGTATGCAAGCTCCAGCAATCCTTCGATGGACAGGAGCAAGCATCTCGGAGTTGGAATATACGCTTTGATGAGGTGATCAAAGTTTTTGAGTTTATACAAAGTTTATGAGAAACTTGTATTTACAAGAAAGTGAGTGGGAGCACTACAACATTTCTGATAAGTATATATGGTGACATATTGTTGATCAAAAATGATGTAGAATTTCTGGAAAGCATAAAGGGTTGTTTGAATGGATTTTTTCAAAGGAAGACCTGGGTAAAACTGCTTACATGTTGGGTATCAAGATCTATAGAGAAGAACAAGACGCCTGATAAGACTTTCACAGAGCACATACCTTGACGTGATTTGGAAGGAGTTCAAAATGGATCGTTCAAAGAAGGAGTTCTTGCCTGAGTTGTAAGGTGTCAAGTTAAGACTTAAAGATCGACCACGGCAGAAGAAAGAGAAAGGACGAAGGTCGTCCCCTATGCCTTAGCCATAGGCTCTATACAGTATGCCATGCTGTGTACCGCACCTGATATGTGCCTTGCCACGTGTTTGGCAAGGGGGTACAAGAGTGATCCAGGAGTGGATCATTTGGACAGCGGTCAAAATTGTCCTTAAAAGAATAAGGAAATGTTTCTCAGTTTTGGAGGTGATAAAGAGTTCGACGTAAAGGGTTACGTCGATGCAAGCTTTAACACCTATCCGGATGACTCTGAGTAGCAAACCGGATACGTATAGTGGAGCAACCATTTGGAATAGCTCCAAGTGGAGCGTGGAAGCAGCATTTACAATATGACCTAGAGATTTGCAAAGTGCAGACCCATTGACTAAAACCTCTCTCACAAGCAGAACATGATCAAACCCCAGAACTCATTGAGTCTTAATCACATGGTGATGTGAACTAGATTATTGACTCTAGTAAACTTTTTGGGTATAGTCACATGGTGATGTGGACTATGAGTGTTAATCACATGGCGATGTGAACTAGATTATTGACTCTAGTGCAAGTGGGAGACTGTTGGAAATATGCCCTAGAGGCAATAATAAAATGGTTATTATTATATTTCCTTGTTCATGATAATTGTCTATTGTTCATGCTATAATTGTATTAACCGGAAAACGTAATACATGTGTGAATACATAGACCACAACATGTCCCTAGTGAGCCTCTAGTTGACTAGCTCGTTGATCGATAGATGGTTGTGGTTTCCTGACCATGGACATTGGATGTCATTGATAACGGGATCACATCATTAGGAGAATGATGTGATGGACAAGACCCAATCCTAAGCATAGCACAAGATCGTGTAGTACGTTTGCTAAAGCTTTTGTAATGTCAAGTATCATTTCCTTAGACCATGAGATTGTGCGACTCATGGATACCGTAGGAATGCTTTGGGTGTATCAAACGTCACAACGTAACTGGGTGACTATAAAGGTGCACTACAGGTATCTCCGAAAGTGTCTGTTGGGTTGGCACGAATCGAGACTGGGATTTGTCACTCCGTACGACGGAGAGGTATCTCTGGGCCTACTCGGTAATGCATCATCATAATGAGCTCAATGTGACTAAGGAGTTGGCCACGGGATCATGCGTTACGGAACGAGTAAAGAGACTTGCCGGTAATGAGATTGAACGAGGTATGGGGATACCGACGATCGAATCTCGGCAAGTAACATACCGATGGACAAAGGGAGTTGTATACGGGATTGATTGAATCCTCGACATCGTGGTTCATCCGATGAGATCATCGTGGAACATGTGGGAGCCAATATGGGTATCCAGATCCCGCTATTGGTTATTGGCCGGAGAGGTGTCTCGGTCATGTCTGCATGGTTCCCGAACCCGTAGGGTCTACACACTTAAGGTTCGGTGACGCTAGAGTTGTTATGGGAAATTGTATGTGGTTACCGAAGGTTGTTCGGAGTCCCGGATGAGATCCTGGATGTCACGAGGAGTTCCGGAATGGTCCGGAGGTAAAGATTTATATATGGGAAGTTGTTATTGGGGTTCCGGAAAAAGTTCGTTTTTTCGGTATTGTACCGGGAAGCTTTCGAAAGGTTCCGGAGGATTCCGGAGGGGTCCGGAAGTCCGGAAAGGGTTCCACCACGTCCAATACAGCAGCATGGGCTGTAAGGGGGCGCCCTAGCCTTAATGGGCTAGGGGCACCAGCCCCCCTAAGGCCCATGCGCATGGGAGAGGGGAAACCCTAAAGGGGGAGGGCCTCCACTTGACTTGGGAGGCACTCCTCCCCCCCTTGGCCGCCACCCCAACCCTAGATGGGATCTAGGGGGCCGGCCCCCTCTCCCCCCCAGCCTATAAATAGTGGAGGGGTGGGAGGGAGGCCACAACCCCTTCCCTGGCGCAGCCCCTCCCCTTCTCCAACACCTCCTCCTCCTCCGTAGTGCTTGGCGAAGCCCTGTCGGAGAACCACAAGCTCCACCACCACGCCGTCGTGCTGCCGGAGCCCTCCCTCAACTTCTCCTCTCCCCTTGCTGGATCAAGAAGGAGGAGACGTCCCCGGGCTGTACATGTGTTGAACACGGAGGCGCCGTCCGTTCGGCGCTAGATCGGATCTTCTGCGATTTGAATCGCCGCGAGTACGACTCCATCAACCGCGTTCTTGCAACACTTCTGCATCGCGATCTTCAAGGGTATGAAGATGCACTCCTCTCTCTCTCGTTGCTAGTCTCTCCATAGATTGATCTTGGTGATGCGTAGGAATTTTTTTTGATTTACTACTATGTTCCCCAACAGTATCTAGATGATATTCTGGTCTATTCAAAGAATAAAGAAGAACATGTTGAACACCTTCGTCTTGTACTGGAAAGGCTCCAAGAATACCAGTTGCATGCCAAATACTCCAAATGTGAATTCTGGCTTTCTGAAGTAACCTACCTTGGTCATGTGATTTCCAAGGATGGAATTGCTGTTAACCCGGAGCGGGTTCAGGCTATTCTTGACTGGACTCCTCCGAAGAACGTCAAGCAAGTGAGAAGTTTTCTCGGCCTTGCAAGTTATTGTCGTCGTTTTGTCGAGAATTTTTCAAAGATTGCTAAGCCTTTGACTGATCTGCTTCACAAAGGCGTTAAGTTTGAATGGACAGAAAAATGTCAGGAAAGTTTTCAAACACTCAAAGACAAGCTGACATCTGCCCCAGTACTTGCTCGACCAGATTCTCGCAAAGATTTTGTGATCTATTGTGACGCATCCCGTGAAGGATTAGGCTGTGTCCTAATGCAAGAGCGTAAAGTGATTGCCTATGGCTCTCGTCAGTTGCGCCCACATGAAGAGAATTATCCGGTACATGATCTAGAACTAGCTGCTGGCATCTATGCACTGCAGCTGTGGCGACATTACCTTCTCGGTAATCGTTGCGAGATATACACGGATCATAAAAGTCTGAAGTACTTGTTCACTCAGCCATCTCTAAACCTCCGTCAGCAAAGATGGATGGAGGCCATTGTGGACTATGATTTGGGTATTTCCTATACCCCTGGCAAGGCTAACGTGATGGCTGATGCCTTAAGCCGCAAGTCCTATTGCGACAACCTCATGGTTAGGCAAGCTCAACCTCGTCTTTATGAAGAACTGCGCAAGCTGAATCTGTGTATTGTTCCACAGGGTTCTCTTAATAACCTTGTGGTACAACCAGATCTTGAGAAAGCTGTTAAGAATGCGCAAGCTAAAGATGCTGAAATTGATCTGATGAAGAAAGATCTTCACCTTGAAAAGTACAAGGATTTCTCGCTGTCTGAAGATGGAACCTTGTATTTCAGAAACCGCATTGTCGTACCTCGCTTCGAGCTTATGACTGATAAGGTCATGAAGGAGGCACATGATACACCGCTGTCTATCCATTCGGGTAGCACCAAAATGTACCGTGATCTCCGTCAAAGGTACTGGTGGCCTAGAATGAAGCAAGATATTGCTCGGTATGTTGCTGAATGTGATGTGTGTCGTCGCGTTAAAGCAGAACATCAAAAGCCTGCTGGAATTCTGCAACCGTTACCTATTCCTTTATGGAAATGGGATAAAGTTCAAATGGATTTCATTACCGGCCTTCCCAAGTCACACAAGGGTCACGATGCTATTCTTGTCGTCGTCGACCAACTCTCCAAAGTTGCACACTTTCTGCCTGTCAAGGAAACTATCACTGCTAGTCAGCTAGCAGAATTATATATCTCCAGAATTGTTTCACTCCACGGCATTCCGAAGGAGATCAGTTCGGACCGTGGCGGTCTTTTCACCTCAAAGTTCTGGGAAAGTTTCCAAGAAGCTATGGGAACTCATATTACCTGGAGTTCAGCTTATCACCCCCAATCCCAAGGCCAAGTCGAGCGAGTCAATCAAGTGCTTGAAGACATGCTTCGGGCTTGTGTTATATCGTTCGGCAAGAAGTGGGAAGAATTTCTTCCTTATGCGGAATTCTCATATAACAACAGCTATCAAGCCAGCTTGAAAATGGCCCCCTTTGAAGTACTTTATGGACGTAAGTGTCGAACCCCTCTGAATTGGTCAGAAACTGGGGAACGGCCGCTCGTGGGTCCGGATATTATTCAACACGCCGAAGAGCAAGTCCGTATCGTTCGAGAAAATCTCAAGGCGGCTCAGGACCGCCAGAAGAGCAACTATGATCGCAAACAATGGGGTTTGACTTATCAACCAGGTGATCAAGCTTATTTGCGAGTCACTCCTATGAAGGGCACTCACCGCTTTGGAATCAAGGGCAAGTTAGCTCCACGCTACATTGGTCCTTTCCGCATTGTTGCAAGACGTGGTCAGGTGGCGTATAAATTGGAGTTGTCGCCGCAATTCTCTCATATCCACGATGTCTTCCATGTGTCACAACTTCGTCGTTGCTTCAAGGAATCTCCGCACCACGCAGTGGATCACGAGATGCTCGAATTGCATGATGATCTTTCTTATAAGGAGCATCCGATCCGCATCCTCGATGAATCTGAACGTCGAACCTGTTAGAAGGTTACCAAGTTCCTCAAGGTGCAGTGGTCAAATCATACTAAAGATGAAGCCACTTGGGAACGCGAGGATAACCTCCGTGCTGAATACCCTGATCTTTTCCCTTCTACCTCTTAATTCTCGGGACGAGAATTCTTGTTAGTGGAGGAGATTTGTAACACCCCCAGTGGTTTGCCACAGTAATCCCCCTTTTGATAATGCCATGTCATCATGATCAATAGTGCCTAAACATCATTTGGATCATATCTCATTTCAAATTCAAATTCAATTGGAAATTCAAACTAAAAGTGAAAATAAAAGTTGTTCAAATTTGAAAACTAAAATGTTCATTAAATAACAAAAATTCCAGAGACAATGCTAAAATTGTAACCAACAGTAAATAAATTAGTTAAGTGACTCAAACAACCTCAAACAATGGCTGAGAACAATATTTAATAACCTTTTTATTAATCCAAAATTTATATGAAATAGTAACTGACCCAAACTAGTTTTTGGTGCTAGGATATATTACACTGTGATTTATGGGCTAGGTCTCATATTTTACAAAAACCATTTAGTGCCCAAAAAAAATTTACAGAACGGAAAAAGAAAAGAAATCAGAAAAAGAGAAAAGAGAAAAGGCCTAATATGCTACTGTGCACTTAAGCCTGCCGCTACAGCACCGGCCCAGCCCACCCCGCACCTCCTCCCACCTCGCGCTGTTCACGCGCGCCGCTGTCACCGCGCGCGCGCTCGCCGCGCACCGGCCCCCCCACCCCTCGCTCAACAGCGCGTCGCCCGCGCCCGCGCTGGGGATAAGAGCAACTCCCCGCTCCCCGCTGGCGAACCCTAGTCGCCCCATTCGCCCCTCTCCCTCGTTCCCCACCTCGCCCGACGTCGCCATGGCAGCGCCGCCGTGAAGCTCGCGCCCGCCGTCGCCCTCTCGCCGCCTCTCCGTGTCCTACGGCTCCGCCAAGCTCCGCCACTTCGACTGCGCCGAGAAGCCGAAGCCGAACGCCACTGTTGTGCCCCCGACGCCGCCGTCTTCCTCCTTTGCTCTGACGAGCTTCTTCGATAGATTCGCCGCCTCGAGCCCTCCCCGAGCCCACTTGAGCACACCTGTAGGAGCACCGTGAGCATACGCTTCTTTCCCCTCTCTTTACCGAGCGTTTCCGCCGCCGTAGCTGCTCCTCCCCGTCATGCCCGATCCCGTCACCGCGCGAGCTCATCGCCGGCGTAGCCACGGCGACCATTGGGCCCCGTGCTTGTGCCCGTTGAACTCACACGCGCGTGTAGGTGCCTCCTAGCCCATTCGTTTGACTCGAGCGCGACCGCATCGCCGTTTGCCATCGCCACTCGAGACCGGTCGCCGCCGATGTGCTCGCCGCCGTCGCTACGCGCCGTCTTCGGTCACGCCACCACCTCCACTGGATGCGGCCCATCTCCAGCTTCCGAACGAGCCAAACCCCGCATGATTTGATGCAGCGTAGCGAAAACCCGGGCTCGCCGGAGTTGCTCGCCGTCGCGCGAGTTCGCCGGGGAGCTCCGGTGGCCGGCGTCCACCTGGCGCTGACCTAGCCAGCTGGGGCCTGCCCCCAACGACACTGCCATTGGGCCCCAGTGGGGTCCGTTGACCAGTCAGCGCTGCTGACTGGGCAACCCGTGCCATTGACAAGCGGGCCCCACCCCATTTAAATGTTTTAAATTAAATAGATAAAAGTTAATTAACCTGTTAATCCTAATTAAGTTAATTAATTAACTAGTCTGACACTGACAGTAGGCCCCACTAGCTAATTAACCCATTTAGTTAAAATTAACCCTATCTAACTAACTAAGCCACTGACATGTGGGGCCCACATGTCAGGTTTGACCTGGTCAGCCGACCAGTTGACTGCTGATGTCACCATTACATCAGGCTGACGTCACACATACACTGTTCTGGATAATGTTAAATTAGATAAATAAAATAATTCCAGAAAATGTTTAAAAACTTTAGAAAATCATATAAAATAAACCGTAGCTCGGATCAAAAAACTTTGTACATGAAAGTTGCTCAGAACGACGAGACGAATCCGAACACGCGGTCCGTTCATCCACCACACGTCCCTAGCATAGCGAACATGCAACTGTCCCCCGCCGTTTCCTCTGTCCGAAAGTGCCGAACTTCGGGAAAACATTCCCGGATGATTTCCCTCTTCACGTATATCGTGTAGCACCACGTCAGAACACCCCTAGCTCTGCGTATTGTCATGTCATGCTCTTGTTTGCTTTATATTTACTGTTTCTTCCTCCTCTTCTCTCTCGGTAGACCCCGACACCGACGTCATCCCCAAGACCGACGCAGCTCAGGAGCCCGACGCCACCGTTGACGACCTTGCCTTTGCCAGAGCAACCAGGCAAGCACCCCCACCTTGAGCATACCGATATCGCCTACTCTTTCTCTCTCATGCTTGCATTAGAAATTGTTGCTGCTACTGTTTAACCTATTCTTATGCATAGCCTGTTTATTGTAACCTGCATTTGAAACCTTACCTGCTTATCCTAAACTGTCTAGTATAGGCTGGGTAGAGACCTATCAGTGACCCCACTTGTCCCGACTGCCCCACTGGATTATCAGAAGACCCGATCAACGGGATCGAAGACAGGCCCCGGCACCGCACATCACCCCCTTGGTTGTACGACACTGCATCGTTACCATCGAGTGCCGAGGGTGATACCTCGTGTAGCACCCCTGATGATAACTCTGTAGGGTAGCTATTCGATCGTGGTCAACGAGGGTGATTCCTCCTTCACCGCTTCCGATAACGACGCTGTCGTGCACCACCTCAAGTGTGAACCCATCGAGGGTGATTCCTCCGAGTTCATCTTGACAGATACATCGAGTAGGAATCCAACGAGGGTGATACCTCAGATTCCCCTGATGTTATGGACACACGGATACTTGGACTGTACTACTGATACTTGGAAGGGCGGGTCGACCCTGAGGGGTACCCGCGAGTGATATGGAGACGGGTTGGCCTGGATGGTGCCCGAGTGATGAATACGAGGCGTGGCCGGGCATTCTTGGCCCTTGCCGCAAGTCCTCGAGACGGGGCGACGGGGTCACATCTTTCGTGAGTCTCTGCTCGTTGCCTCACTACCAACACACTAACGGTTTGGATATTTGATCCGAGAGGGTCTCTGGCCTGATAGCACTAACCATCACGTGGGCATAGTATGGGCGTTCTGCATCGTAGCATTAGCCGAAAGCTCTGACAGACGTCCAGTTCAGCATTGCGGTATGGCCGGATCGTGTCGGCCACTCGAGGCGACGCTGGTATCCACCCTGTACGCAACGACCCGGAGGGCGAGGGGCGATGGCCAATACCCCCTTGCGCTTAGGTTGTAGACCGGCGGGGACCTCTCTGCTGAGCTCTAGGTAGGGTTGCGGTGTGTCGTTTGGCCGAGGCTGGGCATGACCCAGAAAGTGTGTCCGGCCGGAGTTAAGCGAGCGTGGTGGGTAAGTTGGTGCACCCCTGCAGGGAAGAACTAATCTATGCATAGCCGGATCCTCGGTAACGGACGCTCGAAGTTGTATCCCGGTCGATACAACTAGAACATATTGATGAGATGAGATATGGATATTATGGCTCTGGGATTACTTTCTCGCAGGGAGTCGAGAAAGGATCTCTGGGTGAGGATTGATAACATTACTACTACTTTATATTGTACTAATCTACACTCTTCTAATGCTGCAAGACCTCTGAAGATGCTAGTCTTCGATAGGACTAGGCCTTCTCTCTATTCTGGCATTTCTACAGCCCAGTCCACATATACAGCCCTTCTTTGATAATTTTGCATCTGTAGTGTAGATCCTTGCTTGCTGAGTACTTCGGATGAGTACTCACGGTTGCTTTGCTTTCTTTTTCCCCCATATTCTTTTGGTGCAACCAGATGACGGAGCCCCGGATACAGCTACCCCCGCCGATGATCGCTGCTACTACCCCGAGCGTGGATACTACTACGAGTTGGCCGACGACCAGGAGTAGGTTCGGAGGGTCCCAGTCAGGAGGCCTGCGCCTTTCGATCGTAGCTTTTGTTTTGCCCCGCCTTTCTAGAGGCTTATCTGTTTCTGTTTCATATCTGTACCCAGATATCTGATGCTTCCGCTGACGCTTGTATGCGAGCTTATGTATTCGAGCCCTCGAGGCCCCTGGCTTGTAATATAAAGCTTGTATGACTTTATTTATGTTTTAGAGTTGTGTTGTGGTATCTTCCCGTGAGTCCTTAGGCTTGATCGTGTGCATTTGCGTGTATGATTAGTGCACGATTGAGCCGGGGGCGTCACAGAGGGCACCTGTTGGTTGGGGTCCGGCGCACGGGTGTTGACTGTCGTGGGAACGATTCCGACAGTACGAAGGGGGTAGGGTAAAGGAGAATGATCTATCGAGATGCATATGGGTGACACGGTGATTTTAGCGAGTTCGGGCCTCTCACGGTGGAGATAACAGCCCTACGTCTCGTGCTCCGGAGAGGCTTTGTTTTATCTGATTATGTATCCAGAGATTACAATGTGTGTGAGAAAGAGAAGAGCGGATCCCCATGCCTGAGCTAAGTCCGGAGACTAGAGAGAGAGAGAGAGAGAGAGAGAGAGGTCGCAGAAAAAGGCCCCCTAGTCTAGTGGTGAGGGGTGGCTTATATAGAGTGTGCCACCCCTTCACCTCCTATGTTACACAATGGATCATCAATGCCATAATATCTGCTTACTACGAAACCGCTACTATGAGAATGATGCTCCGACTGTTTTGTCGACTGTCTGGTCTTCGTATATCCGAGTGAGATCGGGTGCTCCGAGTGGAATGAGTTCGTCGAGTGGATGTAGGATCTTCCGAGTGAGCTGATTGTCGAGTGGCTCGTAAGCTTATGGTTACTTCAGTCGGAATCTTCCTTGTAATCTTGTAATCTTGCATGTGGTCTCTTCAGGTGGGGTGTGTAGGCCATGCTTAGGACCCTACCCCTAATACATATCCACATCATTAGCCCCCGAATGGATCAGGGTTCGAGTGAGAAAGGGATAGTGTAGGTTCTGCCAAACTCAATGTTCCGAATGAGCTTTGAGATTTTGCTGATGCTTGTGACGACTGGCCTTCTAGCATTCGCCTTGATCTATTCAGCTTATCAGTCCTTCTGAGTGAATTTGGATGTAGGTCCTGCATTGAGTAACTGATTACTCGAAATTTCTTCACGTCTGGAACATGTCTCTTTTTTTTTTGGCCATCACTCGGACCGGGCGGACCATTCCGAGTGGATACCATTCCAGTGGGGGCACGTTGAGTGCACCCACTAGGTGTAGTCCCCGAGACTGCCGTCGACTGCGGGCAGTCGGTGGGAGTCTTAGAGCCTGTCTTTTTTGTTGTTGTTTGGCCGTTACTCGGACCGGGCGGACCGTTCCGAGTGGATACCATTCCAGTGGGGGCACGCTGAGTGCAGTCAACGGGAGTCTTAGAGCCTGTCTTTTTTGTTGTTATTTGGCCGTCACTCGGACCGGGCGGACCGTTCCGAGTGGATACCATTCCAGTGGGGGCACGCTGAGTGCACCCACTGGGTGTAGTCCCCGAGACCTGCGTTGACTGCGGGCAGTCGGCGGGGGTCTTAGAGCCTGTCTTTTTTTGTTGTTTGGCCGTCACTCGGACCGGGCGGACCGTTCCGAGTGGATACCATTCCAGTGGGGGCACGCTGAGTGCACCCACTGGGTGTAGTCCCCGAGACCTACGTCGACTGCAAGCAGTCGGCGGGGGTCTTAGAGCCTGTCTTCTGATCTGAAACTGAATTAAACAGGTGAACCCTCGGGCGCTCGGCATGGTAAATGACTTCAGCCTAGAACTGTGGCGGGTCTTCATGCATTCGGAATGGATCTTCATGGACACGGTAAATAACCGCAATCTGGAGCTAGTCAATCTGATGGATCTTCCTGCGCTTGGCATGGTAAATAAGCTCAGCCTGGAGCTGAGTCAGTCGGGCTGATCTTCGTGCGCTTGGCACGGTAAATAAATTCAACCTGGAACTGGACCAATCAAGCGAATCTTCGTGCACTCGGCCCGACTGAATGAATTCGGCCCTGAAACTGCTGACTGCAGAAAAAGGCTGGACACTCCAGGGAGTAATCGTTCCAGTAGTACTTCTTGCATTGACCGTTAGCCTTTGCATGAAAGGGGTATTTGTAAGAGTACATCGTATCCGTAGAGGAGCTTCGTTTTCACCCTTTCGCATGAAAGGGGTATTTGTCCGAGTGGACGTGCTTCCCGACTGATCGGGGTATGTTGACTGCAAGGAAAAACTTGGTGGCACTCGTATGTCTCCCGGAGGAGGTAGACTAGTGGTCTGACATGGACGTGCCATGAAACCCGAGTGACGATGCTAGTGTGTGGGCTGTCTCTCCGGAGAGAGGCCACTCATTATCCCAGGGGAACACTAGCACATGCCATCTCTGAGTCCAAGTTTGTGAAACTGACGCCTTGGAGACTAGAATAAGGGCCAAGTGTATCCGTAGAGGAGCGTCGTTTTCACCCTTTTGCAGTCCTGAAGATGACTCCAGGTAATGATTCGGGTGATCGTCCGAGTGGACGGTGCTAACCTTATAGATCTTCGGCGGACCGAGCATGTATGGTCAGAAAAATATTCCCGATGTGATCCACAGGTTGATCAAATGGGCGTAACCCCTGAAGGCGGCATGGCCCACGGTTGTGCGCAGCCCCCGAGTGATGCTCGAAAGAGGTAAGCTCGCTACAGAGTGCGGTACGAGGTTTGTTCATATAAGTAACTTAGTCATTCCCGTGCTGGGGGTGTAGTGGTGAAGACATGTCCAACCAATGGTGACGCGCGGGGCGACCGAGGGGCGAGGATGTGTACAACCGAGTGACGACGCGCGGGGCGGTCGAGTGGTGAAGAAGTGCACAACCGAGTAGTGACGCGCGGAGCGGCCGGGTGGTGAAGACGTGCCCAACCGATTGGCGACGCGCGGGGCGACCGAGTCATGATGTGCGAGGTGGCCGAATGATGAAGGCGTGCACAACTGAGTGGCAATGCGTGGGGCGGCCGAGTGGTGAAGACGTGCACAACCGAGAGGCGACGTACGGAGCGGCCGAGTGGTGAAGACGTTCACAACCGAGTAGCGCGGTGCGGGACGGCCGAGTGAGGATGCGCGAGGTGGCCGAGTGAAGGCCTACGTGTCCAGCCAAGTGGTGATGCGCGGGGTGGTCGAGTGACAGATTGCGTGTCCAGCCAAGTGGCTGAAATGGTCTTCGAAGGAGTTAGCCAGATGCTTTCGAAGCTAATGTAGCGACGAGGTCGGTGTAGTGTGGTTGCGACACAACAAGACCGGTGTGACAACTGAGTCTGAGTAGGAATGAAGATGGCGTGCAGAGCGTCTGGGTGATTATAAAACTTGTCAAAGTGACGGATCGAATGCACTTGTTGAAGTGAAGGATCTGACTGGTGATGAAGTACTCGACTACTCAGGAGAGTGTCATTCCAAATGGGATGCAGCCCCCGAGCGTATTACAGGCTTCGACAACGGACATTTCGGAATACGAGAAATATAGTTTTGAATGGATGATTTGCAATTCATCGAGTCGGACTCGGGTAAAGATGAGGAGAAGCTTCCGAGTGATGCTCGAAAGAGGCAAACTCGCAAAAGAGTGAAGTGTGAAGTTTAATTATAAAAGGGACTTATCTGTCTCATGCCTGACGAGGTCTATATCATTGATACGATGAAGAGGATTCCACAGAGGGGTTGGATGTGTTTGAAGTCAACAGAGCGACAAGGTCGATGTTGTGGTGCGCTAGGACCGGTACGGTGACCGAGTCCGAGCAGCGATGAAGTTGGCGCATAGGGCCGTCGAGTGATCGCGTAACTTGTGTAAGAAAAATAGCACAAGCCAACGTAACAATTTCTCGAGGAAATTTGATGTGTGCTGAAATAATTTGTGTGAATAACACCCATAGACACCCGTTGGGAGTGCAAGGGGCTTGCTGGTTAACCAGCAAGAGTCTGAAAGAGCGAAGGATCCGTTCGAACTTGTCGAAGTGAAGGATCCGACTGAACTCGTTGGAATACTGGCTCAAATAAAACGGAAGTGTAGTGTTTCGACTGAGTTGCAGCCCCGGAGGACCGATGCAAACTCGAAATGAAGAACACATGGTGTTTGTGAATGATGTATGCGAAAAAATGGAAGTTGGACTCGGGAGTCACATAACCAGTACTAAGCAAGTATGTGAAAATAAGCAGCCGAGCGTAGAGGTACACTCGGTGGCGTGGCCTCCGAGTGAACGTGATGTGTGAATTATGGGATACCCGGGAACACGGAAATAACAGAATGTAAAATGACTTAGCTGTCTGAAGGCGCGCGAGTGGCCGAGTGGTGATGAGGCGACCAACCAAGTGGCGACGCGCGGAGCGGCCGAGTGGTGATGAGGCGACCAACCGAGTGGCGACGCGCGGAGCGGCCGAGTGGTGATGAGGTGACAAACCGAGTGGCGACGTGCGGGGCGGCCGAGTGGTTATGAGGTGACCAACCGATGGCGACGCGCGGGGCGGCCGAGTGGTTATGAGGTGACCAACCGATGGCGACGCGCGGGGCGGTCGAGTGGTTATGAGGTGACCAACCGATGGCGACGCGCGGGGCGGCCGAGTGGTTTTATGAGGTGACCAACCGATGGACGCGGCGGGGCGTCGAGTGGTTATGAGGTGACCAACCGATGGCGCGCGCGGGGGCGAGTGGTTATGAGGTGCCAAACCGATGGCGACGCGCGGCGGCGAGTGGTATGAGGTGACCAACCGTGGCGACGCGCGGGGCGGCCGATGGTTATGAGAGTGACCACCCGATGGCGACGCGCGGGGCGGCCGAGTGGTTATGAGGTGACCAAACCGATTGCACGCGCGGGGCCCGACTGGTTATGAGACCAGAGTGCCGCACGGCCCGGTGGTTATGAGGTGACCAACCGATGGCGACGCCGGGGGCGGCCGAGTGGTTTATGAGGTGACCAACCGAGTGGCGACGCGCGGGCGGCCGAGTGGTGATGAGGTGACCAACCGATGGCGACGCGCGGGGCGGCCGAGTGGTTAGAGGTGACCAACACGATGGCGACGCGCGGGGCGGCCGAGTGGTGATGAGGTGACCAAACCGATGGCGACGCGCGGGACGGCCGAGTGGTTATGAGGTGACAACCGAGTGGCGACGCGCGGGGCGGCTGGATGGTGATGAGGTGACCAACCGATGGCGACGCGGGGGGCGGCCCGAGTGGTTAGGTGACCAACCGATGGCGACGCGCGGGGCGCCGAGTGGTATGAGTGACCAACCAATGGCGACGCGCGGGCGGCCGAGTGGTTATGAGGTGACCAACCGATGGCGACGCGCGGGGCGTCGAGTGGTTATGAGGTGACCAACCGATGGCGACACGCGGGGCGGCCGAGTGGTGATGAGGCGACCAACCGATTAGCAACGCGCGGGGCGGCCGAGTGGTGATGAGGCGACCAACCGAGTGGCGACGCGCGGAGCGGCCGAGTGGTGATGAGGCGACCAACCGAGTGGCGACGCGCGGGGCGGCCGAGTGGTTATGAGGTGACCAACCGATTGGCGACGCGCGGAGCGGCCGAGTGGTGATGAGGTGACCAACCGAGTGGAGACGCGCGGAACGGCCGTGTCGGGCAAGTTGATGAAGATGTGCCAAGCCGAATGATTGTGCGCAGGATGGCCGAGTCGAGGAAGTTGATGAAGACGTGCTCAAGCATGTGATGGTGTGCGGCCGAGTCGCGTGAAGATGTGAGGAAGTGGACTGCGACGTGTCCATCATCGAAGGAATTGATGAAGATGCGGCTGGACATTGTTGGACGGCCGACCGAACAAGTTCCACTCGACTGGACAAATTCCATCCGAGTGTATCTTGGCCCTATAAGTTCGCGGTTGTATTTGTTGTCGATGATGTTCCGGATGCATGTTAACCGGCTGAGTAAAAAGGTGAGCCGGCCGAGTGAACCCAGAGGCTTCATGGCCGAATGAGCGCCATTTGAGTCGATGCTTCGTCCGAGTGCTCCTGTCCGTCCGAGAGTGCTCCTGCCCGTCCGAGTGAACCACAGCTGGGCTGCGACCTGGTCGGTGTGGAGCTGGTTGGACAAACCAACGCGGAGTGCTGGGCTCACAGGCGTTGGTGAGGTTCGGCGTGGACGTGCCCACGAGCGCTGCTCCCTCCGCTGGAGGTGGGCGGCTGCTAGCGGCCAAGGACACTATGCAGTGGAGGCAGCCAGGCGCGACGTCGCTGGAGCTGGGCGCCGGCGGGCTGACGATGAGGTCGACTTGGTGCAGAGCCCGGACAGACATGGAGCAATAAATCCCTGGTAATTACGGATTGAAGCAGTTGCCCGCGATCCAACGCATTGATGGAGTCGTCCACGCCCAATGCATTTATGGATTTGCCCCAGGTCCAAAATCTGCATGCTATAACTCTTGCCAAATTGATGTAATGGCAGTTTTCTTCTCTTGACTGCGTACTAATTGTCATTGATTTGTTAATCAAAGTACTTTCCTTTCTTCTCCTTCCGTGACGTGCATGCAAGTGGGATATGTGATTACAGGAGTCTGCATGCATGCGTGCCAAAGGCAAGCCCAGCCGCCGAGCGATTGACACCGGCGAGAGGATGTGGCCGTGCGTGGGGGCGTCGTAGACGAGGCCGGAGTCGACGCGGCGGACCGCGCCGAAGGCCGTTAGCACGAGCTCACCGACGGCGTCGTAGACGAGGCCGGAGACGACACGGCGGACCGCGTCGGAGGGCATTTGTACGAGCTCGCCGACGGCGTCGTAGACGAGGCCGGAGACGACGCGGCGGACCGCGCCGGAGGGCGTTTGTACGAGCTCGCCGACGGCGTCGTAGACGAGGCCGGAGATGACGCGGGCGGCCGAGTGATGTCGCACGGGCGGCCGAGTGGCGGCGCGCGGGCGGCCGAGCGCCAGTGATCCGGTTTAGTCCGAGTGAGCTAGTCCCATCCAAGTGATCATGCTGACTGGAGGGAGTTGCTGCCGAGTGGTTGATGCCGGAGGGAGTGTGCGCCCGCGCCGCGCCGCGGCGAGCAGACGATACATGAGGGATGAGCCGCCGAGCACCCGCAGAGGCTGCCGCCGAACCATCGACGTCGGAGGGAGAAGCTGCTGAGCGTGGCGGCATGGCCAGCTCCCGGTCCCCACGCCGCGTCGGGTTTGTGCCTCCAGCGCGGGAGACGCTGTCGTGTGCGAGGGTTGAGCCAGCTTCCGGTTGCGGCGGTGTGGTGTTGGCTCCATCGTACAGGCTATCGGCGAGCGCTTGGAGTCGGACGGAGGAACCGCCGGCGATTCGCCAACGCCTGCCGCTTCAGATGCCGTTACCATGCATTGATGGAGTTGACCACGTCCAAAACCTGTACTACCATGCAAGAGCCTTAATTAGCGGTAATTAAGCAAGAGTTTAAGATGGGACTGCATGCAGTGGAAGTTTCCTTCTTCCACGGGGCATTTATCTCCCTGCATGCAGTTTACTCTCTGGGAAAGAATTGATATTTAATGGAGAGTGGTTCTCGGTGGGTGCTGATGAGTAGTTGATGCTGGTGGGGCTCGCCGACGAGTAGTTCGTGTCGGCGGAGGAAACGCCGCATGCCAGCAACATGCCGGACCTGCGCCTCGCCGCTTGGGGGAACAGACCGCCAGTTGGATCGGCAGTTCCCCGACGCGGAGGCTATGGCCAAGCAGCCAATTGGAGCGAAGAGCTCAGTGTCGATGGATGCCGCGATCCGTCACCTAGGGAGGACAGCAAGCCTCAGATCGGAGGAAGGAGTCGAGCCGCCGGTCGGACCTGTGCTTCCCTGGAGGCTGTGCGCGGGGGCGTGTCGTCAGCGTCACACGCGTGGCCGGAGACGACGACATGCGAATCGCGCCAGTGGCCGCGCGCCCGCATGGCCGGCCCCGTCATCTGTGTCGCGTAGAGGCCGTGCCATCACCATGGAGTTCGTCGTTGCGTGTCGAGCCAACAACTCCATGGTGGAGGCTGCAGCTGCGCAATCGATTAGATGGAAGGGTGGCTGTGGCGCCCCCGGCTCGACCGTACACTAATCATGCACGCAAACGTGTACGATCAAGATCAGGGACTCACGGGAAGATATCACAACACAACTCTAAAACATAAATAAGTCATACAAGCATCATAATACAAGCCAGGGGCCACGAGGGCTCGAATACAAATGCTCGATCATAGACGAGTCAGCGGAAGCAACAATATCTGAGTACAGACATAGGTTAAACAAGGTGCCATAAGATGGCTAGCACAAACAGGGATACAACAGATCGAACAGGCGCAGGGCCTCCTGCCTGGGATCCTCCTAACTACTCCTGGTCGTCGGCGTCCTGGACGTAGTAGTAGGCTCCGTCCTGGTGGTAGTAGTCGTCGTAGGTGGCGTCTGGCTCCTGGGCTCCAACATCTGGTTGCGACAACCAGCAAGAAGGGAAAGGGGGGAAAAGGAGGGGGAAAGCAACCGTGAGTACTCATCCAAAGTACTCGCAAGCAAGGATCTATACTACATATGCATGGTATATGTGTAAAGAGGCAATATCGGTGGACTGAACTGCAGAATGCCAGAATACAAGGGGGATAGCTATCCTGTCGAAGACTACGCTTCTGGCAGCCACCTTCGCTTGAACAATAGAAGAGATTAGTTGGAAGTTAACACAAACAACACGTAAAGCATAATCCTACCCGTCGATCCTCTCATCGCCACCATGCGAGAGAGCGACCACCGGGTTATAACTGTCACTTGTAAGGTGTGTTTTATTAAGTATCCATTTCTATTGTCGAGGCAGCGAATACAACTCCGGGTCGTCCTTTTACCGAGGGACACGGCTATTCGAATAGATAAACTTCCCTGCAGGGGTGCACCACATATTCCCCAACACCTCGATCCCCTTTGGCCGACACACTTTCCTGGGTCATGCCCGGCCTCGGAAGATCCACACGTCGCAGCCCCACCTAGGCTCAACAGAGAGGTCAGCACGCCGGACTAATCCTAGGCACTCTGGGTTCTGGGCCATCGCCCAGTCCCTCCTGCACGTTGCGTACGCGCCGCGAGCAACCTAGCAACCCACACGATCACGGCGGTTACGTTAGCGCGGTCCAACACGGCGCGCGCCGCTCAGTCGCTGACGTCAAAGGCTTCAGCTATACCACACGCCGGATACCCATAACTACTCCCGCGTAGTTGGTTATTGCGTATAGGCCAGTGGCCAGACTCAGATCAAATACATCCAATTCGTTAAACGTGTTATTATGAAGTAACGCGAACGCCGACCAGGGCTTGGCCACCTGTCTCCTAGGTGGTCTCAAACCTGCCCTGTCGCTCCGCCACAAAGATCCACTCAAAGGGCCGTTGGACAAGTGCCTTTCAGCCCCCAATCCGTAATCACTCGCGGGTACTCTTCGCTCTTCGAGCCGACCCGACTGTTAGTCACCATTTGTATAGTATGTATATATGTATAGTATACACCGTGATCACCTCCCGAGTGATCACGGCCCGATAGTATAGCAAGGCAGACTGACAAGAATGCAGGGCCAATGATATATAACTAGCTACCCTACACTAGGCATTTAGGATTGCAGGTAAGTTATCAACAACAGTACAACAATGACAGGCTATGCAGCAGAATAGGATTAACCGAAAGCAGTATCATGCCACTACTCTAATGCAAGCAGTATAGAGGAGAATAGGCGATATCTGGTGATCAAGGGGGGGGCTTGCCTGGTTGCTCTGGCAAGTAGGGGTCGTCAACAACGTGTCGGTCGGGGACCAGCACACGCTGCGTCGGTCTCGTAGTCTACCGAATAAGAAGACGAGGAGGGAGACAACAGTAAACACCGAACAAAATATGCAACAGGGATGCATGACATGTCCTAACGCAGGGCCAGTGATACAGCCTAACTAAGCAGCATTTTAAGTTAATTTAGGAATTTATTCGGATTTATAATTAAGGTTGACACTATTCATTTATCGAAATCGGTCTAATTGTTCAACGTTCTCATAGCTGGCGGGCGTCTGACGGAATACCGAGGGCGTTCCGGTTCGTATCGTCGTTCTGAGCAAGTTTCATGTATAAAATATTTTCATCGAGTTACGGTTTTAAAAGATATGAATTTTCTAAAGTTTTATTAATTTCTAAATCTATTTAATTAATTATAATTCAACATTCACCGAAACAGTAATGATGACGTCACATGACATCATGCTGACGTCAGCAGCCACCTGACAGGGTGGGTCCCACCTGTCATAGGTTGTTAGGTTAATGGTTTAATTATTTAATTACTGATATACTGTTTAATTAACCTAATTAGTTAATTAGATTAACCTAATCAGGATTAATTAACTAATTAAATAACTAATTAATTAATTATTATTTTAATTATTTATTTTATTTCTTCTTATTTTTATTACATTTTCTTTAATTCGTTTTTAGGGGCTGGGCCCCATCTGTCATAGGGCCGGGGCGGACTTTCCGGCCGTGTCTGTTCGCACGGACACGTCCGGCCAGCGCGCGCGCTGTGCACCAGAGGCCAGGCCAAGCGGACGCGGCGCGGCGAGGCCAGGGAGCGCGGGCGAGCGGCAGTCCGGCGCTGGTGCGCGTCGGGACCCGAGCGCGCGGGCGGCGGTGGCGCGCGCGTTCTGGCGAGCTCTGTCCGGAGACGGGCGCGCGTGCACTGGGGCAGGGAGTGGGAGGCCTGGGCCTCACGAGATTCGCAGGGACGGGGCAGCGGGGGGGGTCGGGGGGGTCGACGGGACGACGGCGATGGGGAGGCAGGCCGGCGGGGACGAAGCGGCAACGGCAGACAAGGCAGACACGGCGAGGGAGCGCGTCCGGGCGGTGGCGTCGTGCGGCCGATGCGCGGCGGCGGGCCGGCGCGTCGGGCCGAGCGGCCGATCGAGGGAGCAGGCCGTGCAGGAGAGTCTTGACGATCGCGGTGCGTCGGCGTCCACGGCGACCGCGGGCGTGCTGCGGACGTTGGACTCCGGGGCGATCGCCCGATCCGATCCAGCCGAGGGAGGGGGCGACCGAGCGCCAGGCGGCTGGTCGGGAAGAGGAGAGGACGGGGCGACGTCGGTGTGGCGGCGGCGCGGCGACCGGCGTCGGCTGACGAGGCGGACGGGATCATGGGCCTGGCGCCCGATCCAGTATGGGGGGGGGGAGGAGAAAACGGGGGGAGGGGGGATCGGGGGTAGGGTTAGGGTTTGGCCGGGGGGGTGGCCGGCTAAGTAGGCGCCGGCTGGGCCGGCCTGGCCCGGTGGCTTGCTGGGCCGAGGCCCAGTCCGGGGGGGGGGGTGTGTGCTCTTTTTTTCTTTTTTTCCTTTTCTTTATCCTCTTTTCTCTACTGTTAAATGTTTAGGCCTCAAATGGTTTTTGTAAAAAGTGTGACCTATTTCATAAATACCAGTGCATTATTCCTTAACACCTAAAATTAGTTTGGACAAAACATAATTCCATATTTATTTCAGATTTAATAAATGGTTATTAAATATTATCTTTATCCACTGTTTGAGGTTGTTCGAGTCACCTATCCAATTCCAATGATGTTGGTTTCAATTTTAGAATAGCCTCTGGAATATTTGTTATTTATCTGACATTTTAGTTTCTATGTTGGACAACTTTTACATTCCACTTTCATTTAAATTTGAATTTGACTTAGGAGTTGAAATGCAATATGATGCTAATGATGATTGTGCACTATTAATCATGATGACATGGCCTCATCAAAAGGGTGATCTCTGTAGCTTAATACAGGGGGTGTTACAGTGGCCTCCTGAGATTTGCCTAAGGATAGATGAATGTAAAAACCATTTGCATCATGGCTCGATAGACGCCATGCCCCACGGTGGGTGCCAACTGTCGTGGGAACGATTCCGACAGTATGAAGGGGGTAGGGTAAAGGAGCATAATCTATCGAGATGCATATGGGTGACACGGTGATTTTAGCGAGTTCGGGCCTCTCACGATGGAGATAATAGCCCTACGTCTCGTGCTCCGGAGAGGCTTTGTTTTATCTGATTATGTATCCGGAGATTACAATGTGTGTGAGAAAGAGAAGAGCGGATCCCCATGCCTGAGCTAAGTCCGGAGACTAGAGAGAGAGAGAGAGAGAGAGAGAGAGGTCGCAGAAAAAGGCCCCCTAGTCTAGTGGTGAGGGGTGGCTTATATAGAGTGCGCCACCCCTTCACCTCCTATGTTACACAATGGATCATCAATGCCATAATATCTGCTTACTACGAAACCGCTACTATGAGAATGATGCTCCGACTGTCTTGTCGACTGTCTGGTCTTCGTATATCCGAGTGAGATCGGGTGCTCCGAGTGGAATGAGTTCGTCGAGTGGATGTAGGATCTTCCGAGTGAGCTGATTGTCGAGTGGCTCGTAAGCTTATGGTTACTTCAGTCGGAATCTTCCTTGTAATCTTGTAATCTTGCATGTGGTCTCTTGGTGTGTAGGCCATGCTTAGGACCCTACCCCTAATACATATCCACATCATTGACCGCTGTGGGGATGTACCCCGCTTGTGCAGCTCCAAGATGGTGCCCCCCGTAACAGAGGAACCAGGCCAGTGCCCCTTGAGGGTGGCGCCGGCCATTGCTGGGAAGGGAAGCTAGGATGCGCTACGAAGGAGGAGGGCGAGATTGGATCTGGGCGTTGGAGCTCGAGAGGCAGCAGGCGAGGGAAATGAGAGCATACTTCTTTCCATCGCTGTCTTTTTACTCTTATAGGCTGGTGAAAGGCCAAGAGTCCCTCTGTCGCACCGCTGAAATCATCACTCCCCGCAAAAGATGTTGTTATGCGTACGGGAAGAAACAAAACCTTAATGATATCCCTGAGAAAACGGGCACGATCTCCATTTTGATGGGACGTGCCAATGAGAAGTTTGCCTCGGGCCGTGATTCGGGTAAGGAGTAACTTCTTGACCAGTCGTGAACGGTGACGCTTCGATAAAGTTGTCAGGCTATAAAGCACTATTCACACATATGCGGCTGGCCTTCGAGGCTAAGTAACCCCGTGTCTTCGGGTGTTGAGCGAGTTCAGCCAGGCCGTGGTCGGGGAACGCCGTTCCTTTGAGAAGGAGTTCATGGTATCCTTTAAAAGGAAGGAATCTCGAATTATCAGAGAAGAGGAACTCGTCTATCAAGCCAAGGACTTCGGATTCGAAGTTATATACATCAAGGAGGTTGTCCTCGGCATAGAAGACCATTCCTGGGGCTACTAACGGTGGCCTAGACTAGGGGGTGCTAACCTAGTCGGCTCGTGGTCCTCGGGCTGGGCCAGTGGGCCCGCATTTGCATTAAGGTGGACTCCAAAAGCTACACACTTGGAACGTGATCAAGACTGCATCTGCCGAAGACTTGACGTATACTCCAAAATATCTCCTGCCGCCTCCATGCGATCCCCCTGGATACCGATATGTAACCCTAGATGCCCTACCTGGCATGTATATAAGCCAAGGGGTTTAGCCTGTAGAGGGGACCGAATCACAATTACATTCACCTAACCCTAGGGTTAGACCACAGGTACGATCTTGAGGTAGATCAACTTTGTACTCGATACATCATCATCAATATAAACAAGAGCAGGATGTAGGATTTTACCTCCATCAAGAGGGCCCGAACCTGGGTAAATATCATCTCCCTTGTTCATGTTACCACCGATCTGAGATCTACAGCTCGGGACTCCGTACCTCGAGGTCTGCCGGTTTTCACACCGACGGTAGGGGATTAAGCATGGGAAGTTGATTTTTAGGCCCAATCCCATGTTTGATGTGTGGTGGGAATTGATGGAGGGAATTTGGGAGGAAATAGCATCTCACCTGAATTAACAGGGGTGGTAGGTAAGAGATCCGTGAGAATTGACCTCCTTAATTCCCTTTCCCCGTCCCTCCTCAACTCCCTAGTCCCCCAACCAAACAGTGGATTATATGTCTCATGCCCCTTAAATTCCCATTCCCTGCCAATGTGTTTGATTGGGGTAATTAGAGTAAGGGAATCGGAATTAAAGGGGTACGAGATTTCAAATCTATTGTTTGGTTAGGGGGGACTTGAGACTCCAACTCCCATCGTTTTATTAAAAGGGGAGGGGGGGTGAGAGTTGGGTGAGAATTGTTTTAGTGAGTCGATCTTAACCCTTTATCATAACTTATATTCACTTCCCTGATCTAGTCCCTCGTCAATTCCCATGAACCAAACAAGAAAATACAAATTCTCACACATGATTCCTATCATGCACCAAACAGGGGATTAAGAATAAAATGACTCATCTCATGTCTAATCTCAATACAACTCCCTACACTAAACTCGCATTCCCCTTCTCAAATATTGTCAAACGTAAACTCCCATTCCCCTTCTCAAATATTGTCAAAAGCGCTGTAAATCCCCCCAACCAAACAAGCTATGCAGGTGCCGGGGTTCAACCTCCGTTTCGAAAAAAAGCATCCACGATACTATTGCCTGTGATCATTGAGTTCTTCGAATTAAAAGAGGGACGACCACCAGACATGACAAACTCGAAGCTAATACATCAACTAACGCATCCTCGGGATTCGCAAGACATAGAGATACCCTGGGCTTGAAGCTAATGCGTCAGCAGCGAAGAACAATATCAGACTAGAATTTACCCAAGACCCTACATATAGCCCTTGCTTTATTGCGATTTTTTTTTTTTTTGCGGGTTGCGAATTTCAAATGTATCCATTGGCAGTACAAGCACAGAAGTAAAGTCGTTCACATGTTCTACTTTCAGCACGCCATGTTCTTTTGGAGGATGCAAACACCTTACACGCCACTCTGTAAACCCACTGCAAAACCCAAGAAACACATCCAGTGGTTGGCTGATCCACTGCCTGGCAGTTATGAGTTGTGACCTACATGCATCTTCCCCTGAGCAGCAAAGCATATTCATGGCCTGATCTCTAGGCCTCTTCTTCAAGCAGCATCCGATCAAAGTGCCACACCCCTGCGTGCATACAAACCATGCATGTAAAACATCCGATGCCGCAGCAATATCAGTTGCTTTTCGCAAGTACAAACTAACCGTGCCCTTTGCCGATTCTCCTAAGCTGCGTCACGTACTCGGAGATCTTCTTCACGGCATCAACCTATCACAAGAATTTAGCAGGAGTTATTCGGTCAGCAAAGCACAAAATGAAGCAAAGTATGTCGAGACTATGGTGCGTGTGTGGCAGATCTCTGACACTCTGTATTGAGGCGGTTTTATTTTTACCTGCTCCTGAAGAAATTGACTCTCAACAAAGTAGCTCAGCTGAGGATCGTTGCACCTTGTTGCCACCTGTTAAATTTTGGATGAACGTTTTAAATATGGTGTGACGCAGCACTGCACGCACTGGTTCTGATAAATCAATCAGGAATTCATTTGGTGGCAGTCGCACACACATCCCTTTTACAAAAACCTCCTTCCAAGCATGAAGGAGCAACTTACAGTGTGCAGGTTGTGCAGCTTCTCATTCACGAGCTTTTCAAGAGCTAGAGCCAACTCCACTGCTGAAACCACAGGAGAGGTGCAAGTTAGAACACAGGAGGATTTCACAAGCTAGGTTCCACAAAACGAAAGCAACAAATGAGGGAAATATCTGGATTTTAACAGCTTGCTACTTTCTTTCCGATTGTTCCGTGCCCTTGTCTATTCATATTTTTTGTAAATTAAAGCTTTTCAAACACAGCACAATTTTCTGTGAGCACACATCGGGGTAGTGACAGTTTTTCATGATCAGGCATGATCAAATTCAAAAGGTCCTGTAGACCAGCTGCATAACTGATCAACAGCTAAAAATTGACATCTGTTTGACTGAGGCCATGTTCAGTTGATAAGGGCATTTCTAACCAAACCCCTATAACCGGTTAGTGGAGTATATTTAGCTTTTTACTCCACTAACCGGCACCTAGCCGATCCCCAATCCGGCCTAACGGAGTATAATTTTACTCCTCTCCTTAAAAAAATTCCCTATTTATACTCACTCTCTCCTCCGCCGAGTAAAACAGCGCAGCTCACCTCTGCTGCCTCTCCCTCCCCTCCCGCGCCGCATCTTCGCCCCCGCCGCCCCTCCTACCCCTCCCCCCTCCCCGCCGGCACCGGCCCGCCGCCAGGGAAGCCTTGTAGGCCTCCGCCGCTGTCCTCCACCACCTCCTCGTCCCGCCGCCGGCCAAAAATCGAGGGGATCTGCGGCTGCTGTCGCCGCCGCCGGATTTGGTGTTTCCGGGCGCCGGCGGCTGCGCCTTGCCATGGATTGGCCGGGAAGCGGCCCACACAGCCCCGGCAAAGCCTCCGCGCCGCATGCAGGTACTGGCTCTTCCTCTAGCCACTCTAATCGCTCCCGTCGTCGGTTCGCCGGCAAATACACGGCCGGCCGTCGCCCGGGCTCGTCGCTCACGCAGCGGCTCGCCGGCTCGCAGCTGCCGGTCATACAGTGCGACGACTGCACACGGCAAGTGGTGCGCCGAGTTTCTACCACGCCGCAACATCCCGGATGGGTATTCTTCAAATGCACAAACGATGGGGTATGTGCTTGTTTTGATTCGGTTTTTCACCGGATTCAGTTCAATTTCGGTAGCTCATTGATGCTCATCTATGTGTGTAGGATGATGGATGCTCGTTTTGGTATTGGGAAGAAGAATACATCGATCTATTGATAGCACGAAAATTAATAGATGCTCGTGCACTCGTTGCTAGAATTGAGGCTAAAGATGAGACTAGATGTGAGATTAGAGAAGAAATTAGAGGGGAAGCAACGTCTACTTCTTTAGAATCAAAGAAGAAGAATGAAGCATGCAAGATCGAGAATCCGCAGATCAACAACGAAGGCATCGAGAAGATATTAATCCAACTAGTGGGAGCAGTTATGGAAGTTGGATATCTTCTAAAATGTCTAATTGTGGTTCTTGTTTTCTTTGGTCTTGCTCTTCTAGCAAAGAATTGGTGAATTATTATGTAATCCAATGTCGTTGAATGAAATAAAGAAGCAAAGAAATGTGTTTCGGTGGCCGAAATTGAAATGCAAATGAAAAAAAAAAACATACTCCGCCAAGTTTACGGGATCGGCTAGGTCCGGCCAAAAGTTAGTGGAGTATATATACTCCACTAAGCCTTTTACTCCGTTAACTTATTGGGGATCGGTTAGAGTTGCCCTAATCAGTTATAGCTTTGCATATACCTAAAACTTACTGTGTCATCTAGTGAACTACTGTTACTCTCCACAGGTAATCAATCTGGCACAACTGACGGCCCCTTTCTAAGAACTAAGTATGTATAAACAGACACCTCTCATTCAAATACATCATGATAAAACACCCACAGGCCACAACCATAAAGAGACTTACCATACAGAGCATCGCCTTTCTCAGAGTGGTCGAACTCTGTCAATGGGGTCACGATGGACTGGAGCCTCACCCGCCCTCCACGTCTGTTCTGATGGACACACACAAGAATACACCAAGCATCATCCATCAATTTCTAGCTAGCACGGGACAATGGACAATGGCATTAATATTTTAAAGGTCAAGGAAATCAATGATACCTGGTACTCCATGAGCATCTCCGCGTGCTCCCTTTCCTCGTCGCTTGATTCCTTAAAGAACCTGGAGAAAAGAAACAGGCGCATATCAGAACCAAGCTTTGTTCAGAAAATTGTACTGGTAGCTTTAGTAATGGAAGACAGCTACAGCACTGTGCATACTTGGCAAAGCCCTTGAGGGCAACATTGTCCCGGTCGAAGTAGGCGTAGAGGGAGTGGTACGCGTACGAGGCATTGTACTCCACACTGCAACGCAGACAGTATTAGTTTTGCTCTAATCAGAACCAGATGCAGGCACTATCTAGCGAGCTAAGAATGGTCAGGTAACTCAAACCGAAACCATCAGTCCTTTGTGCAAATTTACAGAAAAATCTGGGGAAATTACGCATGAGATAAAAAAAAAAGATCGGTTCTTCTGCAGGAACACACGGACGCACACAGTCGATTTATATCAGGATGATGAGGCGCATAGCGGTGGTGTAGGTTTACTCACTTGATCTGCTCGTTGATGGCGGCCTCGCATTCGTCGACGAACTTTTGCCTGGCGAGCGACTGGCCATCGGCCTGCGGCACGAGCGAAAGCTCGCCCTTGAGCTCCTCGAACGGCTGGAACATCACACCGCTGAGGAGCACCTCCTCCTTGTTCCCCTTCCCCGCGGCCCTGCACGCCGTCCCCGTCGACGACCCTTTCGCCAACGGCGGCAGCCTCGCAGAACCGTGGGCCGGTCCTGGCGCAGAGAGCTGGCTAGCCGCGGCGACGGCGGCCGGAGACGACGCAATCCTAAGAAGCATCTCGAAGAGAAAGAGATGGAGGCGCGTGTGGGGAAACTGGAAGTGGGCGTGGAAGACCGAAGTGGAGAAGGAGGAGATGGGGATAGCTGGATAGGTATAGCAATAGAATCTAGCAATAGCTCCTAGGGTGGATTACACGTGGATACGTGCATCGGAATCATCTCACTTTCTTTTGTCTTCACGTATTTATGGCCCACGCTCTATTAATACCCCTCCGTGCCACAATGTAACGCATATATGATCAAATTTTGTAAAATTTGACTTCTCAGAAAATCTATATACGCTACGTTATGGAATGAAGGGAGTATAAAATTTGATTACTAACCAACGAAATACTCGCATACATTTGGAAGACAACTAATTTCGGACAGAGAAATTATTGGTTATCTACGCGAGTTCAGTTCACGGGCGCTGTTTTCCTCGTCCCTGGCGGCTATAACCCTAGCCGCCGTCAGGAGAGGCTGATCTTCCGGCGCCGTCCTCCGACGGCTCCCCTCCGTCGGCGACTTCGGTCGTCGGTGGTGAGGGGGGTCGCCGGATCCAAGCGTGTGGATTGTTTTTATTCCCTCGTAGTCTAGGTTTTTAGGTTGTTTATCGTCTTTGCTTCGGCGGTGCCGATGACGGCGCTGAATAAAGATTTTTCGGATCCTTCCCTGACGGGGCCATCGGTCCTATGGTTGGGGATGGATTTGGAAACCAGTCTGTTCAAGTAAGGATGGCATAGCGGCGACGGCATCCTCGTGGTGGACCTGTGTCCTCGGGCTCCGCCGTTGCGACGGCGTTTGCTCCAGCGTCGGCGCGGAGCTTGGGAGGTAGTCCAGGAGCGGATGCAGATTGTTGTCTGCATCACCGACATCTGGAAGACAGAACATGTGCTGGGCTCGTGGTTCGTGGATGGCAGGTATGGTTTCCTCCTTCGGCGTCTTAGTCGTGGTGGGGTGCCAGATCTGGAGTTCGATGGCGTGTCCGGGGTGTTGCCCCGGTCTGATTCGTTCAACGGCAAAGACTTCACTTTTGGTGAGCCACTTTGGAGGTCCGCAAAGCTGCATATCAGCAATGGAGCCGCGTCGAGCTCGGGTGAGGAGGTGATTCGTCATTCTTTTCTTCGGTGGCTGCTGTGGTGGTGCTGGAGGCAGATGATGGGCGTTGGTGTCAAGCTCAGAGATGTTCTGCTATCTTTTCAGTTTTATCATGTCGGTCTTTACGTGACTTGTACTTTGTTCTTTATGATACGAATGAAACACGTATTACCATGTAAAAAAATTTATTAGTTATCTTACTACTATTAAACAGGAAATTGTAATCTCACTTCCTCGTCTTCAGAATTTCCTCGTTTTATGATTCTTTTCCCACCTTCTTTGTTCCCATTTTTCTTCAATTCATACGTGCCAAATAGGTTTTTTCTTCATTGGTTTTTTTATCCCTCCTGGGTCGGACGGCTTCTTATCCGAGCGAAACAATCCACCGTCGATGGCTCCTCTCTTTCCCTCAATCCGGTTCTCTTCTTCTTCTTTTTTTTTGCGGGTGAGCACTTGTATTACTCAACTATTCAAATCCTTACAATCAATAGCATTTAGCTCTAAAATAAAATCAGGACCAGAACCCAACCATGTCATGGTTCTTCCTTCAGTCCGTGCAAAATTAGCTAAGCTATCGCTAACACTATTTTCGATACGATTTCTATGAGTAATATAAGAATCGCGAAGAGACATTAGATGTCTAATCTCTTTAATAAGAGATGAGTAAATCGATCTATCAGTCTCCTTTGCCTGGACAAGCTTGACTGCAATAATAGAATCCATCCCGATCATAATAGAATGATCACTTCTCTGAAGGGCAAGAGACAATCCCTCCATGCAAGCACGTAGTTTTGCTTCAAGAGCATCACGACAGGAAAATAAAGCTCTGCATGCTGAAAACACAATGGTTCCATCAACCTCTCTAAGCACCATACATGCACCAGCTGAGCTTCCATGACCAAAGGATCCATCTGAGTTTAATTTCACCCAGCCGTGATAGGGGGGGGGGGTCCATTGAGCAACCACTCTAGGCATTATACATGTGAGGCCGCCTGTAGTGCTCTATCATATGTCATTATTTGCTTCCCTTTGTTCCGATCTGTAGTAAGATCTATCTTGAGACCAATCAGTGAATCAAGGTAGCTCATTAGAAACCTCTTTGATGCTTCCATTGACGGCGGTGGCTTCTTGTGGACCACCTCATTGTGAATAGACCAAGCGCGTCATATGGTCATTAGTACCATACTGTGTTCTACATCTGAAAGAGGAGCAAGGGCACACAACAACCACTCCTTCCCTGTGTTCTGAACTGAATCAACCTCCGGCAAAGTCCATACAGAGGACATGGTTCTCCACAAATCACGTGACAAAGGGCATCTAAGGAAAGGGTGAAAATTGTCCTCTGGTTCATGATCACAAACCGGACATATGTCATCATTTTCCAACCCCCTACTAAACTTTTTCTGCCAAATTGGTAATGCATTAGTTGTGACTTTCCAAGCATGATTACGGACAGTCGGTGGAACGTCACACGACGAGATAAGTTTCCAGCAAGAACGGCGCCCATCTGGCCGAGAATTAGAACCAGTAGCCGACCCTTTGTGTATTTCATCAAAAGCTAAATTGTGTGCACTCTTCATAGAGAAAGTCCCAAACTTGCCAGGAGCCCACGCTAAAGTATCATCTTCAAGCCGAGGAGAAGCACGAATTTTGACAATCTCCACCACATCCGCCGGCAAGAACTCATGAAACAGTCCAAATATTCCATGCACCATTACCATCTAACAGCTCAGACACAAAGCGTATACGGCCTCTACCTTGTAGTGTGATAGACTTGTAAGAGAATGGTCTCAGAATCCAGTTATCATGCCAAACACGTATGCTCCTCACATTGCCCTCTCTCCACACCAAGCCCTTCTTTAGAAGCTCGAGCCCATAAGTAGTAGCCTGCCAAGAAGAAGAAGCATTGCACGTAAAAAACTGTGTCCTCCGACTTACCCTCCGGATAGTACCTAGCCTTTAGGACTTGAGCACAAAGACTGTCTGGTTTTAAAATAAGTCTCCAGGCCTGCCTTGCTAGCAAAGCTTGATTGAGAAGACGGAAATCTCAAAGCCCAAACCACCTTTATCTTTTGGCTGCAACAAAGTATCCCAAGCCCTCCAGTGCACCTTTCTTTTGCCTTTCAAAGAAGCCCAATAAAATCCTCTCACCATCCTAGTTAGTTCGTCAAAAACCGAGAAGGGCAACTTAAGAAAAACCATAATATACGTGGGTAGTGCTTGAGCTACAGACTTAATAAGTGCCTCTCTACCAGGTTGAGCGAGATGGGCATCTCCCTACTGAATAAGACGCTTTGTTAAAATCATCTGAATATTTTGGAATCTTTCTTTCGACATCCGGCCATCAGGAGTAGGAAGCCCCAAATATTTTTCCTCGAAGACCATACTAGTGACATTAAGAACTTCTCTTACTTCCTGCTGGACACCATCTGGACATGCATGCCCAAAAAGAATAGAACATTTATTGAAATTCAAACTCTGTCTCGTGGCGTTACTATAGAGATCCAAAGCCAGTTTGATCTTTAATGCTTGAGCTCGTGATGCCTCAAATAATAGCAAAGTATCATCAGCAAACAAAAGATGTGAAATGCCCGGAGCTCTTCTGCATACCTTAATAGGAGTAATATCGCATGCAGAGACATTATTTTTTTAGAATTCCAGATAGACCATCAACCACAAAAAGAAACAAGAACAGAGAGAGGGGGGGTATCCTTGACATAGCCCACGCGACGGTGCAAATGAATCCAAGAGGATTCCATTTAATTTGACAGAATACCTTACCGATGTGACACAAGACATTATCCAGTCCACGCAACGGTGAGAGAAACCCAACTTTTGCATCACCTGCTCCAGGAATCCCAGTCAACCCTGTCATGGGCCTTGGATAGATCAAACTTGTATGCACACAAACTTTTCATGGGATCTTTGTCAGCAAGTCAACCGAGGCGACGACCTTCACGGTGCTCACCCTCCAAGCCTAAGACAGCTAGAAATCGGGAGGTACCCTGTGGAACTCATCTCCATCGATTGACTGGACACTTGCGTCATCTTGCTGACATTGAGCCTCGCCTCGATTTAGATGTTCTTGGACTCGTTAGATTCGTATGAACGAGCCCAACCCCCTCATGTTAGATCTTCAGTTTGAGCCTCTTGTGAAACATAATTTTGTCAACTTATACGAAAGGCTCGTATTTGATGTTTGCGACTTCTATAGTTTTACCTCAACTTGGTCCCTTTTATCGTGCTAAGTCCATGGGAGCTCCAATACACCTACAAAGACAACAAACCCAAGTAAAAACTACTAAAAACTAAATAGTATTCAAGTGACCTCAATAAAAACGCACAGAAAATAGAATGTATGCAAAATGAACATGAAAATAGCTAGATGGATATGATACGAGGGATTTTGATGTGAAAATGTGCGACAAATGAGCTCCAAAACATGACACAAAATCCACCCATCATATGCCACTTCAGGATGAATCATGGAAAAAGACTACCATGCATAAAAAAAATTCCACCTCGACATTCAAACATGCATGAGTAATTTCATCCTAATACGCTATTTATATTTAATAAATATTTTAAAATTATACAATAGTTAAACACAAAAACAAATGTATTTTTAGTTTTAATTATCATATTATTACTCCAGATTAGGCCAACTTTGTCGGTCTATCTTTAGTATAGAATTTGACAGATTAAAAATAAAAAGATGGTCTAATTTTGGAGGACAAAGAAAACTCTTTCAATTAAAAGTGTATCAGAATCATCCCCTTATTCGATTTCAATAGAAGAGGGGAATGCTTTGTCGAAGAAATTAAGAAAAATAAAATAGCATACAACAAAATAGATAGCGGGACTGGCACTGTAATTTGTTATATACCAAATAATCTAAGGAGTTTGACAAGATGAATTGCACAAAACAACCGAAATTTGCATAAGAGATTGATGATTAATGGAGGCACACACAGAAGCCGGTATGGATTATTTAAGAGCTCCATGGCGGTGCCACCGCGGGCGATCTTCAGGTACCAACCGAAGCAGCGGCGGGAGACCGTGAGAGCTCCTATGTGACGCATTCTGCGTCGAGTTGCTGGGGTTTCGCATAGAGAACCTAGTTTGTGGGCTTAGTGGGCCGCGCTCGTGTTTCTGCTCTTTCGACTGTTTCGCTAGCGCGAGTTTTTCTGCGCGTTCACAGGATCGCCCATGAGCGGTGCACGTTTTTTTGTTGTTGTGTACTTCGTATTATACTGTATGTACAACCGAGAGCACTAAACAGCTAGCGGTGCACGTGTTTGAACGAATTGATTCGTTTTGGCTACGCGTGCACGTTAATTTGGGCGAGATAATTTAAAGGACATTGTTTCTACTGTTTGCACTGTTTCGTCAGGCTGAATGTAAAACCGTTTCTTTCACGAATAACACAAAATTGGACAGTCTTAAAAACTTAGACAAGGCTGTTTTGAGAACTGTGCAGTGCAAAAAGAATCTTCTCTTTCAGAAAGACCAAATTCTTTGCAACCGAAAAAGGAGCGCGCGTGCAAATGGGATTTGAACAAGCGACCTCCAAGCGGGTTGCGCATCGAGCTAGCCACCGCGACACAAAGTTCTCCTCTCCGATTGGCAGCACGACGCCTAAAGAAGTAAACGACAGCGGCAAAACTTAAACACCCGGTAGCGCAAATTCGAGGTCCTCTTACTAGTGAATAGCGCCGCTAGCCACCATCTTTACTGCGATTAGGTGTCTAAAATGGTAGCCCAGTGTGTATGAACAATAAGCCGCAAACAGACTAGACTTATTATGAAATTTTAAACATGATTTTCTTTTCGAAAAAAGTAAATATTTTTTGAAACACGAACATTTTCTAATTTCTGTACAAATTTATAAAAAGTAGAAGATTTTGTGAAACCCAATTGTTTTTTTTTTAAAAGGAACAAATTTCAAAGTGACAAATTTTTTCAAAGTTATTGACAATTTTTTGAAAGTGCCAACATTTTTTGAAAAAGAAGAACAAAAAATAATAATGCAAGCATTTTTTAGAAATTCCCTGAACAATATTTGACTTCGTGAACACATTTTGAAAACATGATTTTTTATTCATGAACATATTTGCAATGTGAAATTCCAGAAACATTCTTTAAATTTGTGAAGAAAAATTCAATGGCGCACATTTTTGAGTCCCCGGAACATTTTTTGATTTTGCGAACAAATTTTGAAAACATTAACGTTTTTTGAAATTTGTGAACAAATTTTGAAAGTCGGAACATCTTTTAAAAGTCCAACACATTTTCTGAATTTGTGAACAAAAATTAAAATGTAAACTTGTGAACTTTTTATGAAAAATTACGAACTTTTTTTGAATTTGTGAACAAAATTTGAAAAAAGGGATTTTTTTTAACTTCTCAACAGTTCTTGAAACCTGAACAAAATTTGCAACAAGCGAATATTTTTTCAAACTGGCAAACTTTTTATGAAAATCAAGAACATTTTATGAAAATTATGAACAAAATTGAAAAAACATGAACATTTTTCGAATATTCAAAGAATTTTGCAAACCACGAACAAAAATTGTAAAAGACGAACATTTTTTCATATATCCGAACAATTTTGAAAATCACGAACATTTTTTTAATTGTTGAACAAGAACTTTAAATAGGAACATATTTTTGAAATTCTGAACAATTTCCGAAATTTGCGAACAATATTTATATTTGGAAACAAAATTTGTAAACAAGAACATTTGTGTAAAGTTTTGAAAAATTTATGAGAAACATACACATTTTTAAATATTTTTGAACATTTTCAAAAAACACAAACATTTTTAAATAAGAAAATTAAACTTGAAAATAAGAAAAAGAAACAGAAAAAAGAAAAAGTGAGAAAAAAAATAGGAAAAAGAAATAGAAGAAGAAAAGGAAAAAAAAAAGAAAAATGTTTAGGAACCTCCTAGAAGGTTCCCAAAACCGGAAAAAATCGACTGGGAACCACCTAGAAGATTCCTTAAACCAGAGTCGCTCAAACGGTTAACGGGATGGCCCATAGGAACGCTCGTCGATCTCCACTGTGCGTAGCCTCGACAACTTGCCGCAACAAGCGGCAAATAGGAATTTCCGGAGACCGTAGCACAAGCAGAGCCAATTGGAAAAAATGGGGGTGGCATGTAAAATTGGCCATATGGGTCGTGCCTCGCAGACCGGCCCATGGGCATGGATTCTCGGCCAGGCACCGGACACGTCACGTGAATAAAAGAGTTGGGTCGGCCTTCAGCTCGCCATGGAACAAGGCCAATCCTCGAGGTCAGGGCTTAATGCCGGACACGACACGACCCTTTCAATTGTGGGGCCCTTTTAGGGCTGTTTTGGTCTTTTAATTTTTTATAAGGCTGTTTTGGCCTAGCTATTTTTGGCCTTTTTAACGCGGGCTGCCCGTAGCCCTGTCGTGTCGGGCCAGTGCTATTAACTCACGTGTCAGGCAGATCCTCAAAGCCAGGCCTTGGGGCTAGCACGGGCCGGACAGGCCGGGCTGGCCCATATGGCCAAGTTTGGTGGCATGTCACGGCCCCCCAAGGGCGAGATATTACGGCCCAACAAACACGGCATCTCCTCTTTCCCACTGAACGCTCCGCACGTGCCACTGCTTTTATCCACACATGGCGGCGACCTCGCCAGCGCCGATGAGGGCCGTCGCCGCCGCGTTTACCCCGCCTCCGTTATCTCAGAGGATCACCCGTATCTCTACCGTGTCTGCCGTCCGCCTTCACCAATGCCGCGCAGCTCACCGGTGGCGCCCTGCACAGTGCCGCGGGAAGCCGGCCGTCAGTGGCGTGGTCGAGGACGACGAGGAGGACACTTCGCGGGAGGCTTTAAATCCTGAGGAAAAAAAGGAGGAGTCTGCGGGCGCGGGGAGCTGGGGGTTGGGTTGGTTCAAGCTTGATGAGGTTGGGATGGACATCCTGGGCATCGCCGTGCCCGCCGTGCTCGCACTCGCCGCTGACCCCATCACGGCGCTCGTTGACACCGCCTTCGTCGGACATATCGGTAACTAAATCACCTGGCTTCCTCACGTCTTTTTCACAAGCCTGCCTTCCGATGTGAGCTCAAATGATTGAGTAATTTCATGTATATATATTGAAAATGGCAAACTACTTCATGATAAGATTCAGTGCAGAATTCAGTAGAGAAGCTCAGATGTGTATACTTGCTTTTCCTGTTTTCATGATGAGATTTTGTACATCAATTTCATGATCTTTAATTCCTGTCGCCAGGCTCGGTTGAACTTGCTGCCGTTGGTGTATCCATATCTGTTTTCAACCTGGTGTCCAAGCTGTTTAATGTGCCACTGCTTAATGTCACCACATCCTTTGTTGCTGAGCAGCAAGCAGTGGATGCCAAGTATAGCGGCGTAGGAGAAAGTAAGCAAGTTTGAAGTTTTATTCCTCTAGCTAGAATCAGCAATTTTGTTTGCGTTACACTGATTACTGTTTAGTTCTCACCTAGGAGATGAAGTGTCGAGTACACGAGAGCAGGCGAGTGAAAAAAGGAAGTTTCTCCCAGCGGTGTCAACATCCTTGGCTTTAGCTGCTGGAATCGGGTTGATGGAAATGGTGGCACTTATTGTTGGATCTGGCACACTAATGGACATCGTCGGTATACCTGTCGTACGTAAGACTAATTTATTGTTGTACATAGATTTCTTGGATCTAGAGTTGTTAAGGTGTGGTACCTGGATGTATCAGTTGCGAATTGAGTATTATCTTGTGTTTGTGATTCCTAATGCATACCTAAAATGTGAAAATTATTTCTTGGACCTCTGTTTCTTGTTTTCTAAGTCACATGTTTGACTGCTAAATTTGGAGCAAGATAAATAGCCTTTACTCATCCTGGGAAGATGAGACTGGATAAGAATGATATTATGCCATTTGGACAGATGATTTTATGGTACTACCAAAATATGGGTGTCTACTTGCTATAATAAATTAATATTTGGATATTGTCTTATCTTAAACTTGACTGCCAAGTGCCAGGTATCATTGAGAGGAAACCATTTTCCTAGCATTATCACCGAAACTTACCAAGTTGATAGCTCAGTAGGCGTTAGTCTGTTAGTTAGCCCAATGGCAAAATTCACCGGCTTGATTTTGCCTGCGACACCAGCTTTATTTGTCTATTCATTTTATTTGTTGAATTAAGGTTATGTAAGCATGGAAATATTGTACAACATCTGTAACTAGTTCTTAGTGATTCCGGCTCAAACATAACTTCTGCTATTAAAATACCAACACAGGATTCACCGATGCGAGCACCGGCAGAACAGTTTCTTACTTTAAGGGCATATGGTGCTCCGCCAGTCGTAGTAGCACTTGCAGCACAAGGTGCATTTCGTGGTTTCATGGATACAAAGACACCTTTGTATGCTGTGGGTAAGATTATGCAAACAGATCTTTGTTGTTACATCTGGCTTCCTGGTTAAGATGCCATATGTTATTGACTTGAAATATTGCAGTAAGAAACTAATTGTGTGGATCTATGATGCATGCAGTTGCTGGCAACCTAGTAAATGCAATACTGGATGCCATATTTATCTTCCCACTTGGTCTAGGTGTAAGTGGCGCTGCATTGGCAACTGTAACTTCTGAGTATGTTGAAGCCATTATGAGATCTTTTACTTTTTTTTTTTGCTTCGTCCTGTTATTATCAATATTTATAGACTGCATAAACTATTTGCATTCATCTGCATTTGTTCAGGTACTTGGCGGCATTCATCCTCCTATGGAAGCTGAATAACGAACTAGTCCTGTTCTCATGGAATGTCATTGGCGGTGACATCATCCGCTACCTGAAATCTGGTTGGCCAATATCCCTCATGTTCATTTCCTAAGACTTCACAAAATAGTGTTTTCTTGTGAGATTTTTTTGGTCTATACAGAAAGACAAAAGGATATTCATGAATTCAATTCCTCTTAGTAATCACTCAATTAAGCATCCCTTAAATGTTGCTGCAACATACCTATATGATAGCCACTCTAACTTTAGTGTTTTTCTAGGTGCTTTGCTAATTGCCAGGACCATCGCAGTAATCCTTCCATTATGGCTGTCGACATCCCTGGCCGCAAGACAAGGGCCTGTTCCAATGGCTGGCTATGAGATAAGCTTGCAAGTCTGGCTAACAATTTCTCTACTTAATGATGCACTGGCTCTTGCTGGTCAGGTCTGTACATTTACAGGGACAGGCATTTAATCTCTAAGTCGATGTCTTCCTATGTATCTGAAGTATCTATAACTTAATGCAGGCTCTGCTTGCAAGTGAATATGCGAAAGGGAACTACAAGCAGGCCCGCTTGGTTTTGTACAAGGTTCTGCAGGTTAAGAAGATATTATATTCACTCACAATTGCTTGTTAAGTTTCTCCTCTTCCTTGGCATTAATCAACAGTCATATGCTGACGATGCATCTATTTTCCTGCAGATTGGAGGTGTCACTGGTCTTGCACTTGCTGCAGCCTTGTTCCTTGGGTTTGGATATTTGACCTTGCTGTTTACAGATGATCCAGCTGTTCTAGATGTTGCGCAGTCTGGAGTCTGGGTAAGGAGAATTATAAGAAGTCAATACTTTGTTTCTCAAGTCACAATGATCTTATATTCACTGAATGAATGTGGAACTATTGCAGTTTGTCACTATTACTCAGCCGATAAATGCTATTGCTTTTGTGTTCGATGGGCTCTACTACGGTGTTTCTGACTTCGGCTATGCCGCATACTCCACGGTGCTGTTTCTATCCCCACTACTGGTGTTACTAATTATAACTCCAACATTTTCATCCTAACGATGTCGATATATTGCCCATTTTAGCTTTTCGCGGGGGTCGTCGCCTCAGCCTTCCTCCTTGTCGTTGCTCCCAACTTTGGTCTTGGTGGTGTATGGGCTGGTCTTACTCTCTTTATGGGTCTGCGAGCAGTTGCCGGGTTCTGGAGGTAATTTCCTGCTCTTGTTTTGGTAGGAATTGTTTTAAGATCATGGCACTTGCATGGCTTTGTTAGAAATCAAGTTCCAGACTTGGATTAGAATGAAAAGAATGATCCTTATTCTGGAAAAGAAAATCTGTCAGTGGCTTGAGCGAATCCTTCTGATTTTTCAGGTTAGGGAGCAAAGGTGGACCATGGGAAATAGTCTGGTCAAAGACTGATTAATATACCAAGAATACGTAGGAAGCATTTTGAGGCAATCACAGCGCTACATTTTAAGGTCATAGTCATAGTGCACGACCGTGGATGTTGAATGGTTCGATCTCAAACAGTGCAAGGATCAGCAGAAGGAAGAAAACCTAGGCGGATGGCAAGTAAGGTCACAGTCATTTGTAACACAAGAAGAGGGACTGTTTTATCTCAAAAGGAAAAGAGACGAAGAGGGACTGCTTCTGCAGTAGGACAGACGAGAGGCTGCAGAAGGTGGGTAGGTGTTCCCTCTTGCTGTGTCTGCTGCAGGATATTGTTTCACCCTTCAACTGTACAAGGAAGCTGTGTACAGAAGTACTAGATACACAAAGGCCTCCCATGTATTTTTCTTCCTTTGTGCCATGTAGGAGTGAATTTGCCATATTTTCTGCATATGTGCAAGTGCACAGATGATGGAGTAGTGGTCATTCTCTGTCATTACTCTTGACTATGTACTATTTCTAGTAATATGATTTCGTTTGGAGCTTCCAAGAGAACCACTTATTATTTAGAGTGGACATCCACATCTTTTCCTAGGTTTTCTTTTCAGAAAGATGATATTTTCTCTGTGTTACTTATTAGTATTTTCCTTGTTTTTTTTTACTACTGAAATCCCTATTGCAATTGCTTAGGTGCTGGTTGGTACCAGCAAACCTCACTACCCTGACACAGGAATATGTTAAATATGTAGGATGAATGTGGTTTGTATTTAGAGAGAAGGGGTACTCTAATAGCATTACAAAGAAGGTAACTGAGCAAGGTCTGCACTCGATTGCTTTGCTTTCGTTCAGAATCCCCCTCTCTCATCATAACTAGTAGAGTGCGAGTGCGTTGCTACAGCAATGGCTGGTCAACCTTGTACTCACTTCATTAGAATACTGCAAAAAAGAATGTCACGAGACAAATAAATAGCTCAATCAAATGGGCAATTTATTTGCAAGAGCTCGGTGATGGAAGAGGTGTTGGAGCCAAACTCCCTCTGTCTCGTGATGACAGAGGGAGTAATTGGTCTCTTCTGGTTCTTTGCTGTAGCAGTAGTAGGGGGCACACCATTTTGTCTGAGCTGATACCTTGCTTGTTGAAGCGATGCTCCGAGGTAATTGGCTTGCTTGCGTCTTCAGCTATTCACATGTACTCCCTTTGTACTGAAATACTTGTCGTTGGGGAAAATCGGTACAAGTCTCCCAGCAACAAGTATTGTGGTACAGAGGGAGTAGCTTTTTGAGTACTATCTCCGTTTTTTTAGTCCGCGTATTAGCTTTGGTCAAAGTCAAGCTTTGTAAATTTTGACAAAGTTTATACACAAAAATATTAATGTATATAATAACAAATCAATACCATTAGATTCATTATTGAATGTACTTTCACATCATATAGATTAGTTACGATAAATGTTTATATTGTTTTTTATAAATTTGATCAAATTTTACGAAATTTGACTTCAGTCAAACCTAATATACATAGTAAATAAAAATGAAGGGAGTATATCATTCTTTTTCTGCCGCGAGTATAGTATATCATATGAACTAGTTTTTTCGTAAACCAAAGGAAAATAGATCAAATCATCTCTTGAAAGGCAAGCCAAAAGTGTGCATGATTTTTCCTTGACTTAATAATAATCAACCGGAAGAAATCTGTAAAGGAACGAATGATTGTAATTTCAGCAAAGCTACTTATGAGAATGGTGTATAAAAAGCCTGTTCGGCACTCTACCAGCTCCGCAAAATACAAGGATATGCGGAGCACCGATTCGCCCGCTCCATAATTTTCAACTGCGGCATCGGCCGCTCCGCGAGCGGAGTCATGGAGCAGAGGGCCTCCGAACAGGCCTGAAGTCATGCCATCATGTTGTAGCTCGGTTATGAAGCTTTCTTGGTAATTGATTATTCTTGCTACCCGCTTCAACAGAAATACCAGTCGCACTTTTGTTACGAGGCTTATTTCAGTGCCTTTGGCAATTGGAGGTAGCCGGGAGGCTGCCGCTTATGGCGATCTTGTTTTCGTCAGACTGGTACCAGCAAGAAGCCGAGTGCTGGGGTTGCTTCTACCCTGGAATCAAAGCTGTCCCGCAAAAAAAAAAAAGTCCAGGCACCAAGTTCCAACTGAAAATCTCTGGAAAGAAAGTTTCAACTGAAAGAGTGCTTGAATTTAATCTACTTTGGACCAGTCCAATAGCAATTTCAGAAATTTCTAATAAATCCTAAAGGCCCACTGAGCCCATTCGTGCAAGGCAACACGTGGAATCAAAGTTTAGTCCCACATTGCTAGTTTGGTGGGAGTTGGACCTCCTCATAAGGGAGGATGTTTCCCCACATGTATGAGCATGAGAACAAGAGGAACATTCACGCGCGCTCCTCCTCCGCTGCCCGCCACGCCTCGACGCGGGTTGCGGGAACGAGCCGATATCTAAATTTTTGCCACGCAAGACGGGTATATGAAAGGTCACACGGAAGTTGAAAAGATTTTTGCTATAGTGGAGACTGAATGCGAACGGCACATTCCTTCGGCTGCTGGCTGTTCACTTCGTCTCCCTCTTTTCGTTTCACCTCCCGTCGCTGCCTGTTCGCTTGCTTCTTATGTGCCTATAAAAGGGAGGTCGCTCCTCTCCAGAGAGACACACCAGAACATCTTCTTTCTCTCGCCACCGAGTTCCTGAGCACTCAGCTACTGCTACGGTCTTCTCCATCCCGGCTTGCAGCGTGCACTGCAGGTCGGGACAGTAGGCCTCCGAAACCCCATCGCTTTGAGTCATGTACGGGAGAAGGGTGATAAGGTTTTTGGGGAGCGCTCCGCGCGACTACTGACCTGTTCATCACGGACGCTCCGGACACCGACGACCACTTCCCTAACGACAACTTCTTCCCCGACATCGACAACCTCTTCGACGACATGGCTGGCGAGGATGTCGACCCCAAGAGCAGTGCTTCTGCTGTTGTTCCGTACATTCTTATGCTCTTTCTGTTTGAGGTTCTGCCACAGTTTCTTGCTCTACTATCTGCTCTACATATGTTTGCTCTAGATGTGTTCGGTTCTAGTTCATATATGCAGATGCTATTTACCTTCTCTCTGTCAGATTGCATGACTTGTTTTATCTCTGCTATATTAGTCATGCCTTACCTAATATTTCCGTTAATAAAATCATTCGATAAATTGCTCATATTTCGAACAATCCAAAAACCTTATCATAGGCAATTTACCCCGAGTGGTTTTGCTGCTTCCATGAGACCTCCTATGTTTGAGGGTATCCACTATAAGAGGTGGCGCGTGAGAGCAGTCTTATGGTTTCAAACCATGAGTTGCTATGATGCCACTCTTGGCAAACCTGAAGGAGATTATGATGCTCAACAGGAACAGACTTTTCAGAAAATGGATACCCTGTTTAAGGTTGCTCTCTTGAGTATTCTTGGTGAGAACATAGTTGATGCTTATGCGTCAATTGATAATGGAAAAGATATGTGGGATGCACTCGAGGCCAAGTTTGGGGTCTCGGATGCTGGCACTGAGCTGTACATCATGGAACAATTCTATGACTACAGGATGACTGAAGAGCGCTCCATGGTTGAGCAAGCTCACGAGATACATTCATTTGCTAGAGAACTTGAGCACTTCAATTGTATGCTACCGGACAAGTTTGTTGCCGGAGGCATCGTCACTAAGCTTCCTCCTTCGTGGAGGAACTTTTCTACCTTACTAAAGCATAAGAGGCAGGAGTTTTCCGTTCCGGATCTCATCGGTACTCTTGATGTGGAAGAAAATGCGAGAGCAAAAGACACACATGCTCGAGGTATTGAGGGAGGATCTAGTGCCAATCTGGTACAGAAGAAAAACTTCCAGTCCCACAAGTTCAAGAACAAGGGAAAGTTTGATGGTAAAGTAAAGTTTGATGGGAAGAACAAGGCTGTACAGCACATCAACTTCAAGAAGAAAGGTGTTTGTCATGTGTGCGGAGATCCTGATCATTGGGCTCCGAGTTGCCCTAATCATTATGACAAGCGTCATCTTGGGAAAGGCGGAAAGACCGCTAATGTGGTCATCTGTGACGCCCCCGACTCAATCGTGCACTAATCATACACGCAAACATGCACGATCAAGCACAGGGACTCACGGGAAGATATCACAACACAACTCTAACACAAACATACGGAGATCCACAATATTATATACCAGGGATCACGAGGATCCGAATACATAAGTCAGTCATACAAATAATATCTGAGTACAGACATAGTTAGACAAGGTTTGCCTTAAGAAGGCTAGCACAAACAACGACTCTAGATCGAAAGGCGAAGGCCTCCTGCCTGGGAGCCTCCGATCCTACTCCTGGTCGACTGGCTCGGTCCAGTAGTAAGTACCGTCTGGACCCATCTGGTAGTAAGCTCCTGCAGTGGCATCTGGCTCCGGGGCTCCATCGTCTGTTGTATCACCAAGTAGGGGAATATAGGGAAAAGGAGGAAGCAAAGCAACCGTGAGTACTCATCCGAAGTACTCAGCAAGCAAGGATCTACACTACATATGCAACATTATCAAAGAGGAAAGGTTGTATATGTGGACTGTGCTGCAGAAATGCCAGAATAGAGAGAAGGTCTAGTCCTATCGAAGACTAGCATCTTCAAACATCTTCACGAAGCCACCATCTTGCAGCAATAGAAGAGAGTAGAATAGCATTTTATTAAGCAAACATGTTGAAGTAAGCCTAGAGATCCTTCCTCGACTCCCTGCGAGAAAGCGATCCCGAAGCTTCAATTAAGTAACAAGTATCCAGTTCAAGTAGTAGATCGGGATACACAAACTGAGCGTCCTTTACCGTAGGACCGGCTATCGATAGATTATTCTTTCCTGCAGGGGTGCACTACTGTTACCCAACACGCTTGATCACCTCTGGCCGGACACACTTGCTGGGTAATGCTCGGCCTCGGGAGATCAACATGAAGCAGCGCCCTACCTAGGCTCAGCAGAGAGGTCAGCACACCGGACTAACCTATGCACCCAGAGGTCTTGGGCCATCGCCCTGGGCACCCTGCGCGTTGCGAGACTGGCCGGGGTGCAGGCGCGACACTGAACTCGTCAGTGAAGTATCCAGCCCATTCCCGACAATCAGCCCGCATGGTGAACTGTGACGTCTGGAGAGCTTTCGGGAGAAACGTACGACGTAGAGGGCCCCATAAACCATAATCCCGCGTGGTGGTAGTGCGTATAGGGCATGTCGACCCACTCAGATCAAAATACCCAAATCCAATAGGCTCCTTTATTAACACGCGGAGACAATCAGAGTTTCTGAAGCTCCGCCACAATATCACACTCGAGTGCCCTTCCGGCACACCCGACATCATAGATCCCCTGCGGGTACCCATCAGGGTCGACCCGCCTGTAACAAAGGTCAAAGTAACCGTGTGGTCATAGCATCAAGGGGGAAACCCCGAGGAATCACCCTCGGTGGATTCCACTCGATGAAATCATCAGGATGAACGTATGAGGCAGCACCCTCGAGGTTCACACTGAGGGGTTGCACGACAGAGTCGTATCAAAAGTGGAGAAGGAGGAATCACCCTCGATGACCACGACCGAACAGCTACACTGCAGAGTATTCATCAGGAGTGCGTTACAAGGTATCACCCTCGGCACTCGATAGTAACTATGCAGAGTCGAACAACTAAGGGGGTGAAGTGATGTGTCGGTCTCTTGGTCGACGATCACATTGATCGAGTCATCGATGATCAAGCAGGGGCAACAAGGGTAAGGTGGTGGGGGTCACTGATGGTTCACTACCAACCTATACTAAGCAGTTTAACATAGGCAGGTAAGGTAACAATAAATAGGTTACAAAAGCAGGCTATGCATCAGAATAGGAGCAAACATTAACAGTAGCAAAATCTAATGCAAGCAGGAGAAATGGAATGGGCGATATCTGGATGCTCAAGGGGGTGGGGGGCTTGCCTGGTTGCTCTGGCAAGAAAGAGGGGTCGTCAACGGGCTGCTCGTCTGGAGCGTAGTCGTACTCAGCTGCAACGGCGTCGGTCTCGGCATCTATCAAGAGAGAAGGAGGGGGAGAGAAACAATAAATTCACGGCAAAAATGCAAACAATATGCATGACATGTCTAAATGATATGCAGAGGTGTTCTACTGCCTAACTAAATGATTTAGTTAAATTAGGAATTTATTTAATTAAAGTTGAGCACTATTTATTTACCAAAATCGGTCCAAAAGTTCCATGTTCAGATAGCTAGGGGCATCTGACAGATGAACAGACCACGTATTCGGATTCGTCTCGAAATTCTGAGCAACTTTCATGTAGAAAGTATTTTCATCTGAGCTACGGTTTATTTTAAATGATTTTATAAAGATTTAATTATTTTCTGAATTTAATTATTTATTTAAATTCGAATTATCCAGAATAGTAAATGATGACGTTAACATGACCTAGGTGTGATGTCAGCAGGTCAAACCCAGCTGACTAGGGTCAAACCTGACAGGTGGGTCCAGTGGGACCCACATGTCAGTGACAGAGCTAACTAAACAGAGTTAGTTTAATCTAATTAACCTAATTAGCAGGTGGGGCCTACTGTCAGTGAGAGATTAGTATACTAATTAACTAATTAATTAATTATCAGTTTTATTTATTTTTAATAAACGTTTAATGGGGTGGGGCCCGCATGTCAGTGGGCCATTGCGCCCAGTCAGCGTGTTGACTGGGATCAACGGGGCCCAGTGGGGCCCGTGGTCAGCGGCAGGGAGGCGGGGCCCATGGTGCCAAGTGGCAACCACGTCGGCACCGGCCACCGGAGTGCGTCGGCGAGCCCGAGCGCGGCATCGAACTCCGGCGAGCCCGGGATCTGGCTGTGGTGCACCGTTTCGGGCGTTCTTGGTCACATTCGAGAGCTGGCAATGGACCGCATCGGACGGCGGTGGTGGTGTGGCCGGGGACGCAGTGTAGCGACGGCGGCGAAGCTCTCGGGCGTGCAACGGAATCGGCGCTACGGCATGTTTACGGGCGAAGCAAAAGGGTAGGCGAGGCCTACGCGAGGCGGCGAAGCAAACGGGCAGCAGCACATGACCAAATGGTCGCCGAAGGGCCGCCGGCGACGAGCTCGTGCGGGGACGAGCTCAAGCATGACGGGGAGAGGGGGCTACGGTGGCGGAAACAGAGCGCAACGAGGGGGAGAAGGAAGGGGAGCTCACGGCGATCCTACAGAGGTGCAAAGCGTGCGCGGGGAAGGCTCGACGTCGCCGGAGTCGAGGAAGATTGCCGGCGGGTCCGAGGAGGAAGAAGGGCGCGATGCGATCGTTGCGGGGCGCCGAGCTCGAGCGCGTCCTCGTAGTCGGCGTGGTCGACGTAGGCGGTGCTCCTGGTGCGGTCTCAGGTGGCGGGGAGGCCGCAGAGCGCGTGGGCGACGGCGGTCATGGTGACGGCGGCGCTCGGGTGAGGTGAAAGAAGGCGAGGGGAGGGGAGTTGTGGCGCTAGGGTTCGTCCGAGGGGTCGAGGGGGTCGCTCTTATCCTCATCATGCGCGGTGACGCGCTGTCGAGCGGCGAGCGAGGGGGGGGGTGGTCGGTGCGTGCGCGCGGGCGCGTGCGGGGTGTTCGCCAGCCGGGTGCGGCATGAGCAGTGCGAGGTGGGGGAAGAGCTGCACGGGCTGGGCCGGCGCTGTGCACTCGAGGCCCAGGCACAGTGGGCCTTTTCTTTTTCTTCTTTCCTTTTCTCTGTTTTTCTTTTGTTTCTACTTTTGCAATATTGTGTGGCCTCATACACAGTTTTGTAATATAGGTTACTTGTTCCAATATATACAGTGCATTAGTTAGTACTGCTAAAAATTGGTTTGGAGAAAATGGAGTTCACACAAATTTTGTATTAAATAAAATGTATTAAACCTTGCTGTTTTGGTACTGTTAGAGTCACTTAATTAATCTATTAAATGTTAGTTACAATTTTAGCATTGTCTCTGGAATATTTGTTATTTAGTGAACATTTTAGTTTCTGTTTTGAACAACTTTTATTTTCCACTTTGATTTAATTTGAAGTTTGAATTAGGAGTTTGAAATGCAATATGATGCAAATGATGATTAGACACTGTTAAAATTGCTGACATGGCATTAACTAAGGGTGATCACTGTTGTTAAGTACATGGGGTGTTACAATTCTCCTCATCTAACAAGAATTCTCGTCCCGAGAATTAAGAGGAAGACTGAAAGAAAGCGGGGTATTCTTCGCGAAGACGATCCTCGCGTTCCCAAGTGGCTTCATCTTCAGAATGATTCGACCACTGAACCTTGAGGAATTTGATTGACTTTTGACGAGTCCGACATTCAGCTTGATCAAGAATACGGATGGGATATTCTGGATAAGACAGATCTTCCTGCAATTCAAGCATTTCATGATCCAGAGCTCGAATAGGATCCTTGAAGTAGCGACGGAGTTGGGATACATGAAAGACATCATGCACTTGAGAAAGATTTGGCAGCAATTGCAACTGATATGCCACTTCTCCTCGACGGGCAAGAATACGGAACGGGCCAATGTAGCGAGGAGCTAACTTGCCTTTGATTCCGAACCGATGAGTGCCTTTCAACAGAGTGACGCGAAGGTAGGCTTGCTCGCCAGGCTGATAGAACATTTCCTTGTGCTTTCGGTCATAGTTGCTCTTCTGATGAGACTGAGCAGTTTTCAGATGTTCACGGACAATGCGGACTTTTTCTTCAGCTTGCTGAACAATGTCCGGTCCGACGAGTGAGCGTTCCGCAGTTTCTGACCAATTCAGAGGGGTTCGACACTTACGTCCGTATAGAACTTCAAACGATGCCATCTTCAAGCTAGCTTGATAGCTATTGTTGTAAGAGAATTCGGCATACGGGAGAGATTCCTCCCATTTCTTACCGAAAGAGATGATGCAAGATCGAAGCATATCTTCGAGCACTTGATTAACTCGTTCGACTTAACCCTGTGACTGAGGGTGAAAAGCAGTGCTAAAAGACAGATGAGTTCCCATAGCTTCTTGGAAACTTTCCCAGAACCTGGAGGTAAAGAGGCTGCCACGATCTGAACTGATCTCCAACGGAACACCATGGAGTGACACAATTCGGGAGACATACAGGTCTACTAACTGACTAGCAGTGATTGTCTCCTTAACTGGCAGAAAGTGAGCAACCTTTGAGAATCGGTCAATGACGACAAAGATAGCATCATGACCCTTCTGAGATCTAGGAAATCCAGTAATGAAATCCATTTGGACCTTGTCCCATTTCCATTCAGGAATATCAAGTGGTTGCAGAGTTCTAGCAGGCCTTTGATGTTCTGCTTTAATGCGGCGGCAAACGTCACACTCAGAAACATAACGAGCAATGTCTCGCTTCATATTAGGCCACTAGTATCTCTGACAAATGTCACGGTACCTCTTTGTGCTACCAGGATGAATTGACAGAGGAGTGTCATGAGCTTCTTTCATAACGTGTTCCCTCTCATCCTTGAATTTGGGTACGAAGAGACGGCGTTGGAAGAATAGGATCCCATCCTTATCAAGATGGAATTCCGACGGCTTTCCTTTTTCGAGGTATCGCTTAATCCTTTCAACTTCAGAGTCATACCGTTGCATAGTCTTAATGCTGTGTTCTAAGTCTGGTTCAACAACCAGGGTATTGAGATAACCCTATGGAACAATATGGAGGTTCAATTTGCGAAGCTCTTCATAAAGCATAGGTTGTGCTTCCTGAACCATAAGATTGTTGCAATAAGCCTTGCGAATCAAAGCATCAGCTATTACATTAGCCTTGCTAGGGGTGTATGAGATATTCATATCATAATCGGCAATTGTTGCGAACCACCTTTGTTGGCGAAGATTCAGATCTGGTTGAGTATGTAGATACTTCAAACTTTGATGATCCGTGTATATCTCGCAATGATTACCGAGAAGGTAAGTCGCCATAGCTTCAGAGCATAAATAACCGCAGAAAGTTCGAGATCATGCACTAGGTAATTTTCTTCATGAGGACGCAATTGTCGAGAGCCATAAGAAATCACCTTACGCTCTTGCATTAGGACACAACCTAATCCTTGACGAGATGCATCACAGTATATCACGAAATCCTTTTGGGAATCCGGGGGTGCTAGCACTGGGGCAGATGTTAACTTATCTTTTAGTGTTTGAAAGCTTTCTTGACATTTTTCTGTCCACTCAAATTTAACACCTTTGTGGAGCAGATTCGTCAATGGCTTTGCAATCTTGGAAAAGTTCTCAACGAATCGACGACAATAACTAGCGAGTCCGAGAAAACTTCTGACTTGCTTGACATTCTTCGGGGGAGTCCAATCAAGAATAGCCTGTACTCGCTCGGGGTTAACAGCAATGCCATTCTTGGAAATCACATGACCAAGATAGGTCACTTCAGATAACCAGAACTCACACTTAGAGTACTTGGCGTATAGCTGGTGTTCTCGAAGCTTCTCCAATACAAGACGAAGATGTTCAGCATGTTCTTCTTCATTCTTGGAATATATAAGGATATCATCCAAATAAACCACGACGAATTTGTCGAGGTAATCCATGAAGATATAGTTCATCAACCGGGAGAAGGTTGCTGGAGCATTTGTTAAGCCAAATGACATGACAGTGTACTCATAAGAGCCATATCGAGTAACAAAGGCAGTCTTCGGAATATCCTCTTCGCGAACACGGATCTGATGATAACCCAACCTCAAGTCAAGTTTCGAGAAGACAAAGGATCCAGCAAGCTGATCATAAAGATCATTGATCCGGGGCAGTGGGTATTTATTTTGGATTGTGGCTTGGTTAATGGGCCGGTAATCCTGAACCAATCGGTTAGTTCCATCCTTCTTCTTAATGAAGAGTGAAGGTGCTCCCCAAGCAGAGGAACTGGGGCGGATGAAACCTTTCTTAAGTGACTTGTCGATTTCTTCCTTAAGCTCAAGAAGGTGGTGCAGAGACATCTTATAAGGACGCTTCGCAATAGGGGTAGTGCCAGGCTTCAAGTCGATGACGAACTCGACAGCTCTAACCAGGGGTATTCCTGGAAGTTCTTCTGGGAAAATGTCCAAAAAATCTCGAACGACAGGAACGTTCTCGATTCCTTCCAGAGGTGAGGCGTTCAAAGCATTCAGAACATATATCTGAGCTTCGGCATTCCGAGTAATTCGGGCGGTGTAGTTCACTATCTCACCGGAGGGGTGAAGAAGTTGGACGACTTTAATGGCACAATTGATCGAAGCAATGTGAGCTTTCAACCAATCCATTCAGAGGATGAGGTCTATGGTGGAAGACTTCAAGACGATGGGTGAGGCAAGGAATTCCAATCCTTTAATTTCGACGGTAACGTCAGGTGCTATCACGTCAGCATGACAATGAGAAGTATAATACAACTCTGAGAGAAAGGTTAAACAAAACAATGGAAAGAAAAATGATTATCAGACTAATCAGATCAATGGTAAGGAATTAAGCACAGATATCCAGCTCTCCGGGTAGACGAGATTTACGAGATCCTAAGTGTCGGTGTTAGTAAATTCATTTAACCCGAATAGAAGAGAGATCAGAGCCACATAATATAGACGAGGAATAAAAGAACCTAATACCACCCATTTGGCGACATGGGCCCGTAAGACACACAGCCAAGTTAGTAAAATAGTTTTTTTGGTTTCTAGACTCAACTTCGGCCAAGGAATTGGAAGGGGGCTTCCTACAGGCAGTCGGCTCTGATACCAACTTGTGACGCCCCCGACTCAATCGTGCACTAATCATACACGTAAACATGCACGATCAAGCACAGGGACTCACGGGAAGATATCACAACACAACTCTAACACAAACATACGGAGATCCACAATATTATATACCAGGGATCACGAGGATCCGAATACATAAGTCAGTCATACAAATAATATCTGAGTACAGACATAGTTAGACAAGGTTTGCCTTAAGAAGGCTAGCACAAACAATGACTCTAGATCAAAAGGCGAAGGCCTCCTGCCTGGGAGCCTCCGATCCTATTCCTGGTCGGCTGGCTCAATTCAGTAGTAAGTACCGTCTGGACCCATCTGGTAGTAAGCTCCTGCAGTGGCATCTGGCTCCGGGGCTTCATCGTCTATTGTATCACCAAGTAGGGGAATATAGGGAAAAGGAGGAAGCAAAGCAACCGTGAGTATTCATCCGAAGTACTCAGCAAGCAAGGATCTACACTACATATGCAACATTATCAAAGAGGAAATGCTGTATATGTGGACTGGGCTGCAGAAATGCCAGAATAGAGAGAAGGCCTAGTCCTATCGAAGACTAGCATCTTCAAACATCTTCACGAAGCCACCATCTTGCAGCAATAGAAGAGAGTAGAATAGCATTTTATTAAGCAAACATGTTGAAGTAATCCTAGAGATCCTTCCTCGACTCCCTGCGAGAAAGCGATCCCGAAGCTTCAATTAAGTAACAAGTATCCAGTTCAAGTAGTAGATCGGGATACACAAACTGAGCGTCCTTTACCGTAGGACCGGCTATCGATAGATTATTCTTTCCTGCAGGGGTGCACTACTGTTACCCAACACGCTCGATCACCTCTGGCCGGACACACTTGTTGGGTAATGCTCGGCCTCGGGAGATCAACACGAAGCAGCGCCCTACCTAGGCTCAGCAAAGAGGTCAGCACGCCGGACTAACCTATGCACCCAGAGGTCTTGGGCCATCGCCCTGGGCACCCTGCGCGTTGCGAGATTGACCGGGGTGCAGGCGCGACACTGAACTCGTCAGTGAAGTATCCAGTCCATTCCCGACAATCAGCCCGCACGGTGAACCATGATGTCTGGAGAGCTTTCGGGAGAAACATACGGCGTAGAGGGCCCCATAAACCATAATCCCGCGTGGTGGTAGTGCATATAGGGCACGTCGACCCACTCAGATCAAAATACCCAAATCCAATAGGCTCCTTTATTAACACGCGGAGATAATCAGAGTTTCTGAAGCTCCGCCACAATATCACACTCGAGTGCCCTTCCGGCACACCCGACATCATGGATCCCCTGCGGATACCCATCAGGGTCGACCCGCCTGTAACAAAGGTCAAAGTAACCGTGTGGTCATAGCATCAAGGGGGAAACCCCGAGGAATCACCCTCGGTGGATTCCACTCGATGAAATCATCAGGATGAATGTATGAGGCATCACCCTCGAGGTTCACACTGAGGGGTTGCACGACAGAGTCGTATCGGAAGTGGAGAAGGAGGAATCACCCTCGATGACCACGACCGAACAACTACAATCCAGAGTATTCATCAGGAGTGCATTACAAGGTATCACCCTCGGCACTCGATAGTTACTATGCAGAGTCATACAACTAAGGGGGTGAAGTGATGTGTCGGTCTCTGGTCGATGATCACATTGATCGAGTCGTCGATGAGCAAGCAGGGGCAACAAGGGTAAGGTGGTGGGGGTCACTGATGGTTCACTACCAACCTATACTAAGCAGTTTAACATAGGCAGGTAAGGTAACAATAAATAGGTTACAAAAGCAGGCTATGCATCAGAATAGGAGCAAACATTAACAGTAGCAAAATCTAATGCAAGCAGGAGAAATGGAATGGGCGATATCTGGATGCTCAAGGCGGGGGGCTTGCCTGGTTGCTCTAGCAAGAAAGAGGGGTCGTCAACGGGCTGCTCGTCTGGAGCGTAGTCGTACTCAGCTGCAACGGCGTCGGTCTCGGTGTCTATTGAGAGAGAAGGAGGGGGAGAGAAACAATAAATTCATGGCAAAAATGCAAATAATATGCATGACATGTCTAAATGATATGCAGAGGTGTTCTACTGCCTAACTAAATGATTTAGTTAAATTAGGAATTTATTTGGATTTATTTAGTTAAAGTTAAGCACTATTCATTTACCGAAATCGGTCCAAAAGTTCCATGTTCACATAGCTAGGGGCATCTGACAGATGAACATACCATGTATTCGGATTCGTCTCGAAATTCTGAGCAACTTTCATGTAGAAAGTATTTTCATCTGAGCTACTGTTTATTTTATATGATTTTATAAAGATTTAATTATTTCCTGAATTTAATTATTTATTTAAATTCGAATTATCCAGAATAGTAAATGATGACGTCAGCATGACCTAGGTGTGACGTCAGTAGGTCAAACCCAGCTGACCAGGGTCAAACCTGACAGGTGGGTCCAGTGGGACCCACATGTTAGTGACAGAGCTAACTAAACAGAGTTAGTTTAATCTAATTAACCTAATTAGCAGGTGGGGCCTACTATCAGTGAGAGATTAGTATACTAATTAACTAATTAATTAATTATCAGTTTTATTTATTTTTAATAAATGTTTAATGGGGTGGTGCCCGCATGTCAGTGGGCCATTGCGCCCACTCAGCGTGTTGACTGGGGTCAACGGGGCCCAGTGGGGCCCGTGGTCAGCGGCAGGGAGGCGGGCCCCGCGGTGCCAAGTGGCAGCCACATCGGCACCGGCCACCGGAGTGCGCCGGCGAGCCCGAGCTCGGCATCGAACTCCGACGAGCCCGGGATCTGGCTGTGGTGCACCGTTTTGGGCGTTCTTGGTCGCGTTCGAGAGCTGGCAGTGGACCGCATCGGACGGCGATGGTGGTGTGGCCGGGGACGCAGTGTAGCGACGGGAGGTCTATGGGCTTAATGGGCCAAGAGGAGGAACACACCAGCCCACAAGGGGCTGGTGCGCCCCCACCCCTAGGCCGCCGGCCCTAGAAAGGAAAAGGGGGAGGGCTAGGTGAAGGAAATATGCCCTAGAGGCAATAATAAAGTTGTTATTTATATTTCCTTATTCATGATAAAGGTTTATTATTCATGCTAGAATTGTATTGATCGGAAACTTAAATACATGTGTGAATACATAAACAAATACCATGTCCCTAGTAAGCCTCTACTAGACTAGCTCGTTGATCAAAGATGGTTAAGGTTTCCTAACCATAGACATGTGTTGTCATTTGATAACGGGATCACATCATTAGGAGAATGATGTGATGGAAAAGACCCATCCGTTAGCTTAGCATATTGATCGTTCAGTTTATTGCTATTGCTTTCTTCATGTGAAATACATATTCCTTTGACTATGAGATCATGCAACTCCCGGATACCGGAGGAATACCTTGTGTGCTATCAAACGTCACAACGTAACTGGGTAATCATAAAGATGCTCTACAGGTATCTCCGAAGGTGTTTGTTGAGTTGGCATAGATCGAGATTAGGATTTGTCACTCCGACTATCGGAGAGGTATCTCTGGGCCCTCTCGGTAATACACATCATAAGAAGCCTTGCAAGCAAAGTAACTAAGGAGTTAGTTCCAAGATGATGTATTACGGAACGAGTAAAGAGACTTGACGGTAACGAGATTGAACTAGGTATGAAGATACCGACGATCGAATCTCGGGCAAGTAACATACCGACGGACAAAGGGAATTACGTATGTTGTCATAAGGTTCGACCGATAAAGATCTTCGTAGAATATGTAGGAGCCAATACGGGCATCCATGTTCCGCTATTGGTTATTGACCGGAGAGATGTCTCGGTCATGTCTACATAGTTCTCAAACCCGTAGGGTCCACACGCTTAACGTTCGTTGACGATATAGTATTATGTGAGTTATGTATGTTGGTGACCGAATGTTGTTCGGATTCCCGGATGAGATCACAGACACGACGAGGAGCTATGGAATGGTCCGGAGGTAAAGATTGATATATGGGATAATAGTGTTTGGTCTCCGAAATTCACCGGAAGGGGTTTCGGATGTTTCCCGAAATGTTCTGGTGTGAGAACACTTTATTTGGGCCAAGGGGTAAAGCCCACGAGGTTTTTGGAAAGTGCAAAAGGAAGTTTTGCGGAGACCAGAGGCCAGATGCCAGGGACCCTGGCGTCTGGGCCTAGACGCCAGGAACCCTGGCGTCTGGCCCTTGAGTCCGAGAAGGACTCTTGCCTTTCGGGCAAAATCGATTTTGAGGAGGCTTTTACTCCAAGTTTCGACCACAAGGCTCAACATATAAATAGAGGGCCAGGGCTAGCACCTAAGACACATCAAGATTCACCAAGCCGTGTGCCGGCAACCCCGTCCCCTCTAGTTTATCCTCCGTCATAGTTTCCGTTGTGCTTGGCGAAGCCCTGCGGAGATTGTTCTTCACCACCACCATCACCACACCGTCGTGCTGCCGGAACTCATCTACTACTTCGCCTCTCTTGCTGGATCGAGAAGGCGAGGACGTCATCGAGCTGAACATGTGCTGAACACGGAGGTGTCGTACGTTCGGTAATTGATCGGGACGGATCGTGAAGGTGTACGACTACATCAACCGCGTTGATAAACGCTTCCACTTACCATCTACGAGGGTACGTAGACACCCTCTCCCCCTCGTTGCTATGCATCTCCATGGATAGATCTTGCGTGTGCGTAGAATTTTTTTTGTTTTCCATGCAACGTTTCCCAACAGTGGCATCCGAGACAGGTCTATGCGTAGATGATATGCATGAGTAGAACACAAAGAGTTGTGGGCGGTGATAGTCATACTGCTTACAACCAACGTATTATGATTTGGCGGTATTGTGGGATGAAGCGGCCCGGACCAACCTTACATGTCCATGCACATGAGACCGGTTCCACCGACTGACATGCAGCTAGTTTTGCATAAAGGTAGCTGGCGGGTGTCTGTTTCTCCTACTTTAGTTGAATCGAATTTGACTACGGCCGGTCCTTGAAGAAGGTTAAAACAGCAAACTTGATAATCACCGTTGTGGTTTTTGCGTAGGTAAGAACGGTTCTTGCTAGAAGCCCCTAGCAGCCACGTAAAACTTGTAACAACAAAGTAGAGGACGTCTAACTTGTTTTTGCAGGGCATGTTGTGATATGATATGGTCAAGACATGATGTGATATACGTTATTGTATGAGATGATCATGTTTTGTAATTTATCAGCAACCGGCAGGAGCCTTATGGTTGTCTCTTTATTGTATGAAATGCAAGCGCCATGTAATTGCTTTACTTTATCGCTATGCGTTAGCAATAGTTCTAGAAGCAATAGTTGGCGAGACGACCCCGACGCAACGATGGAGATCAAGGTGTCGAGTCGGTGACGATGGAGATCATGACGATGGTTTGGAGATGGAGATCAAAAGCACAAGATGATGATGGCCATATCATGTCACATATTTTGATTGCATGTGATGTTTATCCTTTATGCATCTTATTTTGCTTAGAACGGCAGTAGCATTATAAGATGATCCCTTCACTAAATTTCAAGATTAAAAGTGTTCTCCCCGAGTATGCACCATTGCTAAAGTTCGTCGTTTCGAAGCACCTCGTGATGATCGGGTGTGATAGACTCTACGTTCACGTACAACGGGTGTAAGCCAGTTTTACACAAGCAGAATACTTGGGTTAAACTTGACTATCCTAGCATGTACAGACATGGTCTCGGAACGCTAGAGACCGAAAGGTCGAACGTGAGTCATATAGTAGATATGATCAACATAGAGATGTTCACCATTGATGACTACCCCATCTCACGTGATGATCGGACATGGGTTAGTTGATTTGGATCATGTATCACTTAGATAAATTGAGGGATGTTTATTTAAGTGGGAGTTCATTAGTAATTTGATTAATTGAACTTAATTTATCATGAACTTAGTCTTAATAGTTTTGCATATCTATGTTGTAGATCAATGACCCGTGCTACCGTTCCCCTGAATTTTAATGCGTTCCTAGAGAAAGCTAAGTTGAAAGATGATGGTAGCAACTACACGGACTTGGTCCGTGACTTGAGGATTATCCTCATTGCTGCACAGAAGAATTATGTCCTTGATGCACCTCTAGGTGACAGACCTGCTGCAGGAGCTGATGCAGATGTTATGAACATCTAGCAAGCTCGATCTGAAGACTACTCAATAGTTCAGTGTGCCATGCTTTACGGCTTAGAACCGGGACTTCAAAGACATTTTGAACGTCATGGAGTATATGAGATGTTCCAAGATTTGAAGTTAATATTTCAAGCAAATGCCCGGGTTGAGAGATATGAAGTCTCCAACAAGTTCTATAGCTGCAAGATGGAGGAGAACAGTTCTGTCAGTGAGCACATACTCAAAATGTCTGGGTATCATATCCACTTGACTCAGCTGGGAGTTGATCTTCCAGTTGATAGTGTTATTGACAGAGTTCTTCAATCACTGCCACCAAGCTACAAAGGCTTCGTGATGAACTATAGTATGCACGGGATGAATAAAACGATTCCTGAGCTCTTCGCAATGCTTAAGGCCGCGGAGGTAGAAATCAAGAAGGAGCATGAAGTGTTGATGGTTAACAAAACCACTAGTTTCAAGAAAAAGGGCATAGGAAAGAAAGGGAACTTCAAGAAGAACGGCAAGCAAGTTGCCGTTCCCGTGAAGAAGCCCAAAGCTGGACCTAAGCCTGAAACTGAGTGCTTCTACTTCAAAGGAAATGGTCACTGGAAGCGGAACTGCCCCAAGTATTTGATATACATGTTATTGATGTGTTCCTTACAAATGCTCGTAGTAGTGCCTGGGTATTTGATACTGGTTCGGTTGCTCATATTTGTAACTCGAAACAGGAGCTGCGGAATAAACGAAGATTGACTAAGGACGAGGTGACGATGCGCGTCGGGAATGGTTCCAAGGTCGATGTGATCGCCGTCGGCACGCTACCTCTAGATCTAACTTCGGGGTTAGTTTTAGACCTTAATAATTGTTATTTGGTGCCAGCGTTGAGCATGAACATTATATCTGGATCTTGTTTATTGCGAAATGGTTATTCATTTAAGTCAGAGAATAATAATTGTTCTATTTATATGAATAATATCTTTCATGGTCATGCACCCTTGAAGAATGGTCTGTTCTTGTTTAATCTCGATTGTAGTGATACACATATTCATAATATTGATGCCAAAAGAAGCAAAGTTGGTAATGATAGTGCAACATACCTGTGGCACTGCCGTTTAGGTCATATTGGAGTAAAGCGCATGAAGAAACTCCATGCCGATGGACTTTTGGAGTCACTTGATTATGAATCATTTGATACTTGCGAACCATGCCTCATGGGCAAGATGACTAAAACTCTGTTCTCCAAAACAATGGAGCGAGCTAATGACTTATTGGAAATAATATATACCGATGTATGTGGTCCGATGAGTGTTGAAGCACGCGATGGGTATCGTTATTTTCTGACCTTCACAGATGATTTGAGTAGATATGGATATATCTACTTGATGAAACACAAGTCTGAAACATTTGAAAAGTTTAAAGAATTTCACAGTGAAGTGGAGAATCATCGTAACAAGAAATAAAGTTTCTACGATCTGATCGCGGAGGCGAATATTTGAGTTACGAGTTTGGCCTTCATTTAAAACAATGTGGAATTGTTTCACAACTCACGCCACCTGGAACACCACAGCGTAATGGTGTGTCCGAACGTCGTAACCGTACTTTATTAGATATGGTGCATTCTATGATGTCTCTTACCGATTTACCACTATCGTTTTGGGGTTATGCATTAGAGATAGCTGCATTCACGTTAAATAGGGCAACGTCTAAATCCGTTGAGACGACACCGTATGAACTGTGGTTTGGTAAGAAACCTAAGCTGTCGTTTCTTAAAGTTTGGGGATGCAACGCTTATGTCAAAATGCTTCAGCCTGATAAGCTCGAACCTAAATCGGAGAAGTGCGTCTTCATAGGATACCCTAAAGAAACTATTGGGTACACCTTCTACCACAGATCCGAAGGCAAGATCTTTTTGCTAAGAATGGGTCCTTTCTAGAGAAGGAGTTTCTCTCGAAAGAAGTGACTAGGCGGAAAGTAGAACTTGATGAGGTAATTGTACCTTCTCTCGAATTGGAAAGTAAGACATCACAGAAAACCGTTCCCGTGATGCCTACACCAACTAGAGAGGAAGCTACTGATGATGATCATGAAACTTCAGATCAAGTTACTGTTGAATTCGTAGGTCAACCAGAGCACGATCCCCACCAGAGTGGTATGGTAATCCTGTCGTGGAAGTCATGTTACTAGACCAAGGTGAACCTACGAACTATGAAGAAGCTATGATGAGCCCAGATTTCGACAGATGGCTTGAGGCCATGAAATCCGAGATAGGATCCATGTATGAGAAGAAAGTGTGGACTTTGGTGGACTTGCCCGATGATCGGCAAGCCATAGAGAATAAATGGATCTTCAAGAAGAATACTGACGCTGATGGTAATGTTACTGTCTACAAAGCTCGACTTGTCGCAAAAGGTTTTTGACAAGTTCAAGGGGTTGACTACGATGAGACTTTCTCACCCGTAGCGATGCTTAAGTCCGTCCGAATCATGTTAGCAATTGCTGCATTTTATAATTATGAAATCTAGCAAATGGATGTCAAAACTGCATTCCTTAATGGATATCTTAAAGAAGAGTTGTATATGATGCAACCAGAAGGTTTTGTCGATCCTAAAGGTGCTAACAAAGTGTGCAAGTGAAGGAAATATGCCCTAGAGGCAATAATAAAGTTGTTATTTTATATTTCCTTATCCATGATAAAGGTTTATTATTCATGCTAGAATTGTATTGATCGGAAACTTAAATACATATGTGAATACATAAACAAATACCGTGTCCCTAGTAAGCCTCTACTAGACTAGCTCGTTGATCAAAGATGGTTAAGGTTTCCTAACCATAGACATGTGTTGTCATTTGATAATGGGATCACATCATTAGGAGAATGATGTGATGGACAAGACCCATCCGTTAGCTTAGCATATGATCGTTCAGTTTATTGCTACTGCTTTCTTGAATGTCAAATACATGTTCCTTCGACCATGAGATCATGCAACTCCCGGATACCGGTGAAACACCTTTTGTGCTATCAAACATCACAACGTAACTGGGTGATCATAAAGATGTTCTACAGGTATCTTTGAAGGTGTTTGTTGAGTTGGCATGGATCGAGATTGGGATTTGTCACTCTGAGTATCGAAGAGGTATCTCTGGGCCCTCTCGGTAATACACATCATAATAAGCCTTGCAAGCAAATGACTAATGAGTTAGTTATGAGATGATGTATTATGAAACGAGTAAAGAGACTTGCCGGTAATGAGATTGAACCAGGTATGAAGATACCGACGATCGAATCTCGGTCAAGTAACATACCGATGGACAAAGGGAATTACGTGTGTTGTCATAACGGTTCGACCGATAAAGATATCCGTAGAATATGTAGGAACCAATATGGGCATCCAAGTTCCGCTATTGGTTATTGGCCGGAGATGTGTCTCGGTCATGTCTACATAGTTCTCGAACCCGTAGGGTCCGCACGCTTAACGTTCATTGACGATATAGTGTTATATGAGTTATATGATTTGGTGAATGAATGTTGTTCGGAGTTCCGGATGAGATCACAGACATGACGAGGAGTCTCGAAATGTTCGAGAGGTAAAGATTGATACATAGGACGATGGTATTCGGACACCGGAAGTGTTTCGGAGTGTACCGGGTAGTCATCAGAGTACCGGAGGGGGTACCGGACACCCCCGGGAGGATAGTGGGCCTATTGAGCCATTAGAGGGGAGCAGACCAGCCCACAAGGGGCTGGCACACCCCCCATGGCAGCCGCCCAAGTGGGGGAAAGGAAAGGGAGGATTCGGCCTCCCCTTTCCTTCCCTCTTCCCCCTTTCCTTCCCCCCTCCGACAGCGCCACTTGGGAGGGACCCCAAGTAGGATTCGGCCTACTTGGGGGCGCCTCCTGGCTGCTCCCTCCTCCCCCCACCTATATATATGTGGGAGGGGGGTGCCTAGCACAACCACGATAATTGCTTAGCCGTGTGCGGCGCCCCCCTCCACCGTTTACACCCCCGGTCATATTTTTGTAGTGCTTAGGCGAAGCCCTGCGGAGATAGCTTCACCATCACCGTCACCATGTTGTCGTGCTGTCGAAACTCATCCACTACCTCGCCGTCTTGCTGGATCAAGAAGGCAGAGGACGTCACCGAGCTGAACATGGAGGTGTCGTACGTTCGGTACTTGATCGGTTGGAGCGCGAAGAAGTTCGACTACATCAACCGCGTTACTAAACGCTTCTGCTTACGGTCTACGAGGGTACGTAGACACACTCTCCCCTCTCAGTGCTATGCATCTCCTTGATAGATCTTGCGTGTGCGTAGAATTTTATTTGTTTTCCATGCAACGTTTCCCAACAGTGGTATCAGAGCCAAGTCTATGCGTAGATGATATGCACGAGTAGAACACAAAGTGTTTTGAGCGGTGATAGTCATACTGCTTACCACCAATGTCTTATTTTGATTCAGCGGTATTGTGGGATGAAGCGGCCCGAACCAACCTTACATGTCCACGCACATGAGACCGGTTCCACCAACAGGCATGCAACTAGTTTTGCATAAAGGTGGCTGGCGGGTGTCTATTTCTCCTACTTTAGTTGAATCAAATTTGACTATGGCCGGTCCTTGAAGAAGGTTAAAACAGCAAACTTGATAAATCACCGTTGTAGTTTTTGCGTAGTTAAGAACGGTTCTTGCTAGAAGCCCATAGCAGCCACGTAAAACTTGCAACAACAAAGTAGAGGGCGTCTAACTTGTTTTTGCAGGGCATCTTGTGATGTGATATTGTCAAGATATGATGTGATATATGTTGATGTATGAGATGATCATGTTTTGTAATATCGACAACCGGCAGGAGCCTTAGGGTTGTCTCTTTATTGTATGAAGTGCAAACGCCATGTAATTGCTTTACTTTATCGCTATGCGTTAGCAATAGTTGGTGAGACGACCCCGACGCAACGATGGAGATCAAGGTGTCGAGCCGGTGACGATGGAGATCATGATGATGCTTTGGAGATGGAGATCAAAAGCACAAGATGATGATGGCCATATCATGTCACATATTTTGATTGCATGTGATGTTTATCCTTTATGCATCTTATTTTGCTTAGAACGGCGGTAGCATTATAAGATGATCCCTTCACTAAATTTCAAGATAAAAGTGTTCTCCCCGAGTATGCACCGTTTCTAAAGTTCATCGTTTCGAAGCACCTCGTGATGATTGGGTGTGATAGACTCTACGTTCACATACAATGGGTGTAAGACAGTTTTGCACATGCAGAATACTTGGGTTAAACTTGACGAGCCTAGCAAGTACATACATGGTCTCGTAACACTGGAGACCGAAAGGTCGAACGTGAGGCATATAGTAGATATGATCAACATAGAGATGTTCACCATTGATGACTACCCCATCTCACGTGATGATCGGACATGGGTAGTTGATTTGGATCATGTATCACTTAGATAACTTGAGGGATGTTAATTTAAGTGGGAGTTCATTAGTAATTTGATTAATTGAACTTAATTTATCATGAACTTAGTCTTAATAGTTGTTGCAGATCTATGTTGTAGATCAATAGCTCGTGATTTAGCTCCCCTATTTTGATATGTTCCTAGAGAAAACTAAGTTGAAAGATAATAGTAGCAATGATGCAGACTGGGTCCGTGATCTGAGGATTATCCTCATTGCCGCACAGAAGAATTATGTCCTTGATGCACCACTAGGTGACAGACCTATTGCAGGAGCAGATGTAGATGTTATGAACATTTGGCAAGCTCGATATGATAACTACTTAATAGTTTAGTGCACCAGGCTTTACGGCTTAGAACCGGGACTTCAAAAATGTTTTGAACGTCACGGAGCATATGAGATGTTCCAAGAGCTGAAATTGGTATTTCAGACTCATGCCCGTGTCAAGAGGTATGAGATCTTTACTTTGCCTACAAGATGGAGGAGAATAGCTCAGCCAGTGAGCATGTGCTCAGAATGTCTGGGTACTACAATCGCTTGAATCAAGTGGGAGTTAATCTTCCAGATAAGATAGTGATTGACAGATTTCTCTAGTCACTATCACCAAGCTACTAGAACTTCTTGATAAACTATAATATGCAAGGGATGACGAAAATGATTCCCGAGCTCTTCGCAATGCTGAAGTCGGCGAAGGTAGAAATCAAGAAAGAGCATCAAGAGTTGATGGTTAAACAAGACTACTAGTTTCAAGAAAAAGGGCAAGGGAAAGAAAGGGAACTTCAAGAAGAATGGCAAACAAGTTGCTACTGCCGTGAAGAAGCCCAAAGCTGGACCCAAGCCTGAAACTGAGTGCTTCTACTGCAAAGGAAATGGTCACTTGAGGGGGAACTGCCCCAAATACTTGGCGGATAAGAAGGATGGCAAAGTGAACAAAGGTATATTTGATATACATGTTATTGATGTGTACCTTACTAGTGTTCGTAGTAGCCCCTGGGTATTCGATACCGGTTCAGCTGCTAAGATTAGTAACTCGAAATAGGAGTTGCAGAATAAACATAGACTAGTTAAGTGCAAGGTGACGATGTGTGTTGGAAGTGATTCCATGGTTGATACGATCACCATCGCACACTCCCTCTACCTTCGGGATTAGTGTTGAACCTAAATAAATGTTATTTGGTGTTTGCGCTGAGCATGAATATGATTAGATCATGTTTATTGCAATATGGTTATTCATTTAAGTTAGAGAATAATTGTTGTTCTGTTTACATGAATAAAACCTTCTATGGTCATACACCCAATGTGAATGGTTTATCGAATCTCAATCGTAGTGATACACATATTCATAATATTGATGCCAAAAGATGCAACATTGATAATGATATTGCAACATACTTGTGGCACTGCCGTTTAGGTCATATTGGTGTAAAGCGCATGAAGAAACTCCATGCGGATGGACTTTTGGAATCACTTGATTATGAATCATTTGATACTTGCGAACCATGCCTCATGGGCAAGATGACTAAAACTCCGTTCTCCGGAACAATGGAGCGAGCTAATGACTTATTGGAAATAATACACACCGATGTATGCGATCCGATGAGTGTTGAAGCACAAGACGGGTATCGTTATTTTCTGACCTTCACAGATGATTTGAGTAGGTATGGGTATATCTACTTGATGAAACACAAGTCTGAAACATTTGAAAAGTTCAAAGAATTTCAGAGTGAAGTAGAGAATCATCGTAACAAGAAAATAAAGTTTCTACGATCTGATCGCGGAGGCGAATATTTGAGTTATGAGTTTGGCCTGCATTTAAAACAATGTGGAATTGTTTCATAACTCACTCCACCTGGAACACCACAGCGTAATGGTGTGTCCAAACGTCGTAACCGTACTTTATTAGATATGGTGTGATCTATGATGTCTCTTACCGATTGACCACTATCATTTTGGGGTTATGCATTAGAGACAGCCGCATTCATGTTAAATAGGGCACCATCTAAATCCGTTGAGATGACACCGTATGAACTGTGGTTTGGCAAGAAACCTAAGTTGTCGTTTCTTAAAGTTTGGGGATGCGACGCTTATGTCAAAAGGCTTCAGCCTGATAAGCTCGCACCTAAATTGGAGAAGTGCGTCTTCATAGGATACCCTAAAGAAACTATTGGGTATACCTTCTACCACAGATCCGAAGGCAAGATCTTTGTTGCTAAGAATGGATCCTTTCTAGAGAAGGAGTTTCTCTCGAAAGAAGTGAGTGGGAGGAAAGTAGAACTTGATGAGGTAATTGTACCTTCTCCCGAATTAGAAAGTAGCACATCACAGAAATCCGTTCTCTTGATGCCTACACCAACTAGAGAGGAAGCTAATGATAATGATCATGAAACTTCGGATCAAGTTACTGCTGGACCTCATAGGTCGAACAGAGCACGTTCCGCACCAGAGTGGTATGGTAATCCTGTCCTTGAAGTCATGTTATTATACCATGGCGAACCTACAAACTGTGAAGAAGCTATGATGAGCCCAGATTCCGATAAATGGCTTGAGGCCATGAAATCTGAGATAGGATCCATGTATGAGAACAAAGTATTGACTTTGGTGGACTTGCCTGATGATCAGCAAGCCATAGAAAATAAATGGATCTTCAAGAAGAAGACTGACGCTGATGGTAATGTTACTGTCTACAAAGCTCGACTTGTTGCGAAAGGTTTTCGACAAGTTCAAGGAATTGACTATGATGAGACTTTCTCACCCGTAGCGATGCTTAAGTCTGTCCGAATCATGTTAGCAATTGCCGCATTTTATGATTATGAAATCTAGCAAATGGACGTCAAAACTGCATTCCTTAATGGATTTCTTAAAAAAGAATTGTATATGATGCAACCAGAAGGTTTTGTCGATCCTAAAGGTGATAACAAAGTGTGCAAGCTCCAGCGATCCATCTATGGACTGGTGACAGCATCTCGGAATTGGAATATACGCTTTGATGAAGTGATCAAAGCATATGGTTTTATACAGACTTACGGTGAAGCCTGTATTTACAAGAAAGTGAGTGGGAGCTCTGTAGCATTTCTGATATTATATGTGGATGACATATTGTTGATTGGAAATGATATAGAATTTCTGGATAGCATAAAAGGATACTTGAATAAGAATTTTTCAATGAAAGACCTCGGTGAAGCTACTTACATATTGAGCATCAAGACCTATAGGGATAGATCGAGACGCTTAATAGGACTTTCATAAAGCACATACATTGGAAAAGTTTTTGAAGAAGTTCAAAAATGGATCAGTCAAAGAAAGGGTTCTTGCCTGTGTTGCAAGGTGTGAAGTTGAGTAAGACTCAAAGCCCGACCACGGTAGAAGATAGAGAGAGAATGAAAGTCATTCCTTGTGCCTCAGCCATAGGTTCTATAAAGTATGCCATGCTGTGTACCAGACCTGTTGTGTGCCTTGCCATGAGTTTGGCAAGGGGGTACAATAGTGATCCAGGAATAGATCACTAGACAGCGGTCAAAATTATCCTTAGTTACCTAAGAGGACTAAGGAAATATATCTCGGTTATGGAGGTGATAAAGAGTTCGTCGTAAAGAGTTACGTCGATGCAAGGTTTGACACTGATTCGGAAGACTCTGAGTCTCAATCTGGATACATATTGAAAGTGGGAGCAATTAGCTAGAGTAGCTCCATGCAGAGCATTGTAGACATAGAAATTTGCAAAATACATACGGATCTAAATGTGATAGACCCATTGACTAAACTTCTCTCACAAGCACAACATGATCACACCTTAGTACTCTTTGGGTGTTAATCACATGGCGACGTGAACTAGATTATTGACTCTAGTAAACTCTTTGGGTGTTGGTCACATGGCGATGTGAACTATGGGTGTTAATCACATGGCGATCTGAACTAGATTATTGACTCAAGTGCAAGTGGGAGACTGAAGGAAATATGGCCTAGAGGCAATAATAAAGTTGTTATTTTATATTTCCTTATTCATGATAAAGGTTTATTATTCATGCTAGAATTGTATTGATCGGAAACTTTAATACATGTGTGAATACATAACCAAATACCGTGTCTCTAGTAAGCCTCTACTAGACTAGCTCATTGATCAAACATGGTTAAGGTTTCCTAACCATAGACATGTGTTGTCATTTGATAATGGGATCACACCATTAGGAGAATGATGTGATGGACAAGACCCATCCGTTAGCTTAGCATATGATCGTTCAGTTTGTTGCTACTGCTTTCTTGAATGTCAAATACATGTTCCTTTGACCATGAGATCATGCAACTCCCAGATACCGGACAAATACCTTGTGTGCTATACATAACTGGGTGATCATAAAGATGCTCTACAGGTATCTCCAAAGGTGTTTGTTGAGTTGGCATGGATCGAGATTGGGATTTGTCACTCCGAGTATCGGAGAGGTATCTCCGGGCCCTCTCGGTAATACACATCATAATAAGCCATGCAAGCAAATGACTAATGAGTTAGTTATGAGATGATGTATTACAGAACGAGTAAAGAGACATGCCGGTAACGAGGTTGAACTAGGTATGAAGATACCGACGATCGAATCTCGGGCAAGTAACATACCGATGGACAAAGGGAATTACGTATGTTGTCATAACGGTTCGACCGATAAAGATCTCCATAGAATATGTAGGAACCAATATGGGCATCCAGGTTCCGCTATTGGTTATTGACCGGAGAGGTGTCTCGGTCATGTCTACATAGTTCTCGAACCCGTAGGGTCCGCACGCTTAACGTTCGTTGACGATATAGTGTTATATGAGTTATATTTTGGTGACCGAATGTTGTTCGAAGTTCCGGATGAAATCATGGACATGACGAGGAGTCTCGAAATGGTCGAGAGGTAAAGATTGATATATAGGACAATGGTATTCGGACACCGGAAGTGTTTCGAAGTGTACCGGGTAGTCATCGGAGTACCGGAGGGGGTACCGGACACCCCCGGGAGGATAGTGGGCCTATTGGGCCATTAGAGGGGAGCACACCAGCCCACAAGGGGCTGGCACACCCCCATGGCAGCCGCCCAAGTGGGGGGAGGAAAGGGGGGGATTCGGCCTCCCCCTTCCTTCCCTCTTCCCCCTTTCCTTCCCCCCTCCGACAAATATGGTAAGGGGGGCGCCACTTGGGAGGGACCCCAAGTAGGATTCAGCCTACTTGGGGGCGCCTCCTGGCTGCTCCCTCCTCCCCCCCACCTATATAATTGTGGGAGGGGGGCACCTAGCACAACCATGACAATTGCTTAGCCGTGTGCGGCGCCCCCCTCCACCGTTTACACCCTCGGTCATATTTTCGTAGTGCTTAGGCGAAGCCCTGCGGAGATAGCTTCACCACACCGTCACCATGCCGTCGTGCTGCCGGAACTCATCCACTACCTCACCGTCTTGCTGGATCAAGAAGGCTGAGGACGTCACCGAGCCGAACATGTGCTGAACGTGGAGGTGCCGTACGTTCGGTACTTGATCGGTTGGAGCGCGAAGAAGTTCGACTACATCAACCACGTTACTAAACGCTTCCACTTATGGTATATGAGGGTACGTAGACACACTCTCCCCTCTCATTGCTATGCATCTCCTTGATAGATCTTGCATGTGCGTAGAATTTTTTTTGTTTTCCATGCAACATTTCCCGACAGCAAGCTCCAGCGATCCACCTATGGACTAGTGCAAGCATCTCGGAGTTGGAATATACGCTTTGATGAGGTGATCAAAGCATATGGTTTTATACATACTTATGGTGAAGCCTGTATTTACATGAAAGTGAGTGGGAGCTCTGTAGCATTTCAGATATTATATGTGGATGACATATTATTGATTGGAAATGATATAGAATTTCTGGATAGCATAAAAGGATACTTGAATAAGAATTTTTCAATGAAAGACCTCGGTGAAGCTGCTTATATATTGGGCATCAAAATCTATAGGGATAGATCGAGACACTTGATAGGACTTTCACAAAGCACATACCTTGATAAAGTTTTGAAGAAGTTCAAAATGGATCAGTCAAAGAAAGGGTTCTTGCCTGTGTTACAAGGTGTGAAATTGAGTCAGACTCAAAGCCCGAGCACTGCAGAAGATAGAGAGAGAATGAAAGTCATTCCCTATGCCTCAACCATAGGTTCTATCATGTATGCTATGTTGTGTACCAGACCTGATGTGTGCCTTGCTATAAGTTTGGCAGGGAGGTACCAAAGTAATCCAGGAGTGGATCACTGGACATTGGTCAAGAACATCCTAAAGTACCTGAAAAGGACCAAGGATATGTTTCTCGTTTATGGAGGTGACGAACAGCTCGTCGTAAAGGGTTACGTCGATGCTAGTTTCGACACCGATCCGGATGACTCTAAGTCACAAACCGGATACGTATTTACATTGAATGGTGGAGCTGTCAGTTGGTGCAGTTCCAAGCAGAGCGTCGTGGTGGGATATATATGTGAAGTGGAGTACATAGCTGCTTCGGAAGCAGCACATGAAGGAGTCTAGATGAAGGAGTTCATATCTGATCTGGGTGTAATACCTAGTGCATCAGGTCCAATGAAAATCTTTTGTGACAACACTGGAGCAATTGCCTTGGCGAAGGAATCCAGGTTTCACAAGAGAACCAAACACATCAAGAGACGCTTCAACTCCATTCATGAAAAGATCAAGGATGGAGACATAGAGATTTGCAAAATACATACAGATCTGAATGTAGCAGACCCGTTGACTAAGCCTCTTCCACGAGCAAAACATGATCAGCACCAAGACTCCATGGGTGTTAGATTCATTACAATGTAATCTAGATTATTGACTCTAGTGGAAGTGGGAGATTGAAGGAAATATGCCCTAGAGGCAATAATAAAGTTGTTATTTTACATTTCCTTATTCATGATAAAGGTTTATTATTCATGCTAGAATTGTATTGATCGGAAACTTAAATATATGTGTGAATACATAAACAAATACCGTGTCCCTAGTAAGCCTCTACTAGACTAGCTCATTGATCAAAGATGGTTAAGGTTTCCTAACCATAGACATCTGTTGTCATTTGATAATGGGATCACATCATTAGGAGAATGATGTGATGGACAAGACCCATCCTTTAGCTTAGTATATTGATCGTTCAGTTTATTGCAATTGCTTTCTTCATGTCAAATACATATTCCTTCGACTATGAGATCATGCAACTGCCGGATACCGGAGGAATACCTTGTGTGCCATCAAACGTCACAACATAACTGGGTGATCATAAAGATGCTCTACAGGTATCTCCGAAGGTGTTTGTTGAGTTGGCATAGATTGAGATTAGGATTTGTCACTCTGAATATCGGAGAGGTATCTCTGGGCCCTCTCGGTAATACACATCATAAGAAGCCTTGCAAGAAAAGTAACTAAGGAGTTAGTTGCAAGATGATGTATTACGGAACGAGTAAAGAGACTTTCCGATAACGAGATTGAACTAGGTATGAAGATACCGACGATCGAATCTCGGGCAAGTAACATACCGATGGACAAAGGGAATTACGTATGTTGTCATAAGGTTCGACCGATAAAGATCTTCGTAGAATATGTAGGAACCAATATGGGCATCCAGGTTCCGCTATTGGTTATTGACCGGAGAGATGTCTCGGTCATGTCTACATAGTTCTCGAACCCATAGGGTCCGCACGCTTAATGTTCGTTGACGATATAGTATTATGTGAGTTATGTATGTTGGTGACCGAATGTTGTTCGGAGTCCCGGATGAGATCACGGACATGACGAGGAGCTCCGAAATGGTCCGGAGGTAAAGATTGATTTATGGGATAATAGTGTTTGGTCTCCGGAAGGGTTCCGGAATTCACCGAAAGGGGTTTCGGATGTTTCCCGAAATGTTCTGGTGCGAGAACACTTTATTTGGGCCAAGGGGTAAAGCCCATGAGGTTTTTGGAAAGTGCAAAAGGAAGTTTTGCGGAGACCAGAAGCCAGACGCCAGGGACCCTGGTGTATGGGCCTAGACGCCAGGAACCATGGCGTCTGGCCCTAGAGTCTAAGAAGGACACTTGCCTTTCAGGCAAAATTGACTTTGAGGAGGTTTTTACTCCAAGTTTCGACCCCAGGGCTCAACATATAAATAGAGGGGAAGGGCTAGCACCTAAGACACATCAAGATTCACCAAGCCGTGTGCCAGCAACCCCGTCCCCTCTAGTTTATCCTCCGTCATAGTTTCTGTTGTGCTTGGCGAAGCCCTGTGGAGATTGTTCTTCACCACCACCGTCACCACGCCGTCGTGCTGCCGGAACTCATCTACTACTTTGCCTCTCTTGCTGGATCGAGAAGGCGAGGACGTCTTCGAGCTGAACGTGTGCTGAACGCGGAGGTACCGTACGTTCGGTACTTGATCGGGACGGATCGTGAAGGTGTACGACTACATCAACCGCGTTGATAAACGCTTCCGCTTACGGTCTACGTACGTAGACACACTCTCCCCCTCGTTGCTATGCATATCCATGGATAGATCTTGCATGTGCATAGAATTTTTTTGTTTTCCATGCAACATTTCCCAACACTAGGCCCTCCTGCCTTTCCTCTCCACATGAGGGAAAGGAAAGGGGGGCGCCTCCCCTCCTGCCTTCTCCCTGGCGCAAAAACAAGGAAAGGGGGGGCGGCCAAGGGCGGGAGCCCAAGGTGGATTCGGCCACACTTGGGGCGCCCCTTGGCTGCCTTCCCTCTCCCCCACTATATATATGTGGGAGGGGCACCACACAACACCACGACAATTGTTTAGTCGTGTGCAGCGCCCCCCTCCACCGTTTACACCCTCGGTCATATTTTCGTAGTGCTTAGGTGAAGCCCTGCGGAGATAGCATCACCATCACCGTCACCACATCGTCGTGCTGCCGGAACTCATCCACTACCTCACCGTCTTACTGGATCAAGAAGGCGCGGACGTCACCGAGCTGAACGTGTGCTGAACGCGGAGGTGTCGTACATTCGGTACTCGATCGGTTGGATCTTGAAGAAGTTAGAATACATCAACCACGTTACTAAACGCTTCCGCTTACGGTCTACGAGGGTACGTAGACACACTCTCCCCCTCTCGTTGCTATGCATCTCCTTGGATAGATCTTGCGTGTGCGTAGAATTTTTTTTGTTTTCCATGCAACGTTTCCCAACAGTGGCATCCGAGCCAGGTCTATGCGTAGATGATATGCACGAGTAGAACACGAAGAGTTGTGGGCGGAGATAGTCATACTGCTTACCACCAACTTCTTATTTTGATTTGGTGGTATTGTGGGATGAAGTGGCCCGGACCAACCTTACATGTCCACGCACATGAGACCGGTTCCACCGACTGACATGCAACTTTTTTTGCATAAAGGTGGCTGGCGGGTGTCTGTTTCTCCTACTTTAGTTGAATTGAATTTGACTACGTCCGGTCCTTGAAGAAGGTTAAAACAGCAAACTTGATAAATCACCGTTGTGGTTTTTGCGTAGGTAAGAACGGTTCTTGCTAGAAGCCCGTAGCAGCCACGTAAAACTTGCAACAACAAAGTAGAGGATGTCTAACTTGTTTTTGCAGGGCATGTTGTGATGTGATATGGTCAAGACATGATGTGATATACGTTGTTGTATGAGATGATCATGTTTTGTAATATCGACAACCGACAGGAGCCTTAGGGTTGTCTTTTAATTATTGTATGAAATGCAAGCGCCATGTAATTGCTTTACTTTATCGCTATGCATTAGCAATAGTTGGTGAGACGACCCCGATGCAACGATGGAGATCAAGGTGTCGAACCGGTGACGATGGAGATCATGACGATGCTTTGGAGATGGAGATCAAAAGCACAAGATGACGATGCTTTGGAGATGGAGATCAAAAGCACAAGATGACGATGGCCATATCATGTCACATATTTTGATTGCATGTGATGTTTATCCTTTATGCATCTTATTTTGCTTAGAACGGCGGTAGCATTATAAGATGATCCCTTCACTTAATTTCAAGATAAAAGTGTTCTCCCTAAGTATGCATCATTGCCAAAGTTCGTCGTTTCGAAGCACCACGTGATGATCGGGTGTGATAGACTCTACGTTCACATACAACGGGTGTAAGCCAGTTTTACACAAGCAGAATACTTGGGTTAAACTTGACGAGCCTAGCATGTACAGACATGGTCTCGGAACACTGGCGACCGAAAGGTCGAACGTGAGTCATATAGAAGATATGATCAACATAGAGATGTTCACCATTGGTAACTACCCCATCTCACGTTATGATCGGACATGGGTTAGTTGATTTGGATCATGTATCACTTAGATGACCTGAGGGATGTTTATTTAAGTGGGAGTTCATTAGTAATTTGAGTAATTAAACTTAATTTATCATGAACTTGGTCTTATAGTTTTGCATATCTATGTTGTAGATCAATGGCCCGAGCTACCGTTCCCCTGAATTTTAATGCGTTCCTAGAGAAATCTAAGTTCAAAGATGATGGTAGCAACTACACGGACTGGGTCCGTAACTTGAGGATTATCCTCATTGCTGCACAGAAGACTTATGTCCTTGATGCACCGCTGGGTGACAGACCTGCTGTAGGAGCTGATGCAGATGTTATGAACGTCTGGCAAGCTTGATCTGATGACTACTCAATAGTTCAGTGTGCCATGCTTTACGGCTTAGAACAGAGACTTCAAAGACGTTTTGAACATCATGGAGCATATGAGATGTTCCAAGAGTTGAAGTTAATATTTCTAGCAAATGCCCGAGTTGAGAGATATGAAGTCTCCAACAAGTTCTATAGCTGCAAGATGGAGGAGAACAGTTCTGTCAGTGAACACATACTCAAAATGTCTGGGTATCATAACCACTTGACTCAGCTGGGAGTTGATCTTCCAGTTGATAGTGTTATTGACAGAGTTCTTCGGTCACTGCCAGCAAGCTACAAAGGCTTCGTGATGAACTATAATATGCAAGGGATGAATAAAACAATTCCTGAGCTCTTCGCAACGCTTAAGGCCATGAAGGTAGAAATCAAGAAGGAGCATCAAGTGTTTATGGTTAACAAAGACCACTAGTTTCAAGAAAAAGGGCAAGGGAAAGAAAGGGAACTTCAAGAAGAATGGCAAACAAGTTGCCACTCCCGGGAAGTAGCCCAAAGCTGGACCCAAGCCTGAAACTGAGTGCTTCCACTGCAAAGGGAATGGTCACTGGAAGCAAAACTGCCACAAATACTTGGCGGATAAGAAGGATGGCAAAGTGAACTTATTGATGTGTACCTTACTAATGCTCATAGCAGCGCCTGGGTATTTGATACTGGTTCGGTTGCTCATATTTGTAACTCGAAACAGGAGTTGCGGAATAAACGAAGATTGGCTAAGGACGAGGTGACGATGCGCGTCGGGAATGGTTCCAAGGTCAATGTGATCGCCGTCGGCACGCTACCTCTACATCTACCTTCGGGATTAGTTTTAGACCTCAATAATTGTTATTTGATGCCAGCGTTGAGCATGAACAATATATCTGGATCTTGTTTATTGCGAGACGGTTATTCATTCAAATCGGAGAATAATGATTGTTCTATTTATATGAGTAATATCTTTTATGGTCATGCACCCTTGATGAATGGTCTATTCTTGTTGAATCTCGATCGTAGTGATACACATATTCATAATATTGATGCCAAAAGATGCAAAGTTGATAATGATAGTGCAACATACCTGTGGCACTGCCGTTTAGGTCATATTGGTGTAAAGCGCATGAAGAAACTCCATGTAGATGGACTTTTGGAATCAATTGATTATGAATCATTTGATACTTGCGAACCATGCCTCATGGGCAAGATGACTAAAACTCCGTTCTCCGGGACAATGGAGTGAGCTAATGACTTATTGGAAATAATACATACCGATGTATGTGGTCCGATGAGTTTTGAGGAACGCGGCGGGTATCGTTATTTTCTGACCTTCACAGATGATTTAAGTAGGTATGGGTATATCTACTTGCTGAAACACAAGTCTGAAACATTTGAAAAGTTCAAAGAATTTCAGAGTGAAGTAGAGAATCATCGTAACAAGAAAATAAAGTTTCTACGACCTGATCGTGGAGGCGAATATTTGACTTACGAGTTTGGCCTTCATTTAAAACAATGTGGAAATGTTTCACAACTCACGCCACCAGGAACACCACAGCGTAATGGTGTGTCCGAACGTCGTAACCGTACTTTATTTGATATGGTGCATTCTATGATGTCTCTTACCGATTTACCACTATCGTTTTGGGGTTATCCATTAGAGACAGCTGCATTCACATTAAATAGGGCACCGTCTAAATCCGTTGAGACGACACCGTATGAACTATGGTTTGGCAAGAAACCTAAGCTGTCATTTCTTAAAGTTTGGGGATGCGATGCTTATGTCAAAAGGCTTCAGCCTGATAAGCTCGAACGTAAATCAGAGAAGTGTGTCTTCATAGGATACCCTAAAGAAACTATTGGGTACACCTTCTAACACAGATCCAAAGGCAAGATCTTTGTTGCTAAGAATGGGTCCTTTCTAGAGAAGGAGTTTCTCTCGAAAGAAGTGAGTGGGAGGAAAGTAGAACTTGATGAGGTAATTGTACCTTCTCTCGAATGGGAAAGTAGTACACCAGAGAAAACTGTTCCCGTGATGCCTACACCAACTAGAGAGGAAGCTAATGATGATGATCATGAAACTTCAGATCAAGTTACTACTGAACTTCGTAGGTCGACCAGAGCACGATCCGCACCAGAGTGGTATGGTAATCCTGTCCTGGAAGTCATGTTACTAGACCAAGGCGAGCCTACGAACTATGAAGAAGCTATGATGAGCCCAGATTCCGACAGATGGCTTGAGGCCATGAAATCTGAGATAGGATCCATGTATGAGAACAAAATGTGGACTTTGGTAGACTTGCCCGATGATCGGCAAGCAATAGAGAATAAATGGATCTTCAAGAAGAAGACTGACACTGATGGTAATGTTACTATCTACAAAGCTCGATTGTCGCAAAAGGTTTTCGACAAGTTCAAGGGGTTGACTACGATGAGACTTTCTCACCCGTAGCGACGCTTAAGTCTGTCCGAATCATGTTAGCAATTGCCGCATTTTATGATTATGAAATCTGGCAAATGGACGTCAAAACTGCATTCCTTAATGGATTTCTTAAAGAAGAGTTGTATATGATGCAACCAGAAGGTTTTGTCGATCCTAAAGGTACTAACAAAGTGTGCAAGCTCCAGCGATCCATCTATGGACTGGTGCAAGCATCTCAGAGTTGGAATATACACTTTGATGAGGTGATCAAAGCATATGGTTTTATACAGACTTACGGTGAAGCCTGTATTTACAAGAAAGTGAGTGGGAGCTCTGTAGCATTTCTGATATTATATGTGGATGACATATTGTTGATTGGAAATGATATAGAATTTCTGGATAGCATAAAAGGATACTAGAATAAGAATTTTTCAATGAAAGACCTCGGTGAAGCTGCTTATATATTGGGCATCAAGATCTATAGGGATAGATCGAGACGCTTAATAGGACTTTCGCAAAGCACATACCTTGACAAAAGTTTTTGAAGAAGTTCAAAATAGATCAGTCAAAGAAAGGGTTCTTGCCTTTGTTGCAAGGTGTGAAGTTGAGTAAGACTCAAAACCCCACCACGGCAGAAGATAGAGAGAGAATGAAAGTCATTCCCTATGCCTCAGCCATAGGTTCTATAAAGTATGCCATGCTGTGTACCAAACCTGTTGTGTACCTTGCCATGAGTTTGGCAAAGGGGGTACAATAGTGATCCAGGAGTAGATCACTAGACATCGGTCAAAATTATCCTTAGTTACCTAAGAGGACTAAGGAAATATTTCTTGGTTATGGAGGTAATAAAGAGTTTGTCGTAAAGGGTTATGTCGATGCAAGTTTTGACGCCGATTCGGATGACTCTAAGTCTCAATCTGGATACATATTGAAAGTGGGAGCAATTAGCTAGAGTAGCTCCATATAGAGCTTTGTAGACATAGAAATTTGCAAAATACATACGGATCTGAATGTGACAGACCCGTTGACTAAACTTCTATCACAAGCAAAACATGATCACAACTTAGTACTCTTTGGGTGTTAATCACATGGCGATCTGAACTAGATTATTGACTCTAGTAAACTCTTTGGGTGTTGGCCACATGGCGATGTGAACTATGGGTGTTAAATCACATGGTGATGTGAACTAGATTATTGACTCTAGTGCAAGTGGGAGCCTGATAGAAATATGCCCTAGAGGCAATAATAAAATGGTTATTATTATATTTCCTTAATCATGATAAGGGTTTATTATTCATGCTAGAATCGTATTGATCGGAAACTTAAATACATGTGTGAATACATAAACAAATACCGTGTCCCTAGTAAGCCTCTACTAGACTAGCTCGTTGATCAAAGATGGTTAAGGTTTCCTAACCATAGACATGTGTTGTTGTCGGTGTACTAAGTATTGGGCCATTAGTACCCCGTACTTGTGCATGGGCAGTTGTAGCCATACTCGCGGCAAGGCTTGTCGGGGAACAATTCGAGGTTTACTCAGGCCACCAAAGAAATTCTCAAGTCAAAGATCTGAGGATTAGCAGATAAGAAGAGCTGGAATCCGAAGGCCAGCTTCCCCGGCAAGATCTTGCCGGGGTGGCCCGCAGAGCCCGGCAAGATTCGGCGCCCGGCAAGGCTTGGCGCCCGACAAGATTCAGCGCCCGGCAAGATTTTGTTGCTGTGCCACCCCTCTGGCACAGCAACAACCCCGACATTCTGAGTCCTTCTTTGGATGCGTGGCAACGCGCCAGTGGAGGAGAGCTTGAGCGGTGCTGATGGGATGGCCCCTTTATCCATCCCCAAGAAAGTGAGGACACCTAAACAGACACCTCACGGTGCATTAAATGCGTTCGTCATAATCCGTCAGGGGTTAGGTATGATAACCCTGTAGCTACTTTACACCTCAATGTATGTACATTTTGCCACTGTGGTGACCCCTTCGTGATATAAAAGGAGGCCCAAGGCAACTGCTACAGGGGAGGAGGATCTTCTGGCCCATTCTGCATGCGTAGCTGCTCTTTGAACATACTGTTCATTGCGAGCGCTCCTGGAGCCTGGGCTCAAGAACACTAATAATAACACAAGGCAGGAGTAGGGTTTTACGCTGATTAGCGGGCCGAACCTGGGTAAAATCGCCCCGCATCGATCATTGGTTCTGCTCTTTGCGCATACTTCTCCCCCCGCCGAATCGTAAAGGGGTCCTTTGGGATCCCATAGGTGTCGCACGCCTACATCTTTGGCGCGCCAGGTAGGGGGATTGAAGGTTGTGTGAACCTGATCTAGTGATCGGCGCCTTAGTTTCTTCATCATCTTCATCATCATGCCACCCAAGAAGAAGAGCGCTGCGACGGCGCAACCATCCACGTTTGTTTTGCCTGCGCCTTCACATACGGGCGATGGCGTGGGTGCAGAAGGAAGAGGACTAGAGCCTCCACGGCGTTCCGGTGATCCAAGCCAGGCGAGCGGCGTCGTTCGCAGTGGCAGTGGCAACCCACACGCCGCTGGATCCAGAGACGGAGCTGTGTTGCCTACAGGTGGCACAACGAATTCCAGAGATCGGAGGATGCCTGCTGGAGCTCCCGCGCCTACGCAAGCGTCACGGCCTACCCAGGTCGTGCACGACGAGCGACGTCATGGCGCTGGTGGTTCAGGGCGTCCCCATGAAAAGATTTCTGCGCATCGATCCCAAGATGCGCGGGCCCAGCATGCACACCGAGCTGCCGGCGGAGGTGGCGCGCGGTCGCGTGACCGTGACGGTGCTCCTTCTAACATGGCTAGGAGTCAGAGCACCTCACGTTCCTCGCACCTACGTGCAACACCTATGGGATCCCAAAGGACCCCTTTACGATTCGGCGGGGGGAGAAGTATGCGCAAAGAGCAGAACCAATGATCGATGCGGGGCGATTTTACCCAGGTTCGGGCCGCTAATTAGTGTAAAACCCTACTCCTGCCTTGTGTTATTATTAGTGTTCTTGAGCCCAGGCTCCAGGAGCGCTCGCAATGAACAGTACGTTCAAAGAGCAGCTGCGCATGCAAAATGGGCCAGAAGATCCTCCTCCCCTGTAGCAGTTGCCTTGGGCCTCCTTTTATGTCACGAAGGGGTCACCACAGTGGCAAAATGTACATACATTGAGGTGTAAAGTAGCTACAGGGTTATCATACCTAACCCCTGACGGATTAGGACGAACGCATTTAATGCACCGTGAGGTGTCCGTTTAGGTGTCCTCACTTTCTTGGGGATGGATAAAGGGGCCATCCCATCAGCACCGCTCAAGCTCTCCTCCACTGGCGCGTTGCCACGCATCCAAAGAAGGACTCAGAATGTCGGGGTTGTTGCTGTGCCAGAGGGGTGGCACAGCAACAAAATCTTGCCGGGCGCTGAATCTTGCCGGGCGCCAAGCCTTGCCGGGCGCCGAATCTTGCCGGGCTCTGCGGGCCACCCCGGCAAGATCTTGCCAGGGAAGCTAGCCTTCGGATTCCAGCTCTTCTTATCTGCTAATCCTCAGATCTTTGACTTGAGAATTTCTTTGGTGGCCTGAGTCAACCTCGAACTGTTTCCCGACAAGCCTTGCCGCGAGTATGGCTACAACTGCCCGTGCACAAGTACGGGGTACTAATGGCCCAATACTTAGTACACCGACAGGAGCCCCCGGGCCTAGGCCACACACGAGTGCGAGGCGTTGTTGGGCTAGGCCCAAACAGTGCACGGGCACATGTGGCAGGGGATTAACTGCTCGTGAATATCCCGTTTACTGTGCCCCCCACTACGCGCGCTGAATGCGCGACGTGGGAAGCGTGCATCAAAAGCTGCAACCGCAACACGCCTGCAGAGGCGCATTCACATTGGGGAGTAAAAGAGGCGGCCCTGCTCCTTCCCCATAAAAAGGAGAAACCGCAGAGGCACAGCCTATTTACCTCCCTCTTCTTCTCAATCTGGCCGTCGCCATTGCTTTCCTTATCTCGAGCTCAGAGCAAAGCCTTCCCTCTTCCGCTCGCCGCCTCCACGCCCGCTCCATCCCTGGCTTCCGCCCTTGCAGTCGCCATGCCGCCCAAGACCAGCAAAGGCAAGGGCAAGGAGGCGAAAGCCGATGTCCCGGAGAGCGAGCTGGTGAAGATGCGGAAGAAGTACGTCGTCTTCGCCCCGTCGCTCGATGCGGAAGCTTTGAAGAGGCGGTACCAGTGCATGTGGGCGAGGGAGACGCAGGCTCACCCTGCCACTCGCGTGATTCCAGGTTCTTGCTCCAAGAGTGGGTCAGACAGATACCCCTTTTTCATCGCATATTTCTATTGTGGGCTCTGTCCTCCATTTTCTGACTTCTTCAACGACATCATGTACACATACGGCTTCCATATTCTCGATTTCATGCCGAATGCGGTACTGTGCATGTCCATCTTTGCTCATATTTGTGAAAACTTTGCCAGAGTGGTTCCCAATACTGCCCTTTTCCGCCACTACTTTTTCCCTCGAATCCAAAAAGGAGAGGCCCTCTCTGGTTCTATCGCTTGGATTCCAAGGGCTTGGAATAAGGAAATATACCTAGAAGGAGTTTACCGCGAGAAGTGGGATGAATGGCAGGCTGAATGGTGCTGGATTAAGGAAGCAGATCCCCATCCGTTCTGTCTGCCCCGGCAACAGAAAGCGGTCCGCGGCAGCGGCTGGAGCAGTCTTGCCGCTGAAGATGAAAAGCTCACAATCGCCACCAGCAGGATTCTTCGCCTGAAAGCTGCCGGGCTAACAATGGAGATGATTGGCTTCGACTTTCTCCGCCGCCGCATTGCCCCCTTGCAGAATAAAGGAAGGCCAGCTTGGGAATACCGAAATGCAGCAGACATCATGAGATTGTGCCCCGGGTGGAATAACAATCTGACTGCTATGCAACTTGGCGCTCTCCGTCAGAAGCTGTTCCAGCGCGACAACAAGCATCGGTTGCCGGCAAGGATTGTCCCTCTGTGCAACAACTCTGCCTTGGGGTCAATTATCGCTACCATGCCACTGTTCAACGCCCACAGTCTCGACGCGACATGGGTTGAGCCATCCGAGGAAGATGCACAGAAGTTCTTTGATAACTTGATGGAGAGGGCCGTCCGGGAAGAAGCAGACTTACTCCGAGCCACCACCGACGAAGAGGTGGCATACATCGCCACCAGGGCGGAGGAGGCAAATCTTGCCGCGGAGGCCAGCAGCGTCGGCTTCACAGAATGGGAAACCAGCGATGCAGAGGTAGTGGTGGAGAAAGATCCTGCCGGGAAGGACAAAGCTGCCGGGGAACAGAGCAGCACAGCCGCTGAGAGCTCGTCCGACAAAGATGCGGCTGAAGAAGAACCGCAAGAAGAGCTCCCAGCCCCGAAGAAGACAAAGTGCGTTCTTTGAAAGGCTGCATCTGGCATCCCGGCAAACCAACCTTCCTTGAGCAGCGAGGCTCCCGGCAAGAGAGCGGCCGGCAAGACTGCGCTGCGGCAAGGGGTTCGACAGCAACCTGCGCGGCGCGCGAGACCCACACCAGCGGCAACTGCTGAGGCGGCAGGGGTGTCTCGCACTACCGCACCGGAAGCTGAGGTGACGGAAACATGCCAACCCCCGGCGCCTGCCACAGCCAAGCGACCTAGGACCCCTCCTCCGCCTCCGTACTCAGACATCGCAACGGAGGTCGATTTCGACATCTCCGGCTTTAGTCCGGAGCGAGAAGAGGAAGAGTGAGTACCTTGCCACAGCCTTTATCTTCCAATCTTGGATCAATCTTACTGACTTGCTTATATTGTCTCTGCAGTGATGCAGAAACCTTGATGGAGAGGATGATGAAGAGGACAAAGACTTCCACGGGCGACGAGCCCCTGGCAGGCTCCATGAGCATGCCAGAAACCGTCATCTTCAGCCCGGAGCTCAGCCCTCAATGCAGCCCCCAGCACAGCCCCCAGCGTAAGTTCACTGCTCTTTTTCCGCTGGCGGGCGCTGAGGTTTCTATTCTTGCCGCTGATATCTCTGGGCTTGCAGGAGAAGGACGGCAACAAGGAGAGTTATTGGAAGACGCCCCCGTCGTGCCACCTCCATCGACCACGCCGCCCACAAGCGCATCCCCGGCAAGGGATCCTACCGACGAGCCCATCTTGATTGAGGAGGAGCCGGCAAGCATGGACACCGGCAACCTTCCCCCGGCAACCGAGGTTGCCGGGAGGGGCGAGGCCACCTCTCAACAGCTCGACGCAGGTAACTGATTGCCTCAGAGCGCTTGCTATTCTTTCCTTTATCTCTTTTTCTTTGGTCTCTTCGAACTTCAATCTTGATCTTATTCTGTTTCCCTCCTTCGTCCTCCAGAGTTCCCTGTGATGGAACACATGGACGTCGATGTTGTCATCGAGGAGACCGCCAGGGACGCCGCTGCCGAAGCAGACAGGATCGCCGCCAGCGAGGCCGCCAAAGATGCCACTGTCGAGGCCGCCGAGATTGTGCAGGAGGAACCCGCCAAAGAGCCTGCTGAAGAGGGCGGCAAGGAGGCTGATGACCGTACTGACGGCATTCCTGCCGCAGGAGCGCCAGGTGCTGCGCCGGCCATGGAGCCCCCTGCCACTGGTGAGGCGGTTGCTGAGGATCAACCGTCAATATCCGAAGTCCCCTCATCTAGTAAATATCTCAAGGTTGGCGAGAACCTGTTTGTCAACTTGCCGGGGACGGCAAGCATTGGGGCACCTGCCGAAGGGGAAGTCTTTGATGAAGAAATCATCGCTGCTGCCGGGCTCGAGGTCGTTGATGATCCAAGCGCTAGCAGCGGCAAATCTGAAGAGGATCAGCTCCTTCAGGCCATGGGTGAAAATTTCCGCAAGCTCCAGGCTCTCCACCGCGGCCGGAAAGAGAGAGCGGATTCCAGAATGGCAGTTGTCGAGGCGGCCGAAGCAGATTTTCAGAGGCGCGTCGAACAAATGCAAGTCTGGTACGTCGAGGCCCTCCAAGAGTTGACTGCTGGCCAGGAACAAGTGAGACAGCAGTGGACAGAAATCCTCCTAAAACAATCAGACATGGAGAAGGCGCAAGAGGAAGCTACACAAAGAATTGCTGCTGAAGATGCTCTCCTGACGGGGCGTCGCATTGCGCTTGATGCTCACGAGGAAGACCTTACCGCTCGTGAACAGGCGCTCGCCGCCAAGCTTCGCAGCAAAGATGAAGATATCGAGAAACTTGTCGCGCGGCGGACCCAGGAGCTGGAGCAGAAGCACAAAGAGGCGCTCGAAGCTCTAACTGTAGATCACGCCGGCAAGCTCAAGGAGGCCGTCGATGCTGCCGAGGCTCCAGAGGCCGCCAAGAATGAGCTGAGCGACAAAGTCAAGAAACTGGAAGCGGATCTTGAAGAACACGGCAAGGAGCTCTCAATGCTCAAAGGCGAGAGGGAAAAAACCCTCCACACCTTGGCGGAGATGCAAGTTGCCATGTCTAACAAGACCAAGCAGCTCTCCTCAGCAAATGAAGCCATTGCCATTCTGGAATTGAAGCTGACCACATTTGGGAGGTCTCTCGAGGCCGGCAGGGCCCGCGAGAAGGCCCTGCTCAAAGATCTCCAGGGAGAGAGGAACCTGCTCAAGAGCGCTGCTGCCGCCCAAGTTGATTATGAAAAGGGGGTGGCAATCTGGACTGGACGCCTCATCGACGCTGCGGAGAAGCTCACGGCAGAACTGTCAACCATGGGCCTATCAAACTTCAGATATTCTTCCGAGGAAAGGATATCTTCGAGTGCCAGGTTGACGATGTTCTTCGAAAGCATCGTTGAAGCTCTGAAGCTACTTCAGTCTAACCGGGCGACCCAATTGGCCAACGAGACCCGCCGGCTTTGCCGGCCGTCCTCCGCAAAGTACTTATCAAGGTGGTGCACCACAATCCCGGCATCGACCTCTCCAATGTGCTTGGCCATCTGCCAAAGGATGCAAATCTCGAGGCACTTGAAGAGCTCGTCGCGCCTATCCTTGAGAAGGTGGACTCCATCAAAAGGATCGAAGGCCAGCGCAGAGATTAACTGCTCCACCTCTTCTTGCCGTCGTCATTCCATGCCAAAGACAATTAAGTCTTAAGTTGGAACTGCGGCAGCTTATTAATGTAATATAACTTGCTTATGTTTGGGTACATGCATGCTATCTCCCTTGTCTGATTCCTTTATGTATGGAGTTCACCCTACGCTTACTGAAAAACTTGCCGGCGCGCAACCTGCCGCGAGCGCTGGGTGTGGGACTTCAGCAGCCCGCTAGAGGTGCAGTGGCCGGCAAGACTCCTTGGCGTTCTCAGTGCAGCCACTTAAATCGTTGAGCGGACTCAAAACAAAATAAGGGCGCAACCGATCACAGCAAGGGTTCCTTCGCGTGTAGGTTTTCCATACAAAAGTCGAAATCGTCCAAGGAAAATAATTTTGCAATGAAGGAAACTTGCCCTAAGTTTTAGAACTTAGCTTTCTGTCGCTGTGCTTCCTCCAGCAAGCGTCAATCCTGAACGTCGCCAACTGGTACTCATATCTTCCTTCCCCCCCGGCAAACGTGCACGCGAGGAATCCTTCTGTCTTTTGAGAAACAGAAAGAAAAGAAAATAAAGATATGGAACCTTGGCGGTTCGTTAGAACTTACCGGGAGTAAGTGTCATACAACATCTTAGACAAACATGCATATATAAATATGAACATGGAAATCAATAAGGAAATGCACAACACTTAAATTTATTCATCTGGGCTCAGGATCTGCGCCTGGCTTTGTACAAAGGATCATATGCCTTGCCGGCAAGACTTGTACAAAAGGGTGGTTGTCGGGGGCCCCCGGCAACCGCGCCTTATGGGTAGAACTTGCGAAGATGTTCGATATTCCAGGAATTACTCACTGGAACGCCATCTTCGGTCTCCAAGCGGACAGCGCCGGGCCTGGTGACTCGTACTACCCGATAAGGGCCTTCCCACTTCGGCGTCAACTTGTTTGAATTCTTGGTGGACTGAATCCGTCGAAGAACAAGGTCGCCTTCCTCAAGGCTTCGGGCATGAACTTTGCGGCTATGGTAGCGGCACAAAGCTTGCTGGTAGCGTGCAGCTCGTACAGCAGCCTGAAGACGATTCTCCTCAAGGAGCACAGCGTCATCTTGCCGCAGTTGCTATTGCTCAAGCTCATCATAAGCGAGCACTCGAGGTGATCCGTACGTGAGTTCCGTGGGGAGAATTGCTTCCGCTCCGTAGACCAGAGCGAAGGGTGTCTGGCCGGTGGCTCGATTTGGTGTCATTCTGATTGACCAAAGAACCGCTGACAACTCATCAATCCAGTGTCTTTCGCACTTTTTTAGCCTGTCAAAGGTTCTGGTCCTGAGACCGCGCAGCACTTCAGCATTGGCCCTCTCCGCTTGGCCGTTGCTTCTGGGGTGAGAAACAGAGGCAAAACAAATTTTGCCGCCAAGGTCTTGGACGTACTGCATGAAGGTGCGACTTGTGAATTGCGTGCCATTGTTGGTGATGATCCTATTGGGCACACCGAAACGGAAAACTATCCATTTAAAGAACTTGACGGCTGATTGTGCTGTCACCTTCCTCACTGCTTCCACCTCCGGCCACTTTGTGAACTTGTCGATAGCAACGTACAAGTACTCAAAACCCCCGGTAGCACGGGGGAAAGGGCCCAGTATGTCGAGCCCCCAGACCGAAAATGGCCAGGAGAGAGGATTGTCTGAAGAGCTTGAGCTGGTTGATGCGATTTCTTCGAATGAAATTGGCACGCTTCACACTTAGTTACTAGTGCAGTTGCATCCTGGAGAGCGGTGGGCCAAAAGAAACATTGCCGGAATGCTTTCCCGGCAAGTGCTCTTGATCCTATGTGAGAGCCACATATGCCTCCATGTATTTCTGCCAACAGCTCTAGTCCATCCTCCCGAGGAATGCACTTCAATTTCACACCGTTTGGTCTCTTTCTGTACAGGACGTCATCGACGAACTTGTACATAACAGACCGACGGGCTACTCTTTTCGCTTCTTCCTGTTCCTCCGGGAGTTCTCCTATTTGAAGGAAATGGACAATGTGCTGCACCCATGCTGGAGCCTGGGGCTCGACAGCCAGGACTAAAGGCATCTCCTCCGCCGGGGGAACATTTGTCTCGAAGGCAAGGGCCTGAGCCCCTGCTGGAGCCTGTTGTTTCTCGGCAGGCATGTCGTTGATCCCGGCAACTTCCTTGCCGGCGGCTCTCGGGAGCTCTGCCGGGAAGTACTGACCAGAATTCAATTTTCTTCTCTTTTCTTGCCGCATTGATGGCGCCATGGATGGTTGAGTCAAATGGAGCACAAAAGTTCCTGGTTCCACAGGCAACTTGAGGGCAGCATGCTTTGACAGGTCGTCAGCGACACTGTTCTCGGCACGAGGGATGTGCTCCATTTGCAAACCGTCAAAGTGCTCTTCCATTTTTCTCACTTCATCTACGTAGGCTTGCATCAATGGACTCTGATAACTCTTATTAACTTGCCTGACGACAAGCTGTGAATCACCTCTGATGACGAGCTTCTTGATACCAAGGTCTGCCGCGATCCTGAGACCGGCAAGCAAACCCTCGTACTCTGCAGTGTTGTTCATCAAACTCTCCAGGGGAAAATGCATTTGGACCACGTACTTGAGGTGCTCTCCGGTGGGTGCGACAAGTAGCACGCCAGCACTGGTGCCTTGCAGCGAAAAAGCCCCGTCAAAGTACATAACCCATTGCTGGTCAATTTCCTTGCCGGGGAGAGTTGTTTCTTGAACCTCTTCGTCTGGCGTTGGGGTCCATTCCGCAATGAACTCCGCTAAGGCCCTGCTCTGAATTGTCGAAGTGCTTTCAAACTTGAGGCCAAAGCTCGACAACTCCAACGCCCACTCCACGATCCTGCCGGTTGCTTCTGGATTTCGCAAAATCCGTTGCAACGGAAAGCGAGTGACGACGGTGATTTCATGTGCTTGAAAATAATGGCGCAGCTTCCTCGAGGCCATAAGGAGGCCGAAAAGCAACTTTTGCACGCCAGAATATCTTGACCTAGCTCCTTGTAAAAGAGATCTAACAAAATAAACTGGGCGCTGCACCACCTTTTTCTTCTGCAATGGTTCTTCTGACTGCACAGATCTTGTCTTGCCGGGATCAATCCTTACCAGGGAAGATCCTGCCGCGTCACCTGACAGTCCTGCCGCTGGTGTTGCTTCCTCATCAGCTTCTCTCTACGCCACTAACTCAGCACTAACCACTTGATTTGTCGCTACCAGATACAGCAGCAACGGCTCTTGTGGTTTAGGCGCGACTAGCGTCGGCGGAGAGGAAAGGTATTTCTTCAAATCTTGCAGCGCAGCCTCCGCCTCCGGAGTCCATTTCATTGGACCTGCCTTCTTCAAAATTTTGAAAAAGGGGAGGGCGCGCTCAGTAGATTTGGAAATAAACCTGCTTAGAGCAGCAACACAGCCGGCAAGACGACGCACATCCTTGACGCGTCTTGGTGCTTCAATCTGCTCAATAGCTTTGATCTTGTCAGGGTTCGCTTCGATTCCCCGACAAGATACAAAGAATCCGAGGAGCTTGCCGGAAGGAACACCGAACACACACTTCTCAGGATTGAGCTTTAAGTTGATCTTGCGCAGATTTGCAAACGTTTCTTCTAAATCTTGTATGAGCGTCGCTTTGTCCTTGGTTTTGACCACTATGTCATCCATGTATGCCTCCATATTTCTATGGAGTTGAGGCTCAAAACCGATTTGGACCACTCTCGCAAATGTAGAACCAGCACTTTTCAACCCGAAAGGCATTCGTATAAAACAATACGTACCACATGGGGTGATAAATGCGGTCTTTTCTTCATCTTCCTTCGCCATGAAGATCTGATGATACCCTGAGTAGGCATCAAGGAAGGACAGGAGATCACAACCAGCGGTGGAATCCACAATCTGGTTGATGCGCGGCAAGGGAAAGGGATCTTTTGGATAGGCTTTATTGATATCTGTATAATTGATACACAGCCTCCATTTCCAATTCGCCTTGCGCACTACAACCGGATTGGCCAACCAGGTTGGGTGAAGCACTCCTCTGACCAATCCTGCCGCCTCCAGCTTTCTGATTTCCTCGGCAATGAATTATTGCCGCTCCAAGGCCTGCTTCCTGACCCTCTGCTTGACGGACCACGCATGAGGGCAGACAGCAAGGTGGTGCTCAATTACCTCCCTGGGAACACCATGGATGTCAGACGGTTGCCATGCAAACACGTCGACATTCGCCCGCAAGAAGGCAATGAGCGCGCTTTCCTATTTGTCATCTAGGGTGGAACTTATGGTGAAAGTTCCTCCCGTTCCGTCCTCTCTGACGGGCACCTTCTTGGTCTCCGATGGAGCAGCCTTGGATCTCTTGTTCTTGCCGGTGGAACTCTCTGGTGCATCCTCGATGGAAGCGCAGCACTCCGAGGAGGCGCCCTTACCGGAGTTCGCGCCAAGATTCTCGCCGGTCTTCTTCTTCTTCCCCCCGGGAGTTCCAGCGGCAGGAGCAGATGCCTTGACGGCAGGTGCTGCAACTGCTTCCCGGTAAAGTTGGTCGGCACAGATGAGCGCATCTTTCTTATCGGAATGGATAGTAATGACGCTCAACGGCCCGGGCATCTTCAAAACATTGTACGCGTAGTGTGATGCCGCCATGAACTTAGCCAGCGCTGGCCGACCAAGGATCCCATTGTATGACATGGGGATCTTGGCGACATCAAACACTACCTTCTCGGTCCTGTAGTTGAGCTCGCTACCAAATGTCACCGGCAGCGTAATCTTGCCCTTTGGCTGGGTTCTTCCTGGATTGACCCCTTGAAACGTGCCCATTTCTTCGAGATCTTCATCAGGAATCTGAAGCCTCTTGAGCACATCTGGTGAGATTAGGTTCAGCCCGGCCCCACCATCAACTAGCATTTTCGTCACCCTGAGGTTGTGGATTGTTTGTGAGACCAACAATGGCAGGTACCCGATCGCGGTTGTGCGATCAGGGTGATCCTCGGCGTCGAAAATGATAGGTGTGTTGGACCACTTCAGGGGCTTACATGCATCTGGTGACGGCTCTGTTGCATTGACTTCTCGCACCCACTGTTTGAGTCGACGGTGAGAAGAATGCAACGAGGCGCCCCCATCGATACACATGGCCTCTGTAGCTTTCTGGAATTCTTGCTCACTGGACTCATCGTCTTCTTCATCATCATCTTCTTCTTTGTCTCGGCCTCGAGCGGGCCTCTCCCTCTGTTGCTTGGCCTTGCCACGGCGACCCCTTCGGCCACCGCGCTTCTTGCCGGATCCGTCAGCACCATCATGGGCCTTCTCCTTATCTCGCCTTTCATACTCAGCTCTCTGTTTCTCGGCAAGCTGTTCAACTTGCCGACAGTTTTGGAGATCGTGGCCCTTGGTGCGATGGATCTTGTAATACTGCTTGCCGGAGCTTTCCGACTTGTCGGCCGCCGCCAAGGCCTGACAGGAAGGGCACCCGACAAGATCCTTGCCGGGGTCACCAACCTTGGCCTTCTTGGCGGCGCCGGGGTTGTCGGATTCCTCGACAGCAAGCACGGCCTTGCCTCTGCGTTTCTTGTTCCGCCGCCGGCCTTTCCTTGATGAGGTCGCAGCGTCTTCGTCTTCCGATTCGCCCCCCGCGCCAACAGCCTCGCCAGGGAGTTTCCTCCCCTCTTCAGCTCGAGCGCATTTGTCGGCCAAAGCGTAAAGCTCGGCAATACTCCTGACTTTGTTCATCACCAGCTCTTCCCGCATTCTGCGGTTACGCACGTTCTGATGAAACACGCTAACAACAGCGGCAGGGTGAACGTCAGGAATATTGTACTGCACTCGGCTGAATCTTTGGATAAACTTGCGCAGGGATTCACCCTCCTTCTGAGGGATGATATGCAAATCACTCTCTTGGCCAGGAGCTTGGTGGCCTCCAACAAAGGCGCCAACAAACTGATGGCACAGATCTGACCAAGAAGAAATAGAATTCTCCGGCAGATGCATCAACCACGACCTGACGTTGGGCTTGAGCACCAAGGGGAAGTAGTTGGCAAGTATCTTGTCATCTCTGCCCCCGGCAGCCTGCACCGCAATGGTGTAGATGCTCAGGAACTCCGAGGGATGAGTCTTACTGTCATATTTCTCCGGGACCTCTGGCTTGAAGGTTCGGGAATTGGGCCACTGGACTTGCCGCAGCTCACGGGTAAACGCTGGAGTCCCTACCTCGTAAGGCAAGTCTCCAACGTCCCCTGGCGCAGGCTCGTCGATAGCCGGCCCTGCGCGCTTATCATACTGATAGCGTGCTTCCCGTCGCCACTCGATGGTAGTTCGAGCATCCTCTTTGCCTCGTTCCTGGAGAACTTGACGCTGGTCACGGCGCATCCGTGGATCGGACGACGCCGTGGAATCATCATCGCGGCGATCGACCTGCTGGGTTGTCGTCCGCTGCTGGTGTCGTGGAGGAGAGTGCACCGTGGTTGCACCACCTCCGGTTTTCTCCACATCGGCTCGCGCCGGATCGATGGGCCTTCGCTGTGAGCGCCCTGCCTCTTGTGGTCCATCTTTATTGGCTAAGCCAATAAGGCTCTGGATGGTAGCTCGCCACTCCTCCATCTTCTCCGGAGCAGGAGGGAAATCGAGGAGCAGCTGCGCACGCGCCAAGGCATCCGCTGGCATAGGCGGCGGCGACAGTTGTCATTTGATAAAGGGATCACATCATTAGGAGAATGATGTGATGGACAAGACCCATCCGTTAGCTTAGCATATGATCGTTCAGTTTATTGCTACTGCTTTCTTGAATGTCAAATACATGTTCCTTCGACCATGAGATCATGCAACTCCCAGATACCGGAGGAATACCTTGTGTGCTATCAAACGTCACAACGTAACTGGGTGATCATAAAGATGCTCTACAGGTATCTCCGAAGGTGTTTGTTGAGTTGGCATGGATCGAGATTGGGATTTGTCACTCCGAGTATCGGAGAGGTATCTCTAGGCCCTCTCGGTAATACACATCATAATAAGCTTGCAAGCAAAAAGACTAAGGAGTTAGTTAAGAGATGATGTATTACGGAACGAGTAAAGAGATTTGCCGGTAACGAGATTGAACTAGGTATGGAGATACCGACGATCAAATCTCAGGCAAGTAACCTACCGACAGACAAAGGGAATTATGTATGTTGTCATTACGGTTCGACCGATAAAGATCTTCGTAGAATATGTAGGAACCAATATGGGCATCCAGGTTCCGCTATTGGTTATTGACCGGAGAGGTGTCTCGGTCATGTCTACATAGTTCTCGAACCCGTAGGGTCCGCACGCTTAACGTTCGTTGACGATATAAGTTATATGAGTTATGTGATTTGGTGACCAAATGTTGTTCGGAGTCCCGGATGAGATCACGGACATGATGAGGAGCTCCGGAATGGTCCGGAGGTAAAGATTGATATATAGGACGATGATATTTGGACACCGGAAGAGTTTCGGAGTGCACCTGGTAGTCGTTGGTTCACCGGAAAGGGTTCCGGGAGGCCCCGAGAGGTCTATGGGCCTAATGGGCCAAGAGGAGGAACACACCAGCCCACAAGGGGCTGGTGCGCCCCCACCTCTAGGCCGCCGGCCCTAGAAAGGAAAAGGGGGAGGGCTAGGCCCTCCTGCCTTTCCTCTCCACATGAGGGAAAGGAAAGGGGGGGGGGGCGTCCCCTCCTGCCTTCTCCCTGGCGCCAAAACAAGGAAAAGGAGGCGGCCAAGGGAAGGAGCCCAAGGTGGATTCGGCCACACTTGGGGCGCCCCTTGGCTGCCTCCCCTCTCCCCCCCACCTATATATATATGTGGGAGGGGGCGCCACACAACACCACGACAATTGTTTAGCCGTGTGCGGCACCCCCCTCCATCGTTTACACCCTCGGTCATATTTTCATAGTGCTTAGGCAAAGCCCTGCGGAGATAGCTTCACCATCACCATCACCACGCCGTCGTGCTGCCGGAACTCATCCACTACCTCACCGTCTTGCTGGATCAAGAAGACGTGGACGTCACCGAGCTGAACATGTGCTGAATGCGGAGGTGCCGTACGTTCGGTACTCGATCGGTTGGATCTCAAAGAAGTTCGACTACATCAACCGCGTTACTAAATGCTTCCGCTTATGGTCTACGAGGGTACGTAGGCACAATCTCCCCCTCTCGTTGATATGCATCTCCATGGATAGATCTTGCGTGTGCGTAGGAATTTTTTTGTTTTCCATGCAATGTTTCCCAACAGCTGATGGGCAATGGTTCAAGTGCTTCTGTTCATGGTGTTGGCACGGTCAATCTGAAGTTTACTTTAGGGAAGATCGTGCGGCTGAAGAACGTGCATTATGTTCCCTCCGTCAATAAAAATCTTGTTAGCGGATCTCTTCTGTGTAGAGATGGCTACAAGCTTGTCTTTGAGTCAAATAAATTTTTAATATCCCAGTATGGAACTTTTGTTGGTAAAGGCTATGAGTCAGGAGGCCTGTTTCATTTATCCTTGTCAGATGTTTGCAATAAAGTTGTTTATCATGTTTGCGACAATAGTGAATCAAATGTGTGGCATTCACGTCTCTGTCATGTTAACTTTGGTTGCATGTCGCGACTAGCCAAATTGAACTTAATCCCTAGTTTCACCACTGTCAAGGGATCGAAGTGTCAAGTTTTTGTGCAAGCTAAGCAACCTCGTAAGTCTCACATGACTGCGGAAGCGAGAAATCTTGCACCACTAGAGCTCATACATTCAGATCTATGTGAAATGAATGGTGTTTTGACAAAAGGTGGAAAAAATATTTCATGATGTTAATTGATGACTCCACTAGATACTGCCATGTGTATCTTCTGAAATCTAAGGATGAGGCTTTGAACTTTTTCAAGATCTATAAAGCTGAAGTGGAAAACCAACTTGATCGTAAAATCAAGAGGCTTAGGTCCGACCGCGGTGGAGAGTATTTTTCCAATGAATTTGATGCTTTTTGTGCGGAACATGGTATAATCCATGAGAGGACGCCTTGAAGGAAATATGCCCTAGAGGCAATAATAAAGTTGTTATTTTATATTTCCTTATTCATGATAAATGTTTATTATTCATGCTAGAATTGTATTGATTGGAAACTTGAATACATGTGTGAATACATAAACAAATACCGTGTCCCTAGTGAGCCTCTACTAGACTAGCTCGTTGATCAAAGATGGTTAAGGTTTCCTAACCTTAGACATGTGTTGTCATTTGATAACGGGATCACATCATTAGGAGAATGATGTGATGGACAAGACCCATCCGTTAGCTTAGCATATTGATCGTTCAGTTTGTTGCTATTGCTTTCTTCATGTCAAATACATATTCCTTCGACTATGAGATTATGCAACTCCCGGACACCGAAGGAATACCTTGTGTGCTATCAAACATCAGAACGTAACTGGGTGATCATAAAGATGCTCTATAGGTATCTCTGAAGGTGTTTGTTGAGTTGGCATAGATCGAGATTAGGATTTGTCACTCCGAGTATCGGAGAAGTATCTCTAGGCCCTCTCGGTAATACACATCATAAGAAGCCTTGCAAGCAAAGTGACTAATGAGTTAGTTGCAAGATGATGTATTACGAAACGAGTAAAGAGACTTGCCGGTAACGATATTGAACTAGGTATAGAGATACCGACGATCAAATCTCGGGCAAGTAACATACCGATGGACAAAGGGAATAACGTATGTTGTCATTAGGTTCGACCGATAAAGATCTTCATAGAATATGTAGGAACCGATATGGGCATCTAGGTTCCGCTATTGGTTATTGACCGGAGAGGTGTCTCGGTCATGTCTACATAGTTCTCGAACCCGTAGGGTCCGCACGCTTAACGTTCGTTGACAATATAGTATTATATGAGTTATGCATGTTGGTGACCGAATGTTGTTCGGAGTCCCGGATAAGATCACGGACATGACGAGGTTCTCCGGAATAGTCCGGAGGTAAAATATGACATATGGGATAATAGTGTTTGGTCTCTGGAAGGGTTTCGGAATTCATCGGAAGGGGTTTCAGATGTTTCCCGAAATGATCTGGTGCGAGAACACTTTATTTGGGCCAAGGGGTAAAGCCCACGAGGTTTTTGGAAAGTGCAAAAGGAAGTTTTGCGGAGACCAGAGGCCAGACGCCAGGGTCCCTGGCGTCTGGGCCCAGACGCCGGGAACCCTGGCATCTGGCCCTGGAGTCCGAGAAGGACTCTTGCCTTTCGGGCAAAACCGACTTTGAGGAGGCTTTTACTCCAAGTTTCGACCCCTAGCACCCAAGACATCAAGATTCACCAAGCCGTGTGCCGGCAACCCCGTTCCTTCTAGTTTATCCTCCGTCTAGTTTCTGTAGTGCTTGGCTAAGCCCTACGGAGATTGTTCTTCATCACCAACTGTCACCACGTCGTCGTGCTGCCGGAACTCATCTACTACTTCACCTGTCTTGCTGGATCAAGAAGGCGAGGACGTCATCGAGCTGAACATGTGCTGAATGCGGAGGTGCCGTACATTCGGTACTTGATCGGAACGGATCGTGAAGGTGTACGACTACATCAACCGTGTTGATAAATGCTTCCGCTTAGTGATCTTCAAGGGTACGAAGATGCTCTCCCCTCTCGTAGCTATGCATCTCCATGGATAGATCTTGCGTGTGCGTAGAATTATTTTTTCCATGCAACGTTCCCCAACAGTGGCATCCGAGCCAGGTCTATGCGTAGATGATATGCACGAGTAGAACACAAAGGAGTTGTGGGCGGTGATGGTCATACTGCTTACCACCAACGTCTTATTTTGATTCGGCGGCATTGTCGGATGAAGCGGCCCGGACCAACCTTACATGTCCACGCACATGAGACCGGTTCCACCGACTGACATGCAACTTGTTTTGCATAAAGGTGGCTGGCGGGTGTTTGTTTCTCCTACTTTAGTTGAATCAAATTTGACTACGGTCGGTCCTTGAAGAAGGTTAAAACAGCAAATTGATGAATCATCGTTGTGGTTTTTGCGTAGGTAAGAACGGTTCTTGCTAGAAGCCCGTAGCAGCCACGTAAAACTTGCAACAACAAAGTAGAGGACGTCTAACTTGTTTTTGCAGGGCATGTTGTGATGTGATATGGTCAAGATATGATGTGATATATGTTGATGTATGAGATCATCATGTTTTGTAATATCGACAACCGGCAGGAGCCTTAGGGTTGTCTCTTTATTGTATGAAATGCAAGCGCCATGTAATTGCTTTACTTTATCGCTATGCGTTAGCAATAGTTGTAGAAGCAATAGTTGGTGAGACGACCCCGACGCAACGATGGAGATCAAGGTGTCAAGCCGGTGACGATGGAGATCATGACGATACTTTGGAGATGGAGATCAAAAGCACAAGATGATGATGGCCATATCATGTCTCATATGTTGATTGCATGTGATGTTTATCCTTTATGCATCTTATTTTGCTTAGAACGGCGGTAGCATTATAAGATGATCCCTTCACTAAATTTCAAGATAAAAGTGTTCTCCTCGAGTATGCACCATTGCCAAAGTTCGTCATTTCGAAGCACCACATGATGATCAGGTGTGATAGACTCTACATTCACATACAACGGGTGTAAGAAAGTTTTGCACATGCATAATACTTGGGTTAAACTTGACGAGCCTAGCATGTGCAAACATGGTCTCGGAACACTGGAGACCAAAAGGTCGAACGTGAGTCATATAGTAGATATGATCAACATAGAGATGTTCACCATTGATGACTACCCCATCTCATGTGATGATCGGACATGAGTTAGTTGATTTGGATCATGTATCACTTAGATAACTTGAGGGATGTTAATTTAAGTGGGAGTTCATCAGTAATTTGATTAATTGAACTTAATTTATCATGAACTTAGTCATAATAGTTTTTGCATATCTAAGTTGTAGATCAATAGCTCGTGATATAGCTCCCCTATTTTTGATATGTTCCTAGAGAAAACTAGGTTGAAAGATAATAGTAGCAATGATGCAGACTGGGTCCGTGATCTGAGGATTATCCTCATTGCTGCACAGAAGAATTATGTCCTTGATGCACCGCTAGGTGACAGACCTATTGCAGGAGCAGATGCAGACGTTATGAACATTTGGCAAGCTCGATATGATGACTACTTAATAGTTTAATGCGCCATGCTTTACGGCTTAGAACCGGGACTTCAAAAACTTTTTGAATGTCACGGAGCATATGAGATGTTCCAAGAGCTGAAATTGGTATTTCAGACTCATGCTCATGTTGAGAGGTATGAGATCTCTACTTTGCCTACAAGATGGAGGAGAATAGCTCAGCCAGTGAGCATGTGCTCAGAATGTCTGGGTACTACAATTGCTTGAATCAAGTGGGAATTAATCTTCCAGATAAGATAGTGATTGACAGATTTCTCTAGTCACTATCACCAAGCTACTAGAACTTCTTGATAAACTATAATATGCAAGGGATGACAAAAACGATTCCCGAGCTCTTCGCGATGCTGAAGTCGGCGAAGGTAGAAATCAAGAAAGAGCATCAAGTGTTGATGGTTAAACAAGACCACTAGTTTCAAGAAAAAGGGCAAGGGAAAGAAAGGGAACTTCAAGAAGAATGGCAAACAAGTTGCTACTGCCATGAAGAAGCCCAAAGCTGGACCCAAGCATGAAACTGAGTGCTTCTACTGCAAAGGAAATGGTCACTGGAGAGGGAACTGCCCCAAATACTTGGCGTATAAGAAGGATGGCAAAGTGAACAAAGGTATATTTGATATACATGTTATTGATGTGTACCTTACTAGTGTTCGTAGTAGCCCCTGGGTATTCGATACCGGTTCAGTTGCTAAGATTAGTAACTCGAAACAGGAGTTGCAGAATAAACAGAGACTAGTTAAGTGCGAGGTGACGATGTGTGTTGGAAGTGATTCCAAGGTTGATACGATCACCATCGCACACTCCCTCTACCTTTGGGATTAGTGTTGAACCTAAATAAATGTTATTTGGTGTTTGCGCTGAGCATGAATACGATTAGATCATGTTTATGGCAATACGGTTATTCATTTAAGTTAGAGAATAATTGTTGTTCTGTTTACATGAATAAAACCTTCTATGGTCATACACCCAATGTGAATGGTTTATCGAATCTCGATCGTAGTGATACACATATTCATAATATTGATGCCAAAAGATGCAACATTGATAATGATATTGCAACATACTTGTGGCACTGCCGTTTAGGTCATATTGGTGTAAAGCGCATGAAGAAACTGCATGCGGATAGACTTTTGGAATCACTAGATTATGAATCATTTGATACTTGCGAACCATGCCTCATGGGCAAGATGACTAAAACTCAGTTCTCCGGAACAATGGAGCGAGCTAATGACTTATTGGAAATAATACATACTGATGTATGCGATACGATGAGTGTTGAAGCACGCGGCGGGTATCGTTATTTTCTGACCTTCACAGATGATTTGAGTAGGTATGGGTATATCTACTTGATGAAACACAAGTCTGAAATGTTTGAAAAGTTCAAAGAATTTCAGAGTGAAGTGGAGAATCATCGTAACAAGAAAATAAGGTTTCTACGATCTGATCGTGGAGGCAAATATTTGAGTTACAAGTTTGGCCTTCATTTAAAACAATGTGGAATAGTTTCACAACTCACGCCACCTGGAACACCACAGCGTAATGGTGTGTCCGAACGTCGTTACCGTACTTTAATAGATATGGTGCATTCTATGATGTCTCTTACCGATTTACTACTATCGTTTTGGGGTTATGCATTAGAGACAGCCGCATTCACGTTAAATAGGGCAGTGTCTAAATCTGTTTAGACGACACCGTATGAACTATGGGTTGGAAAGAAACCTAAGCTGTCATTTCTTAAAGTTTGGGGTTGCGACACTTATGTCAAAAGGCTTCAGCCTGATAAGCTCGAACCCAAATTGGAGAAGTGCGTCTTCATAGGATACCCTAAGGAAACAATTGGATACACCTTCTATCACAGATCCGAAGGCATGATCTTTGTTGCCAAGAATGGGTCCTTTCTAGCGAAGGAGTTTCTCTCGAAAGAAGTGAGTGGGAGTATCTCTGGGCCCTCTCGGTAATACACATCATAAGAAGCCTTGCAAGCAAAGTGACTAATGAGTTAGTTGCAAGATGAGGTATTACGGAACGAGTAAAGAGACTTGCCGGTAACGAGATTGAACTAGGTATAGAGATACCGACGATCGGATCTCGGGCAAGTAATATACCGATGGACAAAGGGAATAACGTATGTTGTCATTAGGTTTGACCGATAAAGATCTTCATAGAATATGTAGGAAACAATATGGGCATCCAGGTTCCGCTATTGGTTATTGACCGGAGAGGTGTCTCGATCATGTCTACATAGTTCTCGAACCCATAGGGTCCGCACGCTTAACGTTCGTTGACGATATAGTATTATATGAGTTATGCATTGTAACGCCCGGATAATTAAGCTACAGTAATCCTCTGCAAATGATGCCACATCACCATGATTACTGTTGTTAAACTCGTGTTGATTCGAAACCGGTTCAAATTAAAATTTAAAATAAAGTCAAAAATAAAAGTTTTCAAAAGTCAAAACTAAATGGTACAAACTATGACAAATAATTCCTAGGTAATTATGGTGGTGAACCAACATTTTTATAAAGTGTTTTAGTGCACTAAAATAAATAAAACAGTAGCTAAAATAATTAAATAAATGCCTTTTATAATTTCTAAAATATCAAACTAATTTGATTATGTGTGAAACTTTTTGTGGTTGTGGGTTATTTTGTAACTCAATTTATGGAGCCAGTTATATATTTTAGTAAAACTATTTTGCTTACTAAAATATTAGGAACATAATGTAATAAAAAGAAAAACCAAATAAACAAAAGATAAATATAAATATAAAAGGAGGACAATTCCCCCTACCCCCACTGGGCCAAACCCCCTCCCCGGCCCATCCACCTAGCAGGCCGGCTCACCCTGCGCACTGCCTCCCCCTCCCTGTTCACGGGGGGATCGTGGACATCGTTGATGCCCCCCACGACACCGGCCGGCGCCGTGGCGGCCATCCGCCGGCGACCCTCCCCTAGAAGACCCCCCCCCACTAACCCTAACCCTCACCACTTCCTCCTCCATCCGCTCCCGCGCTGGATCTGGACGCCGCGGCGCCCCGAACCCGTGGACACCCGTCGCCGCGCTCGTCCTCGCCGCCTCGCCCGTCGCCGTCTCGTTGTCGACCACCGCCGCCCCGAGCTCCGGCGCCTCCCCGAGCTCGCTTTCACCCGACTACAGGGCCCCGTGAGCTTCCCTTTCTCCCCTGACCCCCCTGTGCTTCCATTCGCCCGTGAATCCCCACACCCAAGCTCACCGCGAGCTCGCGGTTGTCGCGGCCCCTCTGCTGCACCGCCACTCTCCCTGGCCCCTGGGCCATTCTGGCCGCGCGCCTGGCCTCGCAACCGCCGGTGCCGACTCGCGCCCGTCGCTCCCCGCGCACGTCCAGGCCAACCCCTCCCACGCCCCTGCAGCCCCGCGTCCTGCCGCTTCCCCTGCACCGTGCATGTGCGAGACCGCAGCCACGTCGCCGCTCGCCGGCCGTCCCACCTCGCCCAAGCTCGCCTGCTGCTGCGAGCTCCTACCTCCTCCGCCCGCCTACGAATAGCCTCGCCTGTGCCTGCAGCTTGCGCTGCCGGCGCCGCTCGTCGCTGCATCGTGGCCGTGCCCCCGGTTGCCTACTGCTGCTGCTTGCCTCCCACCCCGCGGCTGCAGCCACCGGCGCCGGCTGCCCCGCTGACTGCCGCTGCCACCACGCCTCGCCCGCCGCCTGACTGGCGCCACTTGCAGCCTCGCCCCGCTCTGTGCCGTGTCGCCCGCTGCTGGCCCTTGCCGTGCCACGCGCCTGCCCGCGCTGTGGTGCCCGTGGACGGCCGGTGCGCCTCGCCGTGGCCGCGGCCCCCGCGCCCGGCACCACCCCTGCCTGCGGCCGTCGGCGCCTCGCCGCCTACACGCTCTGGCATCCGGCATCGGACGCCCAGCGCCCGCACCCCCGGGGCTCCGCCCCGTTAGCCCACGCCCGTTAGGCCTTGTGGGCCGCTGACCACAGGGGCCCACGCCCCTGTTTATTTTAAAAATATATAAATAAAAATAATTAATTAATTAGTTAAATGATTAATTAACTTAATTCATTAAACTTAGTTAGCCTAATCACCTAGTTTAGTTAACTAAACTGTTAGACTAGACTAAACAGTGTATGATAGGGGGCCCCACCCCCTATTGACCAGTCAAACGTTGACTGGTCAACTGGGTCCCCCTGGCTCGCCTGTCAGTCACTGTGTACACTTTGTGTACACTGTGCTGGGTGCCCCTAGCAATTTAGTCATTTATTTTGAATTAAATTAAATTGCAGAATATTAATAAAACTTTGAAAATTAATAGGAAATTATCCATAACTCGGATGAAAAAGTTTTATATATCAAAGTTGTTCAGAAAAATATGATGAATCTGAATACACTCTCCGTTCATCTGTCACGTGCCCCTAGCATAGTGAACATGCAACCGTCCCCCTCTGTTTCATCTGTCCAAAAATGCCAAACTTCGGGAAAACATTCCCGGATGTTTTCCCCCTTCGCCGGTATCATGTAACACTGTGTTAGAACACCTCTAGTTGTGCATGTTGTCATGTCATGCATCTATTTGCTTGTATTTACTGTTTCTTCCCCCTCTTCTTCTCTCCGGTAGACCCCGAGACCAATGCTACCACTGTGATCGACTACATCGACGATGACCCCTCCTCATTTGAGCAACCAGGCAAGCAAACCCCCCTTGGTCATTTCGATATCGCCCATTCCATTCTCTCTCATGCTTGCATTAGATTTTGCTACTGTTATTGTTTGCTCCTATTCTGATGCATAGCATGCTTTTGTAACCGCTCATTGTACCATACCTGCATATCCTAAACTGCTTAGCATAGGTTGGATAGTGATCCATCAGTGACCCCCACCTTGTCCTTGTTGCCCTTGCTTCATCATCGATGACTCGATCAACGTGATCGACGACCAGAGCCCGACACATCACATCACCCCCCCCCCTTAGTTGCTCAGCTCTACAGAGCTTCTATCGAGTGCCGAGGGTGATACCTCGTAACGCACTCCTCATGATAACTCGGTAGTGTAGCTATGGTCTGTCGAGGGTGATTCCTCCTTCACCACTCCCGATAGGACTCTGTCGTGCAACACCTCTAGCATGAATCTCAAGGGTGATTCCTCCTATGTTCACCTTGATGATTACATCGAGTGGAATCCATCAAGGTTGATTCCTCGGGTTTTCCCCCTTGATGTTTTGGACACACGGTTACCTTGACTTTACTTGAGACCCTTGTTAAAGTCGGGCGGGCCCAGTGAGCACCCGCGAGATGTTACAATGGCGACTGGCTATTTAGCGGTATCACCCAGGAGGGGGTGGTAGCTCCAGACTTGTCCTTACAGCCATCACCTTTAATTGTTAATGCACTAACAGGTTTGGGTATTTGTTCTGAGTTGGCCACTGGCCTATACGCACTAACCACCACGCGGGAATAGTTATGGGCACTCAGCGTCGTAGTATCAGCCGAAGCTTTGTCAGACGTCCAGTTCAGCATTGCGGCACGGTCGGATCGTGCCGACCATCCAAGGCGGTGCTGGTATTCACCCTGCGCGCAATGACCCAGAGTGCAACGGGCGATGGGCCCAAGACCCGGGAGCGCTTAGGATGTAGACCGGCGGGGACCTCTCTGCTGAGCCTAGGTAGGGCTGCGACGTGTTGATCTTCCGAGGCCGGGCATTGACCCAGGAAAGTGTGTCCGGCCAGAGTAATCAAGCGTGTTGGGAAATGTGGTGCACCCCTGCAGGGAAGATTATCTATTCGAATAGCGGTGTCCACGGTAACGGACGTTCAGACTTGTATCTTGATCTATTATAACTAGAAATGGATACTTAAGACATGAGATGGATATGTTGGCTCTGGGATTGCTTTCTCGCAGGGAGTCGAGTGTGACGCCCCCGGCTCAATCGTGCACTAATCATACACGCAAATGCACACGATCAAGCCTAAGGACTCACGGGAAGATATCACAACACAACTCTAAAACATAAATAAAGTCATACAAGCTTTATATTACAAGCCAGGGGCCTCGAGGGCTTGAATACATAAGCTCGCATACAAGCGTCAGCGGAAGCATCAGATATCTGAGTACAGGTATGAAATAGAAACAGATAAGCCTCTAGAAAGGCGGGGCAAAACAAAAGCTACGATCGAAAGGCGCAGGCCTCCTGCCTGGGACCCTCCGAACCTACTCCTGGTCATCGGCCAACTCGTAGAAGTAGCCACCCTCGAGGTAGTAGTAGCGATCGTTGGTGGGGGCAACTGGCTCCGGGACTCCGTCATCTGGTTGCACCAAAAGGATATGGGGGAAAAAGAAAGCAAAGCAACTGTGAGTACTCATCCGAAGTACTCAGCAAGCAAGGATCTACACTACATATGCAACATTATCAAAGGAAGGCTGTATATGTGGACTAGGCTGTAGAAAAGCCAGAATAGAGGGGAAAGCCTAGTCCTATCGAAGACTAGCATCTTCAACGGTCTTGCAGCATTAGAAGACTGTAGAGTAGTACATTATAGAGTAGAAGTATCATTAAGTCTCAACCTCACCCAGAGATCCTTTCTCGACTCCCTGCAAGAAAGCAATCCCAGAGCCATACTGTCATTAACCTCGGCCAGAGATCCTTTCTCGACTCCCTGCGAGAAAGTAATCCCAGAGCCATAATATCCATATCTCATCTCATCAATATGTTCTAGTTGTATCGATCGGGATACAACTCCGAGCGTCCGTTACCGAGGATCCGACTATGCATAGATTAGTTCTTCCTTGCAGGGGTGCACCAACTTACCCACCACGCTCGCTTAACTCCGGCCGGACACACTATTCTGGGTCATGCCCGGCCTCGGCCAAACGACACACCGCAACCCTACCTAGAGCTCAGCAGAGAGGTGCCCGTCGGTCTATATCCTAAGCACTCAGGGGTCTTGGGCCATCGCCCTGTGCACTCCGGGTCGTTGCGCACACGGTGAAGCCACGCACCACCACTACAAGATGGCGCCGGTCTGTCTGTGCCGCCATGCTGAACTGGACGTCTGACAGAGCTTTCGACTGATGCATACGATGCAGAGTGCCCATAACTTTTCCCGCGTGATGGTTAGTGCTATCGGGCCAAAGTCCCACTCGAATCAAATATCCAAATCGTAGTGTGTTGGCAGTGCAGTAATGAGCGGAGACTCATGATCGATGTGACCCCGTCGCCCCATCTCGAGGACTTGCGGCAAGGGCCAAGAATGCCCGAACACGCCTCTTATTCATCACTCGGGCACCATCCAGGTCAACCCGTCTCGCAAAAGACTGTCGGGAACTCAGGTCCACCTCTACTGGGCGGCACCGCCTGTCCCTCCAGTCCTGCAGTAAAAGTAACTCCCTCAGGTCGCCCTCGAGGCCGACCCATTTCTAACAAGGTTCAGGGGTAAAGTCACAGTAACCGTGTGTCCATAACATCAGGGGAATCCGAGGTATCACCCTCGACGGATGCCCACTCGATGTAACCGTCAAGGTGAGCTTAGGAGGAATCACCCTCGAGGTTCACACTTGAAGTGTTGCGCGACAGGGTCGTATCGGAAGTGGAGAAGGAGGAATCACCCTCGATGACCACGACCAAATAGCTACTCTACAGAGTCAACATCAGGAGTGATATACGAGGTATCACCATCAGCACTCGATGGTGACGCTGCAGTGTCGTACAACTAAGGGGGGTGTCGTGCAGTGCCGGGGTCTGGCTGTCGGTCCCGTTGATCGAGTCATCTGATAATCCAGTGTGGCAACTGGGGACAATGTGGGGTCTCTGGTAGGTCTCTACCCAGCCTATACTAGACAGTTTAGGATAAGCAGGTAAGGTTTCAATAGCAGGTTACAATAAACAAGCTATGCATCAGAATAGGTAAAGCAGTAGCAGCAGCAATTTCTAATGCAAGCATGAGAGAGAAAGAATAGGCGATATCGGTATGCTCAAGGGGGGGTGCTTGCCTGGTTGCTCTGGCAAGGAGGAGGGGTCGTCGGAAGGCTGCTCGCCCGGAGCGTAGTCGTACTCTGCTGTGTCGGCGTCGGTCTCGGCGTCTATCGAGAGAGAAGGAGGGGGAAGAAACAATAAATTCACGGCAAAAATGCAAACAATATGCATGACATGTCTAAATGATATGCAGAGGTGTTCTACTGCCTAACTAAATGATTTAGTTAAATTAGGAATTTATTCAGATTTATTTTATTAAAGTTGAGTACTATTCATATACCGAAATCAGTCTAAAAGTTCCATGTTCAAGTAGCTAGGGGCATCTGACAGCAATATGAAGGGCGTATTCAGATTCGTCTCGAAATTCTGAGCAACTTTCATGTACAAAGTATTTTCATCCTAGCTACATATTATTTTATATTAATTTTCAAAGTTTTAATTCATTTTTGGAATTAACAGATTTAATTTAATTTATTAAATTTTGAATTATCCAGAGTAGTAAAATGCTAAGTGCACCCAGAGTTCCACCCAATCAGCACACACAGGGGCTGACTGGTGGGCCCTGTTGACTAGGTCAACAGCCCAGTCAGCAGAGGCTGACTGGTGGGCCAGCTGCCCAGTCAGCAGGCTGACTGAGACAGACTTATCCACTACAACAGTTGGGGGGTCCCACATGTCATACACAGTAGAGCAATTAGATTTTAATTAAATTAAATAGGGATTAGTTAGCGGTGGGCCCCAGCTGTCAGTGAGCATTTTAGTTAACTTAAACAGTTTTCATTAGCCGTTAACTAAGCCTTGCAGGACCCACTGTCAGCGGGTGCTAGAGGTCCTGGTTAGGGGTTAATTGGGCTGGGCCCACCTGGCAGTGAGCCATACGCGGTGGCACGCTAGCGATGCGTACAGAGGGCGGCGGTGTTCGTCGGCCGGCCATCTCCAGCGATGGCTGGATCGGTTGGTGGGCTCGGCAGACGCAGCGTGACAAGGCGCTCCGGAGGGTGGCCGTGCGGCTGCCAGAGGCGGGCTGCAGAGGCGTCGGCATCAAGCAGAGCAGAGGCGGGGCTCAGCCTCGCGGTGGGCGCCGGGGTCGCGGGGTCAGGCACGCGGGAGGGGGCGCATGAGCAGGCGCGCGTGTGTGGCCGTGGGCGCGAGGTGCGGGCGGCGGTGGCGCGGTGCGCGGGCAGCGGGGGACGCCTGCGGGGGCGAGGCGGGAGCGCGGCGGGGGCAGCCAGCAGCAGCAGGCAGAGTGTGTTGGGGGGGCGTGGGTGGCGCACGGCCCAGCGAGGCGCGGTCGGCGTCGAGCGGGCGGTTGCAGCGTGGGTGAGCGCGAGCGGCAGCGCGGTGACCGGAGGAAGGGAAGACGGGGTCGGACGGGGAGGTCCTCACTGGCCCTATAGAGGTGCATGAGTGTGCTCGGGGAGGGCCAGAGCTGCGGGGCGACGGCGAGTTGGCGTCGGGCGAGCACGGCGGGGACGAGGTGGCGCTGGAGGAGGCGAGCAGCGACGCGGGCATGGCATCGGGCGCCGCTCGATCCCGATCCAGTAGGGGGGAGTGCAAGGGGAAAGTGGGGGGGGGGTTCTTGGGTTAGGGTTTCTGGGGGGTGGGGGGTACAGTAGGCCGCGGTTGGGCCGGCTAGCCAGTTGGGCCGAGGCTGGCTGGGCCGCTTGGCTATCTGGCCAAGGCCCAGGGGGGCAGGGGGGTTTTCCCTTTTCCTTGTTATTTGTTTTACTTTTTATCCTTTTCTGTTTTCTAATTTCTTTTCATATTTCTGTTTGTCTTTTCTTTTTAAACCAAATGACTTTTGTAAAATAGGTGAACTAGCCACATATTTATAGTGCTATTTCTAGCTCTGTTATAAAAAGGTTCGAGGTCCATATCTTTTCATTTGGATTTTATTTAAATGAATATGGATTAAATATTTCTGTTTTGTTGTTGTTAGAGTCACATAATTAATTTAGTAAATGTTGGTTATAATTTTAGAATTGTCTCTGGATTATTTGCTATTTAATGAACATTTTAGTTTCTGTTTTGAACAACTTTTATTTTCACTTTTAGTTTGAATTTCTATTTGAATTTGAATTGAAAAAGGGATATGATCCAAATGATGTTTAAGCACTGTTGATCATGATGACATGGCATTATCAAAAGGGGGATTACTGTAGCTAACCACTGGGGGTGTTACATCGAGGAAGGATCTTTGGGCGTTAATGCTACAACATGTTTGTTAATTATAATATGCTATTATGTACTCTTCTGAATGCTGCAAGATGCTTGGAGATGCTTGAAGATGCTAGTCTTCGATAGGCTAGGCTTTTCCCCTCTATTCTGGCATTCTACAGTTCAGTCCACAGATACAACCCTTCCATTTGATATTGATGCATACTTAGTATAGATCTGATGCTTGCGAGTACTTTGGATGAGTACTCACGGTTGCTTTGCTACCCCTTTTCCCCCTTCTTTCTTCTTTCCGGTTGTTGCAACCAGTTGGTGGATCCCAGGAGCTAGATGCTACCCCCATCGACTACTACTACTACTCGGAGGGTGCCTACTACTACGTGGAGACCGCCGGCGACCAGGAGTAGTTAGGAGGTCCCAGGCAGGAGGCCTTGCCTCTTCGGTCGTTGTTGCTTTTGTGTTTGCCTTCTTAAGGCAGCCTTGTTTAACTTATGCCTGTACTCAGATATTGTTGCTTCCGCTGACTCTTGTGTATTCGAGCCCTCGGGGCCCCTGGCTTGTAATATGAAGCTTCTATTATTTTAATTTGTGTCTAGAGTTGTGTTGTGATATCTTCCCGTGAGTCCCTGATCTTGATCATACACATTTGCGTGTATGATTAGTGTACGGTCGAATCGGGGGCGTCACAAGTTGGTATTAGAGCCGACTGCCTGTAGGAACCCCACCTTTCCAACTCCTTGGCCGAAGTTCAGTCTAGTCCTTGAAAAACCTTGTTTTACTAACATGGTCGTGTGGCTTACGGGCCCACGTCGCCATTGGGTGGTATTAGGATCTTTTATTCCTCGTCCTTACTCTGGGATTCTGATCTCTCTTCTATTCGGGTTAAAGTTTTTGCTAAGTCTAACATTAGGATCTCGTGATCGCATCCACCCGGCGGTTTGTGTTACCCCTTTCTTGAATTGAGGGCCAAGATCTGCTTCACATTGTTCGCTGACCGCAGGATCCTCTTATCAAGGGCACCTGCGTCATCACTTGCAAATCCCTCACTCTAGTGGTTTTTCCGACGCTGATGTAGCCTTTGCTATGTCTCGCTGTTGTAGCCCTCCATCGCGTGCATGCGTGCCGCCTAGTATGTCTAGGGTGTTCTCTTGTCCGAACTCATACGAACAACGTGTAATTGGCCTCGTATATGTATCGGTATGTCTTCAATGACTACTGCTTTGTACATATTGCGCCTTTGCTCATTGTTCTGATTACATCATGAATGACTCCTTACACTTGCACCAACCCTTGCTGAACTACCCCCCTGTTGCATTTAAGCAGGATGGTTAGGCCCGTTGGTCGTGGCCGTGGTGGCAACAATCCACCACAGCCCGAATACATGGCCGGAATGATACAACAGTTGAGCTGAATCGCCAGCTTATGAAAGGAATGATGGCTCAGTTCCTCGCCCCAACTTGAACCAGCAGCCAGCCCCAGTGACACTGCAAGACTTTGCACGTCTCAACCCAACCATCTACCGCAGCTCAACTCAGCCACTTGATGCTGATGACTGGCTCCGTAACATCACTTTTGAGCTAGAGTCTGCTGATGTAGCCCTTGCCAACTATGCCACCTTCGCGGTTTATTACCTGAAAGGTCCCACTGCTCAATGGTGGGACAGCCACAGGTGTTCCTTACCTGTTGGAACCGCCATCACTTGGCCGAAATTTCAAGCTGCATTCTGCGGGACAATGTCGAACCACCATGGTTAGCCACAACGTCCCCGTTGAAATTGAAGGGTTGGAATTCCATGTTTCCCCCATTGCTTTGAAGTCATCCAATATTGATCTCGTTCTAGGCATGGAATGGTTGAAAACACATACCGCTTCTATCATTTGCACCACTAAAACTGTCCGTCTACTACGTCCATCAAATGAGATAGTGAGCTACCATGCTCATCTTGTTCGAAATGCCGAAGCACGAATTTAATTCTTGAATGCATGAAACGCTTCTTCCTTTGTGAGAGTTGAAAACGATACATCGAAGTCTGAAGTATCTGTCCGGTCCGCGTTCTCGATCAAGCTGAATGTCGCACCCGTCAGAGGGCTATCAAATTTCTAAAAGTTCCATGGTCAAATCCTTCTCAAGAAGAAGCCACTTGGGAATGCGAGGATCGTCTTCATGATGAATACCCCGTTTTGTTTCCTTCTACCTCCTAAATCTCGGGATGAGATTTCTTGTAGTGGAGGAGATTTGTAGCGCCCGGATAATTAAGCTACAGTAATCCTATGCTAATGATGCCACATCAACATGATTACTGTTTTTAAACTCGTGTCGTGTTGATTCGAAACCGGTTCAAATTCAAATTTAAAATAAAGTCAAAAATAAAAGTTTCCAAATGTCAAAACTAAATGGTACAAACTGTGACAAATAATTCCTAGGTAATTATGGTGGTGAACCAACATTTTTATAAAGTGTTTTAGTGCACTAAAATAAATAAAACAGTAGCTAAAATAATTAAATAAATGCCTTTTATAATTTCTAAAATATCAAACTAATTTGATTATGTGGGAAACTTTTTGTGGCTGTGGGTTATTTTGTAACTCAATTTATGGAGCCAGTTATATATTTTAGTAAAACTATTTTGCTTACTAAAATATTAGGAACATAATGTAATAAAAAGAAAAACCAAATAAACAAAAGATAAATAAAAATATAAAAGGAGGACAATTCCCCCTACCCCCACTGGGCCAAACCCGCTCCCCAGCCCATCCACCTAGCAGGCCGGCCCACCCTGCGCACTACCTCCCCCTCCCTGTTCACGGGGGGATTATGGGCATCGTTGATGCCCTCCACGGCACCGGCTGGCGCCGTGGCGGCCATCTGCCGGCGACCCGCCCCCTACAAGACCCCGGCGTCCCCCCTCCCCACTAACCCTAACCCTCACCACTCCCTCCATCCGCTCTCGCGCTGGATCTGGACGCCGCGGGGCCCCGACCCCGTGGACACCCGTCGCCGCGCCCGTCCTCGCCGCCTCGCCCTTCCGCCGTCTCGTCGTCAACCACCGCCGCCCCGAGCTCCGGCGCCTCCCCAAGCTCGCATTCGCACGACTACAGGGCCCCGTGAGCTTCCCTTCCTCCCCTGACCCCCCTGTGCTTCCGTTCGCCTGCGAATCCCCAAACCCGAGCTCACCGCGAGCTTGCGGCCGCCGCGGCCCCTCTGCTGCCCCGCCCCGCTTCCTGGCCCCTGGGCCGTTCTGGCCGCGCGCCTGGCCTCGCAACCGCCGGCGCCCGCTCGCACCCGTCGCTCCCCGCGCATGTTCAGGCCAACCCCTCCCGCGCCCCCGCAGCCCCGCATCCTGCCGCTTCCCCTGCAACGCGCTCGTGCGAGACCGCAGCCGCGCCGCCGCGCGCCGGCCGTCCCACCCCGCCTGTCCTCGCCTGATGCTGCGAGCTGCTACCTCCTCCGCCCGCCTGCGAATGGCCCCGCCTGTGCCTGCAGCTTGACGCTGTCGGCGCCGCTCGTCGCTGCATCGTGGCCGCGCCCCCGCTTGCCTACTGCTGCTGCTGCTTGCCTTCCACCCCGCGGCTGCAGCCACCGGCGCCGGCTGCCCCGCTGACTGCCGCCGCTACCATGCCTCGCCCGTCGCCTGACTGGCGCCGCTCGCAGCCTCGCCCCGCTCCCTGCCGTGTCGCCCGCTGCTGGCCCTTGCCGCGCCGCGCGCCTGCCCGCGTTGTGGTGCCCGTGGCCGGCTGGTGCGCCTCGCCGTGGGCGCGGCCCCCACGCCCGGCACCACCCCCGCATGTTGCCGTCGGCGCCTCGCCGCCTACATGCTCCGACGTCCGGCATCGGACACCTAGCGCCCCCACCCCCGGGGCTCCGCCCCGTTAGCCCACGCCCGTTAAGCCTTGTGGGCAGCTGACCACAGGGGCCCACGCCCCTATTTATTTTAAAAATATATTTATAAAAATAATTAATTAATTAGTTAAATGATTAATTAACTTAATTAGCCTAATCACCTAGTTTAGTTAACTAAACCGTTAGACTAGACTAAACAGTGTATGACAGGGGCCCCCACCCCCTGTTGACCAGTCAAACGTTGACTGGTCAACTGGGTCCCCCTGGCCCGCCTGTCAGTCACTGTGTACACTTTGTGTACACTGTGCTGGGTGCCCCTAGCAATTTAGTCATTTATTTCGAATTAAATTAAATTGCAGAATATTAATAAAACTTTGGAAATTAATAGGAAATTATCCGTAACTCGGATGAAAAAGTTTTATACATGAAAGTTGCTCAGAAAAATATGACGAATCCGAATACACTCTCCGTCCATCTGTCACGTGCCCCTAGCATAGCGAACATGCAACCGTACCCCTCCATTTCATCTGTCCGAAAATGCCAAACTTCGGGAAAACATTCCCGGACGTTTCCCCCCTTCGCCGGTATCATGTAACACTGCGCTAGAACACCTCTAGCTGTGCATGTTGTCATGTCATGCATCTATTTGCTTGTATTTACTGTTTCTTCCCCCTCTTCTTCTCTCCGGTAGACCCTGAGACCGATGCTACCCCTGTGATCGACTGCATCGACGATGACCCCTCCTTCTCGTCTGAGCAACCAGGCAAGCAAACCCCCCTTGGTCATTCCGATATCGCCCATTCCATTCTCTCTCATGCTTGCATTAGATTTTGCTACTGTTATTGTTTGCTCCTATTCTAATGCATAGCCTACTTTTGTAACCGCTCATTGTACCTTACTTGCATATCCTATACTGCTTAGCATAGGTTGGATAGTGATCCATCAGTGACCCCTGTTGGAAATATGCCCTAGAGGCAATAATAAAGTGGTTATTATTATATTTCCTTGTTCATGATAATTGTCTATTGTTCATGCTATAATTGTGTTATCCGGAAATCGTAATACATGTGTGAATACATAGACCACAACATGTCCCTAGTGAGCCTCTAGTTGACTAGCTCGTTGATCAATAGATGGTTACGGTTTCCTGACCATGGACATTGGATGTCGTTGATAACGGGATCACATCATTAGGAGAATGATGTGATGGACAACACCCAATCCTAAGCATAGCACTAGATCGTGTAGTTCGTCTGCTAAAGCTTTTCTAATGTCAAGTATCATTTCCTTAGACCATGAGATTGTGCAACTCCCGGATACCGTAGGAATGCTTTGGGTGTATCAAACGTCACAACGTAACTGGGTGACCATAAAGATGCACTACAGGTACTCCGAAAGTGTCTGTTGGGTTGGCACGAATCGAGACTGGGATTTGTCACTCCGTATGACGGAGAGGTATCTCTGGGCCCACTCGGTAATGCATCATCATAATGAGCTCAATGTGACTAAAGAGTTAGCCACGGGATCATGCGTTACAGAACGAGTAAAGAGACTTGCCGGTAATGAGATTGAACGAGGTATGGGGATACTGACGATCGAATCTCGGGCAAGTAACATACCGATAGACAAAGGGAATTGTGTACGAGATTGATTGAATCCCCGACATCGTGGTTCATCCGATGAGATCATCGTGGAACATGTGGGAGCCAACATGGGTATCTAGATCCCGCTGTTGGTTATTGGCCGGAGAGATGTCTCGGTCATGTCCGCATAGTTCCCGAACCCGTAGGGTCTACACACTTAAGGTTCGGTGACGCTAGAGTTGTTATGGGAAATAGTATGTGGTTACTGAATGTTGTTCGGAGTCCCGAATGATATCCCGGACGTCACAAGGAGTTCCGGAATGGTCCGGAGGTGAAGATTTATATATGGGAAGTCATCATACGGTCACCGGAAGTGTTCGGGGGTTTTCCGGTATTGTACCGGGACCACCGCAGGGGTTCCGGGGGTCCACCGGGAGGGTCCACCTGCCCCGGAGGGCCCTATGGGCTGTATGTGGGAGGGAACCAGCCCCTAAGTGGGCTGGGCGCCATCCCCCCTAGGGCCCATGCGCCTAGGGTTGGGGGAAACCCTAAAAGGGGGCGCCCCCCTTGGCTTGGGGGGCAAGCCCCCTCCCCCTGGCTGCCGCCCCCCCTCTAGATCTGACCTAGAGGGGCCGGCCCCCTTCTCCCTTGGCCCTATAAATAGAGGGGAGGAGGGAGAGCAGCAGCACCTCATCCAAGGCGCAGCCCTCCCCCTCTCCAACACCCCCTCCTCCTCCGTTGAGCTTGGCGAAGCCCTGCCGGAGAACTGCCAACTCCACCACCACGCCGTCGTGCTGCCGGAGTTGTCTTCCCCAACCTCTCCCTCCTCCTTGCTGGATCAAGGTGCGGGAGACGTCACCGGGCTGCACGTGTGTTGAACGCGGAGGCGCCGTTGTTCGGTGCTTAGATCGGAATCGACCGCGATCTGAATCGCTGCGTGTACGACTCCTCCAACCGCGTTCTTGCAACGCTTCCGCATCGCGATCTTCAAGGGTATGAAGATGCACTCCTCTCTCTCTCTCGTTGCTAGTCTCTCCATAGATTGATCTTGGTGATGCGTAGAATTTTTTTTGATTTACTACTACGTTCCCCAACAGTGGCATCATGAGCTTGGTCTATGCGTAGTTTCTATGCACGAGTAGAACACAAGTTGTTGTGGGCATTGATTTTGTCAATTTACTTGCCATTACTAGTCTTATCTTGATTCGGCGGCATCGTGGGATGAAGCGGCCCGGACCGACCTTACACGTATGCTTACGTGAGACAGGTTCCACCGACTGACATGCACTAGTTGCATAAGGTGGCTAGCGGGTGTCTGTCTCTCCCACTTTAGTCGGATCGGATTCGATGAAAAGGGTCCTTATGAAGGGTAAATAGAAATTGGCATATCACGTTGTGGTTTTGGCGTAGGTAAGAAACGTTCTTGCTAGAAACCTATAGCAGCCACGTAAAAAAATTGCAACAACAATTAGAGGACGTCTAACTTGTTCTTGCAGCATATGCCGTGTGATGTGATATGGCCAAAAGGATGTGATGAATGATATATGTGATGAGATTGATCATGTTCTTGTAATAGGAATCACGACTTGCATGTCTATGAGTATGACAACCGGCAGGAGCCATAGGAGTTGTCTTAATTTATTGTATGACCTGCGTGTCAATGAAAACGCCATGTAATTACTTTACTTTATTGCTAACCGTTAGCCATAGTAGTAGAAGTAATAGTTGGTGAGACAACTTCATGAAGACACGATGATGGAGATCATGGTGTCATGCCGGTGACGATGATGATCATGGTGCCCCGAAGATGGAGATCAAAAGGAGCAAAATGATATTGGCCATATCATGTCACTATTTGATTGCATGTGATGTTTATCATCTTTTTACATCTTATTTGCTTAGAACGACGGTAGCATAAATAAGATGATCCCTCGCTAAAATTAAAAAAAAGTGTTTCCCCTAACTGTGCACCGTTGCGAATGTTCGTTGTTTCGAAGCACCACGTGATGATTGGGTGTGATAGATTCTAACGTTCGAATACAACGGGTGTTAGCCAGATTTACACATGCAAAACACTTAGGTTGACTTGACGAGCCTAGCATGTACAGACATGGCCTCGGAACACGGAAGACCGAAAGGTCGAACATGAGTCGTATAGAAGATACGATCAACATAGAGATGTTCACCGTTGATGACTAGTCCGTCTCACGTGATGATCGGACACGACCTAGTCGATTCGGATCATGTATCACTTAGATGACTAGAGGGATGTCTATCTGAGTGGGAGTTCATAGAATAATTTGATTAGATGAACTTAATTATCATGAACTTAGTCTAAAATCTTTACAATATGTCTTGTAGATCAAATGGCCCACGCTAATGTTGCCCTCAACTTCAACGCGTTCCTAGAGAAAACCAAGCTGAAAGACGATGGTAGCAACTACACGGACTGGGTCCGTAACCTGAGGATCATCCTCAAAGCTGCCAAGAAAGCTTATGTCCTTGAAGCACCGCTAGGTGACGCACCTGTTTTCCCGGCAACTCAAGACGTTATGAACGCCTGGCAGTCGCGTAGTGATGATTACTCCCTGGTTCAGTGCGGCATGCTTTACAGCTTAGAACCGGGGCTCCAAAAGCGTTTTGAGCAACATGGAGCATATGAGATGTTCCAAGAGCTGAAAATGGTTTTCCAAGCTCATGCCCGGGTCGAGAGATATGAAGTCTCCGACAAGTTCTACAGTTGTAAGATGGAGGAGAATAGTTCTGTCAGCGAGCATATACTCAAAATGTCTGGGTTGCACAACCGCTTGTCTCAGCTGGGAGTTAATCTCCCGGATGACGCGGTCGTTGACAGAATCCTTCAGTCACTTCCACCTAGCTACAAGAGCTTTGTGATGAACTTCAATATGCAGGGGATGGAAAAAACCATTCCTGAGGTATATTCAATGTTGAAATCAGCGGAGGTGGAGATCAAAAAGGAACATCAAGTGTTGATGGTGAATAAAACCACTAAGTTCAAGAAAGGCAAGGGTAAAAAGAACTTCAAGAAGGACGGCAAAGGAGTTGCCACGCCCGGTAAGCAAGCTACCGGGAAGAAGCCAAAGAATGGACCCAAGCCTGAGACTGAATGCTTTTATTGCAAGGGAAACGGTCACTGGAAGCGGAACTGCCCCAAGTACTTAGCGGATAAGAAGGCCGGCAATACCAAAGGTATATGTGATATACATGTTATTGATGTGTACCTTACTAGCGCTCGTAGTAGCTCCTGGGTATTTGATACCGGTGCGGTTGCTCATATTTGTAACTCAAAACGGGAGCTGCGGAATAAGCGGAGACTGGCGAAGGACGAGGTGACGATGCGCGTCGGGAATGGTTCCAAGGTCGATGTGATCGCCGTCGGCACGCTACCTCTACATCTGCCAACGGGATTAGTTTTAAACCTCAATAATTGTTATTTAGTACCAGCTTTGAGCATGAACATTGTATCAGGATCTCGTTTGATGCGAGATGGCTACTCATTTAAATCCGAGAATAATGGTTGTTCTATTTATATGAGAGATATGTTTTATGGTCATGCCCCGCTGGTCAATGGTTTATTTTTATTGAATCTCGAACGTGATGTTACACATATTCATAGTGTGAATGCCAAAAGATGTAAGGTTGATAATGATAGTCCCACATACTTGTGGCACTGCCGCCTTGGTCACATTGGTGTCAAACGCATGAAGAAACTCCATGCAGATGGACTTTTGGAGTCTCTTGATTATGAATCATTTGACACGTGCGAACCATGCCTCATGGGCAAAATGACCAAGACTCCATTCTCCGGAACAATGGAGCGAGCAACCAACTTATTGGAAATCATACATACTGATGTGTGCGGTCCAATGAGCGTTGAGGCTCGCGGTGGTTATCGTTATGTTCTCACCCTCACTGATGACTTAAGTAGATATGGGTATGTCTACTTAATGAAACACAAGTCTGAGACCTTTGAAAAGTTCAAGGAATTTCAGAGTGAGGTTGAGAATCAACGTGACAGGAAAATAAAGTTCTTACGATCAGATCGTGGAGGGGAATATTTGAGTCACGAATTTGGCACGCACTTCAGGAAATGTGGAATTGTTTCACAACTCACGCCGCCTGGAACACCTCAGCATAATGGTATGTCCGAACGTTGTAATCGCACTCTATTAGATATGGTGCGATCTATGATGTCTCTTACCGATCTACCGCTATCATTTTGGGGTTATGCTTTAGAGACTGCCGCATTCACTTTAAATAGGGCTCCGTCGAAATCCGTTAAGATGACACCATATGAATTATGGTTTGGGAAGAAACCTAAGCTGTCGTTTCTGAAAGTTTGGGGATGCGATGCTTATGTCAAGAAACTTCAACCTGAAAAGCTCGAACCCAAATCGGAAAAATGCGTCTTCATAGGATACCCTAAGGAAACTATTGGGTATACCTTCTACCTTAGATCCGAAGGCAAGATCTTTGTTGCCAAGAATGGATCCTTTCTGGAGAAAGAGTTTCTCTCGAAAGAAGTAAGTGGGAGGAAAGTAGAACTTGATGAGGTACCCCCTCTTGAACCGGAGAGTAGCGCAGCTCAGGAAGATGTTTCTGTGGTGCCTGCACCGACTAGAGAGGAAGTTAATGATGATGATCATGAAACTTCGGATCAAGTTGCTACTGAACTTCGTAGGTCCACGAGGACACGTTCCGCACCAGAGTGGTACGGCAACCCTGTCCTGGAAGTCATGTTGTTAGACAACGGTGAACCTTCGAACTATGAAGAAGCAATGGCGGGCTCGGATTCCAACAAATGGCTAGAAGCCATGAAATCCGAGATAGGATCCATGTATGAAAATGAAGTATGGACTTTGACAGACTTGCCCGATGATCGGCAAGCCATAGAGAACAAATGGATCTTTAAGAAGAAGACAGACGCGGATGGTAATGTGACCATCTATAAGGCTCGACTTGTCGCTAAGGGTTATCGACAAGTTCAAGGGGTTGACTACGATGAGACCTTCTCACCCGTAGCGAAGCTGAAGTCCGTCAGACTCATGTTAGCAATTGCCGCATTCTATGATTATGAGATATGGCAAATGGACGTCAAAACGGCATTCCTTAATGGTTTCCTTAAGGAAGAATTGTATATGATGCAGCCGGAAGGTTTTGTCGATCCTAATAATGCTGACAAGGTATGCAAACTCCAGCGCTCAATCTATGGGCTGGTGCAAGCATCTCGGAGTTGGAACATTCGCTTTGATGAGATGATCAAAGCGTTTGGGTTTACACAGACTTATGGAGAAGCCTGTGTTTACAAGAAAGTGAGCGGGAGCTCTGTAGCATTTCTCATATTATATGTGGATGACATACTATTAATGGGAAATGATATAGAATTCTTGGAAAGCATAAAGGCCTACTTGAATAAGTGTTTTTCAATGAAGGACCTTGGAGAAGCTACTTACTTATTAGGCATCAAGATCTATAGAGATAGATCGAGACGCCTCATTGGTCTTTCGCAAAGCACATACCTTGACAAGATATTGAAGAAGTTCAATATGGATCAGTCCAAGAAGGGGTTCTTGCCTGTATTGCAAGGTGTGAGATTGAGCACGGCTCAACGCCCGACCTCGGCAGAAGATAGAGAAAAGATGAGTGTCATCCCCTATGCCTCAGCCATAGGGTCTATTATGTATGCCATGCTGTGTACCAGACCTGATGTGAACCTTGCCGTAAGTTTGGTAGGGAGGTACCAAAGTAATCCCGGCATGGAACACTCGACAGCGGTCAAGAACATCTTGAAGTACCTGAAAAGGACTAAGGATATGTTTCTCGTTTATGGAGGTGACGAAGAGCTCGTCGTAAAGGGTTACGTCGATGCTAGCTTCGACACAGATCTGGATGACTCCAAGCCACAAACCGGATACGTGTATATTTTGAATGGTGGGGCAGTCAGCTGGTGCAGTTGCAAGCAAAGCGTCGTGGCGGGATCTACATGTGAAGCGGAGTACATAGCAGCCTCGGAGGTAGCACAGGAAGCAGTCTGGATGAAGGAGTTCATCACCGACCTAGGAGTTATTCCCAATGCGTCGGGCCCAATGACTCTCTTCTGTGACAACACTGGAGCTATTGCCCTTGCAAGGAGCCCAGGTTTCACAAGAAGACTAGGCATATCAAGCGTCGCTTCAACTCCATTCGTGAACATGTTCAAGATGGAGACATAGATATTTGTAAAGTGCATACGGATCTGAATGTCGCAGATCCGTTGACTAAACCTCTTCGACGAGCAAAACATGATCAACACCAGAACTCTATGGGTGTTCGATTCATCACAATGTAACTAGATTATTGACTCTAGTGAAAGTGGGAGACTGTTGAAAATATGCCCTAGAGGCAATAATAAAGTGGTTATTATTATATTTCCTTGTTCATGATAATTGTCTATTGTTCATGCTATAATTGTGTTATCCGGAAATCATAATACATGTGTGAATACATAGACCACAACATGTCCCTAGTGAGCCTCTATTTGACTAGCTCGTTGATCAATAGATGGTTACGGTTTCCTGACCATGGACATTGGATGTCGTTGATAACGGGATCACATCATTAGAAGAATGATGTGATGGACAAGACCCAATCCTAAGCATAGCACTAGATCGTGTAGTTCGTCTGCTAAAGCTTTTCTAATGTCAAGTATCATTTCCTTAGACCATGAGATTGTGCAACTCCCGGATACCGTAGGAATGCTTTGGGTGTATCAAACGTCACAACGTAACTGGGTGACCATAAAGGTGCACTACAGGTATCTCCGAAAGTGTCTGTTGGGTTGGCATGAATCGAGACTGGGATTTGTCACTCCGTATGATGGAGAGGTATCTCTGGGCCCACTCGGTAATGCATCATCATAATGAGCTCAATGTGACTAAAGAGTTAGCCACGGGATCATGCGTTACGGAACGAGTAAAGAGACTTGCCGGTAACGAGATTGAACGAGGTATGGGGATGCCGACGATCGAATCTCGGGCAAGTAACATACCGATAGACAAAGGGAATTGTGTACGGGATTGATTGAATCCCCGACATCGTGGTTCATCCGATGAGATCATCGTGGAACATGTGGGAGCCAACATGGGTATCCAGATCCCGCTGTTGGTTATTGGCCGGAGAGATGTCTCGGTCATGTCTGCATAGTTCCCGAACCCGTAGGGTCTACACACTTAAGGTTCGGTGACGCTAGAGTTGTTATGGGAAATAGTATGTGGTTACCGAATGTTGTTCGGAGTCCCGGATGAGATCCCGGATGTCACGAGGAGTTCCGGAATGGTCTGGAGGTGAAGATTTATATATGGGAAGTCATCATACGGTCACCGGAAGTGTTCGGGGGTTTTCCGGTATTGTACCGGGACCACCGAAGGGGTTCCGGGGGTCCACCGGGAGGGTCCACCTGCCCCAGAGGGCCCTATGGGCTGTATGTGGGAGGGAACCAGCCCCTAAGTGGGCTGGGCGCCATCCCCCCCTAGGGCCCATGCGCCTAGGGTTGGGGGAAACCCTAAAAGGGGGCGCCCCCCTTGGCTTGGGGGGCAAGCCCCCTCCCCCTGGCCGCCGCCCCCCCTCTAGATCTGATCTAGAGGGGCCGGCCCCCTTCCCCCTTGGCCCTATAAATATAGGGGAGGAGGGAGGGCAGCAGCACCTCATCCAAGGCGCAGCCCTCCCCCTCTCCAACACCCCCTCCTCCTCCGTTGAGCTTGGCGAAGCCCTGCCGGAGAACTGCCAACTCCACCACCACGCCATCGTGCTGCCGGAGTTGTCTTCCCCAACCTCTCCCTCCTCCTTGCTGGATCAAGGCACGGGAGACGTCACCGGGCTGCACGTGTGTTGAACGCGGAGGCGCCGTTGTTCGGTGCTTAGATCGGAATCGACCGCGATCTGAATCGCTGCGTGTACGACTCCTCCAACCGCGTTCTTGCAACGCTTCCGCATCGCGATCTTCAAGGGTATGAAGATGCACTCCTCTCTCTCTCGTTGCTAGTCTCTCCATAGATTGATCTTGGTGATGCGTAGAATTTTTTTTTGATTTACTACTACGTTCCCCAACAGTGGCATCATGAGCTAGGTCTATGCGTAGTTTCTATGCACGAGTAGAACACAAGTTGTTGTGGGCGTCGATTTTGTCAATTTACTTACCGTTACTAGTCTTATCTTGATTCGGCGGCATCATGGGATGAAGCGGCCCGGACCGACCTTACACGTATGCTTACGTGAGACAGGTTCCACCGACTGACATGCACTAGTTGCATAAGGTGGCTAGCGGGTGTCTGTCTCTCCCACTTTAGTCGGATCGGATTCGATGAAAAGGGTCCTTATGAAGGGTAAATAGAAATTGGCATATCACGTTGTGGTTTTGGCGTAGGTAAGAAACGTTCTTGCTAGAAACCTATAGCAGCCACGTAAAAAAATTTGCAACAACAATTAGAGGACGTCTAACTTGTTCTTGCAGCATATGCCGTGTGATGTGATATGGCCAAAAGGATGTGATGAATGATATATGTGATGTATGAGATTGATCATGTTCTTGTAATAGGAATCACGACTTGCATGTCGATGAGTATGACAACCGGCAGGAGCCATAGGAGTTGTCTTAATTTATTGTATGACCTGCGTGTCAATGAAAACGCCATGTAATTACTTTACTTTATTGCTAACCGTTAGCCATAGTAGTAGAAGTAATAGTTGGTGAGACAACTTCATGAAGACACGATGATGGATATCATGGTGTCATGCCGGTGACGATGATGATCATGGTGCCCCGAAGATGGAGATCAAAAGGAGCAAAATGATATTGGCCATATCATGTCACTATTTGATTGCATGTGATGTTTATCATCTTTTTACATCTTATTTGCTTAGAACGACGGTAGCATAAATAAGATGATCCCTCGCTAAAATTTCAAGAAAAGTGTTTCCCCTAACTATGCACCGTTGCGAAGGTTCGTTGTTTCGAAGCACCACGTGATGATTGGGTGTGATAGATTCTAATGTTCGAATACAACGGGTGTAGGCCAGATTTACACATGCAAAACACTTAGGTTGACTTGACGAGCCTAGCATGTACAGACATGGCCTCGGAACACGGAAGACCGAAAGGTCAAACATGAGTCGTATAGAAGATACGATCAACATAGAGATGTTCACCGTTGATGACTAGTCCGTCTCACGTGATGATCGGACACGGCCTAGTCGATTCGGATCATGTATCACTTAGATGACTAGAGGGATGTCTATCTGAGTGGGAGTTCATAGAATAATTTGATTAGATGAACTTAATTATCATGAACTTAGTCTAAAATCTTTACAATATGTCTTGTAGATAAAATGGCCCACGCTAATGTTGCCCTCAACTTCAACGCGTTCCTAGAGAAAACCAAGCTGAAAGACGATGGTAGCAACTACACGGACTGGGTCCGTAACCTGAGGATCATCCTCATAGCTGCCAAGAAAGCTTATGTCCTTGAAGCACCGCTAGGTGACGCACCTGTTTTCCCGGCAACTCAAGACGTTATGAATGCCTGGCAGTCGCGTAGTGATGATTACTCCCTGGTTCAGTGCGGCATGCTTTACAGCTTAGAACCGGGGCTCCAAAAGCGTTTTGAGCAACACGGAGCATATGAGATGTTCCAAGAGCTGAAAATGGTTTTCCAAGCTCATGCCCGGGTCGAGAGATATGAAGTCTCCGACAAGTTCTACAGTTGTAAGATGGAGGAGAATAGTTCTGTCAGCGAGCATACACTCAAAATGTCTGGGTTGCACAACCGCTTGTCTCAGTTGGGAGTTAATCTCCCGGATGACGCGGTCGTTGACAGAATCCTTCAGTCGCTTCCACCTAGCTACAAGAGCTTTGTGATGAACTTCAATATGCAGGGGATGGAAAAAACCATTCCTGAGGTATATTCAATGTTGAAATCAGCGGAGGTGGAGATCAAAAAGGAACATCAAGTGTTGATGGTGAATAAAACCACTAAGTTCAAGAAAGGCAAAGGTAAAAAGAACTTCAAGAAGGACGGCAAAGGAGTTGCCACGCCCGGTAAGCAAGCTACCGGGAAGAAGCCAAAGAATGGACCCAAGCCTGAGACTGAATGCTTTTATTGCAAGGGAAACGGTCACTGGAAGCGGAACTGCCCCAAGTACTTAGCGGATAAGAAGGCCGGCAATACCAAAGGTATATGTGATATACATGTTATTGATGTGTACCTTACCAGCGCTCGTAGTAGCTCCTGGGTATTTGATACCGGTGCGGTTGCTCATATTTGTAACTCAAAACAGGAGCTGCGGAATAAGCAGAGACTGGCGAAGGACGAGGTGACGATGCGCGTCGGGAATGGTTCCGAGGTCGATGTGATTGCCGTCGGCACGCTACCTCTACATCTGCCTACGGGATTAGTTTTAAACCTTAATAATTGTTATTTAGTACCAGCTTTGAGCATGAACATTGTATCAGGATCTCGTTTGATGCGAGATGGCTACTCATTTAAATCCGAGAATAATGGTTGTTCTATTTATATGAGAGATATGTTTTATGGTCATGCCCCGCTGGTCAATGGTTTATTTTTATTGAATCTCGAACGTGATGTTACACATATTCATAGTGTGAATGCCAAAAGATGTAAGGTTGATAATGATAGTCCCACATACTTGTGGCACTGCCGCCTTGGTCACATTGGTGTCAGACGCATGAAGAAACTCCATTCAGATGGACTTTTGGAGTCTCTTGATTATGAATCATTTGACACGTGCGAACCATGCCTCATGGGCAAAATGACCAAGACTCCGTTCTCCGGAACAATGGAGCGAGCAACCAACTTATTGGAAATCATACATACTGATGTGTGCGGTCCAATGAGCGTTGAGGCTCGCGGTGGTTATCGTTATGTTCTCACCCTCACTGATGACTTAAGTAGATATGGGTATGTCTACTTAATGAAACACAAGTCTGAGACCTTTGAAAAGTTCAAGGAATTTCAGAGTGAGGTTGAGAATCAACGTGACAGGAAAATAAAGTTCTTACGATCAGATCGTGGAGGGGAATATTTGAGTCACGAATTTGGCACGCACTTAAGGAAATGTGGAATTGTTTCACAACTCACGCCGCCTGGAACACCTCAGCGTAATGGTGTGTCCGAACGTCGTAATCGCACTCTATTAGATATGGTGCGATCTATGATGTCTCTGACCGATCTACCGCTATCATTTTGGGGTTATGCTTTAGAGACTGCCGCATTCACTTTAAATAGGGCTCCATCGAAATCCGTTGAGACGACACCGTATGAATTATGGTTTGGGAAGAAACCTAAGCTGTCATTTCTGAAAGTTTGGGGATGCGATGCTTATGTCAAGAAACTTCAACCTGAAAAGCTCGAACCCAAATCAGAAAAATGCGTCTTCATAGGATACCCTAAGGAAACTATTGGGTATACCTTCTACCTTAGATCCGAAGGCAAGATCTTTGTTGCCAAGAATGGATCCTTTCTGGAGAAAGAGTTTCTCTCGAAAGAAGTAAGTGGGAGGAAAGTAGAACTTGATGAGGTACCCCCTCTTGAACCGGAGAGTAGCGCAGCTCAGGAAGATGTTTCTGTGGTGCCTGCACGGACTAGAGAGGAAGTTAATGATGATGATCATGAAACTTCAGATCAAGTTGCTACTGAACTTCGTAGGTCCATGAGGACATGTTCCGCACCAGAGTGGTACGGCAACCCTATCCTGGAAGTCATGTTGTTAGACAACGGTGAACCTTCGAACTATGAAGAAGCAATGGCGGGCCCGGATTCCAACAAATGGCTAGAAGCCATGAAATCTGAGATAGGATCCATGTATGAAAATGAAGTATGGACTTTGACAGACTTGCCCGATGATCGGCAAGCCATAGAGAACAAATGGATCTTTAAGAAGAAGACAGACGCGGATGGTAATGTGACCATCTATAAGGCTCGACTTGTCGCTAAGGGTTATCGACAAGTTCAAGGGGTTGACTACGATGAGACCTTCTCACCCGTAGCGAAGCTGAAGTCCGTCAGAATCATGTTAGCAATTGCCGCATTCTATGATTATGAGATATGGCAAATGGACGTCAAAACGGCATTCCTTAATGGTTTCCTTAAGGAAGAATTGTATATGATGCAGCCGGAAGGTTTTGTCGATCCTAATAATGCTGACAAGGTATGCAAACTCCAGCGCTCAATCTATGGGCTGGTGCAAGCATCTCGGAGTTGGAACATTCGCTTTGATGAGATGATCAAAGCATTTGGGTTTACACAGACTTATGGAGAAGCCTGTGTTTACAAGAAAGTGAGTGGGAGCTCTGTAGCATTTCTCATATTATATGTGGATGACATACTATTAATGGGAAATGATATAGAATTCTTGGAAAGCATAAAGGCCTACTTGAATAAGTGTTTTTCAATGAAGGACCTTGGAGAAGCTGCTTACATATTAGGCATCAAGATCTATAGAGATAGATCGAGACGCCTCATTGGTCTTTCGCAAAGCACATACCTTGACAAGATATTGAAGAAGTTCAATATGGATCAGTCCAAGAAGGGGTTCTTGCCTGTATTGCAAGGTGTGAGATTGAGCACGGCTCAATGCCCGACCTCGGGAGAAGATAGAGAAAAGATGAGTGTCATCCCCTATGCCTCAGCCATAGGGTCTATTATGTATGCCATGCTATGTACCAGACCTGATGTGAACCTTGCCGTAAGTTTGGTAGGGAGGTACCAAAGTAATCCCGGCATGGAACACTGGACAGCGGTCAAGAACATCCTGAAGTACCTGAAAAGGACTAAGGATATGTTTCTCATTTATGGAGGTGACGAAGAGCTCGTCGTAAAGGGTTACGTCGATGCTAGCTTCGACACAGATCTAGATGACTCCAAGTCACAAACCGGATACGTGTATATTTTGAATGGTTGGGCAGTCAGCTGGTGCAGTTGCAAGCAAAGCGTCGTGGCGGGATCTACATGTGAAGCGGAGTACATAGCAGCCTCGGAGGCAGCACAGGAAGCAGTCTGGATGAAGGAGTTCATCACCGACCTAGGAGTTATTCCCAATGCGTCGGGCAAGTAACGGAACGAGTAAAGAGACTTGCCGGTAACGAGTAAAGAGACTTGCCGGTAACGAGATTGAACGAGGTATGGGGATACCGACGATCAAATCTCGGGCAAGTAACATACCGATAGACAAAGGGAATTGTGTACGGGATTGATTGAATCCCCGACATCGTGGTTCATCCGATGAGATCATCGTGGAACATGTGGGAGCCAACATGGGTATCCAGATCCCGCTGTTGGTTATTGGCCGGAGAGATGTCTCGGTCATGTCTGCATAGTTCCCGAACCCGTAGGGTCTACACACTTAAGGTTCGGTGACGCTAGAGTTGTTATGGGAAATAGTATGTGGTTACCGAATGTTGTTCGGAGTCCTGGATGAGATCCCGTACGTCACGAGGAGTTCCGGAATGGTCCGGAGGTGAAGATTTATATATGGGAAGTCATCATACGGTCACCGGAAGTGTTCGGGGGTTTTCCGGTATTGTACCGGGACCACCGAAGTGGTTCCGGGGGTCCACCGGGAGGGTCCACCTGCCCCGGAGGGCCCTATGGGCTGTATGTGGGAGGGAACCAGCCCCTAAGTGGGCTGGGCGCCATCCCCCCCTAGGGCCCATGCGCCTAGGGTTGGGGGAAACCCTAAAAGGGGGCGCCCCCCTTGGCTTGGGGGGCAAGCCCCCTCCCCCTGGCCGCCGCCCCCCCTCTAGATCTGATCTAGAGGGGCCGGTCCCCTTCCCCCTTGGCCCTATAAATAGAGGGGAGTAGGGAGAACAGCAGCACCTCATCCAAGGCGCAGCCCTCCCCCTCTCCAACACCCCCTCCTCCTCCGTTGAGCTTGGCGAAGCCCTGCCGGAGAACTGCCAACTCCACCACCACGCCGTCGTGCTGCCGGAGTTGTCTTCCCCAACCTCTCCCTCCTCCTTGCTGGATCAAGGCGCGGGAGACGTCACCGGGCTGCACGTGTGTTGAACGCGGAGGCGCCGTTGTTCGGTGCTTAGATCGGAATCGACCGCGATCTGAATCGCTGCGTGTACGACTCCTCCAACCGCGTTCTTGCAACGCTTCCGCATCGCGATCTTCAAGGGTATGAAGATGCACTCCTCTCTCTCTCTCTCGTTGCTAGTCTCTCCATAGATTGATCTTGGTGATGCGTAGAAATTTTTTTGATTTACTACTACGTTCCCCAACAACCCCCACCTTGTCCTTGTTGCCCCTGCTTCATCATCGATGACTCGATCAATGTGATCGATGACCAGAGCCTGACACATCACATCACCCCCCCCCCCTTAGTTGCTCGGCTCTGCAGAGCTACTTTTGAGTGCCGAGGGTGATACCTCGTAACACACTCCTGATGATAACTTTGTAGTGTAGCTAATCGGTTGTGGTCTGTCGAGGGTGATTCCTCCTTCACCACTCCCGATACGACTCTGTCGTGCAACACCTCTAGCGTGAACCTCGAGGGTGATTCCTCCTATGTTCACCTTGATGATTACATCGAGTGGAATCCATCGAGGGTGATTCCTCGGGTTTTCCCCCTTGATGTTTTGGACACACGGTTACCTTGACTTTACTTGAGACCCTTGTTAAAGTCGGGCGGGCCCAGTGAGCACCCGCGAGATGTTACGGTGGCGGCTGGTTGTTTAGCGGTATCACCCAGGAGGGAGTGGTAGCTCCGGACTTGTCCCGACAACCGTCACCTTTAATTGTTAATGCACTAACATGTTTGGGTATTTGTTCTGAGTTGGCCACTGGCCTATATGCACTAACCACCACGCGGGAACAGTTATGGGCACTTGGCGTCGTAGTATCAGCCGAAGCTTTGTCAGTCGTCCAGTTCAGCATTACGGCACGGTCGGATCGTGCCGACCATCCGAGGCGGTGCTGGTATTCACCCTGCGCGCAACCACTACAAGAAATATGTCAACTTGCGACCATCACTATTGGTCGCTGAATGGTCATTGTTTTTCATTTGCGACCTTTTTGTGACCAAAAACAGATGGTCAAAAGCTGACCGTCTTTAATGGAAATTAACGACCTTCTCTGTGATAAGGTCGTTGAAGGCAACGAGCAAAACAAAAGGTCGTTGATTCAACGACCTTTTGTTTTGGTCGTTGGTTGTCTGCCCAGGCCACGTCAGATCCGATGTGGCAAGCTGACGTGGCAAAATTGCGACCAAATGAAAAGGTCGTTGATTAGAATCAGCCCGGTCCAGTTCGACGCTTTACTTGGGCCAAGCCCACTAATTCAGCCTTTTTATATTTTTTCTGTCCATTTTTGATCGGCTTCATGGGCCAAGCCCAGCAATTCGGCCTTTTTATTTGTATGTAATTTGACATTCAATTTCTTGTTGGGCCTCGGCCTTTTACAGTCCAATATTTTTTATGGCCCTCAGCCTTTTATAGTCCAGGTTTTCTTTTTGACCTCGACCTTGGTTTTTTTTGGGACTCAACCATGGCCTTTTAATTTAGTACTCATCACTCTTCAGTTCTGTATATGCGTCATTTTCAGTCAATTTCCAGTTCAAATAGAGGCTATAAATGTAGAATATTTCTCAATACAACCAAACTTGGTACATTACAATAATACATGGTATCCAGTTTTCTAATACACAAAAATAACAAGCTCCAATGAGCTACTCTTTGCTGGGTGCGGGTTCTAGCTTCTTCATCATGGAGCTTGTTCCTGCAGTCAACACTTCAATGAATAAAGGACAACATCTGCAGGTTATAAACAGAACAATTAGGAACAAGATAAAAACAAAACATTCTGCATTTGGTGCGAAAATGGTTTGAGCAAAGAGGAGCTTCAGCAACAGAGCAAACTGAATCAAATCAAACATACACCGACATTTGCAGATGGATATTTTTGTTTGACTCATTTACTGCTACTCCCTTTAATTTTTAGGACTACATATTCTGAATCTACTAGTACTAGATACCTACCGATTAGAAAATAAAGCTAAGTTATACTAGTAGTGGTGGTGCTCAATTACCACTGTTTAGGTCAATGGTAGATGCAAGCAGGTAGCCTTTGGACAAGTGAAACAATGACTACAACAATAGCACCACCACTGGTCATGGGCTGCTCTGCTTCTGCTAGCAACTACAAGAATGGTAGCACCAAGTCTGCTACTCTGCTACTGCTAAAAAAAGAAGCAACCAGTTTTCTGCTCCCTCGGATCCAAATTAACTCACTCACGCAGCTCTAGGACAACTTTGTACAGGAGTATAGTAAGTTAAACCTGCTCATCAACTGCCCATCATCACATAGACCACTAACTGCCGGGTCTACAAGAACAGCACCTTTCCTCCAACACTGAGCTCACCAATTCTGCTACTCTGCTACTGCCATAAATAATACTGTAGAATAAAATGAACAACATACATTACATAACACCAGTTTTTAAATTGTAGATTAAACCTGGCTGTTTCATCAACACATCATCATCAGACAGATTAACAGCAATGTACTGAACTTAGTCCTTCTTTCATCATCACATACTAGATTAAACTGCCAACTACTGAACTTAGTCCTTGCACAGCTGAATGTCTGAAACTAGGACTAGAAGAACAGCACCATCACTGGGCTACCACAAGTCTACTAATACTAGATACCTACCGATTAGAAAATAAAGCTAAGTTATACTAGTAGTGGTGGTGCTCAATTGCCACTGTTCAGGTCAATGGTAGGGGGCACGAGTGAAGAGGGAGGAAGGCACAGTGGCTACCTGCCTATGGACCGGCGGGGCGGCGGGGGCACCTTGAGGTGCTGCTTGAGGATGCGGCGCTGGCGCTGGATGCGCACGAGCTTGGGCCACTTGACGAACCGGTGGAGGTCCTTCTTGGGCGGTAGCGTGCCGCCGATGCCGAACGGCTTCGGCCTCTTCTCGAACAGCGAGTTCACCACCTTATCCTACAACCAGACACCAACCCAACCCAGTCAGATCACACGCGCCACGACCGGGAGATACCGCGGAGATTCCAAGCAGGAGCAGAGGGCTGGGTGCAGTACCACCGCCTTCTTCTTCTGTTCTTCGGTTGCAGCCTTTGCAACCTCTCTTTCACATCCCTATGAACATACATAATCATCAGAATCAGCACTATAAGCTTTGGTTGCTCATCGAACATATAATTAACAAAACAGAATAGTTTGTGGACATTGCAAAAGAACAGAAAGCACACATATATATTAAACAAAAGCAACAGCCAGGAATAGATGTGACACAAAATAGAATAGTTTGTAGATGACTTAATAGTTCATGTTTGTTAACAAAACAAGAGTGGACATCTCACAGTGAGTTAACTATCTGATGACTTTAGTAAAACACATACTAGCATTCGGTGCTACAAGAGACAATGGGAATCCAACTATCCCAACATCTCAACTTGGTAAATCCATGCTGCTAAAAGGCCAATCCTAATCGGGTTGGAACTGGACCTGGTTTCAAACATGTGAGCTACAACTATCGCAATACCACAGCCCAAAAAAAAACCTACAGATCCATCAAACTACTGTTTGTAGGTCTGGCATCAGTGGTGTCAACGTACAATCCACTTACAGTCATTTGGGAGAAAATTACAGTGATAATTAGACTGCCATTACAATCTGCTGGTAACTTGCAGTCTACTTTACAGCTACAGTGATATCTTAAGAGTTACAGTCTAAATACACAAAACTTGCAGTCAAATTAGCACTGGAACTTCTAAAATTACAGTGCATTTACACAGAACTTACACTCATACCGTGTGATTATTACAGTGACATTATGACCAGAACTTATAGAAAGTATGAAAACAATGATCACAGTGGATTCACACAGAACTTACACTGTCATTTGAGAGATAGAAAATTATAGTGATAATTACAGTCATTATAGTCTACTTAGAGTCCACTTGCAGTGTGCTTACAATGATATCTTAAGAGTTACAATCTACATACACGCAACTTAAGTCAAAATTAGCACTGGAACTTCTAAAAATTACAGTGTATTTACACAGTACTTACATACACACTGTTTGAAAATTACAGTGACATTGTGACAGGAACTTATAGATAATCGGTGATTGTATTTACACAGAACTTACACTGACACTATGTAAATATTACAGTGGCATTACTACTAGGACTTCAAAAAAAATATTGTGTAAATATTACAGTGGCCAAACGGGTTGCACTCAACTAGACCCGCTGCCAAACCAACAGAACAAAGAGGGTGGTGTACATGAGAACAAAGTAGATGAACAGTAGCACAGAAATTGCAATGTGATTAACATGAGTACATCTTGAAAATTATGAAAAAAAAAACTGCTGCATATAACCACTGTAAGAACTGTAGATTATACCACTATAAATTAGTGTAAGTTTGTGAACCTCATTTGTAATTACCGTAGTGAATCGGTTGAATTGCACTAGTATATTTATAGTTCTACAGCGGAGTTACAGTGTAAATGTGCAGTTGAATTACATTATAAATCTGTAGATTTGCAGTTTTCACAGTATCACCTAACGTTGACAAACCCCTAAAACTATCTAGAAAAATGATGTTACCCAACAAAGACAAACCAAACAAAATTGCTCTGAAAATTATGTTGTAACTACCCTCTGACTTACAGTGAGTTGCACAAGAATTAGTGAAACTCTGGCTAGAACACAGGCCGAAGTTGGGCACCCCTCTGCGCGAGTGCTGCGAGGCGTTGTCGTCCTAGAGGCCCAACAATAAAAAGTTAGCAACATAAAAACAATATTCATTGTCTAATTCAGAATGCAACAATGCAATGTCTAAATGTTCTCATCACATCACAGATAAATAAATTTTTGAAACATAAGAACTCAACCATCACTACATTTTCTTAACACACGCTACAGCCGACGAAACTAGAACAGATGCTTCATCCAAAGAAATTGTTTGCTACAGAAAACTACACCTGTTCAGCTAACTATAAGTTGTTTATTCCTGATGATAACCTAGCAGCAGAAAATAAAGAAATCGTTATAATCATGACTGCAACCAAATTTACATGAGAGTTTTGCTCTGCATGGATTGGGTGGAATCGCTACCATTCTGAACCCATCAGCCAACTTATTGTTGACAATTAAGCATACTTGATACTTGCAACCATCTATGGAACCATTTAATATCCTGCTTTCTCATCAGATAAATGAAATGACAGAAGTAAGAAAAACAGATGGCTACTTCCTGTTGGCCAAAAAGGCTTAATGAAACATAGCTAGCATTTGGCAATGAAGGTGCTTTCCAAAAGAACTACCACCCTGGAATAAGATTTTTCTACAGTTGCCTCATTGTATCTCAATGTTAAGTCAACTACAAATCTAAAATTGTGATGATCTTCCTTACAGAATCCCGGATCAGCTAAATGAACAAGTGTGCACAAATGCACACAACTCAAGCACAAATGCACACAACAGAATCCCAGACGGCCTTACCTTGCAGCTTGCTAGTGGGGCGACGGAGTGCTGGAAGATGGGGTTGGCGTAGCGGAACAGCAGCACCTCCGCTGTGTACGCCAACGCCGGCTAATCCATTGGGGCGGTTCGAGATCACAGCCACTAGACCACCACAGAGAGACTCGGCAGCGAGGAGACGCTGCAGCGAGAAGGCGGCCTCCATGGCGTCGGAGCAGGGGAGGAAGTGGCCATCCCGTCCATGGTGTTCCGTTCCTCGAGCGACGACGGATCTGAGAGGGAGAGGGAACGTGGTGAGGAAGAGAGGGAGAGATGCGACGAGGAGAACTGGAGGGACTCACCTGAGTCACCGGATCACCGGAACAACGCCGGAGCAACGCGCCCGTCGGATCCCGTCGACGCCGTTGCGTCCTGGTTGCCGGAGAGTCGTGGAGAGAGAAGGGTCGCTGGAGAGAGATGGATAGGTGGGGGGCTCTGCCTGAGGTGGGGGGCTCTGCCTGAGGTGGGGGGGGGGAAGCGGAGAGGAGGGGGAGAGGCCGCCGGTGGCAAGGTTTGGGAGGGAGACAAGGGGAGGGATGGGATCGGCCTGGGTGGCGACGACGATGTGGGAGACGAGGGGGAGAGGGAGGGTGGGTAGAAGATGGGCGGCAAAGGTGGGGGAGAGGGAGGGTGCAGACCGGTGGCGACGGGATCTGGAGCGGCGGTGGAAGGCGGCTGCAAGGGATCGCGTGTGGTGGGTGGCGGATCTGGAGCGGCGGGGTGCGGATCTGGAGCGCTAAGGTTCATGGGGTGAGAGGGTGAGGGAGTTTTTTTTGAGACAAAGAGGGAGGGTGAGGGAGAAAGGGCTACCGTCGGATCCGGGAGCATCCGACGGCGTTTGAGGCATGATCCGCGTGACATGCCCATGGACCAACCAGAACCCAGTACACGTTATGACCTTCTAAATTGGTCGTAATCGACTAAAAATAAGGTGTTGAATCATATTTTTTGAAAAAAAAGGTGTTGAATCATATAAACAGTTTTATGATATGAGAAATTCAAAAAAAACATTCTCATTGTGTCACCAAATGTGACATAGTTTTTAGGAAAACTAACAAACTTGGAATTGGAATAAGACAAATATCTTCTAAATATTGTTATGAGAAATGAGTTTTTAGGGGGAAAAACATTTTCTATTTTCGGAGTGCCAAAAATGTTTACAGCACCACTCCATTTTCCAAAACTATAAGACAACATTTTATGTACAGTTGACCAAATCTTTAGATGTAAAATGCTTTCGATCCACCTCTCATCAAAAAGACAAATTATGTTTCAAAAAAGAATCTACCTCAACATTCTTTTGTTTTTCTTCTACTTTTTCACATGAAAAATTCAAAGAAATGATTTCATATTGTGCACAATGGTGCATCTTGGAATGGCAAACAATGTTGCCTAAGGAAGTTTTCGTTTTCTTTGCACGGAAATTTCATTTTTTTATTTTTTGAGTGCACAAAATGAGTTTTTTTGTGAAGGACCTACCATATATTTGTTGCAAAATTGTATCAAATCAATTTTCCAAAATACTAGGTCATATTTAATGCAAAATTGACCAAATGGTTGGTTGTCAAAAGCTTTGATCCACCTCTCATGAAAAAGACAAATGTCCGCCGATTCAGCAGGAAGCGGGTCAAATTTGAACTGCAGCTGCCTCATAGTTTGCTCTTTATTTTCTCCAAAAATTATTTATAGGTACATAAGTATATATTTAATCAGAGAAACACCAAAAGTTTTCCAAGATTCAACCACTAGCTAGGAACGGTCATGCCCGCCGTTTTGACCGCATTTTGAAACGGGCATGAAAAATTCAAAAAAAATCAAAAAATTGGAAAACCTTCGCATTGTGTCATTATATGTGACCAAGTTACCAGGAAAAATAATAAACTTGTAATACGGAAATTATTTTAAAAAAAGTGTTCACAGAAATGAGCTATCATGTGTGAAGATCCATGGTTTTCAAGCCAAATGATCAATGTTACGGTAGCATTAATGGCATAGTTTATCAAAATGATCTCATATTGTGCACAAGGGTGCATCTTGGAATGGCAAACAATGTTGCCTAAGGAAGTTTTCATTTTCTTTTCACGAAAAAATCATTTTCCATTTTTTGAGTGCCCAAAATGAGTTTTTTTGTGAAGGACCTACCATATATTTGTTGCAAAATTGGACCAAATCAATTTTCTAAAATATTAGGCCATATTTAATTTATAAATCACCAAATGGTTGCATGTCAGAAGTTTCGATCCACCTCTCGTGAAAAAGACAAATCTCCGCCGATTTAGTTGGAAGCGGGTCAAATTTGAATTGCGGGTGTCTCATAGTTTGCTCTTTATTTATTCCAAAAATGTTTTTTAGGTACATAAGTATATATTTAATTAGAGAAACACCAAAAAAATTCCAAGATTCAAGCACTAGCTAGGAACGGGCATGCCCGCCGTTTTGACCGTATTTTGAAACGGGCATAAAAAATTCAAAAAAAATAAAAAAATTGGAAAACCTTCGCATTGTGTCATTATATGTGACCAAGTTACCAGGAAAAATAATAAACTTGTAATACGGCAATTCTTTTAAAAAAGTGTTCTCGGAAAAGAGCTATCATGTGTGAAGATTCATGGCTTTCAAGCCAAATGATCAATCTTATGGCCACATTCATGGCATAGTTTGTTCAAATGATCTCATATTGTGCACAAGGGTGCATCTTGGAATGGCAAACAATGTTTCCTAAGGGAGTTTTCATTTTCTTTGGACGAAAAATCAATTTTCCATTTTTCGAGTGCCCAAAATGAGTTTTTTTAAAGGACCTACGATATATTTGTTGCAAAATTGGACCAAATCAATTTTATAAAATACTAGGCCATATTTAATGCACAATTGACCAAATGGTTGGGTGTCAAAAGCTAATATCCACCTCTAGTGAAAAAGACAAATTTTCGCCGATCCAGTTGGAAGCGGGTCAAATTTGAACTGCAGTTGCCTTATAGTTTGCTCTTTATTTTTTCCAAAAATCATTTATAGGTACATAAGTATCTATTTAATCAGAGAAACACCAAAAAATTTCCAAGATTCAACCACTAGCTAGGAACGGTCATGCCCGCCGTTTTGACCACATTTTGAAACGAGGATAAAAAATTCAAAAAAAATCAAAAAATTGGAAAACCTTCGTATTGTGCCATTATATGTGACCAAGTTACCAGAAAAAATAATAAACTTGTAATGCGGCAATTCTTTTAAAAAAATGTTCTAAAAAATGAGCTATCATGTGTGAAGATTCATGGCTTTCAAACCAAATGATCAATCTTATGGCCACATTCATGGCATAGTTTGTTAAAATGATCTCATATTGTGCACAAGGGTGCATATTGAAGTGGCAAACAATGTTTCCTAAGGAAGTTTTCGTTTTCTTTGGACGAAAAATTCATTTTCTATTTTTCGAGTGCCCAAAATGAGTTTTTTTTGTGAAGGACCTACCATATATTTGTTGCAAAATGGGACCAGATCATTTTTATAATATATTAGGCCATATTTAATGTAAAATTGACAAAATGGTTGGTTGTCAAAAGTTTTTATACAGCTCTGGTGAAAAAGACAAATTTCCACCGATTTAGTTGGAAGTGGGTCAAATTTGAACTGCAGCTGCCTCATAGTTTGCTCTTTATTTTTACCAAAAATCATTTGTATGTACATAAGTATCTACTTAATCAGAAATACATGGTTTGGTGGCTATACGTTGAGGTTTGGATGGTGGCCGAGGGCCCCAACTCCAGAGCGCGTAAACTCGCATGCCTGTTGCGTGGTCACCGCATGACCATGGTGTTGCCACGCGTTCTAGGCAACCTAGGCATGTCTAGTGGGTTGGGAACTCCCCCGGTAGGTGTCAGGAAGAAGAAGGCAATAGAAGAATCTCACGAGTAGACTGAACTGAGCTCAAACATGAATTAGCAGCCAAGTGTTTGATTAGTGGTGTGGAAAATGCACATGGCCAATTTGCCTGAGTTTTGGCCGAGGATGATCATCTACTAAGAACACTGTCTTGGAAAATTTGCAGCTCAAATTGAGGAGCCTAGGTGTCACTTGCTTTGCAAAGTACCACACTGGACAGAAATACAAATGTTGAAGCTGGACTCAAATGAAAGAATGGATTGATCTGAAATTTGGAGAAGGATGATAATTTGGGCATATGAAGGCACTGTACAAATTTCATACCATTTGGATAAATAAAAATGGTACTTCCTTCACGGTGCTCTCCACCGAACAGAAAATTGGGAAAAATGCTCAAGGAAATTGGCTAGATTAAATGAGCTAAAACTTGGTGGCGGGAGGTTCTATGGGTAGGGTCATGTCCTGGTAAATTTTCAGCAATTATAAATTAACATAAAATATAGTTGCTTCACATACTGGAAATATTACCAGAAAAAAAGATTGGATTGTGAGCTCACATGGATTGTTAGATGGAGCTCAAATTTTGTGGAGAGCTATGATTTGGGAAAATAGAAGATGTGGCAAAAATTCAGCTCATTAGGATATGCCTAGCTAGTACTTCCTTCACAACGGTTCTAGCTGAACAGAAACTTTGGAAATTTGCCGAGGAAGATTTACTAGGCAAATGAAGCTGAATATTGTCACAAGGTAATGATTTGGATAGTAAAGAATGCCCAATTTTTTTGGGAATTTTGGGAATGACAGAAATATAGGCTGCTTCACAACCTAGGGCAAAAATTGACACATAGACATGACACATAGGCAAAACTGATGAGGTGGCGCCTAGTCATAGCAATGCACCACAATTTACAAGGCTATGACCATCTATATTGGTCGTTATCAGCTAGAAATAAGGCAGCGGACTAGTGCTGTTTGCTTTACGACCTTTTCGTGTTCAGAAATTACGACCTTTCTGACCAAAATGGTCGTTATGGTTTAGGGTTTGGAGCCCCCCGAACAGCTTTTGACCAATTGGTCTCAAATGGTCGTAGATTTATGACCAATTCTTCCGGGGTCACTGACAGAAGGTCACAAGTTGACATATTTCTTGTAGTGAACAACCCGACGTGCAATGGGCGATGGGCCCAAGATCCCGGAGCGCTTAGGATGTAGACCGGCGGGGACCTCTCTGCTGAGCCTAGGTAGGCCTGCGACGTGTTGATCTTCCGAGGCTGGGCATTGACCCAGGAAAGTGTGTCCGGCCAGAGTAATCAAGCGTGTTGGGAAATGTGGTGCACCCCAGCAGGGAAGATTATCTATTCGAATAGCCGTGTCCACGGTAACGGACATTCAGACTTGTATCCTGATCTATTATAACTAGAAATGGATACTTGAGACATGAGCTGGATATGTTGGCTCCGGGATTGCTTTCTCGCAGGGAGTCGAGGAAGGATCTCTGGGCGTTCATGCTACAACATGTTTGTTAATTATAATATGCTATTCTGTACTCTTCTGAATGCTGCAAGATGCTTGAAGATGCTAGTCTTCGATAGGCTAGGCTTTCCCCCTCTATTCTGGCATTCTGTAGTTCAGTCCACAGATACAACCCTTCCATTTGATATTGATGCATACTTAGTATAGATCTGATGCTTGCGAGTACTTTGGATGAGTATTCACGGTTGCTTTGCTACCCCTTTCCCCCCTTCTTTCTTCTTTCCGGTTGTTGCAACCAGTTGGTGGATCCCAGGAGCCAGATGCTACCCCTGTCGACTACTACTACTACTACCCGGAGGGTGCCTACTACTACGTGGAGACCGTCGGCGACCAGGAGTAGTTAGGAGGTCCCAGGCAGGAGGCCTTGCCTCTTCGGTCATTGTTGCTTTTGTGTTTGCCTTCTTAAGGCAGCCTTGTTTAACTTATGTCTGTACTCAGATATTGTTGCTTCCGCTGACTCTTGTGTATTCGAGCCCTCGAGGCCCCTGGCTTGTAATATGAAGCTTCTATTATTTTAATTTGTGTCTAGAGTTGTGTTGTGATATCTTCCCGTGAGTCCCTGATCTTGATCGTACACATTTGCGTGTATGATTAGTTTACGGTTGAATCGGGGGCGTCACATGCATGTTGGTGACCGAATGTTGTTTGGAATCCCGGATAAGATCACGGACATGACGAGGAGCTCCGGAATGGTCCGGAGGTAAAATATGATATATGGGATAATAGTGTTTGGTCTTCGGAATTCACCGGAAGGGGTTTTGGATGTTTCCCGAAATGATCTGGTGCGAGAACACTTTATTTGGGCCAAGGGGTAAAGCCCACGAGGTTTTTGGAAAGTGCAAAAGGAAGTTTTGCAGAGACCAGAGGCCAGACGCCAGGGTCCCTGGCGTCTTGCCCTGGAGTCCGAGAAGGACTCTTGCCTTTCGAGCAAAATGACTTTGAGGAGGCTTTTACTCCAAGTTTCGACCCCAGGGCTCAACATATAAATAGAGGGGCATGGCTAGCACACAAGACATCAAGATTCACCAAGCCGTGTGCCGGCAACCCCGTCCCCTCTAGTTTATCCTTCGTCTAGTTTCTGTAGTGCTTGGCGAAGCCCTGCGGAGATTGTTCTTCATCACCAACCGTCACCACGCCGTCGTGCTGCCGGAACTCATCTACAACTTCGCCCGTCTTGCTGGATCAAGAAGGCGAGGACGTCATCGAGCTGAACGTGTGTTGAACGCGGAGGTGCCGTACGTTCGGTATTTGATCGGGACGGATCGTGAAGGTGTACGACTACATCAACCGCGTTGATAAACGCTTCCGCTTAGCGATCTTCAAGGGTATGAAGATGCTCTCCCCTCTCGTAGCTATGCATCTCCATGGATAGATCTTGCGTGTGCGTAGAATTTTTTTTGTTTTCCATGCAACGTTCCCCAACACGCCTCCCTATTCACCTCAGTCAAATGGGGTAGCCGAAAGAAAGAACCGTACACTAACTGATTTGGTTAATGCCATGTTAGACATATCGGGTCTCTCCAAGGCATGGTGGGGGGAGGCGATATTGACTGCATGTCATGTCCTAAACCGAGTTCCCACGAAGAACAAAGAGATAACTCCATTCGAGGAATGGGAGAAGAAAAGGTTAAAACTCTCTTACCTATGAACTTGGGGTTGTTTGGCGAAAGTCAATGTGCCAATTCCAAAGAAGCGCAAGCTTGGACCAAAAACTGTGGATTGTGTTTTCCTGAGATATGCTTTTCATAGCATTGGCTATAGATTCTTGGTTGTAAAATCTGAGGTATGTGACATGCATGTCGGTACAATCATGGAGTCGAATGATGCGACTTTCTTTGAAGATATCTTTCCCATGAAGGATATGGCGAGCTCATCAAATCAGGAGATGTCTAGTTCCTCGAATAAGGAATTAGTTACAATTACTGAACCTACCATTTCGATGGAACACTTTGGAAATCCTGTGGAGGAGAACAATGATGTTCCTACTAGGAGCAAGAGACAGAGGACTGCAAAGTCCTTTGGTGTTGATTTTCTTGTGTACCTCATAGATGACACTCCCAGTTCTATCTCAGTGGCCTATGCATCTGAAGATGCTGACTACTGGAAGGAAGCGATCCGTAGTGAGATGGATTCCATCTTGGCAAATGAAACTTGGGAGATAACTGATCGTCCATATGGGTGCAAACCTATAGGGTGCAAATGGGTATTCAAGAAGAAGCTTAGGCCTGATGGTACTATTGAGAAGTACAAGGCACGGCTCGTGGCCAAGGGTTATACCCAAAAGGAAGGTGAAGATTTCTTTGATACTTACTCACCTGTGGCTCGACTGACCACTATTCGAGTACTACTTTCACTAGCCGCCTCACATGGTCTTCTCATTCATCAAATGGATGTTAAGACTGCTTTCCTAAATGGAGAGTTGGACGAGGAAATTTATATGGAACAACCAGATGGGTTTGTAGTAGATGGTCAGGAAGGAAAATTGTGCAAGTTGCCGAAATCTTTGTATGGACTTAAGCAAGCACCCAAGCAGTGGCATGAGATGTTTGAAAGAACTTTAACAGATGCAGGATTTGTTGTAAACGAAGCTGATAAATGTGTGTACTATCGCCATGGTGGGGGCGAGGGAGTTATCCTTTGCTTGTATGTTGATGACATACTGATTTTCGAAACAAATCTGAATGTTATTAAGGAGGTCAAGGATTTCCTATCTCGTTGTTTTGAGATGAAAGATTTAGGAGAGGCTGATGTCATTCTGAACATCAAGTTGTTGAGAGACGATGATGGTGGGATTACATTGCTTCAATCTCACTATGTGGAGAAGATCTTGAGTCGCTTTGGCTACAGTGACTGCAATCCCTCTCCAACACCATATGATGCTAGCGTGTTGCTTTGAAAGAATCGAAGAATTGCTAGAGATCAATTGAAATATTATCAGATTATTGGCTCGCTTATGTACTTAGCCAGTGCTACAAGACCTGACATCTCTTTTGCTGTTAGCAAACTGAGCCGGTTTGTCTCAAAACCAGGAGATGTGCATTGGAAAGCTCTAGGGAGAGAGTTATGCGTTACTTGAAAGGTACTGCGAGTTATGAAATTCACTACACTGGGTACCCAAAGGTACTGGAAGGGTATAGTGACTCAAACTGGATCTCTAATGCTGATGAGATAAAGGCCACGAGCGGATATGTATTCACTCATGGAGGTGGCGCTGTTTCTTGGAAGTCTTGCAAGCAGACCATCTTAACGAGGTCAACAATGGAAGCAGAACTCACATCACTAGATACAGCTACGGTCGAAGCAGATTGGCTTCGCCGGCTCTTGAATGACTTGCCGGTTGTTGAGAAACCTGTACCGGGTATTCTTATGAACTGCGACAATCAAATTGTGATCACGAAAGTGAGCAGCTCAAAGGATAACATGAAGTCATCAAGACACGTTCAGAGAAGGTTGAAGTCTGTCAAGAAAATGAAAAACTCCGGAGTTATTGCATTGGATTATATCCAAACGTCTAAAAATCTGGCAGATCCTTTTACTAAGGGTCTATCACGTAATGTGATAGATAATGCATCGAAGGAGAAGGGTATGAGACCCACAATATGAGTTGTTCACAGTGATAACCTAGTCTATGTGATCGGAGATCCCGTAAATTAGATGTGGAAGACAAGTTGTTGGTCAACTGAGAGGAGAGTATCCTTACTATTAACAATATACCACTCCATGAAGATGCAATACTCTCCTAATCTGCATGGCAGGTTGATGTATATCTTAATCTGTTCTACGTGGCTCATTTAAGCAGAGATGTTGTCCTGCGGAACATCTTTTGAAGAACACACCTATATGAGTCTGATTGTTAAACGTTGCAATCTATGAGAGTAGGGTGCTCTCTAGTAAACTCATGAAAGGTCTCGGAGTATGACGCATAAGCTCCACCCGCGGGGAAGACCCACGGTAGCCTAGTATCGGTCAAGGCTTTGTGTGAAGCTAGATTCGTAGAAAACTTGCAGTTCAAGGCCCAGTCCACTGTTCAAGTTGCTTACTAGTGTAGCACTGAGTTCTAGGTGGAAGTTCAACTTAACAGTCTCCACTGCAGTACCGGTATATAAAACAGTGTTTTGGAATTAAAGGCAAATTTTATGTGCCTCTAGGATCTGGTGGGGGATTGCTTAAATTTAATCTACTTTGGGCCAGCCCAATAGTAATTTCAGAAATTCCTAATAAATCCTAGAAGCCCACTCAGCCCATTCGTGCAAGGCAAGAGGTGGAACCAAAGTTTAGTCCCACATTGCTAGTTTGGTGGGAGTTGGACCTCCTTATAAGGGAGGGTGTTTCCCCACATGTATGAGCATGAGAACAAGAGGGACATTCACGCGCGCTCCTCCTCCGCCGCCCGCCATACCTCGTTACGACGCGCCGCGGGTTGCGGGAATGAGCCGAGCCGATGTATAAATTTTTGCCACGCACGACGGGTATACGAAAGGTCACACGGAAGTTAAAAAGATTTTTGCTATAGTGGAGACTGAATGCGAACGGCGCATCCCTTCGGCTGCTGGCTGTTCACTTCGTCTCCCTCTCTTCGTTTCACCTCCCGTCGCTGCCTGTTCGCTTGCTTCTTCTGTGCCTATAAAAGGGAGGTCGCTCCTCTCCAGAGAGACACACCAGAACATCTTCTTTCTCTCGCCATCGAGTTCCTGAGCACTGAGCTACTGCTACGGTCTTTCCCATCCCGGCTTGCGGCGTGCACCGCAGGTCAGGACAGTAGGCCTCCGAAACCCCACCGCTTTGAGTCATGTACGGGAGAAGCGTGATAAGGTTTTTGGGGAGCGCTCCGCGACTACTGATCTGTTCATCACGGACGCTCCGGACACCGACGACCACTTCCCCAACGATGACTTCTTCCCCGACGTCGACAACCTCTTCGACGACATGGCTGGCGAGGATGTCGACCCCAAGAGCAGTGCTTCTGTTGCTGTTCCGTACGTTCTTATGCTCTTTCTGTTTGAGATTCTGACACAGTTTCTTGCTCTACTATCTGCTCTACATATGTTTGCTCTAGATGTGTTCGGTTCTAGTTCATATATGCAGATGCTATTTACCTTCTCTCTGTCAGATTGCATGACTTGTTTTATCTCTGCTATATTAGTCATACTTTACCTAATATTTCTGTTAATAAAATCATTCGATAAATTGTTCATATTTCCAACAAAAAGAAAGTTCTCATTGTGATTTTTCGGTTTGGTAGGCCCATTCGACACATCTGGTGGGTTCTTTAAAATGTTTGCAAGCTTGATCTCATTTATCAAAACCGAAGAAATGCAGGTGAGTTGTCTGTTTCCTTGTACCTAGTTGTGAGTTGGGAAGGAAGAAGGATGGGTGCATCGCAGCCAACGATGGTGTGTCATGTTTTCCACGCCTAACAAAGAAAGCTCTGCTCCATCTCCATGTAGGTGTTTCATTTCCTCCTTGTAGTACTAGGGTGGATCGCAACATTGCATCTTCGTCTACAACACTCCTACCTAACTTTGTCTGGAGTAGCACTAGGTGGCGGTTTTTGTGCTCTAAAGGGGTTCCGTTCATCCCACCGACACGGTTTTTTTTCGGAGGGAAAACCGACACGGTTTCTTCACTAGCATGCGAAGGGGAAAAAGAAGTACCGGAAAAATGGGTGCGGCCGTCCCAAACCGTTGACCCGTCGCATCCCCCGGGGTGGGGTGGTGCGTCGGTGCTAAGAAACCAACCAGCCACCAATTCTCCAATACAAAACCATCCATCTCCACTTCCATTCGCATCCTCCTCACTTCCCCAGATCCAAATCGCGCGCGAGAGAGCAAAGGGAGGAAGAAAGAGATCTCGCCGAGCGCCACCCCGAATCCGCCATGGCCTCGGCCGCGCCGCCCCTCCTCCCCACCACCGTCCCGGCCGCCGCGCCCGCGACCGTCCTCCCCGCCGCCCCGGACGCCGCCGCCACCTCCATCGCCTCCCCGGACCCGGCCGCCACGCGCGCCTTCCTAAGCCGCCTCTACGACTCCGCCAAGCTCTCCCTCTCGGGCGCCCGCCCCTGGCCCGAGCTCCTGGACCGCGCCGCGCTCTCGCGCCCGGACTCCCTCTCCGACGCCACCGCCCGCCTCCGCAAGAACCTCGCCTACTTCCGCGTCAACTACGCCGCGCTCGTCGCGCTCTCCCTCGCGCTCTCCCTCCTCGCGCACCCCTTCTCCCTCGCCGCCCTCCTCGCGCTCCTCGCCGCCTGGTGCTTCCTCTACCTCCTCCGCCCCGCCGACGCCGCCCCGCTCAACGCCTTCGGCCGCACCTTCTCCGACAGGGAGACGCTCGGGGGCCTCATCGCCGCCTCCGTCTTCGTCGTCTTCCTCACGTCTGTCGGTGGGATCATCTTCTCCGCGCTGGCGCTCGGAGCCGCCGTCGTCTGCGCGCACGGGGCCTTCCGTGTGCCCGAGGACCTCTTCCTCGACGAGGTGCCTGACCAGGGCATCGTGGGAAACGGCGCCACCCTCAACCTCCTCTCCTTCATCAACGGCGCTGCCGGAGGAGGAGGGCGCGTCTGAGCCAGCCTCCTGTCCTCAGCTCTCTGATCTGCTACTCGGAAGAGACAAGTAAAGTCTCTGGCTGGTTGATTCGGTTTTTCAGAAACGAAATACTTCTACTTGTTTAAGATCATACTACGCGTTGCCTTTAGGCGCGTGAGGAGGAGATTAGAAGAGGATGCATTGGAGTTATCCTACACATAGGATATACACATAAAAAGGAACCTTGGGATTTAGTTTTGTTTCATTTTGCATTTGATATTGCTGTATGATGACAAAGTTGAGCTTATTAGTATTGATATTCATATGATATCTGTCTCGTTGTTACTAGCATACAGAACAAAATAAATTGCTGCTCCTCGTCTTAGCATGAAATGAAATATATGATGATTAATTACAGCATTTCTTCTCAAGAGATCGATCAATGTGGTTTCACATATGATCTTGATTCTGGCGTGGAGGATCTTGGGTCTAGGTGATTCATTTTCGATCATAGTAGAGTTCTTCTTTCTATGCTAATGTATCTTGCATCCTTATTGGAGTGCCCTGTTTATTCTTTGATATTGGAGCTGGATATCATTTCTAAGTCTAGTATCGATCTTATTAAATTATAATGTTATCATCAATCGAATTGCAATGACAGAAGTCGATGCAAAGCGGTGAAACAAGTCCTGTGAGCCTGATTTGAGATCTCCTTTTACGTCCCCAAAAGAACCGATAAATAACGGAAATGATTTTTTTTTGAGAATTAACGGAAATGATATTTAGCGGACGTAAAAAATCTGGCTGCTCGCAGCGAACGTTATCATCGTCGCTGATCGCGTTGCACGAATCTTCACGTCAGGTTGCCATGTCACGGTGCAGCAACCGTTCGCAAGAACATGGGCACCATAGTGGATTTATTTGGCGAGAGGGATTTGACCTTTTTCGTGCGAGGGGTTGTAGTGGAGTTGGAGATTGTAGTTGGCACGTATCCGTTTTGTTTATCGAAGTGAATTATTCCCTTTTCTCATGCTATCAAGTTAGTTCGGAAAATTTCTGCTGTGTGTAGGGTAGTTTGGTATTTTCTATTGACTAGTAAATGTGCACGTTGCACGTGCAATTTTAATCCGGCTTGAAGATATACCTGAATTTTTGCTGACACCATCAGCGACATGTCCATCTCTTCCTACGAATGGGTTAAAAAAAATACTAAATCCGACGTAGATAATCGTACAGGCAAGTAATCAGGGGAGGGGTCACATACCTTGTCCTCAAGCCGCTAAAGATAAATCCAAAAATCTAAAACACAACCCATACAAATCAGGTCAACCGATCCACTACCCAGCTGTTACCAAAAGTTCCATATCACTGTGTAACGTAGTTGTTTCATAGCGCATCATCCAGGAGATGCCACTAATTCCACAGCTGTCATCCCCTTCCACGGCCAACTAATTAGGCTAATGCTACATAAGATACGATTCAGATCAAATCTAAACATGCTAAAATAAAAACTGAGCACACCTCAGATCACATCCTGGCAATCAAATAAATATACTACCAAAATAAGCTTGTAGAGTAGTCATGCATAAAGCAAAATATTCAACGGAAAGTGATGAAGGGTGAAAAAGGACGGACTTCGATGTAGCCGAGCTGGTCGGGGTCGAGCTCCTCCATGATCAACGCCGTGTACTCCTCGACGCGCTCAAGGATCTTGGTGAGCTTGTTTGCAGAGGCCGTCAGAGTGAGGATGATAGGAACCGAGATCCTACCAGGGCGTGCCCTCAGGTTGTAGGGATGGAAGGGAAGTTGGCGCGGCGAGGGGCGCAAGCGACGGCGCTGCGGCGCCGTGATCGCGCGGGAGAGAGGGAGGCGTAGGGGGCGGCTAGGGTTTAGAGTTCCCGGCTCCTGAAGGGAGCCGAGCAATAAAGATGACTTCTTGCTTAATTCCAAAACGAGTCCTTACAAGTGTTTATATAATCCTCCTATGTGCTAATAATAACGATAAATTGGGCCAAGCCCCTAACTGGCCACGCCATTGGGCTTCCTCCGGCTATAATGAACGCCGGTCATAACATCTCTCCCCGCCTGCGCAAACAGCTCGTCCTCGAGCTGGAAGTCTGGAAAGTGCTGGCGGAACTCCTCGAGCTGCTCCCAAGTGGCGTCCTCCTCCGGAAGGCCTTGCCACTGGATCAACAAACGCCAAACACCGCGGCTCTGCTGGGCCTTCAACACCTTCGCTGGACCCGGAAGGAGACGTCCATCGGAGGTTGGAGGGAGAGCCGGCGCGGCCGCCGGCGGATCGTCGCGGTAAGGCTTCAACAAGCCCACATGGAAGACGTCGTGGATGCGGGCGCCAGGCGGAAACTGAAGTCGGTAGGCGACGTTGCCGATGCGTTCCAACACCGGAAACAGTCCTGCGTAGCGAGGGCCCAGCTTGCGCTTGGCGCGCGCGTCCAGTGAATGCGTGGTGCGGTGAAGGAGCCGTAGCCACACCCAGTCACCCACCGCAAACTCCGCCTCACGGTGGTGGGCGTCGTAGTATTTCTTGGATAGCTGTTGGGCCTGGAGAAGACGCTGGCGCACCTCGGCAAGGATCTCATCCCTGCTGTGGAGAAGGTCGCATGCCGCCTCCGTCCGGGCTGTCCCGGGTTGAAACGACAGGATGGGTGGTGGGGGCGGCCGTAGACCTCCTCGAAGGGTGTGGCACGCAGGGCGGAGTGATAGGAGGTGTTGTAGTAGTACTCCGCCCAAGCGAGCCAGTACACCCAAGCACGTGGACGATCACCTGTAACACAGCGTAAGTACATATCAATCACCTTGTTGACCACCTTGGATTGGCCGTCTGTCTGGGGGTGGAATGCCGTACTCGGGCGCAGTTTCATGCCCGCCATCTGAAAAAGATCGCACTAGACATGGCCAGTGAACACCGGGTCGCGGTCGCTGACGATCGAGGAGGGAAACCCATGGAGACGGACAATGCCGTCGAAGAAGGCACGCGCGACGGAGGTGGCGGTGTAGGGATGGCCGAGCGCGATGAAGTGCACATACTTGGAGAAGCGGTCGACCACCGTAAGGATGACGGACTTGCCGCCCACCTTGGTAAGACCCTCGATGAAGTCCATGGAGATGTCGGCCCAGACCTGAGAGGGCACCTCAAGGGGATGTAGCAGGCCTGCCGGCTGCAGTGTCTCCGTCTTGTTGCGCTGGCACGTCACGCAAGACCGCACCCAGTCCCGTACCAGCGCACGGTCGCCAGGGATGTAGAAATCTGCGCGGAGACGATGGAGGGTCTTCTGCACACCCTCATGGCCGGCCGAGTGGGCCAGCAGCATGGCCTGGTGGCGGAGGTCGCCGTGATCCGGCACGAAGAGACGCCGCCCATGCAGGAGCAGGCCCTCGTCCAGGCGCCATGGCTCCTCTAACTCACCGGCCTCGAGGCGCTGACGGAGGTGCTGCGCATCCGTGGCGCTCGCTGTGGCTCGGCGGATGTCTTTGATGAAGGCGAACGAGGGCCCCGAGCGGGTGCAAAGGACCGCCCCCTTGGTGTCGTCTGCGCCCGTGTCGTGGTCGGCGTCGCGGCGGGACAGCGCGTCCGCCACGGTGTTGAGGCGACCCGGACGGTACTCGACGGTGAAGTTGAATCCAAAAAGCTTGTTGATCCACTGATGTTGTGGCACGGTGGAGAGGCGCTGGTCCAACAAGAACTTGAGGCTGTAATGATCCGTGCGAATGAGGAACGGCCGCCCCCATAGATACAGCCGCCAGTGGCGCACAGCTTGCACCAAGCCGATGAGCTCCCTCTCATAAGCCGTGAGCTTGTGATGGTGCGCGGCGAAGGGCCTGCTGAAGAACATGAGCGGCCCGACGCCCTGATGAAGGACGGTGCCAAACCCCACGCCCGAGTCGTCGCAGTCCACCATGAACAGCTTGTCGAAGTCAGGCATCTGGAGGACCGGCCCCGTAGTGAGGGCCTGCTTGAGGGTCTGGAAAGCCTCAGTCGCCTCCGTATCCCAGGAGAAGGCGTCGCGGCGCAACAGGCGCGTGAGCGGTGCCACGATGAGGCTGAACTCCCGGGTGAACTTGCGGTAATAGCCCGCGAGGCCCAGGAAACCGCGGAGGGCCCGTGGCGAGTGCGGCGTTGGCCAAGCCGCGACATCCGCGACCTTGTCGGCATCCATGGCGACACCCTCCGCCGAGATGACATGTACGAGATAGGCGACGGACGTCGTGCCGAACGAGCACTTCGAGCGCTTGAGGTGCAGATGGTGCGCTCGAAGCTCGTTGAAGACGATGGCCACGTGTTGCAGGTGCTCTGCCCACGACGAGCTATAGATGAGAATGTCATCAAAGAAAACGAGCACAAACCGTCGCAAGTAGGGGCGGAGGACGTCGTTCATCAAGGCCTGAAATGTCGCCGGGGCATTGGAGAGGCCGAAAGGCATCACCAAGAACTCGAAGTGGCCATGATGTGTGCGAAAAGCCGTCTTCGCGACATCGTCCGGGTGCATCCACACCTGGTGGTAGCCCGAACGGAGGTCGATCTTGGTGAAGAAGCGGACCCCGTGTAGCTCGTCCAGGAGTTCATCAACGACGGGGATAGGAAATTTGTCCTTGGATGTCTTGGCGTTGAGAGCACGGTAGTCGATGCAGAAACGCCATGAGCCGTCGGCCTTGCGAACGAGGAGCACCGGCGCTGAGAACGGTGATGTCGAGATCCGTATGATGCCCTGGGCAAGCATGACCGCACACTGCCGCTCCAGCTCGTCATTCTGTAGCTGGGGGTAGCGGTACGGCCGCACGGCCACGGGAGCTGTGTCCGGCAGCAGGTGGATGCGGTGGTTGTAGGGCCGGACTGGCAGAAGGCCCTATGGCTCGTCGAAGAGGTCGCTGTGCTGCTGCAACAGGCTAGCCAACAGAGGATGCTCGGCGTCGACGGCTGCCGCCGTCAGCTGGGGCTGGGACACCACCGGGGCGGCGCCACCCACGCCCTCCCACCGGACGCGGCGACCCAGGCGCCAGAAGATCATCATCATGGCGTCGAAGTCCCAGAGGATGGGACCCAGGGTCAGCAAAAAGTCGACGCCGAGGATGAAGTCGAAGCAGCCCAAGTCAATGCCGACGCAGGTGACGGTGAAGTGCTCGTCGTCGATGAGGATGGGGACATGCCAAGCAATACCCTGGCAGTGTAGACGGTCACCGTTGGCCACGGTAACTCATAGCTGCTCCCCGCCAGTCGATTACAGCGCCAGGCGGCGCATGGTGGCCCTGGGTAGGAAGTTGTGGGTGGAGCCCGTATCCAGCAGGGCGAGGAACCGCTCCCCGTTGATCGTCACCGACAGCAGCGTAGTCTTCTTCGTCCGTATGCCCGCAAGGGCATGGAGGGAGACCACGAGGGTGTTTGCCTGGGCGGCCCCCGGGGGAACTTCGGCGTCCAATGGGGCGGCCGGGTCGCCGAGCCCGGCGACGGCGTCGTCCTCCTCGATGTAGTCCACGGCCTCCAAGTAGAAGAGGAGCGGGCAAACATGGCCCGGAACGTAGGGCTCGTCGCAGTTGTAGCACAGCCCCTGGCGACGGCGCTCGAGCTGCTCGGCCGGGGTGAGCCGACGGAAGGGGCGCGTCGCGGGGCGTTGGGCGCCCCGGGGGTCTGGGCAGGACGCCCCGGCGCTGGTGGTGTCAGTGTCGGTCGGGGCGCTGTCGGGCAGCCCTAGGCGATGGCGCCTGCTGCATGGCCACCGCGCGGCGCTCGAAGGCACGGGCATAGTACATGGCCGTCTGGAGGTTCTGAGGCCCGCGCATCTCCACGTCCACGCGGATGTGATCCGGCAGACCACCAACGAAGAGCTCGGCCTGCTGGCGAGCCGTGACGCCGGGAGCGTGGCAAGCCAGGGCCTGGAAACGGTCGGCGAAGTCTTGCACCGTGGAGAGGAAAGGCAGGCGCCCAAGCTCCGCCAGCCGGCTCCCGCGTATCGGCGGTCCGAAACGCAAGAGGCAGAGCTCGCGGAAGCGCTCCCATGGGGGCATGCCGCCCTCGTCCTATTCGAGGGCGTAGTACCACGTCTGAGCTGCTCCCCGGAGGTGATATGAGGCGATCCAGGTGCGGTCAGACGCGTGCGTGCGCTGCCCCCTGAAAAATTGGTCGCACTGGTTGAGCCAATTCAGGGGGTCCACGGTGCCGTCATAGGTGGCGAACTCCAACTTGGAGAATCTCTGTGGTGGCTGGGTGTGGACGAGGGTCGGGTGCGCGTCGTCAGCACGGAACAGTGATGATGGCGAGGCCGAGTAGGTGGGCATCAGGGAGCCGCCCTGGAACAGGGGCCCGTCGACGTCGTCGTAGTGGCCGGTGGAGCTTGAGGTCCTGCCGTACTGCATGGCCGGGTGCGACGTTGGGGGCGGCGGCACGTACGGCTGGCCCGAGGCCGTCGTGTAGACCGGCTCGAGGGACCCGAAGAGCCAGGCCGGTAGCGGGGATGGCGACGGGGGAAACCGGACCTGGTGGATGGGCACCCCGGGTGCCGTCGTTGGGATACCCGGCCCAGAGGTCGCCGGTGGCGGCGGCGGCAGCTGCTGCTGCGGCTGCAGCGGCATGGTGGGGGCCGGTGGTGGCGGCTGCCACGGTGGCTGCGGCGGACCCATGATGATGGCGAAGGGGGCGGCCGGCTGCGGGGCGTAGGGCCCCGCCAGGAAGGTGCGGATGCCTGCGACCGCCTGAGTGAGGTCCCGAAGCGCCGCCGACATCTCTTCCGGGGTGAGGACGACGGGGGCGGACGCCGGTGGCGTCCATGCGACGGAGGAGGCCGACCCTGACAGGGACGGCGCGCCCCGCCGTAGTGGCCATCGGTGACGTGGTGGCGATCGGCAGCGGGAGGGTGGCGGTGGGCAGAGGGCCGGACATGATCGATCCTGAGATAGCTGATACCAGATTGATAGGAACCGAGATCCTACCAGGGCGTGCCCTCTGGTTGTAGGGATGGAAGGGAAGTTGGCACGGCGAGGGGCGCGAGCAACGATGCTGCGGCGCCGTGATCGCGCGGGAGAGAGGGAGGCGCAGGGGGCGGCTAGGGTTTAGAGTTCCCGGCTCCTGAAGGGAGCCGAGCAATAAAGATGACTTCTTGCTTAATTCCAAAACGAGTCCTTACAAGTGTTTATATAATCCTCCTATGTGCTAAAAATAACGATAAGTTGGGCCAAGCCCCTAACTGGCCGCGCCATTGGGCCTCCTCCGGCTATAATGAACGCCGATCATAACAGAGGACCTGACAATGCAAGAGAAATTCAGAAGCATTCAAATGACTGGTTCTGCAGAAACAAGACACTACGCAGCTTCAATCATGACTCGTGACAGCATTCTTCGAGCTCATTTGAATACTTGTGGACTTGTTAGAGTTCTCTAAACTGGAAACGATTCCCTGATCACCAGGAGAAGCACCCGAATACTATTTTCCATCTGCCTGATGTGTCCACACAATCAGTGAGAAAAACTGAAGCAGTGCAAAATAGGATGGTAATGAAGGTGGAATTAGTATAATATGATAAACGGTTAGCAAAATTCAAATAATGTTAATTACGTTGGTACTGAAGGTGAAATCAGTATAATTTGATCGTTGGTAATGAAGCGATCAAAATGCATAGAGGACTGCTCAACTCTGTTGGTAATGAAGTCTGATTTGGGTTCGGTTTTATCAAGTGCATACAGGATTTATGTTAACAAGACTGATTTGAAACATGAATCAATCTCCGGAAGAAAGAAAGAAAGCAGAGTTGAAAGATCTATGGCCCGGCGGTTGCGTGCTTGACGATGGCGCGTCCCCTGACGGCGGTGCTGACGACCAAGGCTAGGTGGCGTCCCTGACGGCCCGACGACGACGGACGGCCAGGGGGTCCAGGTGTCCACGACGGCCCGACCGCGATGGATGGCCAGGCGGTCCAGGGGGCCACGGATGGCCGGCCAGGCGGCGTCCCCGACGGCCGAGGCCACGCGAAGCGATGGGTGGGGGCGGCATGAAGATGTTAGGGGCGGCGTCCTTAAGCTCCGGCGAGTCGAGGGCGATGGTGGCGGCGTCACTGAAGCTGCTTCGGGTCGAGGCGACTGGGCGTCCTCCTGAAGGTGCGGCGGCTTGATGCGACTGGGGCGACGGTTCCCTTGAGTCAGTTTCCTTTCGTCTGAAAGGATACGTAAGGAAGGAGATCATTGATTAGCGCTAATACATGTCTAGCGCTAAATGTGTTTAGTGGCTCACCATTAGGACAATAAGGACAACGCAAACGAATGGCCGAGATTTGTTGGATCTACACCTCTGGGTCTTTTTATATTGGTATAGATTGTGCAGATGGTATTTTTTGGCCTTTTTTGCCATGTTTAAGTCATATGACTGGCATGTTGTGCAATTCCCGTGTGTGCATACGAGAGACTAAATTGCCATGGCATTTGTGCATATCAAAGACAAAATTGACATGGTGTATGTGTGTGTGTGATAGATTTAAATCGCCATGCTCTGTTTTTGTTTGATAGACAAATTTGCATGCTCTGTTTTGTATGTGAGAGTTAAAATTGCCATTGCATTCATGTCTTGAGAGGCAAAATTGACATGGGTATATGTTTGTGTGAGAGACTTAAAATGACATCATCTGTTTTTGTTTGATAGATAAAATTGCCATGCTCTGTTTTGTGTGAGAGAGTTAAAATTGCCATTGCATCCATGTGTTGAGGCAAAATTGCCACGGGTATATATTTGTGTGGGAGACTTAGAATGCCATGCTCTGTTTGTTGGTTTTTACTTTTTAGACAAAATTGCCATGGGTATATGCGTGTGTGTGAGACTTTAAAAAAATGCCATGGGTATATGTGTATCAGAGACTTTTTAAAATGCCATTGTGTGTGTGTCTCTCTCTCTGTCTGTGTGTCTGACATGAACACCATGCTTTATTGTTGCACGTGAGAGACAAACTTCACTTCTACAGATATGAACACTACCGACCCCTCCTCACTGACCGGTCAATGGCCACGCGGCGCTGAGAGCAACTCCAACACGCTGACCCAAACAGACGTACACTTTGTTCGTTTTTTATCCGTTTGGATCGGCTTGGCGCTCGTCGTCCGCCTATGTCGGACCGGTGCACCCAACCGTCCGACCCAATTCTCGTCAACGAACCCGTGCTGGCAGGGGTTGTCAAACCCTAGGTAGAGTAGGGACTACTTCGTGACCGCAACGACGAGGGCGTTGTTCTCCATGTTGGTGGTCTCCTGTTGTGCGGCGGCTGCGAGGGCGGCGGCGGCGGCTTCCAGCTTGTCGGCCTGCACCTTCCTCCGGCCATCCTTCTTGGCTGACTGCACGGCCCGCTGCGCGTTCGTCAGCTCCTTCTTGGCCGGCACCACCATTTTGCAGACGACGCGAGGCTTTTCGACGCTGCAGGCGAGGCCGACGGTGACGTCGGGGATCGGCGCGTCGTCCATGGCGAGCGAGCGGGAGTTCTTTTGGAAAGAGAGGAAAATGGGGGTGGATGTGCCACCGACTGGCGAGCTAGGGGGAGGACAAGATCGGGCGTCGCGCGCATCCGCTGCGTGTCCGCGCCGACGCAAACGCGGTCCAAATTTGGGCCTAAAATGGGTCGTGAGCAGACAAAAGACGGACCCTCGTCCGTTTAGGTCGGTGCGTTGGGTCGGCATTTTCATCCGTTTCAATCCAGACGAACACGTGCGCACAGTTCGGATCGGCGCATTGGAGTTGCTCTGATGAGGATCATCATAGATGGGCCACATTGGAGGCGTCACTGACAACGCCATGGTTATCACAGACCAATCTTTAATTGACCTGTTAGTGATAGTTCTCCCAGAAAAGCAAAGTGGACGGATATTTAGCATTGACGGGTTGCTATGGTCGAGTCATCCCTGTTGATGGATTAAATCTGAGACTTCAATTTCTCGTCGGTTAGTGTTGTTATGTACGCGGCAAGTTATAATCCAAGTCCACTCCCTGTCTCCATTCCGAACCCTCGCCGCCGTGCTGCCGATCCCTTCTCTTAGTTTTCACTCTCTCCGGCCATGCAACCCGCTCATCTCCATCACGTGAGCATCCTCCAACCCTCTCTTCCCTTCTGCCGCTCATCCGTGCCGATGGCCCTGATGATGTCCTGGATAAGGGGTGCTAACCATGTCGGCTCCCAGAAGACGTGGGCCAGGCCAAGGACCCCTAAATGACCAGCCAGTGGGCCACATTCGTCACGCCTCATGAAGGAATCAAGATGGAATCTTCTGAATACTTGACGCGTACTCCAAGGGACAAATGCAATCTTCGGTACATTTATCTTCAGAGATAACTGACCTATGTGTAACCCTAGGTACCCTCGATATCTATATAAACCGAGGGGTGTAGACCGTAGAGGGACAACTCATTCATACACGATCTCGAGGTAGGTCAACCTGTACTTTGTACCTCATCCACACTCAATACAAACAAATCAGAACGTAGGGTTTTACCTTTTCGAGAGGGCCCAATCCTGTGTAAACATCGTGTCCCCCTTGTGTCATGTAACCATCGTGCCAAGGCTACCAGCTTGGGACCCCCTACCCGAGATCTGCCGAATTCAACTCCGTCATTGGTGGCCCATACATGTCCCTCTGTGTAGTCGAAGCGGCTCGATGGCCCGCATCCAGATTGACGATAGCGTCGGCTGTGGCATGAATTTTCTGCCCGGACAACTCTTTGTCTTCGGCAGCATTACGCTTCATGCTGATTCAACTGTCCACCTCGGATCATTAGATTCAGAAACCTGGAATATGCTGCGGACTCCCGCGCCGAACTTGCGTTTTCGATGTCAGACCAGACCGAAGACGACACCAATACTCCCGTCCAGATCTCGGACTTGATCTCAGCCCAGGACCATGGCATAGACCATACCTTGGATTTGGCCTTGAGCATGGAGTTGAGCACCACCCCCGTGGATCAGGCATCTAGCTTGACCGACAATGACCCTGAAACCATGACAGATCGGATCTCGGGCAGACTCCAACTGAGCCCAACCTTCAACCAGGTCATGGCTGAAGGCAATAAGGCTCCCCCTAAACGAGATGCCAAATCAGATTCGGAACCTCGCAATCTTGGACGATCGAAACTCCGTGTACGATCAGATCTAGGAGAAGTCATGTGAGGCTGGAATTTTTGGCCCACCCACCACCGACTTAGTCGCTATCGTCGAGGACTTAACCGAAGTTCTAGTCAGTGCCTTCGAGGAGGCAACCGACATGGATGAATATGTCGGTGAAACTTCAGACACCGCCCTTTCACCAACCGTCAATCACGCCGGCAAATGGGCCGTGACCTCCACCTACGATGTCTACTTGGTGGACACCCCCAAGAACAAAGGAGGAGGAAATCCGAAGCGCCGACACAAGGGACGCCGTAATGGGGGCACTGGCAATGGCGACGCAAGTAACAGCGGCACCGGGAACGAGGACGCCATCAATGGCGAAGCAGCACATGGTGGCGCCGGTAACGGGGGCGCTGGCAATGGCAACGGTGACGACAAGGTCAACGGGGACGATGATGACCCCAACGACGGTGATTACAACACGAAGGCTGAGGAGGAACGAAGCCTCAGCCCCGACGAGTATGATGCTTTCGAGCAGCCCCTTGGGGGACCTCAACTCGAAACCTTGTGCAAGCGATTGGACAGTACGTCTAAAGCATTAAAAACAAGTCTCAACTTCTTAAAGATGAAGAAGACAAACTAAACGAGAGATGGACCTTGCTCCTCAGGGCTGAACATGCGCTCAAGGATAAGCTCCTACAAACTCAAGTCAAAGTACAAGTTATCATCTTCAAGATATCTGTTAATGAGCAGGTGCTCAATAGCCCCTCGAGGGTTGAACATGCATGTTTTCCTTCAAGACATCATCTTGATGAATAGAGAAGATTAGATACAAGGTTGATCAAGTCAAAGTACAAATAGTGGATTCAAGTTGATCAACACACAAAGTGTAGAAGATGTACTGAGTGGGATCAAGTGATCTCATGGTATGGTAAGCATTGTCAATGGGCTTGCATCAAAAGGAAGATCTGATATAACCCATGGAGGATAACATCAAGTGGTAATCGTCATCAATTTTTTGAATTTGACCGGTAGGCACATTTTTGCCGATCATATCACCATATGACTCTTGTTCATCTTTCAGTGCTTCATGCCCCGAGCTCAGAACGACTCTGACAGAACTTCAAGACAACCGAGTGTTTTCTGCTTGCATGGTTTGACCATACCGTCTTACACCTCTGAAAGAACATGCGGTGCCCCCATGTTTGGTTTTGGTAATTGGTGACAATCTTTATGGACTAATGGTTGCCTTGAGTTATATTTGAAGGATTTGTCCATAGGCTTTTCTTGGAGTCCATTTGTTGGTTTCAAGGAGAGTTTGTGATGACCAAGATGCTATTCAAGGAATTACCTAAAGATTGGTCATGTGAGAAGTTGATCAAGACTAAGTCAAAGAGTAAATCAAGTTGATCAACACACAAAGCGTAGAAGATGTACCGAGGGGGACCAAGCGATCCCATGGTATGGTAAGCATTGTCAATTACGCTTTGTGTACTAACCCATGGTCTTCGTGAGAGTTCTTTGTGGGGTTAGGTTGCGGTGTGCAAGTTCAAGTGGATCATCACGAAGAGGTCACATGCTTGAAGCTTGCCGTCCATTGTGGTGGCAATGGACTTGTGAAGATGAGCCAAAGAGTGGCTCACCCATAGTGGAGTATGGGGGAGCAATCAACTAGTCTTCACCGAGCCAACGGAATCAAGAAAGGTGGTCCAACTTGAGGAAGTCAAGATCGTCATCATCTAGCTCAAGTGGACTTTGTTCAAGGCAAAGGTTTGCCCTTGATAGGTTTTCTCTTTTACCGGTCTCATGGTGGTAGTTGGGAGACCGGGTTATAGGATTGATTGCCGTACTATCAAGGGGGGCTCTCGATGAGTAGCTTGATCGTATCGTTCGTAGAGAGCTCAAACCATTGCATCCTTGCATCATATTTCTTGGTTCTTGTTTGGTTCTTCTCCTTGTGAGATTTGGAGCTTATGGTCATCTTGATGACAAGCTCGAGTTCATCGAAAACGGAGTTCACTTGCATCTTCTATGATGTTTTCGATGTTGGAGGTTATGCCGGTTCTTTTCTGTTGGAGGTTTCACTCCTCTATAAGCTAGGCATACCTCCCCTGCCTCTTCTTACTATAACCAGTCGCTGTTTTGATGCTACTCGTTGTCTTCTTTCCAACAAGCTTGAGTTTGTTCAATTCGGAGCTCATTTGCAGAAGTTATGGCAGTTCTGGTTTTATTGTATCCTTCTGTTGTCTTTAGCTGCGATATGAAGGCCTCCAAGTGCTATAGTTCTGTGGCGTGCGGTAGTACTGCTCAACGGAGCAGTAGTACCGCAGAGGCCCACGGTAGTACCGGCAAGTGAAGCGGTAGTACCGCTCCTCAGGTGCGGTAGTACTGTGGCCTCTAGCCCAGAACACTGGCATGCGCGGAAGTAGGAGCGGAAGTATTTTTTTACATCCGCGCCCTACGCGGTAGTACCGCTCCCTGTGAGCGGTAGTACCGTGCCGGCTTTTTACTCGAAGCTAGCTCCAGCGGATGTAGGCGCGGTAGTATTTTTTTACATCCGTGGACGCGCGGTAGTACCACTATCCCCAGCGGTAGTACCGCTACCTCACTGAGTATACTACCGTGTGCTGCACCCGTGTGGCCGTTGAATACTAACCCTGCGGTAGTACCGCAAGGGCAGGCGGTAGTACCGCTCCGGCAGTACTATCGCCCTGTTGCCCCGTTGCAGTAGTGTTTCATTTGGCTACTGCCGCCCCAGCGGTAGTACCGCTCCTTGGAGCGGTAGTACCGCTCGGTGCGGGCTGTGAGGATAATGGTTGGATTTTCCCCCTCCTATAAAAGGGGGTCTTCTTTCCCAATGGATCTAATTCTTTGAGCTCGTGTTCTTCCCCCATTGTTGACCTTCTTCGAGCTTGCTATCTCTCAATCCCTCCATGGATTCTTGCTAGTTTTTGGGGGAAAAGAGAGAGGAGATCTAGATCCACATTTCCACCAATCACTTTCTCCTCTATGTGAGGGGAACCCCTTGGATCTAGATCTTGGAGTTATTGGTGTTCTCCTTCTTGTTCTTCCTCTCATTTTCCTCCCTAGCATTAGTTGCTTTGGTGGGATTTGGGAGAGAAGGACTTGGGCACTCCATGTGCCCTTGCCATTGCATTTGGTGCATCGGTTTGAGTTCTCCACGGTGATATGTGGAAGTTACAAGTTGAGAAGCTTATTACTCTTGGGTGCTTGGTACCCTTGAGCTTGTTCCTCTTGGGTGCTTGGGTGCCCTAGACGGTTGGTGGTGTTCGGAGCTCAATCATTGTGGTGTAAAGCTCCGGGCAAGCGTCGGGGTCTCCAATTAGGTTGTGGAGATCACCCCGAGCAATTTGACGGGTTCCGGTGACCGCCCCCAGGGGTTGCCAAAGTGTATGGGTTCGGTGACCGCCCCCAAGGGTTGCCATTTGTACGGGTTCGGTGACCGCCCTCAAGGGTCCCTTAGTGGAATCACGGCATCTTGCATTGTGCGAGGGCGTGAGGAGATTACGGTGGCCCTAGTGGCTTCTTGGGGAGCATTGTGCCTCCACACCGCTCCAAACGGAGATTAGCATCCGCAAGGGTGTGAACTTCGGGATACATCGTCGTCTCCGCGTGCCTCGGTTATCTCTTAACCGAGCCCTTTACTTATGCACTTTACTTTGTGATAACCATATTGTTTCTTGTCATATATCTTGCTATCACTTAGTTGTTTATCTTGCTTAGCATAAGTTGTTGGTGCATATAGGTGAGCCTAGTTGTTGTAGGTTTTGTGCTTGACAAATTAACCGCTAGGTTTATTCCGCATTTGTTCAAGCCTAAACCGTAATTATTTTAAAGCGCCTATTCACCCTCCTCTAGGCGACATCCTCGATCTTTCAACCTCACTATCCATTTGTAATCATGTGCACATGACACATTCCGGAAAGATACGTGTTATAAACGGTTGCAACACTGGGAAGAGCACCTTTTAACTTGATATTTACTGTGAAAGATCACCCTAATAATTGATCACTACACAATCAAAGGGTGGAAACAACAATGGGATAAATATCTCAGGAAATTCATAATAGTATGATATGGTATAGCCCTGGACGCCGAGAAGTCTTCACGGTCTTCCTAAATCTTCAGTCGAAACATTGTCATGGCGGCAGAAATGTCATTGTCGTGGCAGCCGTTTCAAAAACGTTGCCGTTGCAGCAATTTCAGAAATCGTTGGTGTGGCGACTGTTTCAAAAACGTTGTCGTGGCACCAGTTTCAGAAAACGCTGCCTTGGCATGAAAAAATTTCAGCCCCTCCACCCTGCGCCTGGTACACCTTCTCCACGTCGGGGTCCTTTGTGCACGCTTGCCACCGTCACCTGTAACTTGTAGGCTATCTATACATCTACTACATTAAAGTGGCAATCCCGTGGCTCCAGCCATCATGCCATACTGTGATGCACATGCCACTTAATATTACAACATATAACTGTGATGCCCGGATAATTAGACTACAGTAATTCCCTGCTAATGATGCCACGTCACCTCGCTTACTGTTGATAATCTCGCGTTAGTTCGAAACCGGTTCGAATTCAAATTCAAAATCAAGCAAACAATAAAAGATTTCAAATGTCAAAACTAAAATGTTCAATAAATAGCAAATATTGCAGAGACCATTCTAAAATTGTAACCAATAATAAATAAATTAATTAGGTGGCTCAAACTTTACCAAAACAACTAGGATTAATGCATTTTAATTATTATAAAAGTGGTGTGAGATCCATTTGACTCCAAACCAATTTTTGACAGTGGTAGAGGATGCCTAGTATTTATTGGAACAATTGCCATGTTCTACAAAAATCATTTTGAGGCCTAACTATTTACTAAACAGAGAAATGTGAATAAATAAAAGAAAAGGGCAAAAGAAAACAAAGAAAAAGAAAAAAAGGAAACCCCCCCCCCCCCAGCCCAACTAGGCCGCGCCACCAGCCCCAGCTCCCCCCCTATATGGCCTCCCCCAGGAGGCCACCAAACCCTAACCCCCCCCCCCCCCCCCGACCCACACTCCCCCTCCCCACCCTCGATCCCCCCTCCTCTCCCTCCCGATCCAGTTTGGATCGGCCCGCCCCGCCCGGCGCCGCCGCCACCCCGGGCTCGCCCCGCCGGACTGCCCGCTCCCCGCGGGTCACCACCCCCCCAAACACGCGCTCACCCAAATGCCGAAAAAAAAAAAAAAAACGCGCCTGCCAAACCTCCCACCCCCCTGCCCACGCCACGATCAACGGCGCCACCCCGCCCCACCGTCGCTCGCCCTGCCTGATCCGGCGCCTGCTCGCCGCCTCCTCATCGACCCCGCTGCCCGACGCCATCTCCGGCGCCCCGCGCCCGCCGCCCGCACCATCGGCCGGCCTGCCTCGCCGGACCGCCTGCTCCTCCCCGACCTCGCTTCCCCGCCGGCCACCGCCTCCTCGAGCCCCCTCCTCGTGAGCCACCTCCTCCCCTGCCCCTCGTCCCCTCGCCGCGGACGCCGCGCCCCGGCCGCGCTCACCCGCCTCCTCCGCGCCCAGCCTCGGCCGCGCACCGCGCCCGGCCATCGCCACCCCCGCCGCCGCTTGCTGCTCCCGTCGATGCGCTGCTGCTGCAGCCGCCGACGCCCGTGGCCGCCCGCGCGCACGCGCTACCGCGCCCGGCGCCGCCCCACCTCGCCCGCTCCGGCCCTGCTTGCCGGCGCCGGTCGCCGCTCCGCGTCGCGCACCACAACCGCCCCTCGCTTTCGCCCGCGCGCGCAACTGCCTCTCCGGCACGGCCACCGCACGCCGTGGCCGCCGTCCCCACCCGGGGCCGCCCTTCCTCCTGGCGGAGTTCGCTCCCCTGGTGGCCATGGGCGCACGCCCGTCGCCCTCCTGCCCGCTAACCCGCTAAGGCCCCTGTGCCTATGGCACGTGGGGCCCGCACTGGAACGTTATTAAAAAAAATAAAAAAATAATAATAAAAATTAATTAATTAATTAATTAAGTAAATTAATTAACCTAATTAATTGTAATTAATAAACCTAATTATTTAGTTAGACTAATTAAACCTGATTAGTTGGTCTTAGTCTATGACATGCGGGACCCACATGTCAGATTGTGCTGACGTCAGCCTGATGTCATGCTGACGTCATCAACTACTGTTTCGGATAATGTTTAATTTAAATTAATAATAATTTCAGAATTGATTAAAACTTTGAAAAATAATATAAAATAAACCGTAACTCGGATGAAAATACTTTGTACATGAAAGTTGCTCAGAACGACGAGACGAACCCGATTACGCAGTCCGTTCGTCCGTCACACGTCCCTAACATAGCGAACATGCAACCGTCCCCCTCCGGTCATCTGTCTGACAAATGTCTGGAACCGGAAAAACATTCTCGGTTGAATTCCCCCTTCACCTTTGTCGTGTAGCACTGCGTTAGGTCACATCCGGCACAGCCTATTGCCATGTCTTGTATTGTGTTACCTTGTTTGCCTTGTATTTATTGTTTCTTCCCCCTCCTTCTCTCTCGATAGACACCGCGACTTCTGACGATGCTGCTATGTACGACTACGTCGTCGACGACCCTTCTCTCTCGACAGAGCTTCCAGGCAAGCCCCCCCCCCCTTGATCAACCCGATATCGCCTATTCCTTCTCTCTACTGCTTGCATTAGAGTAGTGTAGCATGTTACTGCTTTCGGTTAATCTTATTCTGCTGCATAGCCTGTCTTTGCTACTACTGTTGATACCTTACCTGCAATCCTAAAATGCTTAGTATAGGTTGCTAGAATTACATCAGTGGCCCTACACTCTTGTCCATCTGCCATGCTATACTACTGGGCCGTGATCACTTCGGGAGGTGATCACGGGTACATATACTATATACTTTTACATTACCTATGTTTCTGTTCGGAGATGGGGGCTGAAGGGGCAGGTGGTTCCATCCAGGTAGAGGTGGGCCTAGGTTCCCGACGGCCCCCGAGGTTACTTTGTGGCGGAGCGACAGGGCAGGTTGTGACCACCTAGGAGACAGGTGGGCCTGGCCCTGGTCGGCGTCCGCAGTTACTTAAAAATAACACGCTTAATGAGATTGCGTATTTGATCTGAGTCTGGCTACGAGCCTATACGCACTAACCACCACGCGGGAACAGTTATGGGTACTCGACGTCGTGGTATCAGCCGAAGCCTCCTAGACGTCAGCGACTGAGCGGCGCGCGCCGGGTTGGACCGCGTAACGCGACTTCCTTTGTAATGGAGGTTGCTAGGTCTGCTCTCCGGCTGCCCACGCAACGTGCAGGTGTGCAATGGGCGATGGGCCCAGACCCCTGCGCGCATAGGATTTAGACCGGCGTGCTGACCTCTCTGTTAGGCCTAGGTAGGCCTGCGACGTGTTGATCTTCCGAGGCCGGGCATGACCCAGGAAAGTGTGTCCGGCCAGAGTGATCGAGCGTGTTGGGTAATGTGGTGCACCCTTGCAGGGAAGTTTATCTATTCGAATAGCCGTGTCCCTCGGTAAAAGGACGACCCAGAGTTGTACCTCGACCTTATGACAACTAGAACCAGATACTTAATAAAACACACCCTTTCAAGTGCCAGATACAACCCGGTGATCGCTCTCTCACAGGGCGACGAGGAGAGGATCGTCGGGTAGGGTTATGCTATGTGATGATACTTGGTGAACTTACCAGCTACTCTCTTCTATATGCTTCAAGATGGAGGCTGCCAGAAGCGTAGTCTTCGATAGGACTAGCTATCCCCCTCTTATTCTGGCATTCTGCAGTTCAGTCCACAGATACTACCCATTTCAATGATACCATTGCATATGTAGTGTAGATCCTTGCTTGCGAGTACTTTGGATGAGTACTCACGGTTGCTTTGCTCCCCCCCTTTTCCCCTTTCTATACTTAGTTGTCGCAACCAGATGCTGGAGCCCAGGAGCCAGACACCACCTTCGACGACCCCTACTACACCGAGGGTGCCTACTACTACGTGCAGGCCGCCGCCGACGACCAGGAGTAGTTTAGGAGGATCCCAGGCAGGAGGCCTGCGCCTCTTCGATCTGTATCCCAGTTTGTGCTAGCCATCTTATGGCAACTTTTTTAACTTATGTCTGTACTCAGATATTATTGCTTCCGCTGACTCGTTTATGTTCGAGCATTTGTATTCGAGCCCTCTGGCTTGTATTATGATGCTTGTATGACTTATTTTTACTTTTAGAGTTGTGTTGTGATATCTTCCCGTGAGTCCCTGATCTTGATCGTACACATTTGCGTGTATGATTAGTGTACGATTGAATCGGGGGCATCACAATAACCATCTCATACATAAACTCATTATCATGACGAAGGCTATACCACATCACATGCAACCTGCAAAACTAAGTTAGACGTCCTCTAATCAGTTTGATAAATTTTAATTACGTGGCTTCTAGGGTTTTCGGATAACACTAACTACCTACGCCCGCCATTAAGGCGATAATTCTTGTTGCTAGATTAACTTTTGGGGTGTGTGAGGGAAGAGACTTATTTAAAAATCTCTAGCCCCACACCAAACTTCGTCAATACGTGTGACCCTAGAAGATCGAACATCTTCATTGCCCTCTCATGTTTGCGATGGTTCATTATTCTTGATTATGATGAAGCTCAAAGAACTGTTAGCAGATCGTTGACAACCAGAGCCGATCGATTGTCAGAACTTTGTGAAAAGCTACATCATGTCATCAATGAACAGAACTGAAGCAACACTTGAGGGACGCATAGCAAGAACATCAAACCCTCATATCCACATGTGACCTATGTCAAAACCTGCATCTACTCAAAGAACCGCTCATGATGTCACTATTGGGAAATGCAGTAGAAAACAAAAAGAATCGCCCTACGATCACCCAGGAACACTATGAAGATGCGATGAACAGTTTGGATCAGATCGATACCGTCTCCGGGTTGTAGCGGAAGAAGACGAGTCGGTGTAGATCATACTTGGAGTCCTTCGAACCGTAGATGAACGATCACGCGAACCGCCCATGAACAGTCCCTCGAACGGAAGACCGAAATCACGACCTCTCTATGAGTTGCACGCATACGGTCTTCATGATCCGGTGGCGCTTCGCTGTCGAGAGTTAATCGTCGCCAAAGAATTAGAGGGAGGAGATTAGAACCACAGTGCACTTCTAATTATGGGGATTAGAGGATCTAGGTCATGCTCTAATTGATCAACTAGGACCAACTAGACTAGAACCAAAGAACGAGAGGAGGCTTCAAAACTTGTATGTTTAAAGACAAAAATCCTCTAGTATATATAGGTTAGAGGAGAGGGGAGGAGGCACCACAAGGGGGGAAGGGACCTTCCCTCCGGCCGGCCAAGGAGGGGGGAACCCCCTCCAATTTGGCCTCCTCCTTTCCTTCGGGCGCCCCTATATCTTGCCTTCAGCGAGTCTAACTTCTGACTCGCTGAAGGCGGGAGCGAGGTGGGCCGGCCCATCAACGCGGGATGCCACAACCTGTTTTTCTTTTTTAAAAGTTTTCTATTTTCACATTCTGCTTTATTTTTGTGCTTTTGTTTATATTTTTAAAATATTCTAAATATATATATTACAAAAACCGCTCTACAAAATTATTTGAAAATGTTCATCAAGCACTTAACAAAGTTAATCAAGCATTTGGATAATGTTGAACAAGTATTTCAAAATGTTGAACAAGTATTTGAAAAGAAGTTAATCAAGCATTCGTAAAATATTGAGCAACTATTTGAAAATTTTTGAACAAGTATTTGAAAAAAATGTTAATTAAGCATTCGGATAATGTTCAACAAGTATTTGAAAAATGTTAATCAAGCATTCGGAAAATGGTGAACGTGTATAGAAATATTGTTGATCGTGTGTTAAAAAAATAATGAAATTTCTGGATCACGTATATAAAAATGTTAATCAAGAATTTGAAAAAAAATGTTGAACTAGTATTTGAAAAATTTTAAACAAGCATTTTGGAAATGTTAAATGTGTATAGAAAAAATGTTCACCACTATAAAAAATGATGAAAAAAAATTTGGTCAGTATGTAAAAAATAGTAATCAATCATTTGAAAAATGTTGATCAAGTGTTTGAATAATGTTAATCAAGCATTTGAAAATGTTAAATGTGTATATAAAAAAATACTGACATGTATTCAAAAAATGTAAATCTTTTTATTTGAAAATTGTTAATCAAGCATTTGAAAAATGTTCAAAAGTGTGTATAGCAAAAATGTAGACCAGATATTCAAGAAATGTTAGTCTTCTATTTAAAAAAAGTTAATCAAGCATTTGAAAAATGTTAACCAAGCATTTGGAAAATGTTAAAGTGTGTATTAGAAAAAATGTTGCCATGTATTAAAAATGTTAAATTTGTACTGGAAAATTGTTAAACGTGTATTAGAAAAATGTTGTTGAGATATACAAAAAATGTAGAATGAAAAACTAAAGAAAACAAAAAAAACTAAAAACCAAAAAAGAAATAGAATAATTCAAAGAAAAATAAAATAAAATAACAAAGAAAGAAATGTGAAAAGAATGAAAATACAAAGAAAAGTGATGAAAACCAAGAAAGAAAATAAATAAATAATGAAAGAAAGAAAAGCAAAAAATAATGAAAACCGAGAGAAGAAATAAAGAAAAACAACAAAACTGGTGAAAATAGGTAAGAAAGGAAGAAACCCGATAAAAAGCAAAGAAAACAGAAGAAAAAAACCCCGAAAAAACAGTAGAAATAACAGCTCGATTGGCCTAAAATAGGCGCACCCAACTAGGTAATCATGAAACCATGGTGAGCCTAGTGGTTACCAGCGCGCATGGTGAGCTTGCGTTGATTTTTCCCTTGAAGAGGAAAGGGTGATGCAACAAAGTAGAGGTAAGTATTTCCCTCAGTTAAGAACCAATGTATCAATCTAGTAGGAGGCACAAGCAAGTCTCCAATCTATGCACCTGCACAAACTAACAAACACTTGCACTCAACGCGAAAAAGGGGTTGTCACGGTCTCGAACAAGAGTGAGATCTAATAGAGATAGGTATAAAAGATTAGTAAACGTAAAACAAAGTAAAAACAAATAAATTGCAGCAAGGTATTTTTGGGTTTTTGGTTTATAGATCTGAAAATATATGATGAAAAATAGACCCGAGGGCCATAGGTTTCACTAGCGGCTTCTCTCTTGAAGATAGCATACGGTGGGTGAACAAATTACTGTTGAGCAATTGATAGAAAAGCGCAAAGTTATGACGATATCTAAGGCAATGATCATGAATATAGGCATCACGTGCGTGACAAGTAGACCGAAACGATTCTGCATCTACTACTATTACTCCACACATCGACTGACTCCTGCATGCATCTAGAGTATTAAGTTCATAAGAACAGAGCAACGTTTTAAGCAAGATGACATGATGTAGAGGGATAAACTCAAGCAATATGGTATAAACCCCATCTTTTTATCCTCGATGGCAACAATACAATACGTGCCTCGCTACCCCTTCTGTCACTGGGTGAGGACACCGCAAGATTGAACCCAAAATTAAGCACCTCTCCCATTGCAAGAAAAATCAATCTAGTTGGCCAAACTAAACCAATAGTTCGAAGAGAAATACAAAGATATCTTAATCATGCATAAAAGAGTTCAGAGAAGACTCAAATAATATTCATAGATAATCTGATCATAAATCCACAATTCATTGGATCTCAACAAACACACCGCAAAAAAGTATTACATCGAATAGATCTCTAAGAACATCGAGGAGAACATGGTATTGAAGATCAAAGAGAGAGAAGAAGCCATCTAGCTACTAGCTATGGACCCGTAGGTCTGTGGTAAACTACTCACGCATCATCAGAAGGGCAACAAGGTTGATGTAGAGGCCCTCCGTGATCGAATCCCCCTCCGGCAGATCGCCGGAAAAGGCCTTAAGATGGGATCTCACGGGAACAGAGGCTTGCGGCGGCGGAAAAGTATTTTGGTGGACACTTCTGGTGGTTTGGGATATTTGAGAATTTATAGTGCAAGAATTAGGGTTGGAGGACTACTGAGGGGCCCACAAGCCCTTAGGGCACCCCCCAGGGGTGCACCTGGCAGGCTTGTGGCCTCCTCGGGCATCTTCTGACCCCCTCTCCAAGCTCTGTGGATGTCTTTTGTTCCAAGAAAAATCATCGTAAAGTTTTATTCCGTTTGGACTCCGTTTGATATTCCTTTTCTGTAAAACTCAAAAAGAAGGAAAAAACAGAAACTGGCACTGGGCTCTAGGTTAATTGGTTAGTCCCAAAAATAATATAAAATAGCATATTAATGCATATAAAACATCCAAAATAGATAATGTAATAGCATGGATGATAACCCACAAGTATAGGGGATCGCAATAGTTTTCGAGGGTAGAGTATTCAACCCAAATTTATTGATTCGACACAAGGGGAGCCAAAGAATATTTGCAAGTATTAGCAGCTGAGTTGTCGATTCAACCACACCTGGAGATTAATTATCTGCAGCAAAGTGATCAGTAGCACAGTAGTATGATAGTTTTTATAGTAGTAGTAACAGCAATAGTAACAGTAACAGTGATAGCAGTAATTGTGTAGCAAGTGCAATAGTAACAATAGCAGTAGTAACTTAGCAAGAACAATATGTAGGAAAATCATAGGCATTGGATCGATAATTTGTTGGATGATATTCATCATGTGACAGTCATAACCTAGGGCGATACGGCACTAGCTCTAGTTCATAAATATAATGTAGGCATGTATTCCGTAAATAGTCATACGTGCTTATGGAAAGAACTTGCATGCCATCTTTTGTCCTACCCTCCCGTGGCAGCGGGGTCCATATTGGAAACTAAGGGATATTAAGTCCTCCTTTTAATAGAGAACCAGAACAAAGCATTAACACACGGTGAATACATGAACTCCTCAAACTACGGTCATCATCGGGAAGTGTCCCGACTATTGTCACTCCGGGGTTGCCCGATCATAACACGTAGTAGGTGACTATAACTTGCAAGATTGGATCTAGAACATAGATATAATGGTGATAACATAAACGGTTCAGATCTGAAATCATGGCACTCGGGCCCAAAGTGTCAAGCATTAAGTATGGCAAAGTCATAGCAACATCAATCTCAGAACATAATGGATACTAGGGATCAAGCCCTAACAAAACTAACTCGATTACATGATGAATCTCATCCAACTCCTCACCGACCAGCGAGCCTACGAAGGAATTACTCACTCCCGGTGGGGAGCATCATGGAATTGGCGATGGAGAAGGGTTGGTGATGATGAAGATCAAAGATCCCCCTCTCCGGAGCCCCAAACGGACTCCAGATCTGGCCTCCCGATGAAGAACAGGAGGTGGCGGCGGCTCCATCTCGCGAAACGCGATAATTATTTCTCCCTGATTTTTTCTGGAAAAATAGGATTTTATAGCGTCGGTTTCAGGGTCTGCAGGGCCACCAGGTGGGGGCAACCCACCTGGGCGCGCCTGGAGGGGGTGGCGCGCCCTGGTGGGTTGTGCCCACCCAGGTGCCCCCCTCCGGTGGTTCTTGGCTCCAGTATTTTTCTTTTATTGTATAAAAATTCCTCGCAAGAAGTTTCGTTCCATTCCGAGAACCTTTATTTCTGCACAAAAACAACACCATGGTAGTTCTGCTGAAAACAGCGTCAGTCCAGGTTAGTTTCATTCAAATCATGCAAATTAGAGTCCAAAACAAGAGGAAAAGCGTTAGGAAAAGTAGATACGATGGAGACGTATCAATTCCCCCAAGCTTAAACCTTTACTTGTCCTCAAGCAATTCAGTTGATAAACTGAAAGTGAAAAAGAAAAACTTTTACGAACTCTTTTGCTCTTGTTTGCATAAATAAGCTTAAGTAGCACCCAGGTTTTCAGCAAAGATTATAACTAACCATGTCGACAATAACTCTTAAAAATTATATTAACTCATAACAATGACATAAACAGCTAGAGAGCAATAATAAGATATCTCGAACAACAACACGTTGTTAAAATAACCATGATATAATATGACAATAGTGGTATCTCGCTAGCCCTTTCTGAGACCGCAAAACATAAATGCAGAGCACCTCCAAAGTCTGAGCAGCGACTAAACATTGTAATTCATGGTAGAAAAGATCCAGTCATGATGCACCCAACATTAGCTACACACAATGCATAAGTATGACAGCAGTGCTCTCAGGTTCTGGCGCTTATTTGAGAAGGTGATGACACAACATAAAAGTAAATAGATAGTCCCTTCGTAGAGGGAAGCAGTGATTTGCAGAGGTGCCAGAGCTCAAAGCTTAAATTGAGAGATAAAAACATTTTGAGAGGCATACTTTTCCCACCAACGAAAACGACTTAGAGTTTCCAATACTTTCCATGCTAGATATATCATAGGCGGTTCCCAAACAGAAATTAAAGTTTATTCCTTTTTCCACCATACTTTCACTTTCCATGGCTAACCGTATCCACGGGTGCCCTCCATACCAACACTTTCCAAAGAATTTATTATTTGACAGCATAAAGTAAATTCATTTTTCATTTCGGGACTGGGCATCCCTAATACCTTTGCCGTACTCTCGTGCAATGACAAGTGAATAAACACTCATCGTGAGAATAACACATCTAGCATGGAAAAATATCGGCCACCCCTCACCGCCTCGCGAGCGGTATGAGCACACAAAAGAGAAATTTATTTTGAAAATTAGAGATGGCACATGCAAATTTACTTAGGACGGCAAGGTAATACCGCATATAGGTAGGTATGGTGGACTCAACTGGAATAACTTGGGTTTCAGGTTTTTGATGCACAAGCAGAATTCCCACTTAGTACAGGCGAAGGCTAGCAAATAAGTTGAGAAGCGGCCAGCTAGAGAGCAACAACGGTCATGAACATGCATTATGCATAAGTAACATTGGATACTAGCATGAGTAGGATATAAACACCATGAACATAAATATCATAGAGGCTATGTTGGTTTTGTTTCAACTACATGCATGAACATGTGCCAAGTCAAGCCACTCAAACATTCAGAGGAGGATACCATATCATCATACTACATCACAATCATTTTAACGCAATGTTGACATCCAAGATAAATCATTATTCACTCCTAGCTACTTATGCATGGCATGAGAAACTATAATCTCTAATTGTCATTGTAAACATGTTTGATCATAATAGGCTGAATCATGGATACTAGGTTAAACATATTTACAAAAACAAAACAAGTCGAGTTCATACCCATTTCTCTCTGCCACGACCAGTTCATCAAATATCGTCATTATTGCCTTTCACTTGCACGACCGAACGATTTGAAAATAATAATAGTGCAAGAGTGCCGTGGACTAAGCTGGAATCTGCAAACAGTTTATTCAAAAGGAGAAGACAAGGTAAAATGTGCTCTTTGTCAGATCAACAATAATGCATATGAGAGCCACTCAACATTTTCATCATGGTCTTCTCCTCGGTACGACTCGATAAAAAGGAAAAAGAAATTCAGAGAAACACACTGAAATATTTTTAGAGTTTTTAGTTTTTCGTAAACAAGCAAATAAAAAAGGAAAAGCAAAAATGAGAAAAACTATTTACACGGGAAAGCTCCCAACAAGTAAAAGAAGAACAAAGAAATCTTTTTGGGTTTTCTTTTTAGTGCTATAACAATTTAAACTAGGAAGAAAAATAAAAAAGAAGCAAGAAATATATTTTTGGATTTTCTCAAAGTTTTTCAAACACACAAGAAGAAAACAAGAAAATAAATCTAACATGGATAATACAAATGAAAAACTGTGACACCGACAACTGGAATGAAATGTGTGAACATGAATGTAATGTCGGTGGAAATACGTACTCCCCCAAGCTTAGGCTTTTGGCCTAACTTGCTAATCTTCAGTAGCCTGCATAATGGTCGGAGTGATAACTCATGGAGGCTCTTGCTGCGGTTGCAGCCTGTCGTGCGGCCACCACTGCCGCGTTATGAGCTCGGGCCTCGCTCTCGAGAACATAATATCTTCCCCTACTGTGAACATTAAACAGAGCAGGTGCAGGCAAATATGTCTCCACAACGGAATCCTTATTAAACAGTAATTTATAAGTGAAATTATGGGGTTCACCTCTAAGGATCTTATGACGTTTCATAGCATCAAAGTCTAGGTACTGCGTGGGTAAAATAGGATCATAGGGCAAAGGTGAAACACCCAGCTCTCTTGCTAAGCGTGTGGCATAAATTCCACCATAAAAATATCCACTACCAGCGTTGTGTTGCAACCTACGTGCAACAATCGCTCCAAGATTATAACTTTTGTCACCGGTGAGAGCGGTGCGTATGAGGCTCAAGTCTGGAGCACAAAGTGTACTGCAATCTTGTTTGCCTACAATGCATTTTCCATTGAATAATGCGAAATACTGGATTGCGGGAAAATGAATGCTCTTTATTCTACCTTGCGTCACTCCCCTATTTTCACCATAACAAAGACTAGTCAAGAACATCTCAAACTCAGACCTTGGTGGTTCGTCAAGCGAACCCCAAAATGGGATTTTACAGTGGTGAGCAAATCTCTCTAAAGAAATAGTAAATGGATTTTCATACAATTTAAATGACACCCTAGACTCACGGGGATGGAATTTAAATCCTTTGAGAAATGATTCAGTGAGAGTGAGGTGTTGGTTGCACTTATCTGAAATGTAGGGACCGAGCTCGGCATTGTGAACATACTGCTCAAATTCCTCCTTAATACCCACGCTCACCATATAATCGTCGCATGGCCATAAGCATGTTTTGGTGGCGGCATCTCGTATGGAACTTTCGCTTGGTTCAACATAAGACCAACGAGCGGAGCTGCTACTAGAAGATGCCTCCGAGGACCTCCGCCTCGAAGAACTCCTTCCAAGGAGGTTCATCATATTCGCGTACAATTTTCTGAAAAATTTTGTGTCACAAATTTTGTCAACAAAACTTTATAAGATTGGTAGCAACTACTCATAGGGATGCATAGAGGCCATATCAAGCATTCAAACTACTCAGAACTCTAAGAATTCAACATGCAAGCACATCTACAGCAGCACCAAGAGTAGCTAATTATTCAAAATATAAACCATTAAGCAAAAACTAATTGGACTAACGGAGGAGTCACATACCAAGCAACAATCCCCCGAAACAGTTTCGGAAACGGAGCTTCGAGCAAAGAGATCGAAATCCGCGGGTTTGAGAACAAGAACATGAGAGAGAGAGAGAGAGCAAAGGTGATTTTTTTCTGGAGGTAGGTAGTGATGTGGAATGAAGAGATAAGTGAGGGGGCCCACGTGGGGACCACAACCCACCAGGGCGCGCCTGGGGGTCCTGGCGCGCCCAAGTGGGTTGTGCCCACCTGGTGCACCTCCCTTTGATATTATTTGCACCAAAAATTCTTAAATATTCAGAAAAAAATCGTATTAAATTTTCAGAGCATTCTGAGAACTTTTATTTTTGGATCATTTTTATTGCACGGAAGACTCAGAAAACAGACAAAGCATGGCATTTTATTTTATTTTATTAATAAAAACAGAAAACAAAAGGTAGGGACAGAAAGTAGTGCTCACTAAATTTATCAACTTCATACCTCTAAAAAATGATCCATTAATAAGGTTGATCAGGTCTTATTAACAACCACTTTCAATTAGCATGAAACCGAAGAACTTTCGTAAAACACTAAGTTACCTCAATGGGGATATGAATGTCCCCAACAATAAGCATTTCATATTTCTTTTTGACAGTAGGTAGAGGTAATTAACAACTTCCAATAGTGATTGTCGGAGATTTTTCAATAACATTAATACCATTCACTTGGAATTGTTTCTTCGGAAAGTGCACCGTATGCTCATTACCATTGATATGAAAAGTGACCTTGCTTTTATTGCAATCAATAACAGCCCCTGCAGTATTTAAGAAGGGTCTACCAAGGATAATCGACATATTGTCGTCCTCGGGCATCTCAAGTATAACAAAGTCAGTCAAAATAGTAACATTAGCAACAACAACGGGCACATCCTCACAAATACTGATAGGTATGGTTGTTGATTTGTCAGCCATTTGCAAGGATATTTCAGTAGGTGTGAGTTTATTCAAATCAAGTCTTTTATATAAAGAGAAAGGCATAACACTAACACCAGCTCCCAAATCATATAAAGCATTTTTCACATAATTTCTTTTGATGGAGCAAGGTATAGTCGGTATTCCCGGATCTCCAAGCTTTTTAGGTACTTCATCTTTAAAAGTATAATTAGCAAGCATGGTGGAAATTTCAGCTTCCGGTATTTTTCTTTTATTGGTGATGATGTCTTTCATGTACTTTGCATAAGGAGGCATTTTTAAGATATCAGTCAAGCGAGTACGCAAAAAGACTGGCCTCAGCATTTCAGCAAAGCGTTCAAATTCTTCATCATCTTTCTTTTTAGTTGACTTAGGTGGAAAGGGCATAGATTTTTGAACCCATGGTTCTCTTTCTTTACCGTGTTTTCTAGCAACAAAGTCTCTTTTATCACATCTTTTATTCTTGGGTTGTGGGTTATCAAGATCAACTGCTGGTTCTATCTCAACATCATTGTCTGGTCCTTTATTATTTGGTTGGGTATCTTCATGAACCTCATCATTATCTTTTTCATTATCAGAAGGTGAGTGTTCACTACCAGATTGAGTTTCAGCATCAGAGATAGAAACTTCATTATCATTATCAGGAGGTTTTTCTACTTCAGGTTCACTAGAGGCATGCAAAGTCCTATCATTTTTCTTCTTCTTTTTCTTTTTAGAAGGACTACGTGCATCAGTGTCAACTCTTTGAGAGTCTTGTTCAATTCTTTTTGGGTATCCCTCAGGATAAAGTGGTTCCTGAGTCATCCTACCTTCCCTAGTCATTACTCTAACAGCATGATCATTGATATTATTATTCATTTCATCTAACAACTCTCTTTGAGATTTAGCAACTTGTTCTAACTAAGTTTGGACCATAGAAGCATGCTTTCCTACACCTCTAAAATTATTTGAGATTCTAAATAACAAGTCACTCAAGCGAGCAATCATATCAGAATTGTATTTCAACTGTTTCATAACATTTGCATTAAAGTGATCTTGCTTTCTAATGTAATTATCAAACACATAAAGGCATTGGCTAGGATGCTTATTATAAGGAATATCACCTTCATCGAACTTTAGTAAAGAATTTACCTCTACCACCTTAGGTGGTGGTGGTGTTTCAAGCCCATGTATTTCTTCAATAGGTGGTAAATTTTTAACATCCTCTACTTTAATACCTTTTTCCTTCATAGATTTCTTTGCCTCTTGCATATCTTCGGGACTGAGATATAAGATACCCCTCTTCTTCGGAGTGGGTTTAAGCGGTGGTTCAGGAAGAGTCCAATCATCATAATTTTTTAATATGTTATTCAATAGTTCTTCAGCTTGCCCAATAGTTTGTTCCCTGAAAACACAACCAGCATAACTATCTAGGAAATCCCTAGAAGCATCGGTTAGTCCATTATAGAAGATATCAAGCATTTCATTTTTCTTAAGAGGATGATCAGGCAAAGCATTAAGCAATTGGAGAAGCCTCCCCCAAGCTTGTGGGAGACTCTCTTCTTCAATTTGCTCAAAGTTAAATATTTCCTGTAAAGCAGCTTGTTTTTTATGAGCAGGAAAATATTTTTCAGAGAAGTAATAAATCATATCCTGGGGACTACGCACACAACCAGGAGAAAGAGTATTGTACCAAGCTTTAGCATCACCCTTTAATGAGAACGGAAATAATTTGAGAATATAATAATAGCGAATTTTCTCATCATGAGCAAAAAGGGTGGCTATATCATTCAACTTAGTAAGATGTGCCACAACAGTTTCAGTTTCATAACCATGGAAAGGATCAGATTCAACCAAAGTAATTAACTCTGGGTCGACAGATAATTCATAATCCTTATCATCAACACAAATAGGTGAAGTAGCAAACTGAGGATCACATTTTAGCATTCAGAGTCTTTTATTTATACTTGCATAATAATTGTTCTAGATCGTCTCTGTCCTTACAAGCAAGAATGTCTCTAGTTGCCTCCTCATTCATAACATAACCTTCCGGTACCTTTGGCAATTCATATCTAGGAGGGCTAGTTCTAATAGGTGTTTCAAGATTTTCAGTTTCAAGCTCATCATCAGTTTCAACAATCTCAAGCTGTCTTACTCTAGCAATTTGTTCATCAAGAAATTTTCCTAGTGGAACATTATCATTAAGCAAGGTACTAGCATCATCATGAGTAGCATTCATAGCAGAAGTAGCATCATCAATAACTTGCGACATATCAGAATTGATAGCATGTGGTGGTGTTGCAAGTCTACTTATAACAGAAGGTGAATCTAAAGCGGAGCTGGATGGCCGTTCCTTACCTCCCCTCGTCTTAGAGGGAAAAATCTTAGTCTTAGCATCCTTCAGATTCTTCATAGTGATAATTTGATAATAATCCCAAGTGACTCAACAAATATAGCTATGCTCCCCAGCAACGGCGCCAGAAAAAGGTCTTGATAACCCACAAGTATAGTGGATCGCAACAGTTTTCGAGGGTAGAGTATTCAACCCAAATTTATTGATTCGACACAAGGGGAGCCAAAGAATATTTGCAAGTATTAGCAGCTGAGTTGTCAATTCAACCACACCTGGAGATTAATTATCTGCAGCAAAGTGATCAGTAGCACAGTAGTATGATAGTTTTGATAGTAGTAGCAACATTAATAGTAACAGTAACAGTGATAGCAGTAATTGTGTAGCAAGTGCAATAGTAACAATAGCAGTAGTAACTTAGCAAGAACAATATGTAGGAAAATCGTAGGCATTGGATCGGCAATTTGTTGGATGATATTCATCATGTGACAGTCATAACCTAGGGCGATACGGCACTAGCTCCAGTTCATAAATATAATGTAGGCATGTATTCCGTAAATAGTCATACGTGCTTATGGAAAGAACTTGCATGACATCTTTTGTCCTACCCTCCCGTGGCAGCGGGGTCCATATTGGAAACTAAGGGATATTAAGGCCTCCTTTTAATAGAGAACCGGAACAAAGCATTAACACACGGTGAATACATGAACTCCTCAAACTACGGTCATCACCGAGAAGTGTCCCGACTATTGTCACTCCGGGGTTGCCGGATCATAACACGTAGTAGGTGACTATAACTTGCAAGATCGGATCTAGAACATAGATATAATGGTGATAACATAAACGGTTCAGATCTGAAATCATGGCACCCGGGCCCAAAGTGTCAAGCATTAAGCATGGCAAAGTCATAGCAACATCAATCTCAGAACATAATGGATACTAGGGATCAAGCCCTAACAAAACTAACTCGATTACATGATGAATCTCATCCAACTCCCCACCGACCAGCGAGCCTACGAAAGAATTACTCATTCCGGTGGGGAGCATCATGGAATTGGCGATGGAGAAGGGTTGGTGATGACGAAGATCGAAGATCCCCCTCTCCGGAGCCCCAAACGGACTCCAGATCTGGCCTCCCGATGAAGAACAGGAGGCGGCGGCGACTCTGTCTCGCGAAACATGATAATTCTTTCTCCCTGATTTTTTTCTAGAAAAATAGGATTTTATAGCGTCGGTTTCAGGGTCTACGGGGCCACCAGGTGGGGACAACCCACCTGGGCGCGCTTGGAGGGGGTGGCGCGCCCTGGTGGGTTGTGCCCACCCAGGTGCCCCCCTCCGGTGGTTCTTGGCTCCAGTATTTTTCTTTTATTGTATAAAAATTCCTCGCAAAGTTTCGTTCCATTCCGAGAACCTTTATTTCTGCACAAAAAGAACATCATGGTAGTTCTGCTGAAAACAGCGTCAGTCCGGGTTAGTTTCATTCAAATCATGCAAATTAGAGTCCAAAACAAGAGGAAAAGCGTTAGGAAAAGCAGATGCGATGGAGACGTATCAATGGAACAATCAAAAATTATAGATACGTTGGAGATGTATCAAGCATCCCCAAGTTTAATCCCTCCTCATCCTCGAGTAGGTAAATGATAAAAATAGAATTTTTGATGTGGAATGCTACCTAACATATTTATTAATGTAATCTTATTTATTGTGGCATGAATATTCAGATCCATAAGATTCAAAACAAAAGTTTAATATTGACATAAAAAATACTTCAAGCATACTAATAAAGCAATCATGTCTTCTCAAAATAACATGGCCAAAGAAAGTTATCCCTACAAAATCATATAGTCTGGCTATTCTCCATCTTCATCACACGAAGTATTTCATCATGCACAACCCCGATGACAAGCCAAGCAATTGTTTCATACTTTTGGTGTTCTTAAACTTTTTCAACTTTCACGCAATACATGAGCGTGAGCCATGTATATAGCACTATAGGTGGAAGAATATGGTGGTTGTGGAGAAGACGAAAAGAAGGAGAAAGTCTCATATCAACTAGGCAAATTAATGGGCTATGGAGATGCCCATCAATTGGTATCAATGCAAGTGAGTAGGGATTGCCATGCAACAGATGTACTAGAGCTATACGTGTATGAAAGCTCAAAAAGAAACTAAGTGGGTGTGCATCCAACTTGCTTGCTCACGAAGACCTAGGGCAATTTGAGGAAGCCCATCATTAGAATATACAAGCCAAGTTCTATAATGAAAAATTCCCACTAGTATATGCAAGTGACAAAATAGGAGACTCTCTATCATGAAGATCATGGTGCTACTTTGAAGCACAAGTGTGGAAAAAGGATGGTAACATTGTCCCTTCTCTCTTTTCTCTCATTTTTTCTCTCTTTTTTTATTTGGGATTCTTTGGCCTCTTTTATTTTTTGTAAAGTCCGGAGACTCATCCCAACTTGTGAGGGAATCATAGCTTCCTTCATCCTTTCCTCACATGGGACAATACTCTAATAATGATGATCATCACACTTTTATTTACTTACAACTCAAAAATTACAACTCGATGCTAGAACAAGATATGACTCTATATGAATGCCTCCGGCGGTGTATCGAGATGTGCTATGATCAAGAGTGACATGTATAAAAAATATGAACGGTGGCCTTGCCACAAATACTATGCCAACTACATGATCATGCAAAGCAATATGACAATGATGGTGCGTGTCATAATAAACGGAACGGTGGAAGTTGCATGGCAATATATCTCGGAATGGCCATGGAAATGCCATAATAGGTAGGTATGGTGGCTGTTTTGAGGAAAGGTATATGGTGGGTTTAATGCACCGGCGAAAGTTGCGTGGTACTAGAGAGGCTAGCAATGGTAGAAGGGTGAGAGTGCGTATAATCCATGGACTCAACCTTAGTCATAAAGAACTCACATACTTATTGCAAAAAATTATTAGCTATTGAAAAAAAGTACTACACGCATGCTCCTAGGGGGATAGATTGGTAGGAAAAGACCATCGCTCGTCCCCGACCGCCACTCATAAGGAAGACAATAAAAAAATAAATCATGCTCCAACTTCATCACATAACGGTTCACCATACGTGCATGCTACAGGAATCACAAACTTTAACACAAGTATTTCTACCAATCCACAATTACTCACTAGCATGACTCTAATATCACCATCTTTATATCTCAAAACAAATGCAAGGAATCAAACTTCTCATCTATTCAATGCTCTTTATATGAAAGTTTTTATTATATCCCTCTTGGATGCCCATCATATTAGGACTAAATTCATAACCTAAGCAAATTACCATGCTGTTTAAGACTCTCAAAATAATATAAGTGAAGCATGAGAGTTCATCAATTTCTATAAAATAAAGCCACCGCCGTGCTCTAAAAAGATATAAGTGAAGCACTAGAGCAAACTGCCTAGCTCAAAAGATATAAGTGAAGCACATAGAGTATTCTAATAAATTCACAATTAATGTGTGTCCCTCTCAAAAGGTGTGTACAGCAAGGATGATTGTGGCAAACTAAAAATCAAAGACTCATATCATACAAGACGCTCCAAGCAAAACACATATCATGTGGTGAATAAAAATATAGCCTCAAGTAAATTTACCGATGGATTGAAGACCAAAGAGGGGATGCCATCCAAGGCATCCCCAAGCTTAGATGCTTGGTTGTCCTTGAATATTACCTTGGGGTGCCTTGGGCATCCCCAAGCTTAGGCTCTTGCCACTCCTTATTCCATTGTCCATCAAACCTTTACCCAAAACTTGAAAACTTCACAACACAAAACTCAACAGAAAACCCATAAGATCCGTTAGTATAATAAAATAAATCACCACTTTTGGTACTGTTGCGAACTCATTCTTAATTTATATTGGTGTTATATCTACTGTATTCCAACTTTTCCATTGTTCATACCCCCCGATACTACCCATAGATTCATCAAAATAAGCAAACAACACATAAAAAACAGAATCTGTCAAAAACAGAACAGTCTGCAAAGATCTGAATTGTTCTCATACTTATGTAACTTAAAAAATTCTGAAAAATAAGGAAAACGTAGTATATTCATATATAAATCTTTTGTAAAAAATTCAGAGTTTTTGCAAACTCCAGTGAATTTAAAAAATTCTGTTACTGGACGCAAAAGTTTCTGTTTTTCATCAAAATCAAATCAACTATCACCATAGATCATCCCAAAGGTCTTACTTGGCTCAAACACTAATTAAAACACCAAAACACAATTACTACAGAGGTAATAATGTGTAATTATCATAAAAAAAGAAAAGAAAAATATTGGGTTGTCTCCCAACAAGCGCTTTTCTTTAAAGCCTTTTAGCTAGGCGTTGGTAATTTTAATGATGCTCACATGAAAGATAGCAATTGAAACACGAAGAGCGCATCATGTGGCATGTGAAAAACTAGTTTAAGTCTAACATACTTCCTATGCATAGGAATTTTATAAGCAAACAAATTATCAAGACAAGCAAAAACTAGCATATGGAAGGAAGAAGAAAGAAGCAATAGCAATCTCAACATAACGAGAGGTAATTTAGTAACATGAAAATTTCTACAACTATATTTTCCTCTCTCATAATAATTACATGTAGGATCATAATCAAATTCAAAAATATAACTATCACATAAAATATTTTCTTGATGATCCACATGCATGCAAAGTTGACACTTTTCCAAAATAGTGGGATTATCATCAAATAAAGTCATGACTTCTCCAAACCCATTTTTATCAAAAATTTCATAAGATTGATCATACTACAAAGTAGTGGGATCATTATTACCTAGAGTTGACACTCTTCCAAACCCACTTTCAATATTATTGCAAACATTATTATCAATATCATATTCATCATGAGGCTTAAATAAATTTTCAAGATCATAAGAAGCATTATCACCCCAATCATGATCATTGCAATAAGTAGCGGACATAGCAAAATTAGCATCCCCAAGCTTGCGGTTTTGCATACTATTAGCACAATTGACATTAATAGAATTTATAACATCATTGCAATCATGCTTTTCTTTCAAGGAGCTATCGTGAATCACTTCATAAATTTCTTCACAATTTTCAGATTCACGAATTTCAAGCAAAACTTCATAAAGATAATCTAGTGCACGCAACTCACTAGCAATTGGTTCATCATAATTTGATCTCTTCAAAAGATTAGCAAGTGGATGAGGATCCATAAACTTTTTGCTTTCTAATTTTCAATAAATACACGATTATTCCAAGTGAACAAGCAAACAAACCAAGTAAGACATAAAAGGCAAACGAAAAGAAGGCAAATATTTTTTTATTTTTCTGAAAAAGTTTTTAGAAGTGGGGGAGAGGAAAACGAGAGGCAAATGGCAAATAATGTAATGCAAGAGATGAGAGTTTATGATGGGTACTTGGTGGGCTTGATGTAGAACCTCCCCGGCAACGGCGCCAGAAATTCTTCCTGCTACTTCTTGAGCTTGCGTTGATTTTTCCCTTGAAGAGGAAAGGGTGATGCATCAAAGTAGAGATAAGTATTTCCCTCAGTTAAGAACCAAGGTATCAATCCAGTAGGAGGCACAAGCAAGTCTCCAATCTATGCACCTGCACAAACTAACAAACACTTGCACTCAACGCGAAAAATGGGTTGTCAATCCCTTCACGGTCTCGAACAAGAGTGAGATCTAATAGAGATAAGTAAAAAGAAATAAATTGCAGCAAGGTATTTTTGGGTTTTTTTGGTTTATATATCTGAAAATATATGATGGAAAAAAGACCCGGGGGCCATAGGTTTCACTAGAGGCTTCTCTCTTGAAGATAGCATACGGTGGGTGAACAAATTACTGTTGAGCAATTTATAGAAAAGCGCAAAGTTATGACGATATCCAAGGCAATGATCATGAATATAGGCATCACGTGCGTGACAAGTAGACCGAAATGATTCTGCATCTACTACTATTACTCCACACATTGACCGTCTCCTGCCTGCATCTAGAGTATTAAGTTCATAAGAACAGATCAACGCTTTAAGCAAGATGACATGATGTAGAGGGATAAACTCAAGCAATATGATATAAACCCCATCTTTTTATCCTCGATGGCAACAATACAATGCGTGCCTCGCTATCCCTTTTGTCACTGGGTTAGGACACCGCAAGATTGAACCCAAAACTAAGCACCTCTCCCATTGCAAGAAAAACCAATCTAGTTGGCCAAACCAAACCAATAGTTCGAATAGAAATACAAAGATATCTTAATCATGCATAAATGTAGCGGCCCGATCCCAATGGATCGAAGTCTCTGTGCTTAAGTGTCATCCCTGGATCGGTATGCTGACACACACAGTACTCGAGGATTTATAACAGAGTTCAATCACACACTTATTACATCGAAAATCCTCATAAAGAGTATTTATTACATAAATAATATGGCTGAAGGCCATCTAAACTAAAGTAACTGCGGAAGCTTCGAAGATAAATGAGTCCATCCAACTCCACGGCAAAACTGAGTGAACGACAAAGACCTAGCGCACCTTACTCTTCGTCTGAAAATTCTACAACATGATACGTTGCAGCCGTGTAGGTCAGCACATGGAATATGCTGGCAAGATAACACTATAGAGCAATGATGAATAATAGCTGTCACTACATGCAATATATGGCTGGTGGAGGCTCTAAGTTTAACATTTGCATAAAGCCAATTTTTCCCTACAACAAAGGAATAGATTTTATTTAACTACCCTGTTTAAGCCATTATTGAGAAGGTACCCCCAACTCAATCCCAAAATTAATAAATATAATTAATAACAACCCAACAAATTCTCTAAGTAAAGTGATGAGATCAAACCAATAATTCAAATACCAGATACTCAAAATGTCCATAACCGGGGACACGGCTAATCATGATTAGTTTGTACACTCTGCAGAGGTTTGCGCACTTTTCCCCACAAGACTCAATCTCCTCCGTTGAATTTCTCGCACTGCATGATGTTTGAGAAACGGATGATCGAGACACAGTCTTTCCGAAGAGGTCCCCTTAACCGATAGATAGGCCGGCACACCTACAATTCCCCTACATCTGCTAGCCCATCATGGAAAGGATTCCCACAACTTACTCAACTATGCCAGAGCCCATAATGGCATGTGGCTGCACACGGAAGTTTCTAGCATGAATAATCTTATGATCCCTTTGAGCCTGGGTGGCATTCCATAGGATGATCACACGGGTACCCCGGGATCACCTAAGACAACACTGGATTCCCCAGGTGCCCGCAACCAATCCACCCAGATGTGTATTAAAGTAGCCACCTTAAGTTTCCCTTAGATAAATTACTCTCGCAACTTTCATGAATCTCACATACCAATCCCCGTCTACGAGCATGGCTAAGCAATATGAGCATAACGTATATTCCCGGGGTGATCAAAGGTAATAGGTTCCTACCTCATCAACTACATAGCAATAACCACATGTTCCCAATCCTACTCATGCAATATTTGGGGATACAACTAATGCATAAAAACTGGGTAATAAAGGGATATGATCAAAGTGTAACTTGCCTTGCTGACGATCGGTAAACCCTAGAGATTCGTAGTAGCAAGCTTCGCACTCCGGAAAGTCTATCGTAAACAAACAATAGCATACATAAGCACTCAAGCATAAGATGCAAAGGTAAATAAAAGGTCTAAACAGAAAGTTCAAGTGAAGAGCTTCGATTTGCAAAAAGAATCGGTCAAATCGGAATTACGAAACTCAAACTACGATCAAAAGAAATTCAAATTCAAATCTGTTTGAAACCAAATTTTAAAATTTCAAAAACATGTTCAAGTTGATTATATGGACAGAGGGAATCATAACGAAGAATTTGGCGTTGGTTTCGTTGGATTTGGATAAACGAGTAAAAAGTTGTGAGGGTTTAAAGATTAGGGTCTAATCTGCGAAGAAAATAACTACGTATAGGTCCCTGGCCGAAAACTAAACAGAAAAAGAAAAAAAAATCTACCGAACGAACGTCCGCTAACATAGACTAACAAACGAAAACGTTCGTGGGCAGATCTAAACGAGTGAACGTTCGCTAAGTAGATCGAACCGAAAAATAAACCGATAACCTAAAAGAAAATCGGACCGGTGGCGGTTTTTACCGGTTCGGGCGGTTTCGACGTCGGCGGCGACGACGGCTCTCCGGCGACGGCGGCGAGGTGGCGGCAGGCTCCGGCGGCGGCGGCGACAGCGACAGCGGGCGGCGGCGGCGCGGAGTGCGGCGGCGGCTGCTGCTGCTTTGAGGGAGAGAGGGGGGCCTCCGTATTTATATGCGGGGAAGGGTGGCGGCCGACTTGGGGGAGGGGAAAGCGGGAGGAGCTGGGCCGGCCCAGTTCGGCAGGGAAAGATTTTTTTTTTAAACATTTTTTTCCAGAGAGAGAAAAACACAAAAAACTAATATAAGTATATATCTAAAAATACCAGAAAAATTCACATAATAATCTGGCCTTATTAATGACCTAGTGAACATTTTTTTGGACCTAAATGCCTAAAATAAAAACAAACATTTTTGTACTAATAAAATAAATATTTTTGCAAATAAAAATCCAATAAATTTATTTTTACTCAAAATTCAATTTCCAACATTTTTATTCTGTTTTTGAAGAAGTCATATTATCTTCTCTCATTATTTTAAAATAATTGGAAAAGAATTTTGAAAAATAATTTGATCCAATTTTCCAAGTTTTGATAAATCAAAAATGGATTTTTGTGAAACTTCCAACTCTCTCAAATTGGTCCTTGAGTTGCTTAAGGTCTCTTGGATCAAAATGCAACCAAAACAAAACAACAAAAATGCATAAATCATGGATGCATATGAATGATCTATAAATAACATCCAAATTGAAAATTGGGATGTTACAAACCTACCCCCTTAAGATGAATCTCGCCCTCGAGATTCGGGTTGGCTAGCAAAAAGGTGTGGGTGGTCTTTGCGAAGGTCTTCTTCTCGCTCCCAGGTGGCTTCCTCCTCGGTATGGTGGCTCCACTGAACTTTGCAAAACTTGATGACCTTGCTGCGAGTGACTCGGTTGGCGAACTCTAAAATCTTGACGGGTTTCTCCTCATAAGTCAGGTCACTCTCCAACTGAATTGCTTCCAGGGGCACTGTATCTCTCAGAGGAATTTCGGCCATCTCTGCATGGCACTTCTTCAACTGAGAAACGTGAAACACATCATGAACTCCTGACAAACCTTCGGGTAATTCCAACTTGTATGCAACTTCCCCCATTCGTTCCAAAACTCGGTATGGTCCTACAAATCATGGCGCTAACTTCCCTTTGACTCCAAACCGTTTGACTCCTCGAAGTGGCGATACATGAAGATATGCTCTGTCTCCGACTTCATAGGTTACCTCCTTGCGTTTAGTATCGGCATAACTCCTCTGCCTGGACTGGGCTACCTTAAGTCTATCACGAATCAACTTGACCTTCTCCTCAGACTCTCTGATTAAATCTGGTCCGAACAGTTGTCGATCTCCAACTTCATCCCACAGCAATGGTGTCCTGCACCTCCTTCCATATAAAGCTTCGAAAGGGGCCATCTTCAAACTAGCCTGATAGCTATTGTTATATGAGAACTCCGCGTAAGGCAAATTATCATTCCAACTAGACCCATAGTCTAGCGCACAAGCTCTCAACATGTCCTCCAGAATCTGGTTGACTCTCTCGGTCTGTCCATCTGTCTGTGGATGAAAGGCTGTACTGAACTCTAGCCTGGTACCCAAAGTTTCGTGCAACTGATTCCAAAACTTTGATGTAAACTGTGTTCCTCTATCTGATACGATGGTCCTTGGAACTCCATGCAGACATACGATCCTGGTCATATATATCCTGGCCAACTTCGCGCTCGTATAAGTGGTTTTCACGGGGATAAACTGAGCCACTTTGGTCAAGCGATCAACTACAACCCAAATGGAATCATATCCTGAACGAGTCCTGGGTAATCCAGTGATGAAATCCATGCCAAGCTTATCCCACTTCCATTCGGGTATCGGCAAAGGCTGAAGTAATCCTGCTGGTTTTTGATGCTCTGCTTTGACTCTCTGACATACGTCGCATACGGCTACATACTCGGCGATATCCTTCTTCATACCTGTCCACCAGAAATGTTCCTTCAAATCCAGATACATCTTGGTGTTGCCTGGGTGAATCGAGTATGGCGAATCATGAGCCTCCTGAAGAATTAACTTCCTGATCTCTGGGTTATTGGGCACATAGATGCGATCCTCAAACCATAAAGTCCCGTGTTCATCCTCACAAAAACCTTTGGCCTTTCCTTTACTCACATTTTCCCTTATCTCCGCGATTTCTTTATCCGTCTTCTGGGCTTCTCGGATTTTTCCCAACAAAGTGGACTGAACTTCCAATGCTGCAACAAAACCTCTCGGAACTATCTCCAAGCGAAGTTCTCTGAGATCGTCGGCTAACTCCTGAGGTAATCCTCCGGAAATACATCGGGAAAATCCTTCACAACTGGCCTGAACAACTCCCGAGAGTGAATTTACTTGAGTCCTCCTTGGCGCATGCCTAGACACATACTTGATCTGTTTCCCTTCTGGGGTGGTGAGAAGAATTGACTTACTAGCACAATCGATGTTTCCTCCATACTTCGATAGCCAATCCATGCCTAGTATCACATCCAATCCTTGTGATTCCAGAATAATGAGGTCGGTGGGAAAAACATGCCTACCTATGGTCAACGGCAGCTGAAAACATCCTTGGCTAGCCATATACTCCGCTCCTGGTGAGCTTACTAACATAGGTGTCTTAAGGGCTATGGTGGGCAACTTAAACTTATCCACAAATCCCCTTGATATGTATGAATGCGATGCACCTGCATCAAAAAGAACAAGGGCTGTAAATGACTTAATCAAAAACTTACCAATAACTGCGTCAGGCTGCTCTTCAACTTCCTCCACGTTGACGTGGTTCACCTGACCTCTGGTGAAGGGATTGGCTTCTTTCCAGAGCTTCCATTGCCATTACCATTCTTTGCCTCAGAACAATCATTTGCGTAGTGTCCGGTCTTCCCGCACTTGAAACAGGTAACGTGACTCAGATCCTTCTTGGCAGGTGTCGCGGGGTTGGAATGGCTCTGACTGCTATTAATTCCATTCCCATTTCCATTCTTAGGGCCACTGTGGTTATGTCCACTTCCTCCAGGATGAGAATGTCCTCCAGGGTTATGTCCTCCATGGGTATGATGAGTGTGTCCTCCCGAGTACGGGGAATAGCGAGGCTTCTGCTGGGCTCCAGAGTTATACTTTCCCTGTCCATACTTCCGCTTGCGGCTCTCTATCTGCTGCTGCTTGCCTGCCTTCAAACACGAGGGCCCTGTCTACCAGCTCCTGGTAGTTGGTGAAAGTTGCCACCATCAACTGCATACTCAGCTCATCATTCAGTCCTTCAAGAAACTTCTCCTGCTTCGCGGCATCTGTGGCCACATCATCTGGGGCGTAGCGTGCTAACTTGCTGAACTCATCCACGTACTGCGCCATTGTACGATTCCCCTGGCGTAAGTTGCGGAACTCACGCTTCTTCATACTCATAGCTCCAGCTGAGACATGTGCAGTGCGGAAGGCCTGCTGAAATTGATCCCAAGTAACATTGGCCACGGGGAAAGTGGCGGTGTAGTTCTCCCACCATGAGGCTGCGGGTCCATCCAGTTGATGTGAGGCAAAGCGCACCTTCTCAGCATCAGTGCAACCTGCGGTGGTCAGCTCCCTTCCAATCTTGCGGAGCCAGTCATCAGCAACAATCGGCTCGGTGCTGCTAGAGAACACTGGCGGATTCAACCTTAGGAAACGGGCTAGGTTGTCAACTGGTGGCGGTGGGTTGTTGTTGTTGTTGTTGTTGCCTTGGTTCTGAATGAGCATATGCATCAAGGCATTCTGTTGTTGGATCAACTGGGTGAGCTCTGGCGGGAAAGCGAATCGGGGGTCACGTCTTGGAGGCATCTGGTAGGTTAGAGGGGTGAGAACAGAATAGAATAGGTCTAATGAGAGATTTCGCTACCCATATGCATATGAGACAAACATATCAATTCACACCACTCAATATCAAACAAGATTCATACAATCGATCTAAGCTACAGTTACAAAAGCTCGAAAAGATTTCTAACTACTTGGAAGAATGCTAATAGAAATATGGTGGTCGACTAAAAATTTTGATCGGTGGAAGACTCCATAATATCGGCTCCAGCTTCGTCTTCATAGTCATCACTGTCTTCATCCTCGCTGTCGGGGTCAGTGTCCGTGTCATCTAGTATGATGTAGTCTTCAGAACGAATGTCCACTTCAGGTTCGGGATTCCCCATGAATATTCCTAGCTTCCTCTTCAGGTCTTCATTCTGCTCCAGTAGTACAACAATTTCCTCTTTGTATCCATCGCGAGTTGCCTTGAGTTCCTCTTCCAGCTCCATGTTCCGGGTCATCACCTTCTTGGTATCTATCATGTTAGCGCACATCTGGTTCTCATAGCGACGAATGTGCTGGTTCATCTCCTGTATGTAGGCTGTAATAGATCCATCCTTCCTGGTGCGAATCATCTCCCATTGCTCATCCCGGCGTCCACATATCTGGTAGATGGTGTCTTTAAGATCCTTGTTGTACACCTCGCCTATGCGTCCAATAGTGATGTGGGCGGCCATGCTCTTTCCTAAACTCCAGGTCGGTGCATCAAAGGAAAATTTGATGGGCTCGGTAATTGGTGTAAACGTCCTTACAGGAACACGAACTTGAATCGTCCAGCGCTCCTCTTCTGGTAAAGTTGCAGTGAAGGTTCCGGTGAAGCTTGTTATTCCGATGTTCAGGTACCTAGTGACTTCCTTCAAGTGTCGTCCAAAAGGGGTGTCGTCATCCGGCTGAGTGAACTTGTTCCTGGGGTCCGACATCTATAGAGTAGAAATAGAAAAGAGTTAGAAATGAGTAGAGAAGAGTATCCTGTGGCCTTTCCTAGTGGCCGCATTCTACAGTCAGCGTGTGCTCTGATACCATCTTGTAGCGGCCCGATCCCAATGGATCAAAGTCTCTGTGCTTAAGTGTCATCCCTGGATCGGTATGCTGACACACACAGTACTCGAGGATTTATAACAGAGTTCAATCACAAACTTATTACATCGAAAATCCTCATAAAGAGTATTTATTACATAAATAATATGGCTGAAGGCCATCTAAACTAAAGTAACTGCGGAAGCTTCGAAGATAAATGAGTCCATCCAACTCCACGGCAAAACTGAGTGCACGACAAAGACCTAGCGCACCTTACTCTTCGTCTGAAAATTCTGCAACATGATACGTTGCAGCCGTGTAGGTCAGCACATGGAATATGCTGGCAAGATAACACTATAGAGCAATGATGAATAATAGCTGTCACTACATGCAATATATGGCTGGTGGAGGCTCTAAGTTTAACATTTGCATAAAGCCAATTTTTCCCTACAACAAAGGAATATATTTTATTTAACTACCATGTTTAAGCCATTATTGAGAAGGTACCCCCAACTCAATCCCAAAATTAATAAATATAATTAATAACAACCCAACAAATTCTCTAAGTAAAGTGATGAGATCAAACCAATAATTCAAATACCAGATACTCAAAATGTCCATAACTAGGACACGACTAATCATGATTAGTTTGTACACTCTGCAGAGGTTTGCGCACTTTTCCCCACAAGACTCGATCTCCTCCGTTGAATTTCTCGCACTGCATGATGTTTGAGAAACGGGTGATCGAGACACAGTCTTTCCGAAGAGGTCCCCTTAATCGATAGATAGGCCGGTACACCTACAATTCCCCTACATCTGCTAGCCCATCATGGAAAGGATTCCCACAACTTACTCAACTATGCCAGAGCCCATAATGGCATGTGGCTGCACACGGAAGTTTCTAGCATGAATAATCTTATGATCCCTTTGAGCATGGGTGGCATTCCATAGGATGATCACACGGGTACCCCAGGATCTCCTAGGACAACACTGGATTCCCCAGGTGCCTGCAACCAATCCACCTAGATGTATATTAAAGTAGCCACCTTAAGTTTCCCTTAGATAAATTACTCTCGCAACTTTCATGAATCTCACATACCAATCCCCGTCTACGAGCATGGCTAAGCAATATGAGCATAACGTATATTCCCGGGGTGATCAAAGGTAATAGGTTCCTACCTCATCAACTACATAGCAATAACCACATGTTCCCAATCCTACTCATGCAATATTTGGGGATATAACTAATGCATAAAAACTGGGTAATAAAGGGATATGATCAAAGTGTAACTTGCCTTGCTGACGATCGGTAAACCCTAGAGATTCGTAGTAGCAAGCTTCGTACTCCGGAAAGTCTATCATAAATAAACAATAGCATACATAAGCACTCAAGCATAAGATGCAAAGGTAAATAAAAGGTCTAAACAGAAAGTTCAAGTGAAGTGCTTCGATTTGCAAAAAGAATCGGTCAAATCGGAATTACGAAACTCAAACTACGATCAAAAGAAATTCAAATTCAAATCTGTTTGAAACCAAATTTTAAACTTTCAAAAACATGTTAAAGTTGATTATATGGACAGAGGGAATCATAACGAAGAATTTGGCGTTGGTTTCGTTGGATTTGGATAAACGAGTAAAAAGTTGTGAGGGTTTAAAGATCAGGGTCTAATCTGCGAAGAAAATAACTACGTATAGGTCCCTGGCCGAAAACTAAAAAGAAAAAGAAAAAAAAATCTACCGAACGAACGTCCGCTAACATAGACTAACGAACGAAAACGTTCGTGGGCAGATCTAAACGAGTGAACGTTCGCTAAGTAGATCGAACCGAAAAAAAACCGAACAAAAAAAACCGATAACCTAAAAGAAAACCGGACCGGTGGCGGTTTTTACCGGTTCGGGCGGTTTTGACGTCGGCGGTGACGACGGCTCTCCGGCGACGGCGACGAGGTGGCGGCGGGCCCCGGCGGCGGCGGCGACAGCGGGCGGTGGCGGCGCGGAGTGCGGCGACGGCTGCTGCTGCTGCTTTGAGGGAGAGAGGGGGGCCTCCGTATTTATATGCGGGGAAGGGGTGGCGTCCGACTTGGGGGAGGGGAAAGCAGGAGGAGCTGGGCCGCGGCCTGGCGCTAGCTGGGCTGGCCTAGTTCGGCGGGGAAAGATTTTTTTTAAACATTTTTTTCCAGAGAGAGAAAAACATGAAAAACTAATATAAGTATATATCTAAAAATACCAGAAAAATTCACATAATAATCTGGCCTTATTAATGACCTAGTGAACATTTTTCTGGACCAAAATGCTTAAAATAAAAACAAATATTTTTGTACTAATAAAATAAATATTTTTGCAAATAAAAATCCATTAAATTTATTTTTACTCAAAATTCAATTTCCAACATTTTTATTCTGTTTTGAAGAAGTCATATTATCTTCTCTCATTATTTTAAAATAATTGGAAAAGAATTTTGAAAAATAATTTGATCCAATTTTCCAAGTTTTGATAAATCAAAAATGGATTTTTGTGAAACCTCCAACTCTCTCAAATTGGTCCTTGAGTTGCTTAAGGTCTCTTGGATCAAAATGCAACCAAAACAAAACAGCAAAAATGCATAAATCATGGATGCATATGAATGATCTATAAATAACATCCAAATTGAAAATTGGGATGTTACAATAAAAGAGTTCAGAGAAGACTCAAATAATATTCATAGATAATCTGATCATAAATCCACAACTCATTGGATCTCAACAAACACACCGCAAAAAAGTATTACATCGAATAGATCTCCAAGAACATCGAGGAGAACATTGTATTGAAGATCAAAGAGAGAGAAGAAGCCATCTAGCTACTAGCTATGGACCCGTAGGTCTGTGGTAAACTACCCGCGCATCATCGAAAGGGCAGCAAGGTTGATGTAGAGGCCCTCCGTCATCGAATCGCCCTCCGGCAGATCGCCGAAAAAGGCCCCAAGATGGGATCTCACGGGAACAGAGGCTTGCAGCGGCGGAAAAGTATTTTGGTGGACGCTTCTGGTGGTTTGGGAATATTTGGGAATTTACAATGCAAGAATTAGGGTTGAAGGACTCCCGAGGGCCCACAAGCCCTCAGGGCGCCCCCCAGGGGCGCGCCTGGCAGGCTTGTGGCCTCCTCGGGCATCTTTTGACCCCCTCTCCAAGCTCCGTGGATGTCTTCTGGTCCAAGAAAAATCATCGTAAAGTTTATTCCGTTTGGACTCCGTTTGATATTCCTTTTCTGTAAAACTCAAAAACAAGGAAAAAACAGAAACTCACACTGGGCTCTAGGTTAATAGGTTAGTCCCAAAAATAATATAAAATAGCATATTAATGCATATAAAACATCCAAAACAGATAATGTAATAGCATGGAACAATAAAAAATTATAGATACGTTGGAGACGTATCACATGGTTAGCTGGGAGACCATGGATCGATCCCTTGTTGATGGGCCGACCCCATACTGTTTTCGCTCTACGCGAGAGAATTATCAGTCTCACTTAAGGTGATAAATAGTCACCGCACTTTCCTTCCACTTGGGGAAGGGGGGGAGAGCTTTTTACTTTTTAGGCCCGTTGATATTTAAAACAAATATAAAAGCCTCCTAATCATATTTAGAGTCTTTTAATATTAATTTAACATCATCAAAAACTAATTTCACCTATATATAATTTATCGGTAATACTCGGTATTGCCCAATAAATTCGGAAACCCGTCCGGTGACCCCGAAACGCTTCCGGTTTCTCTAGAAACTATTTCAAATATTAACTAGACTATTTCACAAATATTTCTTCGTTACTCCCGTCCTACTAACACTCAGCAGATCTTGATTACCTTAAGCTTGTGACCCTGTAGGTTCGGTAAAACATAGACATGAACAAAAATCCCTTTGTTGAATTACCGATAGCGGAACCGTGGACATCCTTATCGATCCCTATGAGTACACGAATGACATTCGAGTGAACCTTTGGTTATCGTGTGTTGTTCCCTTTGCCTCGTGATACTTTACAAAACCCGAAGTGAGATTTATTGGTATCCTCTTGAGTCATACACATACTCACTATACCGGTCTCCTCGTTACCGGTTTTGTTCTTATTTCTCGTTGACATGTTTCAGCATCCCCGTGACATAGGCACATGTGTCTGGCCAGACGATGATGGATGCCGTCACACCAGAGGGCCCTAAGAATATCTCTCCATCATCGGAGGAGCTAATCCCACTATCAAGCTATCTAGCCCATTGTCAAACTTTTTGATGAACCTGTAAGTTGTCGTTATGATCACCGTGTTAGAGATGACGTTTGAGCAACCCCAAAGCCTACCATACGGTAAGAAGTGAGTACAATACTCTCATGGTCTAAGGAACTAAATCACATGTTAACACTCCGTGTTATAACAATTGACTTTTGACAATATTATCTCAAAGTATAACAAACAAGTTTGTGTCGATTCAATATGATCGTTCTTCTAACGTCATACTCTCAATATTGTTTTAGGACTATCGTTATACTTAACGATGTCCTAATATCCGAAAAACATGATCACCAACAACGCTTGAGCCAGTCTTAAAGGCAAGACTAGGAACCTAATTTTACCGTTTATCATTCTACATGTGCATAAGAGTTTTCCACCGGATCGCATATTTCAGGATCATAGCAGTTATAGCATAGAATATACGCTATTAATTATGAACATAAAAATATAATAATACAATATTATTGCCTCTAGGGCATATTTTCCAACAACACACCCCATACAAACTAGGGAAACCACTTCCCGCCATTGTGTTGGTTAGTTTCCAAATACTTTTGAGATCAAACTCAATGTGATCATATCCTTAGACCCATACATGCAACCTTGGTTAATTCTCTCCTTATAGCCTGAATATTATGTTGGTATTGCTAATAGATGTGTTAAGGTATTTTCTTACGTTGTTCATGCATTGGCCTTTATTTTCATACTGCATCTTTATTTGAATGTTACTTGTCATGGTTATTTATTTGGGGTCATATTTCTTTTATGATAGATTTCCGGAGTGTGACTCTCAACGAGAATACAAACTGGAGTACCACTACCAGGACTAAGGCAAGTTGCAGTTTCTATGCACAGAGACACAAACCCTACCAGGTCTGGGTTGTCAGAACACACATCAAACCAAATACATGTTTGGAGGTTAATTGAACAGTACTAACGTCGCATGGTGAATGTTGAGTCCAAGCGAACTAGATTTTCGCTCACACACACTATTGGGTCGTGAATCAAGATTGTTGCAACCATCGGTCGACCGGTGTTGAGCAAGTGGAAAAATGCCTCCATGGTCCCACTTGTTTTCATCAACTTTGAGTTGCTCACCACATGTGCCACATGGTCTTCATGCCGCCACTTACTGAGCATGACACATAATATGCAAGCACTGTAGAGGCAAAGGAATAACAAGTATGGTGAAAATCCCTTCAATTTGCATAATTGTTTGTGTTTTTTCTATCCTTTTTAGATGTGATTTATGCCACTACTAATGGTGGATTAGATGAGATAATTAGAGTTTTACTTAGACAAGTTGTGGTGCCTCGTTGGGATGGTAGCTAAATGGAATGGAATGGCAATTGCACCATTTGTTGAGTAGATGTGCATGTTTGTAGATTACACTTTGCATGGGGTGTGCGTGTGATGATGATGATGGATGAGGACAATGACTGAGGCCAACTCCAGCACGTGACCCCATCCTGTCCGGGTGCGTCCATTTGGGGCAAAACGGACATACCAGACGGCCCAGCGCGCGGGCGCAAACGAACTTTTGTCTGTTTTATGTCCGCTTTCGACCCATCCCGGCCCAAGTTTGGGCCGCTTTTGAGGTGAAACGGACAGCGCGCGGACGGGCGGGGCGCGCGCGCTTGTCCTCCCCTGACCCGCCCGTCGATGGCACAAAGCACCAGCCCGACGCCCCATTTCGCGCCATTTCCCCCCAAACCCTCCCACGTCTCGCCCACCACCCTCCCGCCCATGGCTGATGCCCCGCCGAATTCCGGCGGCCCGGCCATCGACCCCCCGCCCGGAAAGGTGAAGAAGAAGGCGGCCAAGGGTACGAAGCCATCGACCCCCCGCCCGGAAAGGTGAAGAAGAAGGCGGCCAAGGGTACGAAGAAGCCGCGGTCGGAACTCACGCCGGCGGAGCTCGCAAAGCAGGACGCGGAATCGGCCAAGAGGAGGAATCAGAGGGCGGCCGCTAAGGGCAAGAACGCCGCGCCCAAGTTCGCCGCCGAGTGCGCTGCGTTGGAGGCCGCGCGGCGCAAGGCCGATGTCGACGAGAAGGAGGACATCGTCAACAAAGCGCACGCCCTCCTCATGCTTGAGATTTGCCGTCCCGCGAGTTTCTCGGCAGCGCCCGTCGGCCCAGCGAGCATAGGCTCGTCGGTCGCCCGGCCTCTGTAGTGCCCCTCGCCGACGTCGCGGACCACGCCTTTGTCGCCCGGTTTTCCTCCGCCAAGGTACGAAGGCCAGACCCGTTTCTCGGGGTCGCCGGACGTTGGCGTGATTGCGCCGTCCACCCCGCGCCCCTCGGCCATCATCGACCTCAACGTCACGCCGGGGTCCAGCAGCGGCGGCCGACCGTCCGTCGAGATGCAAAGAAAGCAAGCACGACCTTTGTCTACGGCCACCATGCCGTCGCCCCACGTCCTGTTCGACGAAATGCCAACACCAACGCCAACGGTTGACGACCCCTTCTACAACCAGTTCATGGAGAATGTCATCTACGAGGGGCATGGCGAGGCCTTCTAGATGGGTGGGCATGGCGATGCCTACGATCCCGAGGAGACCCAGAGTCAGGATGGCCGCGGCCAGTACGTTGACGATGAAGACGTTGAGGCCCACGACCATGCTGAGTACGACCATGGTGACTCGTGGTATGAAGATGATGACATCTATTGCGAAGGTGATGGTGATGAAGAAGAGGACGACATCGATATTGGGGGCGAGCCATTGTTCATCGACGGGCTCACCCAAAGAGCGGAAGCACAAAAGAGGAAGAAGAGCATTCATACGGGATCATACTCACAAGAGGAGGACAAGTTGATTTGCCAAAGTTGGATGGAGGTTGGCCAAGATCCGAGGACCGGTGCGCAACAAAATGGACTTGTTTTTTGGACAAGAGTTCACAAAACATTCCATGAAAGAAAGTTGTTTCCGCCCTACCAATTTACGAGCGGTCGTGGCATCACCTCGATTGAAAAGAGGTGGTTGTTCATCCAACAAGAATGCAACAAGTATTGTGCCGCACTTGAGAGCGTTGAAGCACGTCCTGTGAGTGGTCTCGGTGTTGGGGACATGGTATGCTCTCTTATCTTTCGTTTCTACGGCCATGACTTCGGCCTTCTATATGTTTGCATGTTCAATTGTTGTTGATCGTGTAGGCATTTCAATCTTTGGAAGCATTCAAGGCCTGGTACAATGACAAGCCATTCACTCTTACGCATTGTTGGACGCTCATCAACAATTGCCCTAAGTTCAAAGATCAATACCGTGAACTTCAAAGGAAGAGAGGCAAGAAGACGGCCGCGTTGGCCGGAGGTGGAGATGGTGATGCGTTGAAGAGGCCGAGGGGCAAGACCAACTCCAAGATGGACGACAAGCGTGATGCGTCATCCATGGCCTTGCATGAGACTTTGCACGGCATGATGTCTCAAAAGGATGTGAGGGATGAGAAAAAGCGACAAAGCAAGGAGGAGCAAATGAAGCAATACCTGGAGCTTCAAACGAAGAAGCTTGAGATGGAGGAGGCGGCCAAGAAGAGGAAGATCGACATGAAGGAGGCGTCCCGGCAGAGGCAGCTCGACATCGAGGCCGCCAATGCCACGGCCAGGCAGAGGCAGCTAGACATCGATGCCGCCAATGCCGCAACCAAAGCAAAGGAGGTGGCGCTAGCGATCATGAGCGTGGACTTGAGCAAGATGAGCGAGAAGACGAGGAGCTGGTTCGAGGCCCGGCAGAAGGAGATGTTCGACGCCGACGGCCTGAACTAGGTGGTCTGTTCGGCCGTGACTGTTCTTTTTGGAGGCTGGCATGGGTGCCGGCCGCTGGCTGTGTGCCGGCGAGAAACTTATTCATTTTGGAGGCTAGCTGTGTTGCCGGCCGCTGGCTGTGTTCCCGGCGACAAAACTATTCATTTTATAGGCTGGCTGTGTTGCCGGCGTGAACTGGGCCGCTGGCATGAACGGACGTGGTTTATTCGAATATTTGCGTTTGAAAAAGGAGGCGGACAGGATGCGGCCAAAGGATGCGTCCGCGCGTTGGGCGCACAGCCACCGCATCCCACAAAAGGCCCGAACATGATCCCATTGCCCGTCCCAAACGGACATAATCCGTACCAAACGAACGTCCGTTTGAGATCGTGCGCTAGAGTTGCATCTACGTACACCCCTCAACATCAAAAAGAAAATGTATGTACGTACATGCAGTAGAGTTGTATGCTCGCAAAATAAAAAGTGTAGAGTTGGAGATGTCCATCATTCTTAGGTACTACGAAATCCACGATGCAAAGGCTGCGATGCGATGTGAGATCCACGCTCTCCTAGAGCTTTTGAGTAACCCACTCGACTCAACAGACCGCCGGGTGGCGTTCCATTGCGATGCACATGGTCACTCAGAAGCAAACAGAGGTGCGTGCGACTTGTGTCGTTTGTGGGTCCGAGTGACCAAACACCTGGAGGCTGGAGCCTGTCTCTGTCTCCGTCTCCGTGGCCGAGGCAGACGCACACGGGATTCCCGCGAGCACGCCTGACCGAGTCCAACCGGTCCCACGCCCCAGAGACCCGTTGCTCGCCTCGAGAGTCGAGACCAACAGAAGTAGCCGTTGCGACTCGCGAGGACGAGACTCGTGCCTCCCTCTCTGCTCTGTCTAACTACAAGCCGTTGCCTCCCGTACCTCAATCCCCTCTCCTTCACCACCACACTCTCGCTCACCACTCCCACACTCGCAGCTCCTTCCTCCTCCTGCTCGAGTCCATTCCATCCACAACTAACCTCCTCCTGATTCAGAATATTCTGGTGACCAATTCGGCCGACAGACATGCCGCCGCCGCCGCTGGCCCGGGCCGCTCGGCGCGGGTTACTCCTCCTCATCCTGCATTGCTGCTGGGGCACTCTCCTCTCCACGGCCAGCGCCGCCCACCGCCACGTCCACGCGGCTGGCGACGGCGTCATCATCAGCCAGGTCGACTACCAGGGCCTGCAGGCCATCAAGCACGACCTCTCCGACCCCTACGGCTTCCTCCGCTCCTGGAACGACACCGGCATCGGCGCCTGCTCCGGCCACTGGACCGGCATCAAGTGCGTCAACGGCAGCGTCGTCGCCATCACGCTCCCCTGGCGCGGCCTCGGCGGCCGCCTCTCCGACCGCATCGGCCAGCTCACGGGGCTCCGACGCCTCAGCATCCACGGCAACGCCATCGCCGGCGCCATCCCCGCCGCCCTCGGCTTCCTCCCCGATCTCCGCGGCCTCTACCTGTTCAACAACCGCTTCTCCGGCGCCGTCCCGCCGGAGATCGGCCGCTGCGTCGCGCTGCAGTCCTTGGACGCCAGCAACAACCGCCTCACCGGCGTCCTCCCGGCCTCGCTCGCCAACTCCACCAAGCTCATCCGCCTCAACCTCAGCCGCAACTCCATCTCCGGCGAGATCCCGGCCGAGGTCGCGGCCTCACAGTCCCTCCTCTTCCTCGACCTGTCCTACAACAGGCTCTCCGGCCGCATCCCTGACGCCTTCGCGGGCGGCTCCAAGGCGCCCTCGTCGGCCTCCTCCGACGAGCGGAAATTAGAAGCCATCACCGGGACGTACCAGCTCGTCTTCCTCAGCCTCGCGCACAACACGCTCGACGGGCCAGTGCCGGAGTCGCTCGCGGGGCTCACCAAGCTGCAGGACCTCAACCTCTCCGGCAACAGCCTTAACGGCTCCATTCCCGACAACCTCGGGTCCCTTCACGACCTCAAGGCGCTCGACCTCTCCGGAAACGCGCTCGCCGGAGAGATCCCGGAGAGCCTCGCCAACCTCACCACCACGCTCAAGTCGTTCAACGTCTCCAACAACAACCTCTCCGGCGCCGTGCCGGCCTCGCTCCTACAGAAGTTTGGGCCCCCATTCTTCGCAGGAAACATCCTGCTCTGCGGCTACTCTGCCTCTTCGCCGCCCTGCCCGGTATCGCCGTCCCCCGCGCCGGCATCACCCGGGCAAGAGCCCACAGGACCCCGCGGCGGCCGCACAAAGAAGGAGCTCATACTGATCATAGGGGGGATCGTGCTCGGCATCCTCATCTTGCTGTCCCTCTGTTGTCTCCTGCTCTGCTGTTTGATAAGGAAGAAGAGGTCGAGCGGTAGCACTGGAGCACGGAGCGGGAATCAGTCGTCGAGCAAGGAAGCCGGTGCCGCGGCAGCGGCGGCAGGGAGAGGCGAGAAGCCGGGAACGTCAGAGGCGGAATCCGGTGGCGACGTGGGCGGCAAGCTGGTGCATTTCGACGGGCCGCTGGCGTTCACCGCCGACGACCTGCTGTGCGCGACGGCGGAGATTATGGGGAAGAGCACGTACGGGACGGTGTACAAGGCGACGCTGGAGGACGGCAGCCTGGTGGCCGTGAAGCGGCTGAGGGAGAAGATCACCAAGGGCCACAAGGAGTTCGAGGCCGAGGCGGCGGCGCTCGGCAAGATCCGGCATCCCAACCTGCTGCCGCTCAGGGCATACTACCTCGGCCCCAAGGGGGAGAAGCTTCTCGTCTTCGACTACATGCCCAATGGCAGCCTCTCCGCCTTCTTGCACGGTGAGATTGTTAATTCTTTGAGCTGAATTTCACTCTGCAATCGTGGGTGCTGACATGAACATTTGGTTTGATTTGACTGTAGCTCGCGCGCCGAACACGCCGGTGGAGTGGGCTACGCGGATGACGATCGCCAAGGGCACGGCACGCGGCCTGGCCTACCTCCACGACGACGCGACCATCGTCCACGGCAACCTCACGGCCAGCAATGTCCTTCTCGACGACGGGTCCAGCCCCAAGATCGCCGACATCGGGCTGTCCCGCCTCATGACGGCCGCCGCCAACTCCAATGTGCTCGCCGCCGCGGGCGCTCTGGGCTACCGCGCGCCAGAGCTGTCTAAGCTCAAGAAGGCGAGCACCAAGACCGACATCTACAGCCTCGGCGTCATCATCCTCGAGCTCCTCACCCGCAGGTCGCCCGCCGACACGACGAACGGCATGGACCTGCCGCAGTGGGTGAGCTCCATCGTGAAGGAAGAATGGACGAGCGAGGTGTTCGACGTCGAGCTGATGCGGGACGCGACCACTGGGCCTGACGGGGACGAGCTCATGGACACGCTCAAGCTCGCGATGCAGTGCGTCGACCCGTCGCCGTCGGCCCGGCCCGAGGCACGGGAGGTGCTGCGGCAGCTTGAGCAGATCCGGCCTGGACAGGAGGGACCCGGCGACGAAGCTCACATGGCTTCTGCGAGCAATGAGTAGGCAGAGCAGAGCAACCGGAGAAAACCAGAAGAAAGAAAATGATGCGATTTTTAGCTTAGCTTAGAGGCTAGAGCCCAGAGAGAGATATTTAAGAAATTCTTTGATTTAATTGCAAAAGTAGTAGTACTACTGTTATCCATCAATGCTTTGTATAGGAGGCAAGTCTTATTTGCAACTCGAATACGAAGGATGGCAGAGAAATGAGGACTTGGTAAATGATGTGCCCCTTTGATTTTTACAGCTACTGTCCATAAGCAACTTTAAACCAAATGGTAACTTGACCTAGACCTAGTTTTTGCGTCACACGTGAAATTGAGAATTTCTAAACTGATTATAGAAATAGTCAACAGCAGGCTACTCATTTTTTGTTTCGAGAGGTTGACCTCTGAGAACATGGGCCCACGTACGCGTCCGAGAAACGTATGTAATGAAGATTTCTAGTGACCGATTCTCGTTAAGGAGCCAAAGCAAGTGTTACCCTTTACAAATTAAGTTAGGCGGTAAACTTACAGCCCGTCGCTGTGGCGTCGCCCCAACACACGGTCGGTCCGGCCCGCCGCTCATCGAAGGGACGCGCATCGGCTTGGTGCGTCACTGACACGTGCGACCGCATGTAAGCAGTAGCACCAACACACGGTCGGTCCGGCCCGCCGCTCACCGAAGGGACGCGCATCGGCTTGGTGCGTCACTGACACGTGCGACCGCATGTAAGCAGTAGCACCAACACACGGTCGGCCCGGCCCGCCGCTTACCGAAGGGACGCGCATCGGCTTGGAACATCACTTACATGTGCGACCGCATGTTAGCAGTAGCATGAACAGACAGTATGTCCGGCCCGCCGCTCACCGAAGCGACGCACATCGGCTTGGTACATCACTTATGTTCGACCGCATGTGAGCAGTAGTAAACCGACAGGCCAAGCTTCCCCGCCTACCGCGCGCCAAAAGCTCGGCCTTTTATTGTAGACCCCTTAAAAAAATGAAGATCGCACGTAGGAGCAAACCATGGCAGTTGCGAACGTTCGTTTGGCAGTTTCATGGGTAGGGGAGGGGCGTGGTGTGGCAGTTTTGTAAAATGCCATGGCACTTCTTTTTCTACTTTTGTTTTCGTCCAATAACTGGTATCGTCGGATACAGATCTTACAGTTATTGGGGCGTTCGCCAGGAATAGCCTCGTGGCAAGCTATTGACTAGTCTTTTTTTCACACGCATTACATCGACACATATCATCTCTATGACGACCCCGGCTTAATCGTGCACTAACCATACACGCAAATGCACACGATCAAGCCTAAGGACTCACTTGAAGATATCACAACACAACTCTAAAACATAAATAAAGTCATACAAGCTTAATATTACAAGTCAGGGCCTCGAGGGCTCGAATACATAGCTCGATGGCATACAAGTGTCAGCGGAAGCATCAGATATCTGGGTACACATATATTACAGAACATAGATAAGCCTCCACAAAGGCGGGGCAAAATAAAATGCTACGATCGAAAGGCGTAGGCCTCCTGCCTAGGTCCCTCTGAATCCTACTCCTGGTCATCTGTCGGCTCCTCATAGTAGTACTCGCCTGAAGGGTAGTAGTAGTAGCCGTAGTCGTCGACGGGGGCAGCTAACTCAGGGGCTCCGTCATCTGATGGCATCAATTGGATATGGGGGAAAAAGAAAGTAAAGCAAACATGAGTACTCATCCGAAGTACTCAGCAAGCAAGGATCTACACTACATATGCAACATTTTCAAAGGGGGCTGTATATGTGGACTGGGCTGCAGAAATGCCAGAATAGAGGGGAAAGCCTAGTCCTATCGAAGACTAGCATCTTCAGCATCTTCATCGGTCTTGCAGCATTAGAAGAGTGCAGATTAACATAATGTAAAGTAGTAGTAATGTCATCAACCTCGGCCAGAGATTCTTCCTCGACTCCCTGCGAGAAAGCAATCCCAGAGCCGTACTATCCAGTTCTCATCTCAGTTCTAGTTGTACCGATCGGGATACAACTCCGAGTGTCCGTTACCGTAGGACAGGCTATCGATAGATTAGTTCTTCCCTGCAGGGGTGCACCAACTTACCCACCACGCTCGCTTAACTCCGGCCGGACACACTTTTCTGGGTCATGCCCGGCCTCGGTTAAGCAACACGCCGCAACCCGACCAAATACTTAACAGAGAGGTCAGCACGCCGGACTAAACCTATGCCCCCAGGGGTCTTGGGCCATCGCCCCGGGAACTCCTGCACGTTACGTTCACGGCCGAGAGCAGACCTAGCAACCCCTTAATACAAGCGCAGTTGCGTAACCAGTCCAACTCGGCGCGCGCCGCTCAATCGCTGACGTCCATTAAGCTTCGGCTGAAGTATACGACGCAGAACGCCCATACTATGCCCACGTGATGGTTAGTGCTATCAGGCCAGAGGCCCCTCGGATCAAATATCCAAACCGTTTAGTGGTTTAGGAGCGCGCGGTAACGAGCAAAGACTCATGATCGATGTGACCCCGTCGCCCCGTCTCGAGGACTTGCGGCAAGGGCTAAGAATGCCCGGCCACGCCTCGTAGTTATCTCGCGGGCACCTCTCAGGTCAACCCGACTCCACATCACTTCGCATTCATGCTCGCGCGGGTACCCCTCAGGGCCGACCCGTCTTTAGTATCAAGGTTTAGTGTTCAGTCATAGTAACCAAAGTATCCGTGTGTCTGACACCAAAGGGAACCCTGAGGAATCACCCTCGACGGAATCCCACTTGATGTTATCGTCAAGGTGAACGAAGGAGGAATCACCCTCGAGGTCCACACTTGAGGTGTTGCACGATGGCGTCGGTGTCGGGGGTGGTGTAGGAGGAATCACCCTCGCTTACCATGACCGGCTAACTAACCTACAAGGTTATCATCAGAAGTGCTGACGAGGTATCACCCTCGGCACCCGATATTAACCCAGTAGTGTCGGCAACTAAGGGGAAGTGACGTGCGGTGTCGGGGCCTGGTCTTCAATCCCGTTGCTCGGGTCTTCTGAGAGTACAGCGGGGCAGTCGGGACAAGTGGGTCTCTGATAAGGCTCTACCCATCCTAAACTAAACAGTTTAGGATAGCAGGAAAGTATCAACAGCAGGTTACAAGTAAACAGGCTATGCAGCAGATATAGGACAACAGTAGCAGCAGTAACTTCTAATGCAAGCATAAGAGAGAAGAGAGTGGGCGATATCGAAATGCTCAAAATGGGGGTGCTTGCCTGTCTGCTCGACGGCAAGGGTCTGATCGTCGGGGACGTAGTCGTACTCCGGAGCGGCGTCTGCCTCAGGAGCTACGGCAACGTCGGGGTCTACCGAAAGAGAAGAGGGGGGGGGGAGGAAACAAGTAAATACACAACAACGATGCAACACAGGGCATGCTACGACTATGATGCAGTGCAGGGTTGCCTAAATATGCATCTAAGTCATTTTAGTTATTTTTAGGATTATCGCGGGATTTATTACCCGGCGTGTGTGCACTATTCATCTACCAGAATTGGGCCCGGAGTTATGAGTTCTCCTACGTAGGGGGTTTCGGCATCGAAACAGACGACACGATTAGATTCGTCTCGTCGTTCTGAGCAACTTTCATGTTTTAACTTTTTCGATCTGAGCTACGGTTTATTTTCTATGATTTTCTAAAGATTTTAGTATTTTCTGGAATTTCTTTTATTTACAAATTTAACATTATCCAGAACAGTAGCAGTGACGTCTGCATGACGCAGAGGTGACATCAGCAGTCAACAGTGACGCTGACTGGTCAAACTGACTGGTGGGGCCCACCTGTCAGCCTCTGTTATTTAACAGAGTTTATTATTAGACTAACCTGAGGTTAATTATCTATGGACCCCACATGTCAGTGGCTCATTAGGGTTTAAATTAATTAATTATTTAATTAACAGATTATAATTTATCTAAAAATGTTTTAATCTACTCGGCCCCATTTGTGAGTGGGCGGGGCCGAGCTGACTCAGTCAATTGGGCCCAGTGGGACCCAGTGGCAGTGACTGTGTGGTGGGGCCCACAGGGCCACGTCGGCGCCAGTTGGGCGCCGGCCACCGGAGTGCGCCGACGAGGCCGAACGACGGCGAGCAACTCCGGCGAGCCTGGAAATCCTCTGTGACGCATCATTTTGCGCGGGGTTTGGCTCGTTCGATCGTGCGTTCTGGGCCGCATCGATCGGCAGTGGTCTCACGGACGGAGGTGGTCGGAGACGCCGGCGGCGAGCGCCGGAGCGGACGGTGAGCTTCGGGCGTCGTCGGGATCGTGGCTACAGGCAGCCACTTGGAGCGCGCGTTGGTGCGTTCGAAAGAGAGAAGAGTGCCGCGTCGATCTGGCCTACTAGCGCGAGCGGAAATGGCCGGAGACGAGCGCCAGGCCGTCGCCGGCGGACGCTGGGGTTAGACGTTGATGGAACCAGAGGTGCAGGGCACGGGGAGTCGTGCTAGCGGTGGCGTTGGAACCGCGTGGAGGCACTGAGTGCGTTCCCGCACTCAGATAGCCATGACAGAGGCTGGTGCCACGGCGGCGAGCTCCATGGCGGCGACGCTTTCGGGTGGCGATGGCTACGGTGCTACGGAGGCGCAAACGGGCGGGGAAGAGAGGGTAAAGGTGATGCTGCTCACCGTGGAGGCGCACGAAGGCCCAGTGGTAGCTTAGGAGCAGCCGTTCGCCGGCATTCGTCGGAGATGCTCCGGCGACCGAAGACGAAGAAGCGCTCGATCCCTTCGCTGTGGGGATGCAGAGCTCGGGCCAGCAGCCGGAGAGGAAGGAGAGGGAGCAGGCGGAGCGATCAAGCTCGGCCTCAGGTGCTGGGGAGGACGGCGGCGTCGGCGACGAGCTCGGCCATGGCGGCGACTTCGGGCGTCCGTGTGGAAAGAGGAAAGAGATCGAGGGAGAGGGATCTGCGAGGGTTAGGGTTGCGGGAGGCCTCGAGGTAGCTCTTGTAGTCGACGGGGAACCGTTGGATCGTCGACACGGCGACGAACGGCGGCGTGTCAGCGTGCGGGCGCGAAAGCGGCGTGAGGAGGGAGATGACCGCGGTGGGCTGGCCCTGCTGGGCTGGGCCGCATCCTGTAGCAGAAGGCCTAAGTGCATAGTAAGCACTAGGGCCTTTTCCAAATTTCCCTTTTTTGTTTTCTTTTCTTCTTTATTTCTTTTCTGTTTTGGAAATAGTTAGACTACTTGTGCTCTTTTGTAAAATGTGGGACTTGGCCCAAATATTACAATGCAATATTCCTTGTCACCAAAAACTGGTTTGGGTGAATTTGAAATTCATTTGAATTTGAAATGAATTTAATTAGATTAAATAATCCTGTTTTGGTGCTGTTTCAAGTTGTTGGAGTCATTTAGATAATCCCAGCATCATCACTTATAATTTTATAAGTGCTTCTGGAATATTTGCTATTAAGTGAACATTTTTCCAACAGTGTTTGAGTAAATTTATTTTGCACTTTTTTAAATTTGAGGTGATTTCCAGAATAGAGTTTGAATTATTTTGGTTAACCACTATGACTAAGCACTGCAAATTATGTGACTTGGCATTATTAGCAGGTAACCACAGTGGTTATTACACAGGGGTGTTACAATCTCTCCCCCTCTTTCCCATGCACACACCATCTCTAGATCGATGCCACCCACATACACTGGTACTCTACGTTTAGTACGTTGTACACGAAGAGAAGAGGTGCACGCACGCACTCGTCCTCTCTCACACATGCATCTGTAGCTACCAATTGTAGTGTTCTCAACCATCTGATTGGCTCTATCAAAGATTCATGTTGCTCCTTGGCCTTGAGATTGAAAAGTTTAAAACACGGAGGCTCAGCTAGAGGCGCGAGGTTTTGGTTAATGTGCGGACCGCACACGGCACGAACACGACACGAGCTTGGTCTGCCTGGTGCGCAGTCGGGTGAGTACTACTAGTAGTAGTAGTACTTTGATGTGTCGCGTCAACTCGCAGAAATATGCAACACTTCCTCAACAAACAAGCATATAAGCAGCTTATATTTAGGTTTACATCTTACCCAAAGGATCTCATATCCAACAGACACAAAATATCCCTTCGACTGTTGGAAATTACTTTAATTGCTGATCTGATGTCGAAGTAATTGCTGCATCACCACCAAAATCCACCATCTCTTAAACTAAAGTAGACCGAGCACCCTATATTAGCATATTACTAAGATAAATAGAAGGCACTGTAGAATCATTTAGGAGGTGAGCTTGTCAATCAGAATGTGGAGGGACACCATCCTCGACAACCCAGCCCCGGCCAGTAGCTTGGGCGGCATTGTGAAGAAGGTCAGCTCCTGCACGGCGACGGCGACGGGCTCCTTGCTGCTTGTCACCTAGATTTCCACCTTGACAGCATCGGTCCTACCTTTGGGCACCCCTGGCGGGCCGTTCGCCCACACCTTGGCCGCGTAGTGTGGCGGTGGGGATGCCCCCGCTCTTAGGCACACCGATGTCGAGCACACCGCCAACCACGAAAAACGCGCGGCCGTCCTCCTCCGCGAACAGCAAGCGTCGCGGCTCTGACACCGGCACCTGCAGCTGGAGCACCTTGCCGTATTGGATCCTGTGCACGGGCATGGGATGCATGGTGCTGATGTGGTGGGGGAGCGCCAGTGGCGGGCCCTCATAACCGCAGACGGGCACGGGGCATTTGCAGAGCGCGAGCGGACACACGCTCTGGTGATCGGCGAGTTTGTGGTAAGTGACATTGAGCCCACAGCCTTCGTGTGGGCACTCCACCCTCACCGAGGAAAGGACGACGTCCATCGCTGTGTTGCGCACGTCGAAGTCGCCGCCGTGCTCGCACTTCTGGCACTGCCGCTGGTTCCCGGGGCGCTCGCCGCGGCAGTCCGCGCAGGCTAGGTGCCCTCCCTTGCACTGCACAAATCAATCGAACAGCACATCAATCAAGAAACCTACACCTTGCTCGATCAGCCGAATGGGCGAGATGTATTCGAACCTCGTACACTGGAGGCTTCAAGGGGCAGAGGCACAAGGGGCAGTGTGTTGGAAATTTGCCCGAGAGGCAATAATATTGTATTATTATATTTCCATTATTCATAATTAAGAGTTTATATTTCATGATATAACTGCTATGATCCTGGAATATGCGATTTAGTGGAAAACTCATATGCACATGTGGAATGATAAACGGTCAAACAATAGGTTCCCAGTCCAGCCTCTAGGACTGGCTCAAGAGTTGTTGATGATCACGTTTTCCAGATCTTAGGATATCGTTAGGTGCAATGATAGTCCTAAAACAACATTGAGGGTATGACGTTAGAAGAACGATCATATTGAATTGACCCAATATTGTATGTTATGAAGGAAATATGCCCTAGAGGCAATAATAAAGTTGTTATTTTATATTTCCTTATTCATGATAAAGGTTTATTATTCATGCTAGAATTGTATTGATCGGGAACTTAAATACATGTGTGAATACATAAACAAATACCATGTCCCTAGTAAGCCTGTACTAGACTAGCTCGTTGATCGAAGATGGTTAAGGTTTCCTAACCATAGACATGTGCTGTCATTTGATAACGGGATCACATCATTAGAAGAATGATGTGATGGACAAGACCCATCCGTTAGCTTAGCATATGATCGTTCAGTTTATTGCTACTGCTTTCTTGAATGTCAAATACATGTTCCTTCGACCATGAGATCATGCAACTCTCGGATACCGGAGGAATACCTTGTGTGCTATCAAACATCACAATGTAACTGGGTGATCATAAAGATGCTCTACAGGTATCTCTGAAGGTGTTTGTTGAGTTGGCATGGATCGAGATTGGGATTTGTCACTCCGAGTATCGGAGAGGTATCTCCGGGCCCTCTCGGTAATACACATCATAATAAGCCTTGCAAGCAAATGACTAATGAGTTAGTTATGAGATGATGTATTACAGAACGAGTAAAGAGACATGCCGGTAACGAGATTGAACTAGGTATGAAGATACCGACGATCAAATCTCGGGCAAGTAACATACCGATGGACAAAGGGAATTACGTATGTTGTCATAACGGTTCGACCGATAAAGATCTCCATAGAATATGTAGGAACCAATATGGGCATCCAGGTTCCGCTATTGGTTATTGACCGGAGAGGTGTCTCGGTCATGTCTACATAGTTCTCGAACCCGTAGGGTCCGCACGTTGACGATATAGTGTTATATGAGTTATATGATTTGGTGACCGAATGTTGTTCGGAGTCCCGGATGAGATCACGGACATGACGAGGAGCTCTGGAATGGTCTGGAGGTAAAGATTGATATATAGGATGATGATATTCGGACACCGGAAGAGTTTCGGAGTGCACCAAGTAGTCATCGGATCGCCGGAAGGGGTTCCGAACACCCCGGGAGGTCTATGGGCCTAATGGGCCAAGGGAAGAGACACACCAGCCCACAAGGGGGGCGCGGCTAGGGGCAGGATCCCAAGTGGGATTCAGCCCCACTTGGGCGCGCCTCCTCCCTCCCCCACCTATATATATGTGAGAGGGGGGCGCCACACAAAGCCACGACAATCTCTTAGCCGTGTGCATCGCCCCTTTCCATAGTTTCGTCCCTCGGTCATATTTTCGTAGTGCTTAGGCAAAGCCCTGTGGAGATAGCATCACCACCACCGTCACCACGCCGTCGTGCTACCAGAACTCATCCACTACTTCGCCATCTTGCTGGATCAAGAAAGCGAGGACGTCACCGAGCTGAGTGTGTGGTGAACGCGGAGGTGCCGTACGTTCGGTACTCGATCGGTTGGATCGTGAAGAAGTTCGACTACATCAACCGCGTTACTAAACGCTTCCGCTTACGGTCTATGAGGGTACGTAGATACACTCTCCCCCTCATTGCTATGCATCTCCATGGATAGATCTTGCGTGTGCGTAGAATTTTTTTTGTTTTCCATGCAATGTTTCCCAATAGTGGCATCCGAGCCAGGTCTATGCGTAGATGATATGCACGAGTAGAACACAAAGAGTTGTGGGTGGTGATAGTCATACTGCTTACCACCAATGTCTTATTTTGATTCGGCGGTATTGTGGGATGAAGCAGCCCGGACCAACCTTACATGTCCACGCACATGAGACCGGTTCCACCGACTGACATGCAACTTGTTTTGCATATAGGTGGCTGGCAGGTGTCTGTTTCTCCTACTTTAGTTGAATTGAATTTGACTACGGCCTGTCCTTGAAGAAGGTTAAAACAGCAAACTTGATAATCACCGTTGTGGTTTTTGCATAGTTAAGAACGGTTCTTGCTAGAAGCCCGTAGCAGCCACGTAAAACTTGCAACAACAAAGTAGATGATGTCTAACTTGTTTTTGCAGGGCATGTTGTGATGTGATATGGTCAAGATATGGTGTGATATATGTTGATGTATGAGATGATCATGTTTTGTAATATCGACAACCGGCAGGAGCCTTAGGGTTGTCTCTTAATTATTGTATGAAATGCAAGCGCCATGTAATTGCTTTACTTTATCGCTATGCATTAGCAATAGTTATAGAAGCAATAGTTGGCAAGACGACCCCGACGCAACAATGGAGATCAAGGCGTCGAGCCGGTGACGATGGAGATCATGACGATGCTTTTGAGATGGAGATCAAAAGCACAAGATGATGATGGCCATATCATGTCACATATTTTGATTGCATGTGATGTTTATCCTTTATGCATCTTATTTTGCTTAGAACGGCGGTAGCATTATAAGATGATCCCTTCACTAAATTTCAAGATAAAAGTGTTCTCCCCGAGTATGCACCGTTGCCAAAGTTCATCGTTTCGAAGCACCTCATGATGATCGGGGGTGATAGACTCTATGTTCACATACAACGGGTGTAAGACAGTTTTGCACATGCAAAATACTTGGGTTAAACTTGACGAGCCTAGCATGTACAGACATGGTCTCGGAACACTGGAGACCGAAAGGTCGAACGTGAGTCATATAGTAGATATGATCAACATAGAGATGTTCACCATTGATGACTACCCCATCTCACGTGATGATCGGACATGGGTTAGTTGATTTGGATCATGTATTACTTAGATAACTGGAAGGATGTTTATTCAAGTGGGAGTTTACTAGTAATTTGATTAATTGAACTTAAATTTATCATGAACTTAGTCTTAATAGTTTTGCATATCTACGTTGTAGATCAATGGCCCGAGCTACCGTTCCCTTGAATTTTAATGCGTTCATAGAGAAAGCTGTAGCGCCCGGATAATCAAGCTACAGTAATACCGTGTTACTAGTGCCATGTCACCACTGTTACTGTTGCTAAATCCCATATTGATTCAAACCGGTTCAAATTCTAATATAAAAGAAAGTCAAAATTTAAAGTTTTCAAAATGTCAAAGCTAAAAAGTACAAACTGTGGCAAATAATTCATAAATATTATTGGTGAAGAAACCACATTTTTATAAAAGGTTTATCTGTACTAAAATAAATAAAACAGTGCCAAAATAACAATATTTATCCCATTTTTAATTAATACAAAATTCAAATGAAATCGTCTTTCCTCCAAGCCTTTTTCTGGCAGTGCTAAATATTGCCTTTAATTTATTGGGCCAAGTCTCATATTTTACATGTGTAAATGGGTGGCCTAACAATTTACGAATCAGAGAAGGAATAAAAGAAACAGAAAAGAAAAATAAGAAAAGACTTAAACTACTGGTGGACTGGGCTCTTAGGTCAACAGTGGGAGCCCAGCCCATCTCACCACCTCCTCCTTCCTACTGCTCACCAGGAGCGCCGTGGACGCGTGCGCCCCGTCCATGGCCGCAGATGGCCACACGGCGACCATCCGGCAGTGCCCCTGAGAGGATAAAGCCCCCCGAGCCCCTCCTCTCTCCCGCTATCGAACCCTAGCCCCCACCTTCTCCCTCTCGCGCCGCCTCCCTCTCTGTCTCGTTCGCCCGAGTGGGCTCGTCGCTGCCACATCGCCGTTGTCGCAGCCACTGGCTCCCCCTCGTCGTTCCAAGCCATCCAGGAGCACCGCGACCATCGGCTTCGTCCGTCCCGGGCATCAACTCAAGCCGGGGCGGCTCGTACGCTCGCCATCACCGTCTTCTTCATCACGTACATTGCTGGCGTCCATCGTCGATTCCCACCATTCCGGTCCACCTCCGGCCTCCCCGAGCTCGTCATCCGCACCGCGGTGAGCTCCTCCTCCATTCCCTCCTCCTTGTACACTCGATCCGTTGCCGTAGCCGTTGTCCCCGAGCTCGTTCGAGTTCCCGTACGCGTACGCGTACGTGCAGTAGCTGCTCCTGTTGCTGCGATGCCGCTGCTGATGCGCTGTTGCCCGCTCTTGTGCCCCGCTGCTCGCCTCTGGCCGCGCCCCGTCTGAATGTCCGTGTGCCCCGCCCTCGCCCAAGCCGCCTTGCAGCTGCTGCCCCGGGGCACTCCTCGGCTGCGCCCTACCCCTGAACCTGCTAACTGCCACTGCTGCTCTGCTGCGCGGCTACCGCTGCTGCCTTGCTGCCAATGCTGCTCAAGGCCGCAGCCATCAACGCGCTCGGCGTTCCCCGCGGCCTCTACTGCTGCTCCGCTGCCGCCGCGCTCCGCCCGCGTATCCCCGAGCCTGCCGTTGCCTTCTGCTCACACGACCTTCCCCACGCTGCGCCTCGCATGCCTGCAATGCCCGAGCCACGGCTCTTTCCATCGTTGCTCTGCCTGTACTACTAGTTACTGTAGCGGCTACTGGCTAGCTTTTCTGATTATACACTGACTAACCCTCTAGACAACCTCTAAACAACGTCTAAACAGCTGTTAACATGGGTAAAAATAATATGAGTAGAAAGTACACTTGACAAACTCAATTTTATCCCATTGGACCAAATCCATTTGATGCATGGATTAAATCCTATGAAAATCGCAAAATGCTATGTTCTGTTAACAGAAAACCTGAAAAACAACTTTATTTTCATAGCTACTTTAGAGCTGTTGATGATCAAGCAAATGAACTCTAATATGGATGATAGTGCTACTATCTTGTAGATCACAGAGAATGCTCAAAATTGATATAAGGTACAGAATCATAGGATGTATAGAGCAATAGTTGTAGCCCTTTGAAAACAACTAAGTAATGTTTAAAACTGACGAATTCTTAGACTTGGCAGAATTTCAGGGATTTTAGGAAATGTTTAAATCTTTAGAAAATCATATAAAATAATCTGTAACTCGGATGAAAATACTTTGTACATGATAGTTGCTCAGAACGACGAGACGAATCCGGATACGCCCTCCGTTCGTCTGTCACACGTCCCTAGCATAGCGAACATGCAACTGTCCCCCTCCGTTTCATCTGTCCAAAAATGCCAAACTTCGGGAAAACTTTCCCGGATGTTATCCCCCTTCACCGGTATCGTGTAGCACTGCGTTAGAACACCCCTAGCTTTGCCTGTTGTCATGTCATGCACCTGTTTGCTTTGTATTTACTGTTTCTTCCCCCTCTTCTCTCCGGTAGACCCCGAGACCATTGTTGATGCCGCTGTGATCGACTACGTCGTCGATGACCTTTCTTCCCTTTCAGCAAAGCTTCCAGGCAAGCACCCCCCCTTTTGAACATGCCAATATCGCCTATTCTTTCTCTCTTATGCTTGCATTAGAAATTGCTGCTGCTACTGTTTATCCTATTTCTGATGCATAGCCTGTTTTTGTAACTGCTGTTGATACCTACCTGTTTATCCTAAACTGCTTAGTATAGGCTGGGTAGAGACCCACCAGAGACCCCCACTTTGTCCCAAGTTGCCCCCGCTAGATTATCAGATGACTCGATCAGCATGATCGACAACCAGGCCCCGGCACAGCACATCACTCCCCTTAGTTGTACGACACTGCAGTGTTACTATCGAGTGCCGAGGGTGACTTATTAATACTACTGCTATATATATTGTGTTGATCTACACTCTTCTAATGCTGCAAGACCGCCGAAGATGATGAAGATGCTAGTCTTCGATAGGACTAGGCCTTCTCTCTATTCTGGCATTTCTGCAGCCCAGTCCACATATACAGCCTTCCTTTGATAATGTTGCATATGTAGTGCAGATCCTTGCTTGCTGAGTACTTCGGATGAGTACTCATGACTGCTTTGCTTCCTCTTTTTCTCCATACCCGATTGATGCGGCCAGGTGACGGAGCCCAGAAGCCAGCTGCCCCTGTCAACGATCACTACTACTACCCCGAGGATGGCTTCTACTACGAGTGGGCTGACGACCAGGAATAGGTTTGGAGGGTCCCAGGCAGGAGGCCTGCGCCTTTTCGATCATAGTCTTTTGTTTTGCCCCGCCTTTTAAAGGCCTTTCTGTCTTTCTTTTATATCTGTACTCAGATATCTGATGCTTCCGCTGACACTTGTAAGCAAGCTTTTGTATTCGAGTCCTCGAGACCCCTGGCTTGTAATATAAAGCTTGTATTATTTTAATTTGTGTCTAGAGTTGTGTTGTGATATCTTCAAGTGAGTCCTTAGGCTTGATCGTGTCCATTTGCGTGTATGATTAGTGCACGATTAAGCCAAGGGCGTCACAAAAGCTAAGTTGAAAGATGATGGTAGCAACTACACGGACTGGGTCCGTAACTTGAGGATTATCCTCATTGCTGCACAGAAGAATTATATCCTTGATGCACCGCTAGGCGACAGACCTGCTGCAGGAGCTACTGTAGATGTTATGAACATCTGGCAGGCTCGATCTGATGACTACTCGATAGTTCAGTGTGCCATGCTTTACAGCCTAGAACCGGGACTTCATAGACGTTTTGAACGTCATGGAGCATATGAGATGTTCCAAGAGTTGAAGTTAATATTTCAAGCAAATGCCCGGGTTGAGAGATATGAAGTCTCCAACAAGTTCTATAGCTGCAAGATGGAGGAGAACAGTTCTGTCAGTGAACACATACTCAAAATGTCTGGGTATCATAACCACTTGACTTAGCTGGGAGTTGATCTTCCATTTGATAGTGTTATTGACAGAGTTCTTCAATCACTGGCACCAAGCTACAAAGGCTTCGTGATGAACTATAATATGCAAGGGATGAATAAAACGATTCCTGAGCTCTTCGCAATGCTTAAGGCCGCGGAGGTAGACATCAAGAAGGAGCATCAAGTGTTGATGGTTAACAAGACCACTAGTTTCAATAAAAAGGGCAAGGGAAAGAAAGGGAACTTCAAGAAGAATGGCAAGCAAGTTGCCACTCCCGGGAAGAAGCCCAAAGCTGGACCCAAGCCTGAAACTGAGTGCTTCTACTGCAAAGGGAATGGTCACTGGAAGCGGAACTGCCCCAAATTCTTGGCGGATAAGAAGGATGGCAAAGTGAACAAAGGTATATTTGATATGCATGTTATTGATGTGTAACTTACTAATGCTCATAGTAGCGCCAGGGTATTTGACACTGGTTCGGTTGCTCATATTTGTAACTCGAAATAGGAGCTGCGGAATAAACAAAGATTGGCTAAGGATGAGGTGACGATACGCGTCGGGAATGGTTCCAAGGTCGATGTGATCGCCGTCGGCACGCTACCTCTACATCTACCTTAGGGATTAGTTTTAGACCTCAATAATTGTTATTTGGTGCCAGTGTTGAGCATGAACATTATATCTGGATCTTGTTTATTGCGAGATGGTTATTCATTTAAATCGGATAATAATGGTTGTTCTATTTATATGAGTAATATCTTTTATGGTCATGCACCCTTGATGAATGATCTATTCTTGTTGAATCTCGATCGTAGTGATACACATATTTATAATATTGATGCCAAAAGATGCAAAGTTGATAATGATAGTGCAACATACTTGTGGCACTACCGTTTAGGTCAAATTGGTGTAAAGCGCATGAAGAAACTCCATGCGGATGGACTTTTGGAGTCACTTGATTATGAATCATTTGATACTTGCGAACCATGCCTCATGGGCAAGATGACTAAAAATCCGTTCTCCGGAACAATGGAGCGAGGTAATGACTTATTAGAAATAATACATACCGATGTATGCGGTCCGATGAGTGTTGAAGCACGCGGTGGGTATCGTTATTTTCTGACCTTCATAGATGATTTGAGTAGGTATGGGTATATCTACTTAATGAAACACAAGTCTAAAACATTTGAAAAGTTCAAAGAATTTCAGAGTGAAGTGGAGAATCATCGTAACAAGAAAATAAAGTTTCTACGATCTGATCGCGGAGGCGAATATTTGAGTTACGAGTTTGGCCTTCATTTAAAACAATGTGGAATTGTTTCACAACTCATGCCACCTGGAACACCATAGCGTAATGGTGTGTCCGAACATCGTAACCGTACTTTATTAGATATGGTGCGATCTATGATGTCTCTTACCGATTTACCACTATCGTTTTGGGGTTATGCATTAGAGACAACCGCATTCATGTTAAATAGGGCACCGTATAAATCCGTTGAGACGACACCGTATGAACTATGGTTTGGCAAGAAACCTAAGCTGTCGTTTCTTAAAGTTTGGGGATGCGACGCTTATGTCAAAAGGCTTCAGCCTGATAAGCTCGAACCTAAATCGGAGAAGTGCGTCTTCATAGGATACCCTAAGAAAACTATTGGGTGCACCTTCTACCATAGATCCGAAGGCAAGATCTTTGTTGCTAAGAATGGATCCTTTCTAGAGAAGGAGTTTCTCTCGAAAGAAGTGAGTGGGACGAAAGTAGAACTTGATGAGGTAATTGTACCTTCTCTCGAATTGGAAAGTAGCACATCACAGAAAACCGTTCCCGTGATGCCTACACCAACTAGAGAGGAAGCTAATGATGATGATCATGAAACTTCAGATCAAGTTACTACTGAACCTCGTAGGTCGACCAGAGCACGGTCCGCACCCGAGTGGTACGGTAATCCTGTCCTGGAAGTTATGTTATTAGACCATGGCGAACCTATGAACTATGAAGAAGCTATGATGAGCCCAGATTCCGATAAATGGCTTGAGGCCATGAAATCTGAGATAGGATCCATGTATGAGAACAAAGTATGGACTTTGGTGGACTTGTCTGATGATCAGCAAGCCATTGAGAATAAATGGATCTTCAAGAAGAAGACAAACGCTGATGGTAATGTTACTATCTACAAAGCTCGACTTGTCGCAAAAGGTTTTTGACAAGTTCAAGGGGTTGACTACGATGAGACTTTCTCACCCGTAGCGATGCTTAAGTCTGTCCGAATCATGTTAGCAATTGCTGCATTTTATAATTATGAAATCTGGCAAATGGACGTCAAAACTGCATTCCTTAATGGATTTCTTAAAGAAGAGTTGTACATGATGCAACCAGAAGGTTTTGTCGATCCTAAAGGTGCTAACAAAGTGTGCAAGCTCCAGCGATCCACCTATGGACTGGTGCAAGCATCTCGGAGTTGGAATATACGCTTTGATGAGGTGATCAAAGCATATTGTTTTATACAGACTTACGGTGAAGCCTGTATTTAAAAGAAAGTGAGTGGGAGCTCTGTAGCATTTCTGATATTATATGTGGATGACATATTATTGATTGGAAATGATATAGAATTTCTGGATAGCATAAAAGGATACTTGAATATGAATTTTTCAATGAAAGACCTCGGTGAAGCTGCTTATATATTAGGCATCAAGATCTATAGGGATAGATCGAGACGCTTAATAGGACTTTCACAAAGCACATACCTTGATAAAGTTTTGAAAATGTTCAAAATGGATCAGTCAAAGAAAAGGTTCTTGCCTGTGTTACAAGGTGTGAAATTGAGTCAGACTCAAAGGCCGACCACTGCAGAAGATAGAGTGAAAATGAAAGTCATTCCCTATGCCTCAGCCATAGGTTCTATCATGTATGCTATGCTGTGTACCAGACCTGATGTGTGCCTTGCCATAAGTTTGGCAGGGAGGTACCTAAGTAATCCAGGAGTGGATCACTGGACAGCGGTCAAGAACATCCTGAAGTACCTGAAAAGGAACAAGGATATGTTTCTCGTTTATGGAGGTGACGAAGAGCTCGTCGTAAATGGTTACATCAATGCTAGCTTCGACACTGATCCGGATGACTCTAAGTCACAAACCGGATACATTTTTATATTGAATGGTGGAGCTGTCAGTTGGTGCAGTTACAAGCAGAGCGTCGTGGCGGGATCTACGTGTGAAGCGGAGTAGATAGCTGCTTCGAAAGCAGCGCATGAAGGAGTTTGGATGAAGGATTTCATATCTGATCTGGGTGTAATACCCAGTGCATCGGGTCCAATTAAAATCTTTTGTGACAACACTGGAGCAACTGCCTTAGCGAAGGAATCCAGGTTTCACAAGAGAACCAAACACATCACGAGACGCTTCAACTCCATTCGTGAAAAGGTCAAGGATGGATACATAGAGATTTGCAAAATACATACGGATCTGAATGTAGCAGACCCATTGACTAAGCCTCTTCCGCGAGCAAAACATGATCAACACCAAGACTCCATTGGTGTTAGATACATTACAATGTAATCTAGATTATTGACTCTAGTGCAAGTGGGAGACTGAAGGAAATATGCCCTAGAGGCAATAATAAAGTTGTTATTTTATATTTCCTTATTCATGATAAAGGTTTATTATTCATGCTAGAATTGTATTGATCAGAAACTTAAATACATGTGTGAATACATAAAAAAAATACCGTGTCCCTAGTAAGCCTCTACTAGACTAGCTCGTTGATCAAAGATGGTTAAGGTTTCCTAACCATAGACATGTGTTGTCATTTGATAATGGGGTCACATCATTAGGAGAATGATGTGATGGACAAGACCCATCTGTTAGCTTAGCATATGATCGTTCAGTTTATTGCTACTGCTTTCTTGAATGTCAAATACATGTTCCTTCGACCATGAGATCATGCAACTCCCGGATACCGGAGGAATACCTTGTGTGCTATGAAATGTCACAACGTAACTAGGTGATCATAAAGATGCTCTACAGGTATCTCCGAAGGTGTTTGTTGAGTTGGCAGGGACCGAGATTGGGATTTGTAACTCCGAGTATCGGAGAGGTATCTCTGGGCCCTCTCGATAATACACATCATAATAAGCTTGCAAGCAAATGACTAAGGAGTTAGTTACGAGATGATGTATTACTGAACGAGTAAAGAGACTTGCCGGTAATGAGATTGAACTAGGTATGAAGATACCGACGATCGAATCTCCGGCAAGTAACATACCGACAGACAAAGGGAATTACGTATGTTGTCATAACGGTTCGACTGATAAAGATGTTCATAGAATATGTAGGAACCAATATGCGCATCCAGGTTCTGCTATTTTTTATTAACCGGAGAGGTGTCTCGGTCATGTCTACATAGCTCTCGAACCCGTAGGGTCCGCACGCTTAATGTTCGTTGACGATATAGTGTTATATGAGTTATATGATTTGGTGACCGAATGTTGTTCGGAGTCCCGGATGAGATCACGGACATGATGAGGAGCTCTGGAATGGTTCGGAGGTAAACATTGATATATAGGATGATGATATTCGGACACCGGAAGGGTTTCGGAGTGCACCGGGTAGTCATCGGATCGCCGGAAGGGGTTCCGAACACCCCCGGGAGGTCTATGGGTCTAATGGGCCAAGGTGAGAGACACAACAGCCCACAAGGGGGCTGGCGCGCCCCTCTCCCTGGCCGCCGGCCCTAGGGAAGTAAAGGGGGAGGGCTAGCCCCTCCTGCCTTCCCTCCTCATGGGAGAAAGGAAAGGGGTGCGGGGCGCCACCCTCCCCTGCCTTTCCCCGCATGCCTAAAAAGGCAATGGGGGCGCGGCTAGGGGCAGGAGCCTAAGTGGAATTTGACCCCACTTGTGGCGCCTCCTGGCTGCCTCCTCCCTCCCCCCACCTATATATATGTGGGAGGGGGGCGCCACACAAAGCCACGACAATCTCTTAGCCGTGTGCGGTGCCCCTCTCCACAGTTTCGTCCCTCGGTCATATTCTCGTAGTGCTTAGGCGAAGCCTTGCGGAGATAGCATCACCACCACCATCTCCATGCCGTCGTGCTGCCGGAACTCATCCATTACTTCGCCGTCTTGCTGGATCAAGAAAGCGAGTACGTCACTGAGCTGAACGTGGAGGTGCCATATGTTTGGTACTCGATTGGTTGGATCGTGAAGAAGTTCGACTACATCAACCGCATTACTAAATGCTTCCACTTATGGTCTACGAGAGTATGTAGACACACTATCGCCCTCGTTGCTATGCATCTCCATGGATAGATCTTGCGTGTGCGTAGAATTTTTTTTGTTTTCCATGCAACGTTTCCCAACATGTTATACTTTGTGATCATATCGTTTGAAATCATCTGTTATAACACAGAGTGTTAGCATGTGTACTTTAGTTCCTTGGACCGTGAGAGTGTCTCAGTTACTTCTTACCAGACGGTGGACTTTGGGGTTGCTCAAACGTCATCTGTAACAAAGGTGATCATAACAACAACTTTCAGGTTCACCGGAAAGTTTTGACAAGTGAACGAACAGCTCGAGAGTGGGATTTGCTCCTCCGATGATGGAGGTATATTCTTAGGGACCTCTCGGTGTGATGGCATCTATCATCGTCTGGCCAGACACAGGTGACTACGTCACGGGGATGCCGGAACACGTCAACGAGAAAGAAGAACAAAACCGGTAACGGGAGCAACGGTATAGTGGGCATGGTGATGACCCAGGAGGATACCGATGCACACCGGGTTTTGTAAAGTATCATGAAGCGAAGGTAACATCACATGATAACCAATGGTTCACTCAAATATCATTCGTGTCATCATAGGGACCGATATGGATGTCCACGGTTCCGCTATCGGTCATTGAACGAAGGAGTTTCGTTCATGTCTATACTTTACCAAACCTACGGGGTCACAAGCTTAAGGTGATCATGATATGCCGAGTGTTAGTGGAACGGGAGTGATGAGAATATATTTATGAAATAGTTTCATTAATATCCCGAATAGTTCCGAGAGGTTTCGGAAGCGTTTCGGGGTCACCGGAAGGGTTTCGGTGAATATCGGGTAATACCGGGTATTACCGATTAATTATATATAGGTGGAAAATGTTTCGAAGATGTTAAATTATATATATAATGCTCTGAAAATATTTAAGGTATTTTATATATTAATTAAATATCAACGACCCTTAAAAGGCCAAGAGGGGATAAGAGACTTGGGCCATAAAGGCCCAAGTGGAGGTGGCGCACCCCTTTCCTTGTGGGGGGGGGGGGGGAATCCTACTAGGGGTGGGAGTTGGACTCCCCCCTAGGCCGGCACACTAAGGGAGGGTTTCCCTCCCTTGGTGGCTGCCCTCTCCTCCCCCCTAAACCTATATATACTAGATGTTTTCCACCCTTTTGGATGACAAGTTTTGGGTGCCTCTTCTAGTTGATCTAGTTCTAGTTCTACTTGATCCTAGACTAATTAGAGCTAGCCCTAGCCACATCTAATCCTCATAATTAGAAGCCTAGTGTGGTTCTAATCTCCTCCCTCTAATTCTCCGATGATGATTAGCTCTGGACGGCAAAGCGCTGCCGGATCATGAAGACTGTACGCTTGTAACCAAGTAGAGAGGCCGCGCTTTTGGTCTTCGGTTCGAGGGATCGTTCGAGGGCGGTTCGCGGGATCGTCACCAACATTCAAGGGACCTCGAGCACGATCTACACTGACTCTTCTTCTTTTTCTGCACTCCGAAGTTGGTAACGATCATTGATCCCAACCCGTTATGCATCTTAATATTGATCTTGGCGATCGTAGGTGCGATTTTTTTGTTTTCTACTATGTTTCCCAACAGTGGCATCATGAGCTGGTTTATGAGTAGATGCAGGTTACGATCTAGATTACATCTAATATGTGAGCGTTGATGTTCTTGCTATGCTTCCCATGAGTGTTGCTTCGGTTCAGTTCATCGGCAGAATGATGTAGTTTTGCTACAAGGTTCTGACAATCGTTCGAATCTGGCTGTCGACGATCTGCTAACAGTACCTTGGGCTACATCATAGTCAAGAATAGTGAACCGTCGTGTACACAAGAGGGTGCCGAAGATGGATGATCTTCTAGGGGGTCATGCGTATTGATGAAGTTTAGTGTGAGGGATGAGACTTTTAATTAAGTCTCTCTTTCACACACCCCGAAACTTAATCTAGCATCAAGAACATCGCCTTGTTGTGCTTGCGTAGGTAGCTAGTCTTAATTGCTAAAACTGGTTAACCACGTAACTAAAATTTTGCTAAAATTGATTAGAGGACGTCTAACTTGGTTTTGCAGGGTTTGCGTATGATGTGGTATAGCCTTCGACATGATAATGAGTTTATGTATGAGATGGTTATATGTTGTAATGTTAAGTGGCATGCGCATCATGGCATGATGGCTGGAGCCACGGGATTGCCACCTTAATGTAAATATCGTAGAGATAGGTTACAGGTGATGGTGGCAAAGCGTACACGGAGGACCCCGATGAGGAGAAGGTGTACCAGGCACGGGACGAGGAGCTATAATTTCGTGCCACGACAGAATTTCAGATTTTGGTGTCACGACAACATTTTCTGAAACAGTCGCCATAACAATGTTTTCTGAGATTGCCACCACGACAATGTTTTTGAAACAGTTGTCTCGGTAATGAAATATTGGCCGTCACGTCGCTTCAACTGGAGATTAAAGACGATCATGGAGGACTCTTGGCACTCAGGGCTATACCATATCATGCTATTATGAATTGCTTGAGATGTTTATCCCTTTGTTGTTTGCACCCTTTGATTGCGCTGTAGTCAATTATTAGTGTGATCTCTCACAGTAAATATCAAGCTAAAAGGTGCTCTTCCTAGTGTTGCAACCGTCTATAACATGTAGCGTTCCAGAGTGCGACATGTACACATGAGCACAAACGGATCATGAGGTGTAAGGTGGGGACGGTAAGACAATGCATGCAGATAACACTCGGTTGTCTTGAAGTTCCAGCAGAATAGTACTGAGCTCGGAGCAGAAAGCATCAAAAGATGAACAAGAGTCATATGGAGATATGATCGGCAAAAGATTGCCCACTGGTCAAAATTCTCGTCATCAGTGATGCACACATCAATGGCTGAGAACTAGACTTGGATCTTGAATCACTCACAATTAATTATGAGATATTAATTTGAGTGGGAGTGCACTTTATATTAAAACTTGTTTAAACAATAAGTGCTATAAATTAATTATGAATTATGTCTAAAATTATTTGTGTGTTTGTCGTTGTAGATGGCTCACAATACGTTCAACTTTGCGCTTATGCTTGAGAAAGAAAAGTTGGCTGCAAATGGTGGAAACTATGCGGATTGGATCTGAAACCTGAGATTTGTTCTCAGAAGTGCTAAAAAGGAGTACGTGCTGGATCAACCCCTAGGTGAAGCTCCTTCAAAAGATGTTGCACCAGAAGAAGTTGCTGCTTATGCTACTTGTAGTGATGACTATGAGTCAGTCCAGTGCCTCATGTTAACTTGCATGGATCCTGAACTACAAAAGCGTTTTGAACGATCCACCACTCAATTTATAATTGGGTCACTGGAAGTTCTGTACAAGAAACAGGTAAGGACCGAACGGTTTGAATTAACCAAGGCCCTAATAGAATGCAAGATGAAAGAGGGTTCCTCAATGAGTGAGCATATAGTGAAGCTTGCTGTCTATGTTGATAGGCTTGCTTCACTGGAATTTGGAATTCCGCCAACACTCGGTATAGATATTGTGCTTGCTTCACTCCCCCCATCTTACGATGGTTTCATCATGAATTTTAACATGGACGGGATGGAGAAAAGTGCAAACTAGTTGTTTGCTATGCTCAAAACTGCGGAAGCTGGGATGCAGAAGAAAAAAGAAGTGTTGATGGTCAACAAGACTACCAGTTTCAAGAAGAATGGCAAGTCCAAGAGTGGTGCCGGTAAGACCGCTTCCCAGAAGAAGAAAAGGGCGGAGCCAACAAAGAGACTGAATGTTTCTACTGCAAACAAAAGGGTCACTGGAAGCGAAACTGCAAGAAGTACTTAGTAGATAAGAAGAACGGTTCTTCAAACAAAGGTATAAAAGTTATACGATATTAATGTTGTTTTACTTGTTTCTGTATGTCATAAGTATTTGATACTAATCGATTGCATTTGCAAGCTGATATAGGAACTACAGAAAGCTCACAAGTTGAGAAGAAATAAAGACAAGATGATAGTAAAGGATGGTGACGGGATCGCTACTCAAGACTGATGGCGTCTATTTTCAAGATTTATCTTAGGATCGAATAATAGTTATTATGTTCCAGGGTTGTATAAGACATTATGTTTTGGATTATGCAATGGGCATTCTTATAAAGTTTTGAACAATAGTTGTTGAAGTAATTATAAGAATATGTTTTGGATTTACCACAAGTTTTGATGGTTTATTCATGAAATCTTGATTTAAAGTATTACAACATTTGTGCTAAACGTCTTAAGAAGACTGGTAAGTTCCACATGAATATATCTCTGCTTGGATACATCGGGAATAATCTTCATATAGATGAAGTATTCGATCATCATGATCGATAAAATACATAATGATGTATAAAACTGATAGACAGAAACAGAGTATAGTGGATAATTTAACTTCAATAAAATAAGTAAAAATGTTTTACTCAGACTGAAATATTTGAATAGTTCAATAGAATTTCAGAATTTACTTGAAGATTTCAAATATTTTAATGAAGATTAAGGATCATTATGACAATTGATATTGTGATTCTTCATTTGAAGAAATAGATCTAAAGTCATAAGTTTAGCAAGATCGCTTGAATGATCATGGAATTATTCCATCTGCTATTTATAATCGGGTTATAACTGAAATAGCAAAATATACACTAAAATAGAAAACCACGTATAGATCTTGTTAAATGAAATCATATGACATATGAACATTATTTAACTAGATGACAGTTGAATTGTAGGTTTATATGATTTCTCCCATTGAAATATCTGAAAGACAAAATGTTTGTCACGGAAAAGGGTTTTCTTATCAAAAGAATAAGTGGGAGGATGTTATAGCTTGAAAGATTAGTGAATCTTTTTAATGGTACAAAACTAATCGGAATTTGTTCTGATAAATTATTTACAAGATATACCGTTAGTTACTACATTAGATGTAGAAAACTCTAAAAGCTAAAACATGATCAAGAACATCATTGAATTTTAGAAATGACACGACAAAGTTCTTTTCATCTTGTAAAGAAGATGAACATAAACACTACAAGGAAACAAAGGTGGCGCCTAGCTCATAAGGAATGGCCCTCGGCCATGCACACCAGAATGAAAATTCATATACAATCAAGTTTGGAACTTAGTTGTTATTTTCTGACAAGTTTAGAACTTGATAATACTTCAAGGAGTGTGGAGTAAAAGAAGGATTTCAAAACAAGTTTCCTAAATTGGGAAAAGGATGTATGAATGATACAACCAGAAAAAGTTTTATCCTCAAGATAATCGAATAAATGTGCAAACTTCAAAAACCGTTTGAAGATTTGAACTAGCATTAAGTTTTAGACTTGTCCAAAAGTATTTTTGTGTAAAATTCAGTGGGAGTTATATAATATTTCTAAGTCATATATATGTAAGACATATCATGAAATAGAAATAATATAAAGCTCTGAAGTACTAACAAAATAGTTTTGTAGAACTTAGTGGGAGCTGTATAAAGTTTTTAATCCTGTATGTATATGACATATTATGGAATAGAAACAATATAAAGTTCCTAAAGCGCATAGCAAAAATGATTTTGAAACACTTTTTCCATCAAAGTGTAAAGAAAAAAAATTAGGCATGAAAGAATCTATGAAGATAGATTAAGGTGTCTGGTTAAGCTAAAACAAAGTTTATATATATTATACAAAATTTTAAAAGAGTTTTAAAATAGAGAAAATTGTTTTCTCTAAATGTCATATAACTTGATGCTTATGAATGATAAGCTTGGAAGATAAAATTGTCTTGACAAGTTATGCTATTTATAATGGCCAAAGTAATTTACTAAAATTTAGTAAATTAAATATCAAGGAATTAAAAGAATAAAATGTTTATTCTGAGGTATTGAGTTGAAATTCATTATTAAGAATATATGAATATCAAAATTCATAGTTGTTATGATTGGGCTATAATAATTCATAATTATTTATGAACAAATTTGTTGAATCTATAAACGATAAGGATATACGTCTTGAAAACATGAGATGTTTCAATTTTATCTGAATCAAGAAATGTCTTGATATAAATGTTTTGTCTGAATAAATATTGCAAGAGTTGTAAGTGACCCATAAAGGTTATGCAAGAAGAATCTTTATAAAATGGGTTAATTCAACATATGATCAAGAAGGGTCTTGACATAAGATTATTATGATCATAAATCCAATAATGTTTTATTTTGAATAAAATATTGTGGCTGAAAAACTATATGGATTAAGATCTAGTAATTAGACAATACTAGCACAAATATTAAAAAAAATTTGAGTGTGTCAAACTAATGAAGAAGGCTCTACCACAAGCAATGCATTAATAACACAAGATAAGTTGTTAAGTGTTATGCAACTAGATTATTGACTCTAGTGCAAGTGGGAGACTATTGGAAATATGCCCTAGAGGTGTAGGAATGGAGTATGTCTACCAGAGGGGGGGGGGTGAATGGGAGTTTTAAATTTTCTTCGAAAAACTTAAATCTCTCAGAACCCAGCAACGGAATGAATGAAACACAAACTACGGTGAACTAAAACAGGGTGCCAAACGATAACTAAGACATGCATCGAAGTAAATCATACGAATGAAAATGCATCGAAAGTAAACATGAGTGACAGAGATAACCGATGATGCTCGATGGAGACAAGGAATTTGTTCGACCAGTTCATCCTTCTGCACAAGGACTACGTCTGGTTGGAGGGGCTGTGACTTAACACGGAAGATAAACTCTCTTCACCCTATTCTCCTCGACAATCGATTCGTCAACCGATGCCAATCACTCATGGTAGATACTTGAAGGCGATCTCCGAACCTTTACAGACTTCTTCTTCGAGAACCAAAATCACTCTTGGTCTCTGAAGAAATTGACACCTAACCGTCTAGAGAGTTTGCAGCTCTCAAGAGTAATAGGCGGAGCGTACTAAACTTAGATTCCAATGATGCTGAACCACTATCTAATTCTTCGGCTCTAGGGTTTTTCTCTCGATGGGTTTTCAACTCAAATCGCTCAGAGAGTGGGTTGCTCAACAAACTTCTCAGAATCAAACGGAGCAGCCACCGGACAAAGCCGGTGCGGGGTGGCTATTTATAGCTGCAGACTTCCCACATGGAAAATGACCATTTTGGACATGAGGTCCAGCCAATGGCCAACCGACACGTTCACAATGGTCGGATTTTGGAGCAATGGTAACATTACTTGAGGAACAAGTAATGCTAACTCCTCGGTCTGAGACAAATCTCTCGCGGCAAAGAAGATCATAGTCTCTTGCTGGCAAGTATTTTCTCAGAGCAGAAAGAGATTTCTCTCACAGCTTTAATAGGTTTTGGTTTAGCATTAGAGAATTAAAGCTTCAAACGCTACACCTCTCTTAATAGTATGGTGGTCCTATGACTCAATGAAAGAAGAAGAACAACAAAACAAATACTACGTCTTCATTTCGTCTTCATTCTTCCTCGAACACAGTCAAATGCTTCGAACATGCACCGAACCAATTGCTTAAACTTCAACAATTCTTAGGGGTCACTCTTGTTAGCTTTATCTTCGGTGATAACCTTCGCTGACGCGCAGGGAGATTATCTTCGTCGTCTGCATCAAACCTCCTCGATACTCCAGGGACCTATTACTCTATGTGCACTAGCAAACACATAAGTCCCATACTGTTTATGTCAAAAAACAACAAAACATAGGGGGCCTATCATTGCACCAACAATCTCCCCATTTTTGGACGGTTGTTGAGAAAACAGATAATCATCAAAGTGAAGATAGATAAGTGAAATGTAAATTGAACAAGAGTGAACTTGCGTTACTTGACTCGATGATGAAATATACTCCCCCTAGATGTATGCAGGGTCAATTGATATACAATGAAGTTCCTTGCAATTCATTTGAGTGTGTGGAGGATTTTCAATCATACGAGGTAATGATTCGCACTGATGATAGGTAATCCAACGAGAATATAGTGCAATCATTCATGACTTTTGACAATAATTCCACCTTCAAAACAAATACTTCGAGAGAGAAAAGTTGTAAGTGCATCTAGTGCCCCTTAGTGATTTTGGTGTATTGAAGACTTATAGGTTAAGGGACTAATGTGTTTGTGAGTGTACACAGGTCTATAAGTCTATGAGGAGTTTGTTATTTACGATGAATGTCGACCCCTAAAAATGAATGTCTTCAACTGAAGACTTTGGTTTTCTTGAAGACTTTGAAAGTGAAGAAATTGGTGTGACCCTGAAGACTTGATATTCATGCGAGGATTATGAAGCGTGAAGACTTTTGTTTTCGTAGTTTCATTTTCTTCTTCTTGAGTCATAGGAAACACCGTACTGTCAAAGGGGGTCGAGGTAAAACTAAGGAAAAGTTTCCAAGTGATGCTCAACTCAAAATCCTACACCTACCCAATCCTTTCGAGTGAAGCCATTGGAAATCTCATACAGTTTAGTCAAGTTCTTCAGTGACAGAGACGAAGTTCTTCTGTTCTCTGAGGAATTTGTTCTGACTGAGGAGTTAGGAATTCGCTAGTGCGGATTGCCTACAAGTGAGGAACATGATAGCCCTGAGGAATTTGATACTCAAATTTCCGACCGTTGCTGTGCTACGCGCCAGCTGTCCAAATATCCTACCCACCTAACGGTCATATCATTGAAGGGCATTTATGTCTTATCATGTCGGGCTGCTCCCTAGGCTATAAATAGCCGCCCCCTTCAACCACTAGCTGGTTGGCTGCTCCAAGAAATAGATTGACACTTGTCATTTAGAGCATCCCATCCTCCGAGGACTTTGAGCGAAAATCATCAAGTGAGGAAAAACCCAAAAACCCAAACACCTACAAACCCAAAGTGATTGAGCATCACTGAAGAGATTGTTCCTGTGTGGAACCGACGCTTGTTACCTTTGAGGACTGTGCATCCTCCAGTTGGTTAGGCGTCATGGTCTAGAGCATCCAAGAGGAAATTGTGGATTGCCGAGTGACCAAGTATGTGAAGGTTTGGAAGTCACCTGAAGACTTACCATGAGTGATTGGGTGAGGTCTGTGTGACCTTAGCTCAAGGAGAATACGGTGAGGACTGTGTGTCTGGGACTGTGTGTCCTCAGGTTTAAATACCTAGCCGCTCTAACCAGACGTACAACTGTCACAGCAGTTGGAACTGGTCTACCAAATTATTGTCTTCACCGAGCTACTGGTTCTATTTCCTCAACCCTTTCATTTGCTCGCATACTTGCTATGTATTTGATCATTACTGTTTGAAGACTTTGACTGAAGACTTTCTCAATTTCCTCAGTTCAATTTCTTCAGTCAGTTTGTCTTCAGCCTGCTTATCCTGTGTTTACGCTACTCGTACTCTGTGCTTGTTTTCATTTCATCATGATGACTGTGCTACTGCTCTGTTATGCTTGCATCTGAGTACTTATTCCGCTGCTAAGTAGTTCGTTGCTTAGGAATTTCCTCACCTTGAAATTACTCAGTGACGAATTTGTAAAAATCGCCTATTCACCCCCCCTCTAGTCGATATAACGCACTTTCAATTGGTATCAGAGCAAGGTACTCCCTTGTTCTGTGTGATTTTGGTTTAACCACCTGGAGTTTTAGTTATGTCGACTACAGGCATGATCAAGGTCTCAGCTGGGTGTCCTACCTTCGATGGGACGGACTACCCCTGCTGGAAGAACAAGATGCGCATGCATCTTGAGGCAATTGACAACGATCTCTGGTATGTTGTGGAAAAGGGTGTTCCCTCTGTCACTCCTTCCGTAAATGCTGCTGATGTGAAGAGATTCAAGCAACTCGACTCTCAAGCGAAGAATATCATATGTGGCCATCTGAGCAAAGGGCAGTATGGCAGAGTGAGTGCTTTGGAGACAGCTAAGCTTATCTGGGATAGGCTGTCCAAGGTCAACGAAGGAGTCTCAACTCAACGTGACTCTCGAGTTGACGTTCTTCGCAATCTCTTCAACCGCTTCAAAAGACTCGACAACGAAAATGTTCAGCAAACCTTTGATCGCCTCACTGACATTTCAAACGAGCTTCAAGCACTGGGTGCCACTGACATCACCGACCATGAGGTGGTGAAGAAATTGCTGAGGTCACTCGATTCTTCATTCAATACACTGGCACTGATGATTCAAGAACGTGGAGACTACAAGTCACTTGATCCTACTGATATCCTCAAGAGGCTAAATACTCATGAATTCCAACTAGCTGAGAAGAGAGATCTCTACGGACCGAGCTATGGTAGATCTCGTGCACTGAAAGCCAAGGCAGTCTCTGAATCTGAAGATGAAGATTCTGGTAGCAGCCTTGGTGATCCTGAAGAACTGAGTCAGGAGCTAGCAATGCTCGTGAGGAAATTCCAGAAGTTCTCTAGACGTGGCCGATTTGGAAAATCCTCAAAAGGTGATGACATGAAATCAGATTCCTCATCCCGTGATTACAAGAAGAGAACTTGCCATAAATGCAAGAAACCTGGTCACTACATTACTGATTGTCCTCAGTGGGAGAAGGAATCGAATAAGAAGAAATCTTCAAAGTCCTCATCGTCAAGATCTTCAAAGTCTTCATCTCACAAGAAGAGCAGCTCGAAGAAAGCTCGGGCATTCATTGGCAAGGAAATGGACTCTGAAGCTGAATCTGAGGAACATGAGGAAGAGGAGGCATCTGAGGAGTCAGACTCTGGTGTGGCGAGCCTAGCCCTCTCTACTGCTTATATTAGCAAGTCCATCTTCAACACTGAGGAAAATGGCTTCCCCAACACTGCTGATGACGGCAACGATGACTATGCTCCCACCTATTGCTTCATGTCAAAAGGTGCCAAGGTATTCAAATATCCCTCCTCTGAATCAAGTGAGGATGAATCTGATGAAAACCTCAAACCCAGCTATTCCAAACTTGCTAATATTGCTGTTAAACAACAAAAGGCTTTGGAAAAGGTTCAAAATATGCTAGACAAAAGCGATGATCTGTTAGGTGAGGAAATGGATCGAACTCAAACACTGACTGATAATCTTTAGCAACTACAGTCTAAGTTTGACAACCTTCAAGGTCGTCATGAAACTCTCCTAGCCGATCATGAGAAGCTTTCTTATGAATTTCTTCAAAGAAAGCAAGATCTTGAGAAGCTAAAGGTGAGTCATGAAGATCTTCAGAAGGAAAATGATTCTTTGCTTGCTCAACAGATCAGTTCCGCTCAGGAAGAATTTATTCCTCCATGCTTGAAATGCATTGAACGTGAAACTGCTAATTCTTCACCTGAATGTTCAAATGCTTCCATTGCTACAAATTCTTCAACTATCTCTGTGGTCACAAATTCCTCATCTGAGGATACCACTAGTATCACTGACGAAAATGCAGGGTTGAAGGAATTGTATGTGACAGGCATGTACAAAAGCCTCAAAGGGCATCAGACTCTTTGTGATGTGCTCAAAAAGCAGATCTTGAACAGGAGCCCTAGGAAAGAGGGTATTGCCTTTGAGAGGAAACTCAATGCTGATGGAACCTACTGGAAACCGGAGCAGTATCCCAAAACCTCATGGGTTGCTGCGAAGGGACCTCCCGTAGATCCATCCACTTTATCTGGCTTTACTTGTGAATCCTCATATTCATCTGATGAGTCATTTGACTCCAACTATAAACTGTTCAAAAATCAGAATGGTGAGGTATTTGCTAGATATGTTGGATCTAACTGCAGGAATGGTCCCCCTATGAAGAAAATCTGGGTTCCCAAAAAGTGCCTTGAAAGTCTTCAGGTGAATGTCCTCATGACACCACCTGTGAAGAATAAGAACCCCAGATCAAATTATTCATATGAGCCAAAGTCTTCATATGGATCCAAGTCCTCTTATGGATCAAATTCCTCACATGGATCCAAGTCCTCACATGAACATCATCGTGCTAACATTTCTGTTTCGCAGGGAAAGCCTAAGGGCTATGAATATATGCATTATTCTTCAAATCATTATGTTCATAAGTCCTCGAAGAATTTCTCTGCTTATTCATATGCTTACCCTAACCCCTCTTATGTGAAACGAAGTGGTCTGGCGTCTATGCCACCTTTCTCTTATGGAGCTCGCAGAATGATGAACTCTTTGCCACACCTCCAGATGTGGGTGGTGAAGAAAAGGAACTAATCTCTTATGCAGGGTCAGGTCTCCAGACGAACTAAATCGTCTGAAGAATTTGCTGGAGACCTGAAATGCTTGAAAGGACGCAAGCTAATCATGAAGAAATGATTTATTCATTTCTCACGTCCTCACATTGCTATATATACATATGTTGCTTTAATTGATGAAATATGTCTGATGAATTTGATGTCATATTCTTCACTCTGAAGTATATGAGTTCGTAAGATGCACTAATTCATCTGCAGGATGATTTACCCAAAGCTACTGAGTGGGTCCTCGATAGTGGATGTACAAATCACATGACCGGTGACAAGAGCTTACTGATGAACACTCCTTTATCTCCATCACACTTGAAGCATATCACCTACGCTGACAAAGGCAAAAGCAATGTATTGGGTCTAGGTAGGGTTGCAATCTCAAAGGATCGACACATGGATAAAGTCATGCTTGTCGAGTCCCTCGGATTCAACCTCATGTCTGTCTCAATGCTTTGTGATCTTGATATGGTTGTTGTCTTTGGCAAATATCGTTGCTTAGTGCTCATGGAATCTGACAATTCCAAAGTCTTCGAAGGCTTTAGGAGAGGAGACTTGTATATTGTTGATTTCTCTGCAGGACCACAGCCTACCACTTGTCTACTTGCTAAAGCTTCAGAAGGCTGGCTATGGCATCGACGACTGGGTCATGCTGGCATGAGGAACTTACACACGCTCGTGAAGAAAAAGCACGTCATTGGCATCGAGGGTGTCAAATTCCTCAAAGATCATCTTTGTGGGGCTTGTGAGGCTGGAAAGATGACCAGAGCCAAGCACCCCTCGAAGACTATCATGACTACTTCTCGTCCTTTTGAATTGCTTCATATGGATCTCTTTGGCCCTACTCATTATGCCACACTAACAAATGCAGCATCTCTATATGGCTTTGTCATTGTTGATGACTATTCTCGTTACACATGGGTGCATGTCATTACTTACAAAACTGAAGTGCAGGAAGTCTTCAGACGATTTTCCTCAAGGGCTTCGACGAATTTCGGCTTGAAGATCAAGCATATACGTAGTGACAATGGGACTGAGTTCAAGAATACTGGTCTTGATGACTATCTCGATGAACTTGATATTAGTCATGAGCTATCTGCCCCATACACTCCTCAGCAGAATGGCGTTGTGGAGCGCAAGAACAGGACTCTTGTTGAGATGGCTCGCACCATGCTTGATGAATACAAGACACCTCGTCACTTCTGGCCTGAGGCAATTGATACTGCATGCCACATCATCAACAGGGTATATCTTCACAAATTCTTCAAGAAGACCTCATATGAACTCCTCACTGACAAGAAACCCAATGTGAATTATTTCAAAGTCTTCGGTGCTAAATGCTGGATTAGAGATCCACATCACAATTCTAAATTTGTACCGAAAGCACATGAAGGTTTTATGCTTGGTTACGGAAAGGACTCGCACACCTACAGGGTCTTCAATACCTATCACAACAAGGTTGTTGAAACTGTAGATGTGCGGTTCGATGAAACTAACGGCTCACAAAGAGAGCACCTACCTCCTGTGCTAGATGAAAAGACGCCTGAGGAAACCATCAAGTTCAAAGCTACTGAGGATGTCATTCCTACTGAAGAATCTGCTGAAGAAATCATTCCAGAACATGAAGAACAGCATGCTGGCGCATCTGAAGAAAATGGCTCTGAAGAAAATGCTGAGCCAAATCAAAGTCGTCAACCTGCTCATCCCCGCGTTGCAAATGAAGTACAGATTGAGAGAATCATCAACGACATCAACGCACCAGGTCCTCTGACTCGCTCAAAAGCTTCACATTTATCTAACTTTTGTGGGCATTTTGCTTTCGTCTCTATCACAGAGCCCACCAAAGTTGATGAGGCATTTTTGGAGCCTGAATGGATTCAAGCAATGCAAGAGGAATTACATCAATTCAAGCTGAACAATGTGTGGGAGCTTGTCAAGCGACCGGACCCATGCAAGCACAATATCATCGGTACCAAATGGATCTACCGCAACAAGCAAGATGAAAATGGCCTAGTGGTGAGGAACAAGGCTCGTCTTGTAGCTCAAGGCTACACACAGGTTGAAGGAATTGATTTCGATGAAACTTTTGCACCTGTTGCTAGACTTGAGGCTATTCGCATATTGCTTGCTTATGCTAACCATCATAATATCATCTTATATCAAATGGATGTGAAAAGTGCATTCCTCAATGGTAAGCTTGAGGAAGAAGTATATGTTGCTCAACCCCCAGGTTTTGAAGATCCTAAGCATCCTGACAAAGTCTTCAGACTCAATAAGGCCCTCTATGGCCTCAAGCAGGCCCCTCGGGCGTGGTATGATACTCTGAAGGAATTCCTCATGAAGAAAGGCTTCAAACCCGGTTCACTCGACCCTACTCTTTTCACCAAAACCTATGATGATGAATTATTCGTGTGCCAAATATATGTTGATGATATTATCTTTGGCTGTACTAACCAACATTACAGTGATGAATTTGCTTACATGATGAGTGAGGAATATCAAATGTCCATGATGGGGGAATTGAAATTCTTCTTAGGTCTTCAAATTCGTCAACAACGTAATGGCATCTTCATTTCTCAAGAGAAATACCTCAAGGACGTTCTGAGGAAATTCGGTATGCAAGAATGCAGAGGCGTCAAAATCCCTATGCCCACAAATGGCCATCTATGCACTGATGAAAATGGAATAGACTTCGATCAAAAGGTATACCGCTCCATGATTGGCTCTTTATTGTACCTATGTGCATCTAAGCCGGATATTATGCTTAGTGTTTGCATGTGTGCCCGTTTTCAAGCTACACTGAAGGAATCACACCATAAGGCTGTGAAACATATTCTTCGATATCTAGCTCACACTCCAACACTTTGATTATGGTATCCCAAGGGCTCGTTTTTTGATCTCATTGGATATTCTGACTCTGACTATGCCGGTGATCGTGTGGACCGCAAGTCAACTTCAGGCACATGCCATTTCCTCGGACGATCCTTAGTATGTTGGTCCTCGAAGAAGCAGAATTGCGTATCACTCTCTACTGCTGAAGCTGAGTATATTGCTGCTGGTTCTTGCTGTGCTCAATTGCTATGGATGAAGCAAACCCTCAAGGACTACGGCATCAATGTGAAGAATGTGCCACTCTACTGCGACAACGAGAGTGCCATCAAAATTGCTCATAACCCAGTTCAGCACTCGAAGACAAAGCACATCGAGATTCGTCATCATTTTCTTCGAGATCATGTGTTGAAGGGTGACATCTCTATTGATCCCGTGAAGTCTGAAGAACAGCTAGCGGATATCTTCACAAAGCCCTTGGATGAGAAGAGATTTAGCAAGTTGCGGTGTGAGCTAAATATCTTAGAATCTTCGAATGTCCTTTGAAAAGGACACACATCCTAACACTTATGCAAACTGATGACTTAGATGTGCAACACACGAAGAAACGTTTTTCTTCAATCAATGAAGACTAACCCTCTAAGTGTGAAGAAATTAATGAAGAATTTGATTCTCAGAGCCCTACGACAATTGTACGCGGTGTTTGAAATCATCATTCTTACACGGTGGGTCACGCCACCACAAAAAGTTGAAAGTCTTCAAAATTTGAGTTTTTCCATCATTGTGCAAATTCTTCAAATTTTCAAATTCTTCAACTTTGCAAAGTCTTCACTCTTTCCGACTGTGTTCTTCATTGACTATATATATATTTGAGTTTTTCTGTCCTCTACAGCATTCACTTATTGCTAATTCTTCAAGTTGACCTTTACCTAAGTGAATGTGATCGGACCCTTCCCTTCTATGCTAAACTCAACCCAGTCTGTTCACAAATTCTTCATGTGCGTTCTATTTGAAACCCGTTCAAAGTCTTCACTGTGTCCTTGACAGCTGAAGAATTTGCGAACGAAACATTAAAATATTCTTATCTGAATTTTCGGCTTTTGCCGCTCAAACCGTTCCATATCCCTCGACAAGATTTATCTATTCACCCACGATCTAACACTATCTCCACTTCATTGTACGTGGGTGACACATGTCGCTAGGATGAGAAGGGTCAGGGGCAGGTTCGTCCATTTTCCTCGGACGAGTGGTTTTTTCACCTCGGCAATAAATACCCCTCACCCTCCTCAGATTTCTCCTCCCGCTCGATCTCACTCCCCTCGCTCGAGCTCTCAGACCTAGCGCCGCCGCTACACTCCATCGTCGCCGGTGAGGAAGAGCTTCACTGCCTCGACCTCGTCGCCGTCGTACTCACGCCGGCCGCGGAAATCTTCACTCCGCCGCCGCCGTAGCTGTTTTCCATCGCCAAGTTAGGGCGTGGAAGATCTGAACGGACGAACATCTCCACTGCCACTCTCAGTTCGTCGTGTTCTTCGTCAAGGGTAAATAAAATTTATTTTTACTGCCCTTGTTGATTCTGATGATTTCCACAAAATCTTCAAAAGGTGTTTATTCTTCAACTTTCATGTTCTTAAACACCAACTTGCTTCTGTCCTTGATCAGTTTCTCTAAGCAACGTTTTTCTTCAAGATTCCTCAATTGTGTGGATTTTCAATCTACACAACTCTGGAACCTAAGTCAAAATGCTTAGTGAAATTCCTCAAGACACCCCTGGTCATCTTCCTCAAACTTGATACTTTTGAAAATCTTCTGAGAACGCATATGACCTCTCCAAAACTCTTCGCACCTATATTCTGTTCACAGGTACACATGTCCACTGCTGAATCTCTAGGTTCTCATCAACTTAACTCATTTGCAGCGTTCCTTGAAGAAAAATTGCATACCTCATCAGAAAATTCGATTGTTCAAAACCCTCAAGTGAAGAAAATGGCTGATGGTAAAAGACCTCAGAAGGGAGGAAAGAGGCCAGAAACAAATACTGCTTTTGAGATCCCTGATGACATCTATGATGAATATTGTACTCCTGATGAAGCAACTCATGGCAAGGAGAACAAAAATCAGCGCAAAGTGCGCATTCAGAAGATTGAGAGGAGATGGGCAAGAGAATGGAGGGAATATCGCTATGTCACTCCCAAGTACATGAAGAAATTTGCTGTTAACCCTCCATGTCCAAGACCTTTATTGGCTCCTGACCAAGAAGCTGATCCCACTAGCATCAGAAGAGGTGAGGAATTTCCTCAGGAGTGGGCTAAGCGTCAAGCCAAGCTGGCCAAAGTGGCTAAAGAGGCAGTAAAGAAATTCAATGAAGATTCTGTTGCTGCCGCCGCTGAGGCCTCTGCTATCAAGCCTAAGAAGGCTATGCTGAAGAAATCAGCTGTCAAGACAAGTTCCTCAGCTGCAATGCCCTCACGGCCAAGCTCTTCAAAGCCCTCACGGCCTGTTCCTCAAGCTGCTCCTGCAAAGTCCTCAGCACCTGTGCATCTTGCCACATGCCAAAGGACTACTAGAATCTCTATTGCTTCAGGAGTCTCTGCAAGTTCTTCAGCTCCACCTCAGTCTTCAACAACTCCGACCTTGCTGAAGAAAAAGGCCACTGCTGGACGAGGCACAAGGCCAAGTCCTCACAAGAAGCAAGTCGCCTTTCAGGTTCCGTCAAGCGAAGACGAAGCTGATGATGAAGAATTAGCTGAGATCATCAGAGATCGACAACAAAGGGCCGCTAGAGCCAAAGGCAGTGCTGTGCCCCTCATGCTGGATCCAAGGAAGATCCTTGATTTCATCGATCTATGGCACAAGGATCCAAATACACCTTTGCCTGAATTAAACCTCACTCCTGGTCAAAGTCACATGTTGACGGCCTTCATAAATGAAGAGAAATGGAAATTTGAAAAGGCCAGGCAGGTGAAGAAGGCTCAGTACAAGAAGGAGCGTTTTCTGAAGAACAATGTTGTGAAAATGTCTCCTGAAGAACTTGTGTCTATGCAGGCTGAGATCAAAGCACTCAGTGATGAATTTCATGCATTCCATGCAGATTGGCTAGGTGCCAAAGTCAGATTCGTCAGAATGGCAAAAGGATTTACTCCAAGTGTTGCAGCTTCATCGCAACCCAAATTTCCTCAGACTGGAACATCTGTTCAGTCTGCTGAAGAAAATGAAAGCGCCAGAGCTGATGAAGAAATTCCAGTCTCTGCAGAAAATGCCAGGGCAACCTCCAATATTGCGCCTGAAGAGCAATCCAGGCCAGTTGAAGCATCTGCTACTGTGCCTGAGGAATCTGAACAAGCCAGGGCAACTGCATCAGTTGTGCCTGAAGAAATTCAACCAATTTCCTCTGCTCCTCCTGCACCGATGACAAGCATCAACCTTCCTTCTGCATCAGAAGCGAAGAAAACCAAGGCTGTGGAGCGAGCAGCTGTGAAGAAAAGGAAAGCATCTGCATCTTCAGAGTCTTCAGCTCCCAAGAAATTGAAGACTTTGACGAGTTCATATGAAAACCGAATTGATGCTATTCCAATATCAAGCATGCCATCAAAGGAGATCATTCCCTTTGGTGAGGAATATGAAATTCCAAGTAAATCTGATGAAGAAGATCCTTCTGCTGCTTCGACAGAGCAGATGGATGAAGAAATTGAAGTGGATACTTTCTCTTCAACCCCACTAGTATCATCGCCCATGCCTTAGTTCACAGCTGAAGAGGCAGGCGTCGAAGGAACTGAAGAAGATGAGGATGTGGATATTGGGTCTACAACACCTATTCTGAATGATGACTTTTGGGAAAGTCATCACCCCAATTCACCTCTGACAACCCCTCTACATCATGTTCCTCAGTCCCCTGTGCCAACTGAAGAAATTCATACGGGCTCTGATGAACGTCAAGCTTCACTTCATTCTATTCCTGAAGAAGTTCCAGCCACTAGCGCTGATGTACATATGTCTGAAGAAATGGAGGCCAAGGCTGCTGCTGAAATTCCTCAGCCAGTGGCTCCAGTGGCTATACCTCAAGAGGCTGTAAATTCTTCAACTGTTAATCTTCAGCCCAAGCCACAGAACCCTCACTCCAAGAAGCAGAAGTTTAATGCTGAGGATTTCTTCAACGAGCACATATTCTTCACTGACTACAATCCCTATGACTCTGCTCGTCTTCGTCGCAAGCGTTTCTGGACTGCAAGCCAGATGAACTTCTACTCCTCATTGTTGGTTGATAAGGATAAGATCTTTGAACATGAGAAAATTCCTCATGTAGATATGGAATCGCTACCCTGCTTCACCCCAGTCCTCAGTGTTCTTCATGACGCTGGGTTACTCAATTTCTGCACCGACATCTGCGATTGGAATGAAGAACTCATTCTTCAATTCTTCGCCACGCTGCACATTACTGGAAATGTTGATGATGTCAATTCATGGGTATTGGACTGGATGACCGATAATACTCATTTCAAAGCACCGGCCTCTGAATTGCTTCATGCCGTCCCAGTCAGTCCTCCCACTGAAGGTGCAAGGCTTCTCTATGTTGAACCTGAACTGTCTGATCATCTGATGCAAGTGCTGATGAAGCCTTTGAAGCCAGGCCAAGCTCCAAGGACCAAATTCCTCGTCAAGGAATTGCTCTATGTGCCAAGGACAGTCCATCGCATATTGACCAAAACCCTCAGTCCAATCAAGGGCCACAACTCTGATGATGAAGAAGTTGTTGGCATTATGAAGAATCTGCTGTTCAATATCATTCACGGTATTCCTATCAACTACCATGATTTCTTCATGAGGACTTTGGCCAATGCTGCTCTGTCGCCTTTTGAGTTGAAGCCTTATGCTCCCTGGATCATGAGATTCATCAGATCAAGGTCTTCAATTCATTATAAGGCTGACTTTCAAAATCATCTCAGCTATTTGCCCCCTATTGAAGTCCTCAAACGGACTATTTCCTCAGCTGACGAGAAGGGCAAGGCTGCTGTTATTGATGAAGGTACTCGTCCATTGGATGGAAAGTTTCGCAAAGCTACTTCCTATTCCACCAATGATGACTCTGCAACTCAAGATTCTGCCGCCAAAGCTTCAGAACATCATCCTCAAGCCACAGCTCCGCGTGTGATGACTGATCGTGAACTTCTCCTTAGTCTTCATCAGAAAGTTGATCGAAATCACAAGTGGGTCAAGCGTCAGTTTGGTGCAATTCTTCAGAACATGACAGTCACTCAAAATACTGTGAAGAAGAATCACTACTACTTGCATGAAGTCTTTGACCGCACTTGGGCGATTCTGTCTAATCTTCATAGTGCTGAAGAACTCAAGGAGATGGGCTTCCAACAGGACTTTGACTGGTCCCAGCCACCTTCGAAGAAATTCAAGAAAGTCAAAGTTCCTCAGCTTGTTGCCAGTTCATATTCTTCATCGCGCGAGACGGATGAAGCTGATGACTTGAACAACACTGCGGCAGGCCCTACCTCAACAGACGACCCCAACAATGCTGGCGCTCCTCCATCGACATCATGATGATATTCTTCAGGGGCGTTAGTCCTCATTTTTCATCCCTTTTGGTCATTCGATGACAAAGGGGGAGAAATTTGAGTTTAGTCTTCAAGCGGGTCTTATATATGGTCTTATATATATGGGCTATATTTCTGTTAAGTTTCAACTCTTGCTTTTCTGAGGTGTTTGCTCTGATGAGTTGTAAACTTAAGTCCTATGGTGGTCTGATACTTTTGCTCTGTTTTTCTGCATGCTATTTCCTCAATACCATAATGCACGCATGCTGAATTTCGTCAGACACCATATTTCATCATGCATTTCAAATTCTTCATATCATATGATAAATGCGTGTATGAATTTCAAGATATAGGAGGAGATCTCCATGATATTATTCAACAATGTGCATTTGCTATTTCAAAGCAAATTCTTCAAATATGCACATCTTCAGGGGGAGTTCTTCTATATCTTGCAGTCAAATTCCTCAATATTAGTATTTACACTTCATATGTTTATCCCCGTTGAAAACTTAACCTATATTGTCATCAATCACCAAAAAGGGGGAGATTGTAAGTGCATCTAGTGCCCCTTAGTGATTTTGGTGTATTGAAGACTTATAGGTTAAGGGACTAATGTGTTTGTGAGTGTACACAGGTCTATAAGTCTATGAGGAGTTTGTGATTTACGATGAATGTCGACCCCTAAAAATGAATGTCTTCAACTGAAGACTTTGGTTTTCTTGAAGACTTTGAAAGTGAAGAAATTGGTGTGACCCTGAAGACTTGATATTCATGCGAGGATTATGAAGCGTGAAGACTTTTGTTTTCGTAGTTTCATTTTCTTCTTCTTGAGTCATAGGAAACACCGTACTGTTAAAGGGGGTCGAGGTAAAACTAAGGAAAAGTTTCCAAGTGATGCTCAACTCAAAATCCTACACCTACCCAATCCTTTCGAGTGAAGCCATTGGAAATCTCATACAGTTTAGTCAAGTTCTTCAGTGACAGAGACGAAGTTCTTCTGTTCTCTGAGGAATTTGTTCTGACTGAGGAGTTAGGAATTCGCCAGTGCGGATTGCCTACAAGTGAGGAACATGATAGCCCTGAGGAATTTGATACTCAAATATCCGACCGTTGTTGTGCTGCGCGCCAGCTGTCCAAATATCCTACCCACCTAACGGTCATATCATTGAAGGGCATTTATGTCTTATCATGTCGGGCTGCTCCCTAGGCTATAAATAGCCGCCCCCCTCAACCACTAGCTGGTTGGCTGCTCCGAGAGATAGATTGACACTTGTCATTTAGAGCATCCCATCCTCCGAGGACTTTGAGCGAAAATCATCAAGTGAGGAAAAACCCAAAAACCCAAACACCTACAAACCCAAAGTGATTGAGCATCACTGAAGAGATTGTTCCTGTGTGGAACCGACGCTTGTTACCTTTGAGGACTGTGCATCCTCCAGACGGTTAGGCGTCATGGTCTAGAGCATCCAAGAGGAAATTGTGGATTGCCGAGTGACCGAGTATGTGAAGGTTTGGAAGTCACCTGAAGACTTACCACGAGTGATTGGGCGAGGTCTGTGTGACCTTAGCTCAAGGAGAATACGGTGAGGACTGTGTGTCCTCAGGTTTAAATACCTAGCCGCTCTAACCAGACATACAACTGTCACAGCAGTTGGAACTGGTCTACCAAATCATTGTCTTCACCGAGCTACTGGTTCTATTTCCTCAACCCTTTCATTTGCTCGCATACTTGCTATGTATTTGATCATTACTGTTTGAAGACTTTGACTGAAGACTTTCTCAATTTCCTCAGTTCAATTTCTTCAGTCAGTTTGTCTTCAGCCTGCTTATCCTGTGTTTACGCTACTCGTACTTTGTGCTTGTTTTCATTTCATCATGATGACTGTGCTACTGCTCTGTTATGCTTGCATCTGAGTACTTATTCCGCTGCTAAGTAGTTCGTTGCTTAGGAATTTCCTCACCTTGAAATTCCTCAGTGACGAATTTGTAAAAATCGCCTATTCACCCCCCCTCTAGTCGATATAACGCACTTTCAAAAGTGCAGTAGGTGGGGTTATTAATATTACAACCCATATCAGAAGTTTTATATCGGAGCATAAAGACTGGCTTAAATTGTCTTAGAAATTCACAGTGCAAATGCCTCGAAAACAAAGCGAATAAACAAGGAGACCAAATCCAACAGAGCAAATCTACCGAACTCTCGATGTAATTCTCCCCCTTTTTGTCAACTAGTGTAAAAAAGGTGACGAAAAACATGAGTGCGAAACAAGGTGAATCTGATTCACTCTGAGGCATCACCCGAAGAACTTCCCGAAGAGGTTTCTGACTCGGAGGTGGCTGGGAGATCTTCAACGTCATCAACAGTAGCAAATCCTTCAATACTGGCTTGAGGCTGAGAAGTGGAAGGTACATTGAGGTCAGCATCGTGAGTCTTGCGAGACAGAGGATTTTCTTCAGCAGGTTTTTCAGTGGGCAAGGTTGCTTCTGACTCGTCGAGTAATTTGCGCAGCTGAATCCGAAGTAAATTCGTTGTTGGTTCACGAGCTGGCAGAGGCGGAGTAATGCGATCTTGAAAATCTTTAGCAGTAAATCCTTGATCAATGTACTCATAGAGTTCTTGAAGGTGAGAGTGACTCAGTTGCTTCTTTGAGAAAAATTTCCGAAGCAATTTCCATAAACGCTTATTGTTTTCTGCTGTGATCATGTGCACAACTTTTGTTCGGTCGTGAATTGCATTAAGTTTGGCTGCTAGATGCTCTTTCTCTTGACAGTCTTCGGCCATATGCTTCAGCAGTAGCTGCTGAGTGCGCATGCTCACTTCAAGATGTGAAGGAGGTTGAGTGTTCGGCAGACGATCATGCTTAGCTTTGGTCAATTGAAGGTATTATGATAATCAGAAGGGCTTGACACTGGTGCTTTGCCCGAAGAGAAATCTTCCATTACTTTCAGCATATCACGCATAGGAGGAATGAAACTTTTGTGACTGACTTTGGCAAGATATTCGGTTTTCATTGCATAGTCAACCACTTTCTGAATCCAGGGCGCAAATACCTTGATAGTTTTTGGACACTGAGCTGAATCCATCAGTATGCGCAAGAACATGTCTTCGACATCGAAGATATAACCTTGAGAGATGGCATGGATGGTGTTGCGAAGAACATCAGATATCACATTGTCAGTGTTCATTCCAGCCAGCGAACAGAGGGTGTAAGTGAGAATATGATATAGAGTCTGATTATCGAATGTCAAGTGCTCACGCAGGGGAGGACCATTGTATTCACGAATTTTATCTTCATCCATTGTGCATCAGAAATCTTCATCAGTGATTGCATCAATGTTATGAACCCGAATCTCAGTTTTGCCATGTTCAAACTGAGGGAAATGAAAGTGAGATACAAAGTCCATGGCAGAGCATTTGATTCGTTTCCTTTCAGTCATCCATTCCATAATCCACTTTGTGCTATCTGATTCATCTCCGAAGATATATAATGTTGCATAAAATTGAAGAATAATCTCCCTCTTCCATGGATGCTGATAGCCAAAGACACATGTGAGACCAAAGTCTTCGATGTCTTGCAGTATTTGGTTGAAACAGCCGATGTTCTTCATAGCAGCAATATCTGGGAACTCATGAGGGAAAATCTTGAGGCTGTCATAAAGAATCCATGAATAGTATATTACCTGTTCCTGAGTCCAGAACTGAGGAGATTCAGACGTACGGGGCTTGCTGTATGGACTCTCTTGAAAGAAAAGCGGATGAGTGTTCCGATTGAAAAGAGGCCCATTTGACGCCAACGCCGATGGAAAACAATGGCAGTCGCTCACGAGGATAAGGGTACTTGAGTTCATCTTCAACAGAAATCACTTCATCGCCATAGATAACGGAATCTGAATGATGAGCTGACGCTGATTTTGCTGCAGAAGGATCAACATCTGAGGTTCTCCGTGCAGTGTTGAGTGAATTCTCAGAGGAGATGGTTTAGACACTTGTTCAGGTGTAGAATCAGGCACCAAAGTTTTGTCAGCCGCTGGGGACCGGTGAGGATTTGCTTCAGGAGTTGTTTGAAGAGAAGAGGGAGGAACCGAATCATTTGGTTCAACACGAGCTGGAGAGGCCTGACGTTGAGACTGAGGAATTTCACCTTCTTCGAACACTTGGTGCTGAGACGGATTTTCTGCAGGAGCTGGGGAGGCCACATGCATTGGCTCAGTTGGCCTTGGCAAAGGAGATACATCTGCAACTGGTTCAAGAGTTGGTGAAGGAATTGCTCGTTCCGGAGACTTTTCTCTCTGTGTATCAGTTTCTGGAGGAGGAGCATTTTTCTTCGCTGTCTTTTTCTTCTTCTTTTGCTTCGACAGATCGATGTGCCCTTTGACAAGATCATTGTACCCAGTTACTTGGGCTTGATGATCGAGGCAAATTTTGTGAATGATTTGGTCCAAATCTGAGTGAAATCCCAATCTTCTGTGCCGAAGGATAGTCAGAGCCTTATTGACATCCACATAACACTGGTACCGTAAGGTGCCATACAAACGGTTTTTAACCCCTTTCCACGACGGCATTCTGAACCGTTGACAAGTGAGTGACTGCGATAGGGGGGGGGGTCCTTCCCACACGACCCAGAAACCGTTGGGGATAGGCGAGCGGCTACTGACGATCGCCATAGAATAAACGTATGAGAAGCCGCCCCAGTCCCACACGTTACATCTCGATGTTATGTTTTTGATCCGAGAGACATCCCAAATGATTACGCCGCTATAGTCGTGTGAAAAGGTGGACATCAACATTTAATCTACCGATATGTTTGCGATAGGTACGTTATCGCACACAGTTCAAGAATGTAAAATGTGTGCGTGATGTCTACTACGCAACCTTCTTCTTGTAGACTCGTGTTGGGCCTCCAAGCGCAGAGTTTTGTAGGACAGTAGCAAATTTACCTCAAGTGGATGACCTAAGGTTTATCAATCCATGGGAGGCATAGGATGAAGATGGTCTCTCTCAAACAACCATGCAACCAAATAACAAAGAGTCTCTTGTGTCCCCAACACACCCAATACAATGGTAAATTGTATAGGTACACTAGTTCGGCGAAGAGATGGTGATACAAGTGTAATATGGATAGTAGACATAGGTTTTTGTAATCTGAAAATATAAAAACAGCAAGGTAACTAGTAGTAAAACGGAGCAAAAACGGTATTGCAATGCTTGGAAACAAGGCCTAGGGTTCATACTTTCACTAGTGCAAGTTCTCTCAACAATGATAACATAATTGGATCACATAACAACCCCTCAACGTGCAACAAAGAATCACTCCAAAGTTTCTATCGGAGAACGTAGGACGAAAACATGCATCAACCCCTATGCATAGATTACCCCAATGTCACCTCGGGAATCCGCGAGTTGAGTGCTAAAACATACATCAAGTGAATCGATAGAACATCCCATTGTCACCACAGATATCCCATCGCAAGACATACATCAAGTGTTCTCAAATCCAATACTCAATCCAACATAATGAACACTCAAAGAGCAAGACTCAATTCATCACAACAAGAGATAGAGAGGGAAGAAACACCATATGATCCAACTATAATAACAAAGCTCGCGGTACATCAAGATCGTACCAAATCAAGAACACGGGAGAGAGAGAGAGAGAGATCAAACACATAGCTACTGGTACATACCCTCAGCCCCGAGGGTGAACTACTCCCTCCTCGTCATGGAGACCGCCGGGATGATGAAGATGGCCACCGGTGATGGTTTCCCCCTCCGACAGGGTGCCCGAACGGGCTCCCGATGTGTTTTTGGTGGCTACAGAGGCTTGCGGCGGCGGAACTTCCGATCTAGGTTTATTTCTGGAGGTTTTGGTATTTATAGGAGGTGTTGGCGTCGGGGACAAGTCAAGGGGGCCCACGAGGCGACGACAAGGCAGGGGGGCGCGCCCTAGGGGGGGCGCCCTCCACCCTTGTGGTTGCCTCAGGACTCCTCTCCGATATCTTTTTGTTCCAGTATTTTTTATATTTTCCAAAAATATTATCCGTAAATTTCAACCCATTCCGAGAACTTTTATTTCTGCACAAAAAACGACACCACGGTAGTTCTGCTGAAAACAGCGTCAGTCCAGGTTAGTCCTAATCAAATCATACCAAAATCATATAGAATTGTTGTAAACATGGCATGAATACTTCATAAATTATAGATACGTTGGAGACGTATCAGCATCCCCAAGCTTAATTCCTACTCATCCTCGAGTAGGTAAATGATAAAAGAGATAATTTATGAAGTGTGAATGCTAGCAAGTGCACAAGTTTGATCAATGATAATTTCAATCACTTTTTCTAGCATCATTATATATCATAACAGTAGCTCATATCATAAAACTTCTCATGTTCAAGTAGCAAGCTATTCACATGTTAAAGCATAGACCATAAACTTTCTTGAAAACTAACAAACTATGTTCTCAGTCATCAAACAATTGCAATTCATCTTATTTTCAGGAAGGGTCTATGTAAGAGCTTTGATTTAGCAAATCTCACTTACTCAACTATCATATAGTCTTCCATGATTGCTACCACTCAAAGCATATTTTTAGAACAAATAGCATCCATCGAACACAGAGAAAGATAGGGGCTTAGTGTTTCACCTCCCAACTTATTTATCGTATAGATAATTGTCAAAATAATAATTCATGATCAAATATATTTGAATGGCCATATATGCTTAGATCTTTCCCCACCACATGATGCTTGCCAACTAAAGAATAGGTTGGAATAAGAAATTGACTCAACAAAAATAAAAGTAAAAGATAGGCCCTTCGCAGAGGGAAGCAGGGATTTGCAGGGGTGCCAGAGCTCGAAGCTTTTAAAACAGAGATGAACATAATTTTGAGAGGTATGCTTTCATTGTAAACATAACAACCAAGAGTTCTCACTATCTTCCATGTTAGATACATTATAGGCGGTTCCCAAACAGAATGGTAAAGTTTTTACTCCCCCTCCACCAACAATCACACTCCACGGCTGATCCGAAACAACGGGTACCGTCCATACCAACAACACTCCTGGGGGAGTTTTGTTTAATTATTTGAAATTTTGTTTTTGATCTTTTGAGCACGGGACTGGGCATCCCGATTACCAGCCACTTTCTCGTGAATGACAAGTGAATCAACACTCATCGTGAGAATAACCCACCTAGCATGGAAGATACTGACAACCCCTAGTCACTACATGAGCGATTCGGGCATACAAAACAGATTATTATTTGAAGGTTTAGAGTTTGGCACATGCAAATTTACTTGGAACGGGCAGGTAAAGATCGCATATAGGTAGATATGGTGGTCACTCAGGGAAGAAACTTGGTTCAAGGATTTTGGATGCACAAGCAGTATTCCCGCTTTGTACAGAAATTTTGGCTAGCAAAAGATTCTAAATAGCAAGCACCACATGTTGGAGGATCCATAACAATATAACTTCTATACAAATATACCCAAGCATAACTCATTATGCTGTCTTCCTTGTCCAACTTCAACTAATTTGCTCAAGTTTGAAAATAATTAATGGGGCTCACAATCATAGGAGATGTCCAAGATAGTATATTTATATGTGAAATCTCTCTTCCTTCAATATTCTTTAATGAATTATTTAAGTGACCAATACTATGTTTGCTAACTTTCAATAAATTTATCACCTCTACCTATTATATGTGAAGTCATCACTCCCCATGGGATAAGCATATGAAACATATATAATTTCAGATTTATGATATTCAATTCATTCAACCATTTACTCATAGGAGATAAGTGAAGCACACGAGTAAATGACACACTACTCCAAAAAGATATAAGTGAAGATCAATGAATAGTCAAATAATTAAGTAGCTATGCGAAGACTCTCTCTCATAAATAAAATTTTAGATCTTAAGTATTTTATTCAAATAGCAAGCAAAACAAAATAAATTGACATTGCAAGGATAGCACATATCATGTGAAGAAGCAAAAACTTAGGCTCAACCAAAACTGACCGATAGTTCTTGAAGAAGAAAGGTGGGATGCCAACAGGGGCATCCCCAAGCTTAGATGCTTGAGACTTCTTGAAATATTAACTAGGGGTGCCTTGGGCATCCCCAAGCTCGAGCTTTTGTGTCTCCTTAATTCCTTTTATATCACGGTTTCCCTAAATCTTAAAAACTTCATCCACACAAAACTCAACAAGAACTCGTGAGAAAAGTTAGTATAAATCAAATGCAAAATCTTATCATTCTCTACTGTAGAAAATCATTAAAATTATTATTTAGCATTGGATACTAAATGCCTCTGCAAATTTAATACTCCTATCCTCAAATAGAATCATTAAACAAGTAAACATATGCAAAGAATGCAAACATAACAGCAATCTGTCTAAACAGGACAGTCTGTAAAGAGTGCAATTGTACTCATACTTACCTAACTCCAAAAATTCTTAAAAATTACTACACTGTAGAAAATTTGTTGTTACTAATTTTTTAAAAATTTCAAGATTTTATCATGTTTTGACTTTCCAGAAGAATTCAGACAATGATAGAAAACTTTCTGTTTTCAAAACAGCAACATATAGACATGCAAAATAAGCATGGTAAAGGCTATACTTGACCTTTTTATTGAACTAAAAGATACAAAACATTACTCTAAATAACATAAAGCAAATCCTAAAAAAATAAAATGATGCTCCAAGCAAAACTCATATCATGTGACGAATAAAAATATAGCTTCAAGTAAGGTTACCGATAATGTTGGAGACGAAAGAGGGGATGCCTTCCGGGGCATCCCCAAGCTTAGTTACTTGGGTATTCCTTGAATATTACCTTGGAGTGCCTTGGGAATCCCCAATATTAGGGTCTTGTCACTCCTTATTCTCCTCATATCGATATCTCACCCAAAACTTGAAAACTTCAATCACACAAAACTTAACGGAACTTCGTGAGATGGGTTAGTATAATAAAACAAATCATTCACTTTGGTACTGTCAAGACAAGATTCATAATTTTTATATCATGATGCCTACTGTACCCTATCATTTCTACAATTTATATTGAGCAATATAAGCCACAGAAACTAGAAAACAAGCAAACTATGCATTGAAAACAGAATCTGTCAAAAACAGAATAGTCTGTAAAGATCTGAATTAAGATCATACTTATGTTACTCCAAAAATTCTGAAAACTTAGGAAAACGTATAAAATTTGTATATCAATCCTCTGTAAAAAAATTCAGAGTTTTTCCACGTTCCAGTAAAATATAGGAATTTCTGTACTGGACACAAAAGTTTCTGTTTTTGCACAGAATCAAGTCAACTATCATCCACACTATCCCAAAGGCTTTACTTGGCACTTTATTCAAACAAAAGCTATAAAACATGATCACTACAGTAGCTTAATCATGTTAACACAAAAACAGTAGGGGTAAATATTGGCTTGTCTCCCAACAAGCGCTTTTCTTTAATGCCTTTTTAGCTAGGCATGATGATTTCAATGATGCTCACATAAAAAGATAAGAATTGAAACACAAAGAGAGCATCATGAAGAATATGACTAGCACATTTAAGTCTAACCCACTTCCTATGCATAGGGATTTTGTGAGCAAACAACTTATGGGAACAAGAATCAACTAGCATAGGAAGGCAAAACAAGTATAACTTCAAAATTCTCAACACAGAGAGGAAACTTGATATTATTGCAATTCCTACAAGTATATATTCCTCCCTCATAATAATTTTCAGTAGCATCATGAATGAATTCAACAATATAACCATCACATAAAGCATTCTTTTCATGATCCACAAGCATAGAAATGTTTCTACTCTCCACATAAGCAAATTTATTCTCATGAAAAGTAGTGGGAGCAAACTCAACAAAATAACTGTCATGTGAGGCATAATCCAATTGAAAATTAAAATCATGATGACAAGTTTCATGGTTATCATTATTCTTTATAGCATACATGTCATCACAATAATCATCATAGATAGCAAGTTTGTCCTCATAATCAATTGGAACCTCTTCCAAAATAGAGGAGTCATCACTAAATAGAGTTGACACTCTTCCAAACCCACTTTCATCAATATATTCATAATAAATAGGAGGCATGCTATCATCATAATAAATATTCTCATCAAAACTTGGGGGACTAAAAATGTCATCTTCATCAAACATAGCATCCCCAAGCTTGTAGCTTTGCATATCATTATCATCATGGATATTCAAAGAATTCATACGAACAACATTGCAATCATGCTCATCATTCAAAGATTTAGTGCCAAACATTTTATTGCATTCTTCTTCTATCAATTGAGCACAATTTTCCGATCCATCATTTTCACGAAAGACATTATAGAGATGAAGCATATGAGGCAACCTCAATTCCATTTTTTTGTAGTTTTCTTTTATAGACTAAACTAGTGATAAAACAAGAAACTAAAAGATTCGATTGCAAGATCTAAAGATATACCTTCAAGAACTCACCTCCCCGGCAACGGCGCCAGAAAAGAGCTTGATATCTACTACGCAACCTTCTTCTTGTAGACTCGTGTTGGGCCTCCAAGCACAGAGTTTTGTAGGACAGTAGCAAATTTCCCTCAAGTGGATGACCTAAGGTTTATCAATCCATGGGAGGCGTAGGATGAAGATGGTCTCTCTCAAACAACCCTGCAACCAAATAACAAAGAGTCTCTTGTGTCCCCAACACACCCAATACAATGGTAAATTGTATAGGTGCACTAGTTCGGCGAAGAGATGGTGATACAAGTGTAATATGGATAGTAGATATAGGTTTTTGTAATCTGAAAATATAAAAACAGCAAGGTAACTAGTAGTAAAATGGAGCAAAAATGGTATTGCAATGCTTGGAAACAAGGCCTAGGGTTCATACTTTCACTAGTGCAAGTTCTCTCAACAATGATAACATAATTGGATCACATAACAATCCCTCAACGTGCAACAAAGAATCACTCCAAAGTTTCTATCGGAGAACGTAGGACGAAAACGTGCATCAACCCCTATGCATAGATTACCCCAATGTCACCTCGGGAATCCATGATTTGAGTGCCAAAACATACATCAAGTGAATCGATAGAACATCCCATTGTCACCACAGATATCCCATCGCAAGACATACATCAAGTGTTCTCAAATCCAATACTCAATCCAACATAACGAAACCTCAAAGAGCAAGACTCAATTCATCACAAAAAGAGATAGAGAGGGAAGAAACACCATATGATCCAACTATAATAACAAAGCTCGCGGTACATCAAGATCTTACCAAATCGAGAACACGAGAGAGAGAGAGAGATCAAACACATAGCTACTGGTACATACCCTCAGCCCCGAGGGTGAACTACTCCCTCCTCGTCATGGAGACCGTCGGGATGATGAAGATGGCCACCGGTGATGGTTTCCCCTCCGACAGGGTGCCGGAACGGGCTCCCGATTGGTTTTTGGTGGCTACAGACACTTGCGGTGGCGGAACTTCCGATCTAGGTTTATTTCTGGAGGTTTTGGTATTTATAGGTGGTGTTGGCGTCGGGGACAAGTCAAGGGGGCCCACGAGGCGACGACAAGGCAGGGTGCGCGCCCTAGGGGGGCGCCCTCCACCCTTGTGGTTGCCTCGGGACTCCTCTCCGCTATCTTTTCATTCCAGTATTTTTTATATTTTCCAAAAATATTCTCCGTAAATTTTCAGCCCATTCCGAGAGCTTTTATTTCTGCACAAAAAATGACACCACGGTAGTTTTGCTGAAAATAGCGTCAGTCCGGGTTAGTTCTAATCAAATCATACCAAAATCATATAGAATTGTTGTAAACATGGCATGAATACTTCATAAATTATAGATACGTTGGAGAAGTATCAGTGCGGTGTCTCTACTAACGCCAACGTGTCCATTTTCATAACTGTGTGCGATAGGTATTCCTATCACACACACACACTGGTTTGAAACGTTTTCCATATTACCATGAATCGCACATGCATATGAGACGAAACCGTGTGTGCGTCCGTCGGGCATCGCAAATGTTTCACGTTAAAGAACCGTATGTTCTCTATTTTTCATCGCACACGCTGTTTTGTTTCTAACCGTGTGCACATTATTTTATTCGCTCATGTATAATTTTATTTTTCCCTGTAATTTATTATTCGAATTGGAAATTTTGAAATATGAAATGTGGAATTCAAATTCTTAGCACAATGGTTCAACAACGAATCCATAAATAAAATTATCAGTACAATATGTTTAGTAATTACAGGATTAGACAATACTATGATGAACCACAAAATTTAGAGGCGGTAAAGGTGAAGAGACAAGTGTAAATCATTTTGGCCGCCGATGGTGTTGAAGAAGCGGAATGCCCATAATGTGCTCTCCTGCATGCCATAGGCACGAACAACTTTTATCCAACTCCTTGTGACGATCGCCCGCCCATCCTTCACCGCCTTCAAGAAGACTTCTAGAGCATTATCATGGTAGCATGAATTATGTACTTTAACCTTAGTTGCCTCCACTCCGGTCATGTAGTTTGCAAGTTAATCATCAGTAAATAGCTTCGGAAACCACTGAAAAGAGAAAAATTTGAGATACTGAGGTCTAATAGAGTAACTTGTTGTGGGCAGGGGGAAAAGGCAACACATTACTTACCATCCTAAAGTTCACTGTTGTCTTGGACAAAGTGTAAATAAAGAGCTTAATTCCCATCACCCGTTTCTTTCGCCTAACAATCTTTCTTAGTTTCCTCACTTGACGCTTGTTCATGAATATCTCATTGCCCCATACGCAAAAGGGATCGAAGCGTGGATCAGTACCGCTCGTATATGTACCTACAAGCAACCAGTAAATGTTAGAAGCTAAACTGAGATTGCACAAATGATGTAAAATACAACTACCTATGTTCCTAAGTACAAGTATTTTTAGAGATTTCAATATGAACTACATATGGATGTATATAGAATTATAGATATACTTTAGATTAGAATCTAGATACACTCATTTTGCTCCGTGCGTAGTCTATATTGGAATCTCTAAAAATACTTATATTTAGGAATAGATGGTGTATAAGACATGGGATGCAGCTAACCTTGACGGCAAACAACAACATCGCCCATTGTAGCCCTGTGTAAGTACATGGAAAGCCAATGTTAACTACAACAGGGTTAACATCCACCAAAAATAGCAAATGGTAATAAAACGGCAGCATCTGTAGTGATATCTTCATTGCGAAAGAGTAGCACGGTAGCAAAGGGACGGATTAAAAAAATGGATAGAATTTTTTACTACAACAGACAACCTCTAGTATAGCCATTGAAACTGGTATTGATAGAAATGAAATTGCCAGAGTTAAACATCGCAAGGCAGGTGCCACTAGAGCAAAGAATGGCCCTGATGTCTATTAAAAGGTAGGGAAAATAGATAAGATGGGCTAGGCGTGTTTACTACAACATGCTTAATACATGAACTGTACAAAACATGGCCATTGCAACTGATATTGGTAAGATTCAACTGGTGAGTTTATACTTGGTAAGTCCTAAGGGGTAGTGGCTGGGGCACTTCACATGGACAAGAGCCCGCCCCAAGTTGGCTGCAGCGGAGGCGAGGTGTTCATCTGGGTCGAATAATGGATCAGTGCCGCCGACATGTGTACCTACAAGAAGCAAGTAAATGTTAGAAGCCAAACTGCAATTGCACAAATGATGTAAAATATTGTAAGACATGGGATGCAGCTAACCTCGACGGCAAACAATAGCATCGCCCGTTATGGCCCTACGTAAGTACATGGAAAGGCATGTTAAGTACAATAGGGTTAGCATCCACTAAAAATAGTAAATGGTCAACATCTCTAGTATATCTTCATTGCGGAGAGTAGCACGGTAGCAAAGGGACAGATTAAAAAATGGATACAACTGTTAATTGCAACGGGCCTAACAACATCCTAAGTCATGTTTTGTAAGTTTATAGCCATTGAAATACAACTGTTTAAAAATGGATACAACTGTTAATTGCAACAGGCTTAATAGCCATTGAAACCGGTACTGATAAAAATGCAATTGGCAGAGTTAAACATCGCAAGGCAGGTGCTGCCAGAGCAGAGAATTGCCCAGTTGTCTATAAAAAGGTAGGGAAAATAGCTAAAATGTGTTAGGCATGTTTACTACAACATGCTTAATACATCGACCATACAAAACATAGCCATTAATTGCAACTGGTATTGGTAAGATTGAACTGGTGAGTTCATACTTGGTAAGTCCTGAGAGGTAGTTGCTGGGGCACTTCATCTTGGCCAGAGCCCTCCCAAAGTCAGCGGAGGCAAGCTGTTCCTACAGGCAACCAGTAAATGTTAGAAGTTAAACTGCAATTGCACAAATGATGTGAAATACTATAAGACATGGGATGCAGCTAACCTCGACAGCAAACAACAGCATCGGCCATTATGACCCTGCGTAAGTACATGGACAGGCATGTTAAGTACAACAGGGTTAGCATCCACCAAAAATAGCAAATGGGCAGCATCTCTAGTGATATCCTGAGTCATGTATTGTAAGTTTGTTGCTGGTATTGGTGAAATTGAGCTGTACAGTTAATACTTGAACATCACACAGTGTGCAGTACTGAAATAAACAAGGCACGAACATGCTTAATACATCAATCGTACAAAACATAGCCATTGCAAGTGGTATTGGTAAGATTGAGCTGGTCAGATCATACCTGGTAAGTCCTGGGAGGTAGTCGCTGGGGCACTTCATCTGGGCCAGAGCCTGCTCCAAGTCAGCGGCGGAGGAGGCGAGGTGTTCCTCTGTCAACACGCATAGCGGCCATCGCGCCATCGACTGCAATCAGCTCTTCGACCTCCACGTGATATGTGGTTGGGCTTGCGCGGCGATGCTCTCGAGGTAGGGGCGGTGGGGATTTAGAGGCATGAGGATGTTTCGGAGGCACCATTTGAGCAATCAGGCCAGGGCCATGATAGAGATCGGTGGGTTACCTGACTGGATCGACGATGCTCGGGCAGAATGTAGATGTGGTTGAAGCTTTGGTTGCGGCAGCGGTAATTTGAGCTGCCGGTAGGGGGGAGATACTGAGAAAATTTGATGGGTGGGGATGTGGTGGGAGGAATTAATTTTGAAATCGCGTGCCTAATGAAAATTTCGCTGTGAAACTTGAAACTTGGGCGGAGGAAACACACAACACAGGCGAAGCGCGTAAAATACTCGTGTGCGAGAAAAGAGAAAATTGGCAGATCCCGTCTCCAAAAAAATGTACACGTGTAGTTGATTTTTTTCGGTCAATGGTACGCCTGGTTTATTAGGAAACATCACACAGGTAACTGACTTATGGATCATTAACGCAAAAAACCGCACACGGGTACGCCATAGAAACCGTGTGTTTTGTGATCTTCTAATAATTCTTATATCTATCAGCTTCTCCAACCGCACCTAATTTCAAAAATCTCTTTCATTGTATCAGGATTATTCAATGTACATGAACGAGGCAAGGTGACACCCGATGAGCAATCATCGGTTTATGAAATGCAATCAAGTGTCAACCTGCCTCGCTCGCATAGCCAGATTTGATCCTATGCAATAAGAGAGAAGCTTGCTGCCATCCGCTGGCGCGGCAATTTAAGCCGGTGTGCGGCCAACTCGCGCAGTGAGGTGGGACTAAAAACTAGCTGCGGCCAGCTCTAGTCTGCTCCGGTGGATGCGGGCGGACATTTCAGGAGTATTTAGGGCTGGGGTGCGGCTACAAAACTTCAGTGAACACATGCTAATTAACGCTCAAAGCCCTCAAAGGATGCGCTTACCGACATTGTACGTTAATAATAGATAGTACCAACTTAAAGTACTACTGGTAATTTGCTCTAAAACTATTACGTATGTAGTACTAGTAGATGCTCGTAATTAATTATACAAACTTACAGGCGACACACGCACAACTACTTCTCACATGCTGCCATCGGGGCATGCTGGCCAGACGCCGGCGTTCTCCTTCCCGGCCTTGTAGGTGGCAGCCCACCGTGCTTCGATCCCCACCGAGCTCTCCTCAACACGGCGTGCGGCCTCTTCTTTCTTACGGCAGCGGGACTCTCTTTTCTTGATTGCTTTCTGCCTTTTCCGCTCCTTCTGTGCGGCTTTGGCCGCCTCTAGATCCACCGCCCATTCGGCCATGGCAGCCTCAAAGTCCGCCCACGTAACTATGTGGCCGCTGGCGGCGATGAACTCGGCGCGGCGAGATGCCATCGCTTCCTTACCATGTGTGCGGTCGCGGGCTGCGAGGAACGCAGCGCGGCGGGATGCCATCGCTTCCTTACCAATTACTGTGCGCCGCGGTGCCATGAACGACGCTTGGAGAGAGCTCAGGGACGGAGTGGCCGGGCAGCTGTACAGTGGGGTGGTTTTTAAGAGCTCAACGACAAACGACAAAGGAAATTTGGCTTCCCTTACAATTTTGCTTGTTCATTATCGCACACGGTTCATCTCCGTCGCCTCCGGAAACATTGTGCGCTGAGCCTATTGTGTGTTGCGTTATGATTGGCCGGAACCCCAACCACGCGGATTGCGCATGTGCACCGTAGGATGCGCCGCGATCGAACGACAATCCACGTCCCTCACATCACACCCATGCAGCTGTAGCTGGATTGGATTTATATGCGCCAAATGCCTAGAAAATGCACATAATCCCCTAAATATGGTAAATGAGCCCGGAAAAATGCCAAATTTGAACACGGTGATTTGCAGGGTGTATGTTCGTTGTAGAAAAAAACTCCAGGGCAAAGAATGAAGAAAATTTGTATTCCCCTTCAATCTTGGTGATTTCCCTCTCAAAAGCATGGAACTTCCTCGGTGATGGTTCGATTTATGAAGGGCGTGCATGATGACATAAGCCAAAACTTCTCAAATTTTTACCAGGGCATGGTGAGGCCATACCATGGCACCATGCTAGGCGTCATGTTGTTCAAGCATTTATTTCATTTCTCTATAGTTGAAAACCCAATAAATAAACGTTTGTGGTTGACTATTGCCACACATTTCATCGAAATATCTGCCCATTCCTTGTAAAAGGCATGAGAATTTACTAAATGGCACGAGCATGGTTTTCTAGGCCGTTCTTGTGCACCCTTTCATGCACCGATTGTTTGAACTTGAATTATGTGCATTAATGCCTAGAAAATGCATATAATCCCCTAAATATGGTAAATGAACCCGGAAAAGTGCCAAATTTGAACACGGTGATTTGCAGGGTGTATGTTCATCGTAGAAAAAAACTCATGGACAAAGGACAAAGGAAATTTGGACCCCCTTCAATCTTCGTGATTTCCCCCTCGAAACCATGAAACTTCTTCGGTGATGGTTCGATTTATGAAAGGCATTGCATGACGACATAAGGCAAACATTCTCAAATTTTTACCAGGGCACGGTGAGGCCATACCATGGCACCACGCCAGGCGTCATGTTTTCCAAGCATGTATTTCATTCTTGTATAGTTGTTAACCCAGTAATCGACGCCTTTGTGGTTGACTATTGCCACACATTTCCATGAAATCTCGGCCCATTCCTTGTAAAAGGCAAGAGAATTTACTAAATAGCACGAGCATGGTTTTCCAGACCGTTCTTTTGCACCTTTTCATGCACCGATTGTTCGAATTTGAATTATGTGCATTAATGCCTAGAAAATGCACATAATCCCCTAAATATGGTAAATGAGCCCAAAAAAATGTCAAATTTGAACACTTTGCATTGGAGCGAGTATGTTGATTGTTGGAAAAAACCTGAATGACAAAATAGGACGGCAATTTGGATTCCCCTTCAATCTTGGTGATTTCCCCCTCGAAACCATGAAACTTCCTCGGTGATGGTTCGATTTATGAAGGGCATGCATGATGACATAAACCAAATCTTCTTAGCTTTTTACCAGGGCACAGTGAGGCCATACCATGGCACCATGCCAGGCGTCATGTTTTTCAAGCACGTATTTCATTTTTCTATAGTTGATAACCCAGTAAACGACGCGTTTGTGGTTGACTATTGCCACACATTTCCTTGAAATCTCTGGCCATTCCTTGTAAAAGGCATGAGAACTTACTAAATACCATGAGCATGGTTTTCCAGACCGTTCTTGTGCACCTTTTCATGCACTGATTGTTCAAATTTGAATTATGTGCATTAATGCCTAGAAAATGCACATAATCCCCTAAATATGGTAAATGAGCTTGGAAAAATGTCAAATTTGAACACGTTGCATTGGAGGGGGTATGTTGATAGTTGGAAAAAAATGAATGACAAACTAGGACGGAAATTTGGATTCCCCTTCAATCTTGGTGATTTCCCCCTCGAAACCATGGAACTTCCTCGGTGATGGTTCGATTTATGAAGGGCGTGCATGACGACATAAACCAAACCTTCTTAGCTTTTTACCAGGGCACCGTGAGGCCATACCATGGCACCATGCCAGGCGTCATGTTTTTCAAGCCCGTATTTCATTTTTCTATAGTTGATAACCCAGTAAATGATGCGTTTGTGGTTGACTATTGCCATGCATTCCCTTGAAATCTCTACCCATTCCTTGTAAAAGGCATGAGAATTTACTAAATACCACGAGCATGGTTTTCCAGATAGTTCTTGTGCACCTTTTCATGCATTGATTGTTCGAATTTGAATTATGTGCATTCATGCCTAGAAAATGCACATAATCCCCTAAATATGGTAAATGAGCCTGGAAAAATGCCAAATTTGAACACATTGCATTGGAGGTGGTATGTTGATTGTAGCAAAAACTGAATGACAAACTAGGAAGGAAATTTGGATTTCCAGCCCCTTCAATCTTGGTGATTTCCCCCTCGAAACCATGAAAATTCCCCGGTGATGGTTCGATTTATGAATGGCGTGCACGGCAACATAAGCCAAACCTTCTCAAATTTTTACCAGGGCATGGTAAGGCCATACCATGGCACCATGCCAGTCTCCATATTTTTCAAGCATGTATTTCATTTTTCTACAGTTGAAAAACCAATAAACGACGTGTTTGTGGTTGACTATTGCCACACATTTCCGTGAAATCTCTGCCCATTCCTTGTAAAAGGCATGAGAATTTACTAAATAGCACGAGCATGGTTTTCTAGACCATTCTCGTGCACCTTTTCATGCACCGATTGTTTGAATTTGAATTATGTGCATTAATGCCTGGAAAATGCACATAATCCCCTAAATGTTGTAAATGAACCCGGAAAAGTGTGGCCGCGCCCGTAGCGGGAGCGATCGGAGGGTTGTGATTCGCCCCAGAGCGAGAGCCGCCGCTGCGGTTGTGCCTTTCCGCCGGGCAGAGAGGTGCAGACAGAATGATTTCTCCACCTGTACCTTGAGGAGCGTGGCCGTCGGGGTGTTGTACTTCCCCGGTGCCTTCTGCTCTTACTTCCGCCGCAGGGGAGGTGGTGGCAACGACGCCTGCGCCGGCCACGTCCCCCACAGCGTCCATGTCTCCGTGCATCCTTGTAGCCTCCGCGGCATCGGCGGCCGCGTGCAGCAGGGCCTTCGAAGTGGACGGGTGGGCTGCAGCACCGGGCTTCTTCTTGGGCGCCATGAATGATGGAGCCATCGATGAAGATGACGCGCTGTGTATGCTTCTCGGGTTTGCGCAAGTGCTAACCCCTACCTGGCACGCCAAAGATGTCGTGGGAAACCACGACCACCTATGGGGCCATCGGCCCCTATTGGTTCGGCAGGGGGGCTGAGCGCATTGCACAAAGAGCGGAGGACCGTAGCGCAGCACGGCAGAGATCACACGGTCAGTTTTACCCAGGTTCGGGCCACCGCGAGGCGTAAAACCCTACTCCTGCTTTGGTGGATTGATGGTGGATTGAGGTGGAAATGCAGCGCTCTTGCCCGGTAGGGTTGCCTCGGGGCGAGAGCAGCTACACGCGTACGAGTGTACAAGGTTCTGAACCCTTTCTCTGGTTGCCATGGCCCTCCTTTTATAGACCAAGGGGTTACCACAGTGGCAAATCAGTCATTGTGTACTGATTACATAGCAACAGTGCTATCATACCTAACTCTGCAGGCACAGCGTGCATTAAATGCGCCATTTAGTGTCACATCGTAGCCTGCCCGGCAAGCCTTGCCGGGCTGCTCGGCCACCTTTTCACCTGTCTACTTGACACGTCTCTGGACGGGTGTTATTTGGAGGTGGTTTCCTCTGGAAGTGGCTACCATGTGTCGAATAACTACCACTTAGTCACTTGGGGGCTTGACACCGCACCGATCAATGACTTGCGTCACTGTGAGGTGGAGCGGTGAAGCCTTGGCGGGGTAGTTTGCTTTCGTAGTGCCCGGCAGGCCTGCCGGGACGGTCTCGAGGCTTGTCTTCGGGGCCACCTCGTCCTCGCCAGGCTTGCCTGCCGGCAAGGGAGATTTTTCCTTGGCAGTGTCTTGATCTTCTTGCCCTACCCTTTGATTCCTCAAAGAGCCATCTCTCCTAGCTTGATCTGGACTTGGATGTTGCAACTTTGCTCTTTTAGGCCTGTGCACGGTCTGGGCAACAGACCCATGGTTTTTTGTACCGACAGGAGCCCCCGGGCCTGGCCCGAACGCGCTGCCGGGCATCGTCGGGGTAGGCCCTATCCAGTGCACAGGCAAAAAGGGTAGCAGTTACTTCGTTCTTTGAGATCTTCTTTGCTTCTCCATTAACCTGAGCCCAAGTCAGTTTCCAGTTCTTCCGCACATCGCGTAACGCCAATTGTGGCGGGGGAGATAATGGGCCACGATCCGGGGGGTACCCACGCCCCACGTTCACGGGGCGATAACCGTCACCCCATTATCCTTCCCGCCCCAAGTGCCTCCGCCATGTGTATCGCATGCACTGCGCAGGGTTGGTGGCGGATGCGAAGGGCGCGGGAATGAGTGCCATGGCAGAAAGCCAGGCCTCGCTGATTGGTGCAGGGGGTCGGCCTCGATTTCTCAAGCCACTAGTGGCGAGGAGGAGCCGGACTGGCCGAACGGGGCGGCCACCTTCATGGAGGAATCCAGCCCCCTGCCCTGTTCGCATATAAAAAGGGAAACGTGGGGCAAGGTGTTTCCCCACACACCCTTCTCCTTCCGTTCCTGCAGTAGTTCTCCCCCACCATGGCGAGAGGTCGGGGACGCGGCGCTGCTCCAGTGACGGCGACGAGAACTTTTGCTCGATAGCGCCTCCCTCCTCCCTCCGAAAATGCGGGGGCGGAGCCTGCCACGAGAGGAGGTGGGAGGGGGCGAGGTCGAGGTCATCATGGCGCCCGGGGCCCAAGAGGACGGGGCGGTGCTCTGGTTGCACCCCCGCCGGCCGCCCCTCCCCCGATGGAAGGCCATGTTGGCGATCAACCCCTGGAGTTCCTCATCAGCATGTACAAGCCTCTGCACGGCCGTCTTCATCTCCCCACTCCATTCTCAAGGGCGATGGAGCTTGAACAACCGCGTGCACTGAAGCTGCACATGAGGGGTTGCGGGAACGGCGGCATGCGGGTGGATGTGGATTTCCCCGCCCCTCATGTCATGTTCTTCCGACGTGGCTGGAAGACCTTTGCACGCGCCCATAGCTTGTCGGAGGGGCACATCCTCCATTTCAAACTAATGGAGGCCGATCTGCTCTCCGTCAAGGTCTTTGGGTGCTCGGGTGCTCGCTTAGGGTGCTGCGTGGAGAGCTCGACCGACGACGAAAGCTCCTCCTCGAGCCACAGCGATGAGGAGGACAGTGATGGCGATGATGACGGCGCCGATGGGGAGGACGGCGACTCAGACTCAGACTGATCGTCAACTGCACCATCACCATCAGGCGGCGGCAGTACCATCTGCACCTGCATCCCGTCCCCGGCAAGGAGATTCCCCAGGGAGTTGGATGCAGACGTGGGAGTGGTGCTCCGGGCTCCTCCAGTAGCCTTCCAGCTGGACCTCGGTAGGCTTCCTCGTAGGCTGCAGCTCCATTTGCCCTACCACGCCCTGCTGGCCCTGGTGGCGGTGGCTGACAGGTCGTCTCCGCCGCTTTCTTCACCATCACCTTCGCCCACGCCCTCCCGCTCTTGTAGGTCCCTTGCCAAGGGGCCGGATAGGGTCAGGCTGGGCTTCTGCCTAGGCGCTCCTTTTGCCTTCTTCACCTTTTGCCGTAGTGCCTGGGAGGAGGAGGGCAAGAAAGGGCATCACGGGGCACTTATCTTTTTTCAATCTAAAACATGTAGGCATTTGCCAAACTTTAGTCTAAATAATGTAATCTTCTTTATCCTTGTGGGTGTTCTGTAAGATCTGTACTTGTTCATCTGCATATTAATGAAAAAGACAAGCTTTGCCGGGCACTTGTGCATGTGTCATACTCATGAAGAGGTGAAATGCCTCTATACGTTCAAGTAAACAAATTATCTCCGGCAAGCTATCCTGCCGGTACCCTCGAATTGTGGCCGTGGAGCTAAGCCTGCCGGGCACAAATCATAAAGAGGGACCAGCCCCCCACCAAGCCCTCTCCGTCAAAGGCCACTGTGATCAGCCTGACCGAAGCAACGTTTGAGTCAAAGGATGGGAGCACCTAAGTTTCGAAGGTGGCGAGGTTTTCATATGCACAAGTTTCTGCTTACAGAACACATATGGATAAGAAGAGAACTTATCTATTTGGCTTGCCGAGGATCGTCACGTAGGCTTGTCTTCATTTCTTCTCTCTTGGGACCGAGTCCATGGCAAGAACCCCGCAACTTAATGCAGATGAAAAGAATGCCTCATGCAATCTCATCTACATGATCATGCTATGCTCATGATATGCTTATGCATGCATGCAAGTTTTGGGGCCCCCCAACACTTCATTTATTTTTGTTGCTCAGGGTCTGCGCCTGGCTTTGTACAAGGGGTTACATGCAATAGTGGCAAGGCCTGTACAAAAGGGTGGCTGCCGGGCAGGGCCCGACAGCCGCGCCTTACGGGTAGAACTTACGGAGATGCTCAATATTCCATGAGTTTTGCAACTGAATGCAATCTCCGGTCGCCATACGGACTGCGCCATGTCTGGTGACTCGTACTACTCGGTAAGGGCCTTCCCACTTTGGCGTCAACTTGTTTGTACCCTTGGCGGACTGAACACGCCTAAGGACAAGGTCGCCTTCCTCAAAACCCCAGGCACGAACCCTGCGGCTGTGATAGCGACGCAGTGCTTGCTGGTAGCATGCAGCACGCGTAGCGGCCCGGAGACGGTTCTCCTCAAGTAGCACAGCGTCGTCACGCCGGTGCCATTCCTGTGCTACTTTATCGCAGGCAAGCACTCGAGGAGACCCGAATATGAGTTCTGTGGGGATAACTGCTTCTGCCCCATAGACTAGGGAGAGGGGAGTCTGCCCGGTAGCTCGATTTGGTGTCGTTCTGAGGGACCAAAGAACCACCGGCAGCTCGTCGATCCATCGCCTGCCACACTTCTGCAGTCTATCAAAAGTTCTTGTCTTGAGGCCCCGCAACACTTCAGCGTTTGCCCTCTCAGCTTTTCCATTGCTTCTGGGATGGTCGACAGAGGCAAATGAGATCTTGCTTCCGAGGGCATGAACATATTGCATGAAGGTGCGGCTCGTGAAATGGGTGCCATTATCAGTGATGATCCTGGCAGGGACTCCGAAGCGGCACACCAATCCTTTCAAGAACTTGGTAGCTGACTGAATGGTCACCTTTCTCACGGACTCCACCTCTGGCCGGTTTGTGAACTTGTCGATAGCGATGAACAAGAACTCAAAGCCCCCGGTAGCACGGGGAAAGGGGCCCAAGATATCGAGCCCCCAGACCGAGAAGGGCCATGATAAAGGGATCGTCTGAAGAGCTTGGGCAGGCTTATGAATGTTCTTGGAGTGGAACTGGCAGGCTTCACATTTGGTGATGAGCTCAACTGCATCTTGGAGGGCCGTGGGCCAATAGAAACCTTGCCGAAAGGCTTTTCCAACCAGGGCCCTTGATCCAATGTGTGAGCCGCACATACCTTTGTGTATCTCTGCCAGCAGTTCCTTTCCTTCCTCCCGGCAAATGCACTTCAATTTCATGCCGTTGGGCCTCCTTCTGTATAGTGTGTCATCGACAAACTGATACATATTGGCCCTCCGGGCTACTCTTTCAGCTTCTTCTTGCTCTTCGGGGAGTTCTCCAGTTTGGAGGAAATGGACTATGTGCCATGCCCAAGTTGGGGCCAGAGGCTCGGCAACAAGGACCAACGGCACCTCCTCATTTGCAGGAGTGCACTTCTCGACTGCAGGGACCGGTGGTCTGGCAGGATGGTGCAACTCACTGATCGAAGGGGAGTTGTTCCCGCCAAGCTCTCTGTCGGGGGCCTCAGGAGGCCCTGCCGGGTGAGGCTTGCCGGAGTCCAGTTTTCTCCTCTTTCTGGCCATTGTTGCCGGGGATACGGAGGGTTGAGTCAGATGGAGAACAAAAGTCCCTGGTTCCACAGGGAGCTTTTGTGCAGCGCACTTCGACAGATGATCAGTGATGCTGTTTTCCGCTTGGGGTACGTGCTCTGTTTGCAATCCGTCAAAGTGCTCCTCCAACTTTCTCACTTCCTCGACGTATGCCTCCATCAATGGACTTTGGTAATACTTGTTAACTTGTCTCACCACAAGCTGTGAATCTCCGTGGATGATCAGCTTCTTGATTCCCAGTTCTGTTGCAATTCTGAGGCCAGCAAGGAGCCCTTCATACTCTGCAGTATTGTTGGTAGCCTTCTCCCGGGGAAAGTGCATCTGGACGACGTACTTAAGGTGCTCCCCCTGCACCTTGTAAGGAGAAGGCACCATCAAAATACATGATCCAATCTTGGGGTGCCTCCTTGCCGGGAATAACTGTCTCTAATACCTCTTCATCAGGAGTTGGTGTCCACTCCGTGATGAATTCTGCTTTTTCTGAATGGTTGACGTGCTTTCAAACTTCAAACCAAAGCTGGACAACTCCAAAGCCCATTCCACAATCCTGCCGGTGGCCTTAGGGTTTCAGAGTATGCGTTGCAAGGGGAAACGGGTGACAACTGTGATCTCGTGGGCTTGGAAGTAATGGTGCAGTTTTCTTGAGGCCATGATGAGGCCAAAAATTAGCTTTTGCACGCCAGAGTACCTCGACCTAGCCCCCTGCAACAGGGAGCTGACGAAGTACACTGGGCGCTGCACCACTTTCTTCTTTGCCGTGACCAGAGAACTATTTCCGCTACTATGCCTTTCTTCGCTCTGGACTGACTCTGGCCTTGTCGAGGTAGGTCCACTTTCTTCTCCATAGGGAATAGTGGTTGTGGTCGCCGGGTCATCCACTTCCCGCTGCGCCACCAGTGCCGCGCTAACCACTTGATTGGTTGCCGCCAAGTATAGCAGCAACGGCTCTTGTGGTTTGGGAGTGACCAAGGTGGGCATAGAGGAAAGATAGGTCTTCAAATCTTGCATTGCAGCATCTGCCTCCGGGGTCCACTTCATGGGCCCTGCCTTCTTCCAGATTTTGAAAAACGGCAGGGCGCGCTTGGCAGACTTGGAAATGAACCTGCTCAGTGCAGCCATGCATCCTGTCAAGCGCCTCATGTCCTTGACTGTCTTGGGTGCTTGAATCTGCTCGATAGCCTTGATATTGTCGGGGTTGGCCTCTATCCCTCGATGAGACACAAAGAAACCAAGTAGCTTACCGGAGGGGATGCCAAACACACACTTCTCCGGGTTCAGCTTCAAGTTGATTTTATGCAGATTGGCAAAGGTTTCTTCCAAATCCTGGATGAGGGTTGATCTTTCCTTGGTCTTGACCACAATATCATCCATGTAAGCCTCAATGTTTTTGTGTAGCTGGGACTCAAAGCCAATCCGTACTGCTCTTGCAAAGGTGGATCCGGCGCTCTTTAGCCCGAAGGGCATTCGTACAAAGCAGTACGTGCCACATGGGGTTATGGACGCGATTTTCTCCTCGTATTCCTTGGACATGAAGATCTAGTGGTATCCGGAGTAGGCATCCAGAAAGGAAAGCAGTGTTGGAAATATGCCCTAGAGGCAATAATAAAATGGTTATTATTATATTTCCTTGTTCATGATAATTGTCTATTGTTCATGCTATAATTGTATTAACCGGAAACCGTAATACATGTGTGAATACATAGACCACACCATGTCCCTAGTGAGCCTCTAGTTGACTAGCTCGTTGATCAATAGATGGTCATGGTTTCATGACCATGGACATTGGATGTCGTTGATAACGGGGTCACATCATTAGGAGAATGATGTGATGGACAAGACCCAATCCTAAGCATAGCACTAGATCATGTAGTTTGTCTGCTAGAGCTTTTCTAATGTCAAGTATCATTTCCTTAGACCATGAGATTGTGCAACTCCCGGATACCATAGGAATGCTTTGGGTGTATCAAATGTCACAACGTAACTGGGTGACTATAAAGGTGCACTACAGGTATCTCCGAAAGTGTCTGTTGGGTTGGCACGAATCGAGACTGGGATTTGTCACTCCGTGTGACAGAGAGGTATCTCTAGGCCCACTCGGTAATACATCATCATAATGAGCTCAATGTGACTAAGGAGTTAGTCACGGGATCATGTGTTACGAAACGAGTAAAGAGACTTGCCGGTAACGAGATTGAACAAGGTATAGGGATACCAACGATCGAATCTTGGGCAAGTAACATACCGACGGACAAAGGGAATTGTATACGGGATTAATTGGATCCCCGACATCGTGGTTCATCTGATGAGATCATCGTGGAACATGTGGGAGCCAATATGGGTATCCACATCCCGCTATTGGTTATTGGTCGGAGAGGTGTCTCGGTCATGTCTGCATGGTTCCCGAACCCGTAGGGTCTACACACTTAAGGTTCGGTGACACTAGAGTTGTAATGGGAATTGTATGTGGTTACCGAAAGTTGTTCGGAGTCTCGGATGAGATCCCGGACATCACGAGGAGTTCTGGAATGGTCCGGAGGTAAAGATTTATATATGGGAAGTCCTATTTTGGCCATCAGAAAATGTTCGGGATTTTTTGGTATTGTACCGAGAAGGTTCTAGAAGGTTCCAGAGTGGGGCCCACCTGCATGGGGGGACCCACATGAACGTGGGTAGTGAGGGCAAGGCCCCACACCCCTGGTCAAGGCGCACCAAGATCCCCCCTTAGAAGGAATAAGATCATACCCCGAAGGGATAAGATCAAGATCCCTAAAAAGGGGGGATAACAATCGGTGAGGAAGGGAAAGGATGGGATTTCTTTCCTCCCACCTTTGCCAACGCTCCAATGGACTTGGAGGGCAAGAAACCAGCCCCCTCCACCCCTATATATAGTGGGGAGGTGCATGGGAGCTACACCCCTTGCCCCTGGCGCAGCCCTCCCCCTCCTACTCCTCCTCCTCCGTAGTGCTTAGCGAAGCTCTGCCGAAGAACCACGAGCTCCACCGCCACCACGCCGTTGTGCTGTCGGAGCTCTCCCTCAACTTCTCCTCCCCCCTTGCTGGATCAAGAAGGAGGAGACGTCCCCGGGCTGTACGTGTGTTGAACGCGAAGGTGCCATCCGTTCGGCGCTTGGATCGGATCTTCCGCGATTTGAATCACCGCGAGTACGACTCCATCAACCGCGTTCTTTGCAACGCTTCCGCTTAGCGATCTTCAAGGGTATGAAGATGCACTCTCTCTCTCTCTCATTGCTAGCATCTCCTAGATTGATCTTGGTGACACGTAGGAATTTTTGAATTATTACTACGTTCCCCAACAGTGGCATCATGAGCTAGGTCTATGCGTAGATTCTATGCACGAGTAGAACACAAGTAGTTGTGGACGATGATTTGTTCAATTTGCTTACTGTTACTAGTCCTATCTTGATTCGGCGGCATTGTGGGATGAAGCGGCCCGGACCGACCTTACACGTACGCTTACGTGAGACAGGTTCCACCGACTGACATGCACTTGTTGCATAAGGTGGCTAGCGGGTGTCTGTCTCTCCCACTTTAGTCGGATCGGATTCGATGAAGAGGGTCCTTATGAAGGGTAAATAGCAATTGGCATATCACCGTTGTGGCTTTTGCGTAGGTAAGAAACGTTCTTGCTAGAAACCCATAGCAGCCACGTAAAACATGCAACAACAATTAGAGGACGTCTAACTTGTTTTTGCAGGGTATGCTATGTGATGTGATATGGCCAAAAGGATGTGATGAATTATATATGTGATGTATGAGATTGATCATGTTCTTGTAATAGGAATCACGACTTGCATGTCGATGGGTATGACAACCGGCAGGAGCCATACGAGTTGTCTTAATTTATTGTATGACCTGCGTGTCAATGAAAACGCCATGTAATTACTTTACTTTATTGCTAACCGTTAGCCATAGTAGTAGAAGTAATAGTTGGCGAGACAACTTCATGAAGACACGATGATGGAGATCATGATGATGGAGATCATGGTGTCATGCCGGTGACGATGGTGATCATGCCGCGCCTCGAAGATGGAGATCAAAAGCGCTAGATGATATTAGCCATATCATGTCACTTTATGATTTGCATGTGATGTTTATCATGTTTACATCTTATTTGCTTAGAACGACGGTAGCATAAATAAGATGATCCCTCACTAAAAATTTCAAAAAATGTGTTCCCCCTAAGTGTGCACCGTTGCGAAGGTTCGTTGTTTCGAAGCACCACATGATGATCGGGTGTGATAGATTCTAACGTTCGCATACAACGAGTGTAAGCCAGATTTACACATGCGAAACACATGGGTTGACTTGACAAGCCTAGCGTACAGACATGGCCTCGGAACACGAGAGACCGAAAGGTCGAACATGAGTCGTATGGTAGATGCGATCAGCATGGAGATGTTCACCGTTGATGACTAGTCCGTCTCACGTGATGATCGGACACGGCCTAGTCGATTCGGATCATGTATCACTTAGATGACTAGAGGGATGTCTATCTGGGTGGGAGTTCATTAAATAATTTGATCAGATGAACTTAATTATCATGAACTTAGTCTAAAATTGTCTTTACAACCTATCTTGTAGATCCAATGGCCCACGCTAATGTTGCCCTCAACTTTAACGCGTTCCTAGAGAAAACCAAGCTGAAAGACGATGGTAGCAACTATACGGACTGGGTCCGTAACTTGAGGATCATCCTCATAGCTGCCAAGAAAGCATATGTCCTTGAAGCACCGCTAGGTGACGCACCCATTTTCCCAGCAACTAAAGACGTTATGAACGCCTGGCAGTCGCGTAGTGATGATTACTCCCTGGTTCAGTGCGGCATGCTTTACAGCTTAGAACCGGGGCTCCAAAAGCGTTTTGAGCAACACGGAGCATATGAGATGTTCCAAGAGCTGAAAATGGTTTTCCAAGCTCATGCCCGGGTCGAGAGATATGAAGTCTCCGACAAGTTCTATAGTTGTAAGATGGAGGAAAACAGCTCTGTCAGCGAGCATATACTCAAAATGCCTGGGTTGCACAACCGCTTGTCTCAGCTATGAGTTAATCTTCCAGATGACTCGGTCATTGACATGATCCTCCAGTCTCTTCCACCTAGCTACAAGGGCTTTGTGATGAACTACAATATGCAAGGGATGGAGAAGTCCATTCCTGAGTTATATTCAATGCTGAAATCAGCGGAGGTGGAGATCAAAAAGGAACATCAAGTGTTGATGGTGAATAAGACCACTAGTTTCAAGAAAGGCAAGGGTAAGAAGAACTTCAAGAAGGACGGCAAGGGAGTTGCCGCGCCCGGTAAGTCAGTTGCCGGGAAGAAGCCAAAGAATGGACCCAAGCCTGAGACTGAGTGCTTTTATTGCAAGGGAAATGGTCACTGGAAGCGGAACTGCCCCAAGTACTTAGCGGATAAGAAGGCCGGCAACGCCGAAGGTATATATGATATACATGTTATTGATGTGTACCTTACCAGCGCTCGTAGTAGCTCCTGGGTATTTGATACCGGTGCGGTTGCTCACATTTGTAACTCAAAACAGGAGCTGCGGAATAAGTAGAGACTGGCGAAGGACGAGGTGACGATGCGCGTCGGGAATGGTTCCAAGGTCGATGTGATCGCCGTCGGCACGCTACCTCTACATTTACCTTCGGGATTAGTTTTAAACCTCAATAATTGTTATTTAGTGCCAGCTTTGAGCATGAACATTGTATCTGGATCTCGTTTAATGCGAGATGGCTACTCATTTAAATCCGAGAATAATGGTTGTTCTATTTATATGAGAGATATGTTTTATGGTCATGCCCCGCTGGTCAATGGTTTATTTTTATTGAATCTCGAACGTGATGTTACACATATTCATAGTGTGAATGCCAAAATATGTAAGGTTGATAATGATAGTCCCACATACTTGTGGCACTGCCGCCTTGGTCACATTGGTGTCAAACGCATGAAGAAACTCCATGCAGATGGACTTTTGGAGTCTCTTGATTATGAATCATTTGACACGTGCGAACCATGCCTCATGGGCAAAATGACCAAGACTTCGTTCTCCGGAATAATGGAGCGAGCAACCAACTTGTTGGAAATAATACATACTGATGTATGCGGTCCAATGAGCATTGAGGCTTGCAGTGGCTATCGTTATGTTCTCACCCTCACTGATGACTTAAGTACATATGGGTATGTCTACTTAATGAAACACAAGTCTGAGACCTTTGAAAAGTTCAAGGAATTTCAGAGTGAGGTAGGGAATCAACGTGACAGGGAAATAAAGTTCTTACGATCAGATCGTGGAGGAGAATACCTGAGTCACGAGTTTGGCACACACTTAAGGAAATGTGGAATTGTTTCACAACTCACGCCGCCTAGAACACCACATCGTAATGGTGTGTCCGAACGTCGTAATCGCACTCTATTGGATATGGTGCGATCTATGATATCTCTTACCGATCTACCGCTATCATTTTGGGGTTATGCTTTAGAGATTGCCGCATTCACTTTAAATAGGGCACCGTCTAAATCCGTTGAGACGACACCGTATGAATTATGGTTTGGGAAGAAACCTAAGCTGTCGTTTCTGAAAGTTTGGGGATGCGATGCTTATGTCAAGAAACTTCAACCTGAAAAGCTCGAACCCAAATCAGAAAAATGCGTCTTCATAGGATACCCTAAGGAAACTATTGGGTATACCTTCTACCTCAGATCCAAAGGCAAGATCTTTGTTGCCAAGAATGGATCCTTTCTGGAGAAAGAGTTTCTCTCGAAAGAAGTAAGTGGGAGGAAAGTAGAACTTGACGAGGTACCCCCTCTTGAACCGGAGAGTAGCACAACTCAGGAAGATGTTTCTGTGGTGCCTGCACCGACTAGAGAGGAAGTTAATGATGATGATCATGAAACTTCGGGTCAAGTTGCTACTGAACTTCATAGGTCCACGAGGACACGTTCCGCACCAGAGTGGTACGGCAACCCTGTCCTGGAAATCATGTTGTTAGACAACGGTGAACCTTCGAACTATGAAGAAGCGATGGCGGGCCCGGATTCCAACAAATGGCTTGAAGCCATGAAATCCGAGATAGGATCCATGTATGAAAACAAAGTATGGACTTTGACGGACTTGCCCGATGATCGGCAAGCCATAGAGGATAAGTGGATCTTTAAGAAGAAGACTGACGCGGATGGTAATGTGACCGTCTATAAGGCTTGGCTTGTCGCTAAGGGTTATTGACAAGTTCAAGGGGTTGACTACGATGAGACCTTCTCACCCGTAGCGAAGCTGAAGTCCGTTCGAATCATGTTAGCAATTGCCGCATTCTATGATTATGAGATCTGGCAAATGGACGTCAAAACGGCATTCCTTAATGGTTTCCTTAAGGAAGAATTGTATATGATCCATCTATGGGCTGGTGCAAGCATCTCGGAGTTGGAACATTCGCTTTGATGAAATGATCAAAGCGTTTGGGTTTATACAGACTTATGGAGAGGCCTGTATTTACAAGAAAGTGAGTGGGAGCTCTGTAGCATTTCTCATATTATATGTGGATGACATGCTATTGATGGGAAATGATATAGAACTTTTGGAAAGCATAAAGGCCTACTTGAATAAGTGTTTTTCAATGAAGGACCTTGGAGAAGCTGCTTACATATTAGGCATCAAGATCTATAGAGATAGATCGAGATGCCTCATTGGTCTTTCACAAAGCACATACCTTGACAAGATATTGAAGAAGTTCAATATGGATCAGTCCAAGAAGGGGTTCTTGCCTGTGTTGCAAGGTGTGAGATTGAGCGCAGTTCAACGCCCGACCGTCGCAGAAGAAAGAGAAAAGATGAGTGTCATCCCCTATGCCTCAGCCATAGGCTCTATTATGTATGCCATGCTGTGTAGCAGACCTGATGTGAACCTTGCCATAAGTTTGGTAGGGAGGTACCAAAGTGATCCCGGAATGGAACACTGGACAACGGTCAAGAATATCCTGAAGTACCTGATAAGGACTAAGGATATGTTTCTCGTTTATGGAGGTGCCGAAGAGCTCATCGTAAAGGGTTACGTCGATGCTAGCTTTGACACAGATCTGGATGACTCCAAGTCACAAACCGGATACGTGTACATTTTGAATGGTGGGGTAGTCAGCTGGTGCAGTTGCAAGCAAAGCGTCGTGGCGGGATCTACATGTGAAGCGTAGTACATAGCTGCTTCGGAAGCAGCTCAGGAAGGAGTCTGCATGAAGGAGTTTATCACCGACCTAGGAGTGATTCCCAATGCGTCGGGCCCGATGACTCTCTTCTGTGACAACACTGGAGCTATTGCCATTGCCAAGGAGCCCAGGTTTCATAGGAAGACCAAGCACATCATGCGCCGCTTCAACTCCATTCGTGAATATATTCAAGATGGAGACATAGATATTTGTAAAGTACATATGGATCTGAATGTCGCAGATCGTTGACTAAACCTCTTCCACGAGCAAAACATGATCAGCACCAGAACTCTATGGGTGTTCGATTCATCACAATGTAACTAGATTATTGACTATAGTGCAAGTGGGAGACTATTGGAAATATGCCCTAGAGGCAATAATAAAATGGTTATTATAATATTTCCTTGTTCATGATAATTGTCTATTGTTCATGCTATAATTGTATTAACCGGAAACCGTAATACATGTGTGAATACATAGACCACACCATGTCCCTATGAGCCTCTAGTTGACTAGCTCGTTGATCAATAGATGGTCATGGTTTCCTGACCATGGACATTGGATGTCCTTGATAACGGGATCACATCATTAGGAGAATGATGTTATGGACAAGACCCAATCCTAAGCATAGCACTAGATCGTGTAGTTTGTCTGCTAGAGCTTTTCTAATGTCAAGTATCATTTCCTTAGACCATGAGATTGTGCAACTCCCGGATACTGTAGGAATGCTTTGGGTGTATCAAATGTCACAACGTAACTGGGTGACTATAAAGGTGCACTACAGGTATCTCCGAAAGTGTCTGTTGGGTTGGCACGAATCGAGACTCGGATTTGTCACTCCGTGTGACGGAGAGGTATCTCTGGGCCCACTTGGTAATACATCATCATAATGAGCTCAATGTGACTAAGGAGTTATTCATGGGATCATGTGTTACGAAACAAGTAAAGAGACTTGCCGGTAACGAGATTGAACAAGGTATAGGGATACCGACGATCGAATCTCGGGCAAGTAACATACCGATGGACAAAGGGAATTGTATACAGGATTAATTGGATCCCCGACATCGTGGTTCATCCGATGAGATCATCGTGGAACATGTGGGAGCCAATATGGTTATCCAGATCCCACTATTGGTTATTGGTCGGAGAGGTGTCTCGGTCATGTCTGCATGGTTCCCGAGCCCATAGGGTCTACACACTTAAGGTTCGGTGACACTAGAGTTGTAATGGGAATTGTATGTGGTTACCGAAAGTTGTTCGGAGTCTCGGATGAGATCCCGGACGTCATGAGGACTTCCGGAATGGTCTGGAGGTAAAGATTTATATATGGGAAGTCCTATTTTGGCCACCGGAAAATGTTCGGGATTTTTCGGTATTGTACCGGGAAGGTTCTAGAAGTTTCCGGCGTGGGGCCCACCTGCATGGGGGGACCCACATGAACGTGGGTAGTGGGGGCAAGGCCCCACACCCCTGGTCAAGGCGCACCAAGATCCCCCCTTAGAAGGAATAAGATCATATCCCGAAGGGATAAGATCAAGATCCCTAAAAAGGGGGGATAACAATCGGTGGGGAAGGGAAAGGATGGGATTTCTTTCCTCCCACCTTTGCCAATGCCCCAATGGACTTGGAGGGCAAGAAACCAGCCCCCTCCACCCCTATATATAGTAGGGAGGTGCATGGGAGCTACACCCCTTTCCCCTGGCGCAGCCCTCCCCCTCCTACTCCTCCTCCTCCGTAGTGCTTAGCGAAGCTCTGCCGGAGAACCACGAGCTCCACCGCCACCACGCCGTTGTCCTGCCGGAGCTCTCCCTCAACTTCTCCTCCCCCCTTGCTGGATCAAGAAGGAGGAGACGTCCCCGGGCTGTACGTGTGTTGAACGCGGAGGCGCCGTCCGTTCGGCGCTTGGATCGGATCTTCCGCGATTTGAATCGCCGCGAGTACGACTCGATCAACCGCGTTCTTTGCAATGCTTCCGCTTAGCAATCTTCAAGGGTATGAAGATGCACTCCCTCTCTCTCGTTGCTAGCATCTCCTATATTGATCTTGTTGACACGTAGGAATTTTTGAATTATTACTACGTTCCACAACAAGCAGGTCGTACCAGGAAGTGGAATCCACAATCTGGTCGATGCGCGGCTAGGGGAACGGGTCCTTCAGGCATGCCTTGTTCAGATCCGTAAAATCTATGCAAAGCCTCAATTTCCCATTCGCCTTGCACACCACCACTGGATTTGCCAACCACGTGGGGTGCAACACTCCCCTGACCAAACCAGCGGCTTCAAGTTTCTTGATCTCATCGGCAATAAACTGTTGCCGCTCCAAAGCTTGCTTCCGGACCTTCTGCTTGACGGGCCGGGCATGTGGGCAGATAGCAAGGTGGTGCTCGATTACCTCCCTGGGAACACCGGGGATGTCAGATGGTTGCCAGGCAAACACATCGACATTCGCCCGCAGGAAGGCAACGAGCGCGCTTTCCTATTTGTCATCGAGGGTGGCACTAATAGTGAAGGTACCATCAGCGCTCGCCAGCCCTGCCGGGACCTTCTTCATAGCATGCGCAGTAACTTTGGATCTCTTGCTATTGGAACTCTCCGGCAAGTCATCGACAGGTGCAGCGCACTCCGGAGAGGCACGCTTCCTGGATTCCTTGCTGGCATCCTTGCTAGCTCTCTTCATTTTCTTACTCTCCTTGGCGGGAACACTGGCTTCCGTGGCCTGTGCCGCGACTGCTTCCCTATACATCTTGTCCACGCATATGACTGCATCTTTCTGATCTGACGGAATGGAAATGACTCCTATCGGCCCTGGCATCTTCAAGGTGTTGTAGGCATAGTGGGATGCCGCCATGAACTTGGCCAGAGCTGGGCGACCAAGGATTCCATTGTACGGCAAGGGGAGGTCAACCATGTCAAACACAAAATTCTCAGTCCGGTAGTTTAACTCCCCCCTGAACGTCACCGACAGCGTGATCTTTCCTTTAGGATGACTCCTACTGGTGTTGATTCCTTGGAACGTACCAGTAACCTTGAGCTCCTCATCTGCCATCTGAAGTTTGCTGAGGACCTTTGGAGATATCAGATTCAACCCAGCCCCACCGTCAACCAACATCTTTGTGACTTTGAGGTTGCATATTGTTGGCGAGACCAACAACGGCAAGCACCCTACCGCAGTGGTGCGATCAGGGTGATCCTCTTCGTCAAAGATGATGGGTGTGCGGGACCATTTGAGCAGCTTCCGAGAATTTGCCGCTGGCTCCATGGCGTTGACTTCACGCGCCCACTGTTTAAGTTGGTGGTGAGAGGAGTGCAGAGATGCACCCCCGTCAACGCACAAGGCGTTAGTGGCTTTCTGGAACTCCTGCTCGCTGGTTTCCTCTTCATCTCCCTCATCGGTCTCATCACTGCAATTCTTCTTCTCATGGCCTCTGGCGGGTTTCCCTTGATTCTGAGGAGCCTTGCCGGGGCGGCTTACTCCGCCGCCACGGCCCTTCCCGCCAGCACCATCCTAATTCTTCTCCTTATCATGCTTCTCATACTTAGCCCTCTACTTCTTGATGAGCTGCTCAACCTGATGGCATTCTTGAAGGTCGTGGCCCTTGGTCCTATGGATCTTGCAATACGGCCCCTCACCCTTCTCGGCCTTCTCGGCAGCCGCAGCCACCCGGCAGTCAGTGCACACGGCAACCTCCTTGCCGGGTGCTTCGGCCTTGGCCTTCTTGCCGGTACTAGGTGTGCTTGATCCTTCAACTGCCATCACAAACTTTCTCCTTGCGCTTCTTATTGCGTTTCTTGTTCTTCTTCTGGCTGGTGGCGTCATCGTCATCGTCTGAATCGATGTCGACGCCGTCCTCTTCACCGGGAAGTCGCCTTCCCTCCTCTATACGAGCACACTTATCCACCAGTGTGTATAACTCATTCACAGTCCGGGGTAGCCGCATGTTCCTTTTGGAACGTATCCGACGGTTGCGCATGTTGGACTGGAATGCAGCTATCACGTCTGCCGGGTGGATGTCTGGGATGTTCCTATGCACTCGGCTGAACCTTTGCATGTACTTCCGCAGGGTCTCCCCTTCCTTCTGCGGGAGTAGTTGCAGATCGCTGGGCCGCCCTGGTTCTTGATGGCCGGCCGTGAAGGCGCCAACAAACTCATGGCACAGGTCAGCCCAAGTTGAAATGGAGTTCTCCGGCAGGTGCATCAGCCAAGACCTCACGTTTGGCTTGAGTGCCAAAGGGAAGTAGTTAGTGAACACTTTCTCGTCTCCTCCCCCGGCAGCCTGAACAGCGATGGTGTAGATGCTCAGGAACTCTGCCGGGTTCAATCTTCCATCATACTTCTCTGGTATCTCTGGCTTGAATGTGCGGGAAGATGGCCAACGGACTTGTCGTAGCTCGCGGGTGAAGGCGGGGCACCCAACTTCGAAAGGTAGCCACCCACCCTCACCGAGCGCAGGCTCGTCGACGTCGGGACCGTTGCACCTATCAGACTGGCGGCGGGTGTCGCGGCGTCGCTCGACGGTGATGTGCGCGCCTTCCCCTCACCTGTCTTCCTAGGCTTGCCGCTGGTCCCGACGCGCTCGAGGGCCGGACGAAGCCATCGAGACGTCGTCGGGTTCTTGATCGCGTGGCTCTGGTCGTGGCCCTTGTGCAGGCTACCACGGAGGGGACTGCATCGTGGGGGTGCCCCCCTCGGCATGGCCAGCTGCGCGTGCCGTTGTCGTCGCATTGGGAGGCCGTGGCGGGCCAGCTCGCTGTGATCCTCCCGTTTTGGCGAAACCAATCAGGCTTTGAATGGTGTCTCTCCACTGATCCATCTGATCGGCTGTCGGCGGAAATCTCAACAGCAGCTGGGCCCGCGCCATAGCCTCTGAAGCGGTGCTTGGCATGGATGGTGACGTAGATCATTGCGTCGCTTGGCCCCTTACAGTGCCAGTAGTAGCTGCGCCGTGTTCTCGCCGTCGTGAGCCCGTGGCCACGGTGACGTGGTAACGAGGTGGAGGCGCTTGAGGGCCAGCGGCTCCATTCGGCGCATCGACTGGGTCGGTTCGCTCCGGGAGTGGTGCACGCCCTACGGCCGCACCCGTAGCGGGAGCGACCGGAGGGTTGCGATTCGCCCCAGAGCGAGAACCGCCGCTGCAGCTATGCCTTTCGGCCAGGTAGAGAGGTGCAGACAGACTGATTTCTCCACCTGTACCATGAGGAGCATGGCCGTCGGGGTGCTGTTGGTGCTGTACTTCCCCGGTGCCTTCTGCTCTTACTTCCGCAGCAGGGGAGGTGGTGGCGACGCCGCCTGCGCTGGCCACGTCCCCCGCAGCGTCCATGTCTCCGTGCGTCCTCATAGCCTCTGCGGCATCGGCGTCCACGTGCAGCGGGGCCTTCGAAGTGGACGGGTGGGCTGCAGCACCGGGCTTCTTCTTGGGCGCCATGAATGATGGAGCCGTCAATGAAGATGACGCGCTGCATAGGCTTCTCGAGTTCGCACAAGCGCTGCCCCCTACCTGGCACACCAAAGATGTCGTGGGAAACCATGGCCACCTATGGGGCCATCGGCCCCTTTTGGTTCGGCAGGGGTACTGAGTGCATTGCACAAAGAGCGGAGGACCGTAGCGCAGCACGACAGAGATCACATGGGCAGTTTTACCCAGGTACGGGCCGTCGCGAGGTGTAAAACCCTACTCCTGCTTTGGTGGATTGAGGTGGAAATGCAGCGCTCTTGCCCGACAGGTTTGCCTCGGGGCAAGAGCAGCTACGCGCGTACGAGTGTACAAGGTTCCGAACCCTTTCTCTGGTTTCCATGGCCCTCCTTTTATAGACCAAGGGGTTACCACAGTGGCAAATCAGTCATTGTGTATTGATTAGATAGCAACAGTGCTATCATACCTAACTCTGCAGGCGGAGCAGAGTGCATTAAATGCGCCATTTAGTGTCACATCGTAGCCTGCCCGGCAAGCCTTGCCGGGCTGCTCGGCCACCTTTTCACCTGTCTGCTTGACACGTCTCTGGACGGGTGTCATTTGGAGGTGGTTTCCTCTGGAAGTGGCTGCCATGTGTCGAATAGCTGCCACTTAGTCACTTGGGGGCTTGACACCGCACCGATCGATGACTTGCGTCGCTGTGAGGTGGAGCGGTGAAGCATTGGCGGGGTAGTTTGCTTTCGTAGTGCCCGGCAGGCCTGCCGGGACGGTCTCTAGGCTTGTCTTCGGGGCCACCTCGTCCTTGCCAGGCTTGCCTGCCGGCAAGGGAGGTTTTTCCTTGGCAGTGTCTTGATCTTCTTGCCCTGCCCTTTGATTTCTCAAAGAGCCATCTCTCCTAGCTTGGTCTGGACTTGGATGTTGCAACTTTGCTCTTTTAGGCCTGTGCACGGTCTGGGCAACAGACCCATGGTTTGTTGTACCGACACTAATTGATCACTATTTAAGCAACCAATTGTGATTTCATTTTCTGACTCCATTCCTAGGCAGTAACAAATTCTATTTACCAATTTATGCACACTATATATTCTTCTGCCATGTTTTGAATAAATAATACCTTTCCACCTTTTAAGCAGGATATGTTGAATGCATAGTTAATGATCTGTATGTTACTAAGCATACCAAATTTCACTGGAAGGACTTGAAGCATGTCATAAACTTTGTTGATAATCTGACAGAGATAGCACAGCGTATGAACTCTGGATTTTGGATGGGATTAATTATACCTATGGTGCACACATTGAACAAGACCAATTGTGTGCACAAAACGCTGGTACAAAGTCTTATTTTTATGTTGATGCTCATAAACTATATATATCTTCAACGATATGTTACAATTGGTTTTTATTCTACATTTCAACAGAAATTGCCCGCTGTAGCTATTCCTGGATCTATTTCCCGGCGTGGTCGAATTACACTTGTGCCTGCTAATAATGCCAAAGTGATTGCAAGGTACTGCATTTCCCGCAGAAATGGAACCATTCAGATTAACAAGTTCTCGCTTGTCGTGGCAATGCATCCATATTGGAAAATTGGAGACACAGTTCTACTCATGCTCTACCAAGGCACAGGAGGGTTCTTCCTTTTCATTGACGAGATGTCGAGTCGCCGTGATCATGCTGCTTCCAGCGGATAGTTGTGGTTGCTGGCCCTCAGCCTCTTAAAATGTGCTAGCTGTTACTATGTTAAGTATGTAGATATGGATCATATGGTTGTTGGCCCACAGCCTCTTAAAATGTGATAGTTGTTACTATGTTAAGTATGTAGATATGGACCATATGGTTGTCAAAACCGTGTTACGAAGATCCTCCTTTTGTCGAATAGTGTAACCACTATATATATGTTACTCAAATGTTGTTAGCCAAGTTCTTAAATTTTCATGAAAAGTATTAGTATCGTACACAGTTCATTGAGTTTAAGCGTGTGCCCGGTAGAAAGGTAGAGTAGAGGACGCCCATGTTTTGGACGTGGCGATCAGCACCGATGTCGAGAAGGCATTTGCATATTAATTGTCCATATTGCAAATTCACACACGTGTTAACATAAGGAAACGTATGTGTAACTTACTAATCATCGCACACGAGTACTCGCAGACGCATCATGTGCGATACTCCTAGCCATCGCAAGCAACTAGTTTGCAATTTTCAAAGTTTTTTGTACACACATAATCGCAAATGAAATAACTGTAGTAACCGTCTGTCTTGTAATTTCTCATCGCAAACGGTTCATCCGAGCGGGATGTTTGCCGCGTATCACACACATCTTGTTTACACGACTCGTTTGTGTTCTTTTGGCTCATCGCAAACAGTTCATCTATGTGAACTGTATGCCACATATCACACACATCTTGTTAAGTTGAACCGTTTCTGTTGTGTTCCCTAATCGAAATAGTTCGTCTGAGTGAACCGTATGCCGTATATCATACACACACCTTGGTCTGGCTAACCATTTCTGTTGCACTCCCTAATAGCAAATAGTTCATCTAAGCGAACTGTATGCCGTATATCGCACAAACCTTGATATGGCTACCCATTTCTGTTGTTCTGTCTCATTGCAAACAGTTTGTATGGATCATCCGTGTGCCCTGCATCGCACACGCAACTAAAATCTATAACCGTGTTTGATGTCTCCACCATCGCAAACGTTTTGCATCTTTTTTGACGGTTTTTTACATCACTGTTTGTGATTAATGCATCACACACAATTTCGTTAAAGGGTCACTGATCGTAGTGTTGCGTTAGCAGCATCATGCATTAGTGTAAGATTCTTCAAGTTGCTTGATGACAAACGTGGATTTCATATTTTGCATACGGTCGTTAAGCTCCTAGAGTTGGGCAGTGAGGTCATTGATCTCAACTGAGTCATTTCTCATGTCGTTGATCAGATCAGAAGCTTGAGTAATTACTGCAGAGGGAATGGCAAAGATGCCACTTCTCCATGAAACAGATTTTCCACAAATCTGTCAAGTTGTTCCATGATGAACACTTGATTGCAATAGTGCGGTGCAGCAGAATCATCTTGAGGTTGTGTAGCTGGAGCATCTTGTGCTACATTTTGTTTGGTTGGATGCACCGAAGCCAAAGGTTGTGACAGTTTAGGAGCAAACTGCGCAGCCTTTTCCTTCACAATATCAACACTTGGAACATTTTTCTTAGCAGCTGGGGTTTTGATTTGCTTCAACTTTTCTTTCGGAAGCTTTTCTCCTGGTTTAGCTGAGCGAACAGGGGCTTCAACCACCAAATCTTGCAAGTTTATCGCATCAGGATGAGGTTCTGTATTCACTTTGTCAACCATGGTGACAATGGTTGTAGGGGTCTTTCTTTTCAATGGGTTCTTCTTCGGAGGTGCAATTGGGACTGCACTCGCTCGAAGATCACGCAGAACAGTGGATGTAGTTACATTCACTTGTTCGGAGAGAGTTGCACTAATTTCTTCTCGGGTGAGCGGAGGATCATCTTGATCAGAGGAATCACTTTCAGGTTTTCTTCTTTGGTGCACTCTTTTTCTTCAGAGCAGCAGATTTTGGATCATGTTTGTTCTTCGTTCGGCATTCTGCTTTTGCTTCTGCCTTTTTCTTCTCGACGTCTGATTTGATGAGACGACGGTTTTCTTCTTCCCTGGCCTGTTCTTTTGCGGCCTTCTTGGCTCGCTTTTCAGCATTCTTGAGGCGCTTGGCCTTTTCTTCAGGATAAGAGTTTGGAGTCTTGGTGGATGACTCATGAGCGTCAAGAGGTGGTGGAGGCCTTTGCTGGGGTTCACCTACCCGTATGAGTCCAATTTCGCGACAGTCACCCCATGGGGGATGGAAAGCAAAGTTCTTGGCATACCGAGGATGAACCATCTTGTAGTTAAACCACTTCCGTACCCAGTGACGCCGAATCTTTTGCACACGTCCTTTTCTCTGAGTAGAATCTTCTCGAGGTACTGTGTTGTAATCATCTTGAGAGATATACTGAGCTATATTTGTGAGTGGTTGCCTGCCACCTTTCCTCTTCTTCGGAGCATCTGCTTCTTGCTCATTTGCATTTGGTTCGGCTCTTTTTCTTTTGCTAGAGGAGGGCCTATCGTTGGGCCCTTTGCATTTGGCGCTTTTGATTCGTCAGCTGTGCCCATGAATGCCTCTTCGTCATCAGCCATACTGTGTGGCTTAGTAGAATCTTCAACAGACTGCATTCACCTATGAAAGAGAATAGGTACGAGGAAAAATGGGGATAGGGTCACAAATGCTCAGAGCGAAAGATTTTTTGAACAAAAGACATTTTGAGTTAGAACCAGATACAGACTTTGAGAGATGTTTCGAATGAATGAAACATATAGATCGATCTAGTAGGACCAAAGAATAATACTAGACAATGAGCTAGCCATATCATTCGAGCGAAACATAACACAAACCCTAAATCTGACAGATTTGGATGCGAGGAAAAACTACAAACCACATCCGCACTAGAAAGGTAAAAACCTAGATCTAAGATATGCGGTAAAATCAGAGAAAATTAACCGCGGATGAACTTGAATCATGAGAGATGGAGGCCCAAGTTTGTACTACACGTACCCTAGCTCGGTGACGTGTAGCAGCTACGGCGGCGCGGGGAGGAAGATGTCCCGCGACGGCGTGGAATGACTCCGGTGGCCTCTTTCCGGCAATTAAGCGATGAAGGGGTCGTCGGTGTCGAGCTCAAGGTGGAGCACTATGACGAGGGTTTCGATGGAGAGAGAGCGAGGAGAAAGAGAGTAAGGTGGAAGAAGGGAGCGGCGCGGTTTATATAGGCGAATGGAAATAACAGCACGCAGAGGTTTTTGATCGGACGGTCTCTAGGCAGAGACGATTGCGATTCAACGTAGGATGAACTGATAGTTGATGTGTTGCACGTGGCAACCGTCGAAGATCATGGTCCTGACTTGGGCGGGGAACCCAAATTCTGGACAGGTTTCGCCAAAACAGATTAATGTTCGGACTGAATCTTAGTCGTGGTCAAGGACACCAGATAAGTTTCGTTCCAGATAAATTTGAGCATTTGCAACGAAACAACATAGACTGGAAGAGATAGATCAGAGGGAAAACAGGGTCCTAGGCATTTCACTCAGGCAGAAACACAAGCACACGAGCAAATAGCTATGAGAGAAATGCATTCGGACGGAAACCAAATCCATCGAACGAAGAGAAAAACAACGAAGGAAAATTGTGGTGGCGTAACCCACCGTATAAGAACTGTATGACCCCAACGTCGCATAATTATCATGGCACCCAGTTAGCCTAGTTCTTCGTTAATGTATTCACTCTCAGAAAGAAAATTTCACTTTGTCGAAATTCTCAAACTCTTCGAGTGTTATGCACCCATTCCTTCAAAGATGTGAAAGTGTTAGCATGGGTGCCCAGTCCATCTTATTGCATGTTTGCAAGTCTAGGATATTTAGCTCACACCGTAACGCACAAAATCTTTTGTCGTCGAGAGGCTTGGTGAATATATCAGCGAGATTGTCTTCGGTCTTGACATGATTGATTATAATATCCTCTCGAGCCACATGATCACGAATGAAATGATGTCTGATGGCAACGTGCTTCATGTGAGAATGCTGCACAGGATTGTGTGCAATTTTTATGGCACTCTCATTATCACATTATAGAGGAATGTGCTTGACCTTGATGCCATAATCCTTCAATGTCTGCTTCATCCACAATAACTAAGTGCAACAAGCGCCAACAGCAATATATTCGGCTTCAGCCGTAGAGAGAGATACACAATTCTGCTTCGAGTCATAGGAGCATCATCATCAGAGGACTCAGGTACATTTCCTTCAACAGGTGATATGTCTCCAATGTATATATAATTTTTGCTTGTTCCATGCTGTTATATTATCATTCTTGGATGTTTTACAATCATTTTATAGCAACTTTATATCATTTTTTGGGACTAACGTATTGACATAGTGCCCAGTGCCAGTTGTTGTTTTTTGCTTTTTTTTACTTCGCAGAAAATCAATACCAAATGGAGTCCAAACGCAGCGAAACTTTTTGGAGATTTTTTCTGGACCAGAAGACACCTGTTGGGCCAAAGAAGTACCAGAGGGGGGATCCGAGGGAAGCACAACCCACCTGGGCGCGCCTGGGGGCCGAGGCGTTCCCTGGTGGGTTGTGCCCACCTCGGTTGCCTCCCGCACCGCCTCTTTGCTCTATAAATACCCCAAAAATCCAAAAACCCTAGGTGAGTCGACGAAACACAATTCCAGCCGCCACAAGTTCCAGAAACACCAGATCCAATCTAGACACCATCACGGAGGGGTTCATCATCCTCATTGGTGCCTCTCCGATGATGCGTGAGTAGTTCATTGTAGACCTACGGGTCCGTAGTTAGTAGCTAGATGGCTTCCTATCTCTCTCTTTTGATTCTCAGTACAATGGTCGCTTGGAGATCTATTTGATGTAACTCTTTTTGTGGTGTGTTTGTTGGGATCTGATGAACTTTGAGTTTATGATTAGATCTATTTATACATGAAAGTTATTTGAGTTTCTTTGATCTCTTATATGCATGATTACTTATAGCCTCGTATTTCTTCTTCGAATCTTTGGTTTAGTTAGGCCAACTAGATCGATTTTTCTTGCCATGGGAAGAGGTGCTTTGTGATGGGTTCGGTCATGCGGTGTTCTTTCCAAGTGACAGAAGGGGCAGCAAGACACGTATTGATCGTTGCTATTAAGGATAACAAGATGGGGTCTATTCCTACATGAATAGATCTTGTCTACAGCATGTCATCGTTCTTATTGCATTACTCCGTTTTTCCATGAACTTAGTACACTAGATGCATGATGGATAGCGGTCGATGTGTGGAGTAATAGTAGTAGATGCAGGCAGGAGTCGGTCTACTAATCTTGGACTTGATGCGTATATAATGATCATTGCCTGGATATCGTCGTAATTATTTGACGTTCCATCAATTGCCCAACAGTAATTTGTTTACCCGCCGTATGCTATTTTTCTCGAGAGAAGCCACTAGTGAAATCTACGGCCCCCGGGTCTATTCTTTATCATATTTGCTTTGAGATCTATTTTTATTTGCTTTTGTTTTCAGATCTATTATCCTAAAAATCCAAAAATACCTTCCTGCACTTTTTCTATATTTATTTTATTTTGTTTTATCGAGAGATCTATTTATCCAAAATCGTAAAAACCAATCTATCTTTTACCCGTGAGGGATTGACAACCCCTCTTACGCGTCGGGTTGCAAGTATTTGTTCTTTGTGTGCATGTACCGTTTACATAGTGTTGCTTGGTTCTCCTACTGGTTCGATAACCTTGGTTTCATAACTGAGGAAAATACCTACCGAAGCTGTACTGCATCATCCCTTCCTCTTCGGGGAAATACTGATGCAGATACGAGCCATCAACAGGCTTGAGGCTCCCAATGGCCATTTGCCGAATAGCATCCGATATCATTGGTTCATCTATTACATTTGGCAGGTGCTCCTTTTGAGGGCCGTTAGATTCATCAAACCACACATTTATCATTTCCATAACTTTCATGTGGTGAGAGTTATAGACACGATATGTATGCGAGTTTGAGCCATAACCAAGAAGAAAGCCTTCATGTGCCTTAGGTGCAAACTTGGAGGAATGATTCATATCAAGAATGTAACAAGGTGCACCAAAAACACGTAGATAATAAAGGTTTGGTTTCTTGCCAGTGATAAGCTCATATGAAGTTTTCTTAAGGAACTTGTGAAGATAAACACGATTGGTGACATGACAAGCAGTGTTAATAGCATCAGCCCAGAAGCGAATGGGAGTTTTGTACTTACTGAGCATAGTTCTTGGCATTTCAATGAGAGTTCTGTTCTTTCGTTCAACAACTCCATTCTGTTGGGGAGTGTATGCAGCAGAGAACTCATGAGTGATACCATGATCATCGAGAAATTCAGCAATGTGAGTATTTTTGAACTCAGTTCCATGGTCACTTGTGACATGCTTAATTCGCACGTCATATTCATTCTGGGCCTTCTTAGCGAAGCTTTTGAAGATATCTTGAGTACAAGTCTTGTCTTCGCGAAAGAATACCCAAGTGTATCGAGAGAAATCATCAACAATAACCAGACCATAGTGACTGCCACCGAAGCTTGCATAGTTTTGAGGACCGAATAAATCCATATGAAGAATTTCGAGTGGTCTTGTTGTGGTCATAACTGTCTTGGATGAATGATGCTTATTAGCCAATTTACCAACCTCACAGGCAGCACAGAGACGATTCTTGTCGAATTTTACATCAGGAATCCCACAGAGATGATTTTTCTTCACCAGAGTCTACAAATTTCTAATACCTGCATGACCAAGTCTACGGTGCCACAGCCAACCTTCGGTTGCTTTCGCAAGCAAACAAATTTGGACTGAGGGACCCTTAGAAAAATCCACAATATTAAGATCACCCTTTCTAATTCCCTCAAAGACAAAGGAATTGTCAGAGGCCATGAAGACAACGCATTTGGTGATTGAGAATAAGACTAGCATGGCTAAATCACATAGCTTGTCAACTGACATAAGATTGAATCCAAGGGATTGAACAAGTAGCACATCATCAATAGATTTGTCCTTGGATATAGCAATTTTACCTAGCCCAATTACCTTTCCTTTGTTGTTGTCGCCAAAAGTGATATACTTCAGAGGAGAAGCAGTTAAGTTGGGGACGACAAACAACGACTTGTCTCCGGTCATATGACTAGTGCATCCACTGTCCATAATCCATTCAGTGCACTCGGAGACATAGTCCTGCAGAAGAATTAGGCTTTCTTAACCACCCACATCTTTGCAGGTGGCTTCGAAACAAATGAACGAGCAGGATATGATTTCTTTCGATAAGCATAGTAGTTACTCGATGAGGAGCGAGCATAATTGAAAGAGTAAGCATTAAAATTCTTTCTAGACGCATGAGCATAGTGATTTTATCCAGTATGCATATACTCATTCTGTCGAATTCTTTGTGCTTGCATGGTCAGTCGAGCAGAAATAGGCAAAGCATCAACAGTTCTCTTTGGCACCCAAATTGCTTTCTTAGGGGGGCCATTCTATTGTTTGGTCCAACATAGTGAGCAACAGTCTCAGCTTGTTGATTCTTGAACAACTTATAGTCGTCCAGGGAATAATCATCAGGATATTCAGGAATAGGAGGGTTGTATCACGAAAGTAATGCTGGATCGAGCATTTGCTCTTTGCAGGAACCCACACTGTTTGAGGATATTGATGTGGTTCCCAGTAAGAACCATCTTCATTCAGTTTCCTTTCAAAACCGATACCTTCCTTTCTGGGATTTTTGTGAAGGATAGATTTCTTCAAAACATCACATAGGGTTTGATGCCCTTTGAGAGATTTGAACATTCCTGTCTGAAGAAGATCCTTTAACCTAGCATTTTCATCAAAAACAGAACCATTTTCCACGATAGAGGGGTTAGCCTTCACAGATGATTCAGCATTAGTTCGTTCAAGGCATTTTAAACATGGTGGCTCAAACACTTCAGGTTTCTCTTTAAGTTGTTGGGTGAGAAGAGAATTTTCTCTCATCAAATCCTCATGAACCTCTCTCTCAGCACCTCGAGTTCCTGTTTCCTTTTCAGGTAATCATAGGTCAATCTTTCGTGGTCTGCTGAGAGAAAATCATGATGAGTTGAGAGTTCATCCATTCATGACTTGAGAGTGGAATACTCTTCGGTCAGCGACTGGTTTTTCTCCATCTCCTCAACCAACAACCCTTCAGATTTCCTGAGGGTTTTCTCAAATTTCTCAAGAGAATTTTGTTGAATATTAGCAATTTTGATCAACTTAGCATGGTCATCCTCATCAGAAGAATATTGATCACTGGAGTGAACCTCATGATGTTTCGAGGATACCTTCTCTTTCGAAGCCTTGGCCATGAAGCAGTAGGCAGGAGATTCATCATCGCTTGAAGGACTCCTAAAGAAGTTTGTCGTAGCAGAGGAGGCAGATGCAATGCCCGCCATGCCGAAGTCGGAATCTTCATCGGATTCTTCTTCTTCTTCGGAACCTAACGATTCTTCTCCTCAGAATCCATTTCCTTGCCGATGTATGCCTTGGCCTTGCGAGAGGTATTCTTGCGGTTGGAGGAGGACTTGGAAAGATTTCTTGACAAGGAGCTTGACGAAGATTTTGACGTGGAGTTGTCCTTCTTCTTGAAGAATTTCTTCGTTTTCTTCTCATCATCGGAGTCATAGTTCTTGCTCTTGCTTTTCCCTCGATAGTTGCCCGAATCATATCTTCCACTAGCACAGATTACAGCTTCCCGGAGAGGGCAGTTCAAAATGAAGTGTCCAGGATTTTTGCACTTGAAATAGGTGTATTCTCCGGCAGGTTTTGAAGATTTTGAACCCCCAGAGTTCCTTGAACTTCTTTTCTGGAACTGGCTCTTCTTGTGGAAACATTGGAATCATTTCGTGATCAGTGCGAGATCTTTGCTGAGTTGTTCTGGATCATCTGAATCTTCTTCGGCATTTCCATCTGAGGAGGAATCGGCCACAACTTTGAGAGCATTATTTTTTCGTTGAGTTGAGCCATACAGATCTATTTTCTCTTCTTCTTGTTCCTCGTGAGTGTTAAGTCTTTCCATGACATCAGCAAAATTGAGGCTTTTGAAATCAGGACGCTCTCGAATCATCAGAACAAGCGTGTCAAATGAACTGTCAAGAGATCGAAGCAGTTTCTTCACAACTTCATGGTCAGTGATGTCTTTCTCTCCGAGTCCTTGAAGTTCATTTGCTATGTCACTGAGGCGATCGAAGGTTTGCTGACAGCTTTCATTTCCAATGCACTTGAAGCGATTGAACTTCGCCTGAAGAGTATCAATTCGAGCTTCTTTCTGAGTTGAAACTCCTTCATTGATCTGTTCGAGGACATCCCACAGCTCCTTTGCAGTTTCACACTGGCGATACCGAAGGAATTGTGCTCGAGAGAGATGGCCACCAATTTCATCTTTGGCTTGAGCATCTAGTTGAATGAGCTTCTTTTCTTCATCGGTAGGAGCTTGAGGAATAACAATAGTGAACCCGATATGCACCACGTTCCACATATCATCATCTATTGCTCGAAGAAGGATCTTCATCTTCTCCTTCCAGAAGGGATAGTTCGTCCCATCGAATATGGGAATCTTGAGATGCGACTTGTAATTCACTGAAGACATACTTAAACTCCAAAGTTGTTAGACTAAAATGAGCAGAGTCAAGGAGTACCTTGCTCTGATACCAATTGTAGGAAGGAAGTATGTCTACCAAAGGGGGGGTGAATGGGAGTTCTAAATTTTCTTCGAAAAACTTAAATCTCTCAGAACCCAGCAGTGGAATGAATGAAAAACAAACTACGGTGAACTAAACAGGGTGCCGAACGATAAATAAGACATGCATCGAAGTAAATCATACGAATGAAAACGCATCAAAAGTAAACATGAGTGACAGAGATAACCGATGATGCTCGATGGCAACAAGGAATTTGTTTGACCAGTTCGACCTTCTGCACAAGGACTACGTCTGGTTGGAGGGGCTATGACTTAACACGAAAGATAAACTCTCTTCACCCTATTCTCCTCGACAATCGATTCATCAACCGATGCCGATCACTCGTGGTAGATACTTGAAGGCGATCTCCGAACCTTTACAGACTTCTTCTTCAAGAACCACAATCACTCTTGGTCTCTGAAGAAATTGACACCTAACCGTCTAGAGTGTTTGCAGCTCTCAAGAGTAATAGGCAGAGCGTACTGAACTTAGATTCCAGTGATGCTGAACCACTATCTAATTCTTCGGCTCTAGGGTTTTTCTCTCAATGGATTTTAAACTCATATCTCTTAGAGAGTTGGTTGCTCAACAAACTTCTCAGAATCAAACGGAGCAGCCACCGGACAAAGCCGGCGCGGGGTGGTTATTTATATCCAGCCAATGGCCAACCGACACGTTCACAATGGTCGGATTTTGGAGCAACGGTAACATTACTTGAGGAACAAGTAATGCTAACTCCTAGGTCCGAGACAAATCTCTCGCAGCAAAGAAGATCACAGTCTCTTGCTGGCAAGTATTTGCTCGAAGCACAAAGAGATTTCTCTCACAGCTTTCATAGGTTTTGGTTTAGCATCAGAGAATCAAAGCTTCGAACGCTACACCCCTCTTAATAGTATGGTGGTCCTATGACTCAATGAAAGAAGAAGAACAACGAAACAAATACTACGTCTTCATTTCGTCTTCATTCTTCCTCGAACGCAGTCAAATGCTTCGAACATGCACCAAACCAATTGCTTAAACTTCAACAATTTTTAGGGGTCACTCTTGTTAGCTTTATCTTTGGTGATAACCTTCGCTGACGCGCAGGGAGATTTTCTTCGTCATTTGCATTAAACTCCTCGATACTCCAGGGACCTGTTACTCTATGTGCACTAGCAAACACATAAGTCCCATACTGTTTGTGTCAACAAACTCCAAAACATAGGGGGTCTATCATTGCACCAACAAGAGGCAATAATATTGTATTATTATATTTCCATTATTCATAATTAAGAGTTTATATTTCATGCTATAACTGCTATGATCCTGGAATATGCGATTCAGTGGAAAACTCATATGCACGTGTAGAATGATAAACGGTCAAACAATAGGTTCCCGGTCCAGCCTCTAGGACTGGCTCAAGTGTTGTTGGTGATCACGTTTTCCGGATCTTAGGATATCGTTAGGAGCAACGATAGTCCTAAAACAACATTGAGGGTATGATGTTAGAAGAATGATCATATTGAATCGACCCAATCTTGTATGTTATACTTTGTGATCATATCGTTTGAAATCATCTGTTATAACACGGAGTGTTAGCATGTGTACTTTAGTTCCTGGGAGCATGAGAGTGTGTCAGTTACTTCTTACCAGACGGTGGACTTTGGGGTTGCTCAAACGTCATCTATAACAAGGTGATCATAACGACAACTTCCAGGTTCACCGGAAAGTTTGACAAGTGAACGAACAGCTCGAGAGTGGGATTTGCTCCTCCGACGATGGAGAGATATTCTTAGGGCCCTCTCAGTGTGATGGCATCCATCATCGCCTGGCCAGACACAGGTGACTATGTCACGGGGATGCCGAAACACGTCAACGAGAAAGAAGAACAAAACCGGTAACGGGAGCAATGGTATAGTGGGCATGGTGATGACCCAGGAGGATACCGATGCACACCGGGTTTTGTAAAGTATCGTGAAGTGAAGGGAACGTCACATGATAACCAAAGGTTCACTCGAATATCATTCATGTAATCATAGGGACCGATATGGATGTCCACAGTTCCGCTATCGGTCATTGGACGAAGGAGTTTCGTTCATGTCTATGCTTTACCGAACCTATGGGGTCACAAGCTTAAGGTAATCATGATCTGCTGAGTGTTAGTGGAATGAAAGTGATGAGAATATATTTATGAAATAGTTTCATTAATATCCGGAATAGTTTCGAGAGGTTCCAGAAGCGTTTCGGGTTCATAGGATGGGTTTCGGTGAATACCGGGTACTGATACGTCTCCATCGTGTCTATAATTTTTGATTGTTTCATGCCAATATTATACAACTTTCATATATTTTTGGCAACATTTTATATGATTTATTGGACTAACCTATTGATCCAGTGCCTAGTGCCAGTTCCTATTTGTTGCATGTTTTTTGTTTCGCAGAATATCCATATCAAACAAAGTCCAAACGCGATAAAACTTTACGGTGAATTATTTTGGAATATATGTGATTTTTGGGAGGTGGAATCAACGCAAACGGAGGCCCACGGCCTCCACAACCCACCAGGGCGCGCCGGGCACCCCCTGGCGCGCTCAGGTGTCTTGTGCCCTCGCCGTAAGTCGGTTGGGGCCCTTCTTCGGGCGCAAGAAAGATAATTTATGGAAAAAAATCGTGTAAAAATTTCAGCGCAATCGGAGTAGGATCTCCGGGAATTTAAGAAACGGTCAAGGGCCAGAAAACAGGAGCATGAAACAGAAGAGAACAGAGTGATAGATCCAATCTAGGAGGGGCTCCTGCCCCTTCGCCGCCATGGAGGCCATGGACCAGAGGGGGAATTCTCCTCCCATCTAGGGGGAAGGCCAAGGAAGAAGAAGAAGGAGGGGGGCTCTCTCCCCCTCTCTCCCAGTGGCGCTGGAGTGCCACCGGGGCAAAGATCGTGATGGCGATCTACACCAACAACTTCGCCGCCGTCAACACCAACTCTCTCGCCCTCTATGCAGCAGTCTATCACCTCCTCTCCCCGCTGTAATCTCTACTTAAACATGGTGCTCAACACTGTATATTATTTCCCAATGATATGTGGTTATCCTATGATGTTTGAGTAGATCTGTTTTGTCCGATGGGCTAATTGATGATCGTGGTTGGTTTGAGTGTATATTTTATTTATGGTGCTGTCCTATGGTGCCCTCTATCTCGCGCAAATGTGAGGGGTCCCCGCTGTAGGGTGTTGTAATACGTTCATGATTTGCTTGTTGTCGGTTGTCGGAGTGACAGAAGCCTCAACACGGACAAGTGGGTTGTTGCGTATGGGATTAAAGAGGACTTGATACTTAATGCTATGGTTGGGTTTTATGACCCTAATGATATTTAGTAGTTGCAGATGCTTGCTAGAGTTCCAATCATAAGTGCATATGATCCAACTAGAGAAAGTATGTTAGCTCATGTCTCTCCCTCATGTAAATTTGCAAGAATGATTACCGGTCTAGTCATCAATTGCCTAGGGACAAATGACCTTCTTTATGACCAAAGCTATCTACTTTTATTGTCTTGCATTTTACTCGTAGTCTTATTCTTGCAAAGTACTTCTAGTTTTATTCTTGCAAACTTATCCTTTCACCTACCAAATAGTTTTATACTTGTTCTAGGTAAAGCAAACGTAAAGTGTGCGTAGAGTTGTATCGGTGGTCGATAGAACTTGAGGGAATATTTGTTCTACCTTTAGCTCGTCGTTGGGTTCGACACTCTTATTTATCGAAAAAGGCTAAAAACGATCCCCTATACTTGTGGGTTATGAAGACCTTTTTCTGGCGCCGTTGCCGGGGAGCAATAGCGTGGGGTGAATATTCTCGTGTGTGCTTGTTTGCTTTATCACTAAGTAGTTTTTATTTTCTGTTCTAAGTTGTTCTCTATCTTTAGTTATGGATATGGAACAAGACACACTAAACAAATTAGTGGCACTTGCTACTCTTGGAGATGGGGAACCTCCTAAAACCCTCGATGCTCGTTATGTGAAAAATATTATGCACTATTTTGATAATCCTGAGAAAACCCCATTCAACTTGATAATCGGAGACACGTTGGATCAACGTGAATACTTTAGGGATTATCGCTTGACACAAAAAGGGAAATTATTATGGGATCTAATTGATATGTTGCATTGGTATGCTTGGAATTTATGCTTGAGATATGATTATACTTGTTGCTCTAGGATGAAGGCTCCACACCTTCCCTTTTCATGCAAATTTAATGATAATGAAACCTTGGCTTCTTATGCTAATGGTATACATGATTACTATGATGTGGAACGAATAGAAGAATTTGTTGCTTTTAAGGGCGCTTATGAAATTGAATCTATGTTTGAAAAGTATGAAGATTTTGATGATTCAGTTTATAGACCTGAAAATTTTGCTATAGTTAAATATTTCTATGATAATTATAAATGCAATTATGATATTGATGTATTTATTGAGAATGTCTCCGCTGTCCAAGAATAGACTAATATTTTGCAGGAGTCTATGGAAGAAGAAATTGATGAAACTATGAGCTCATTGGATGAAAAAGATGACGAGAAGACCGAAGAACAAAAGGAGGAAGAGCGTATTAGCTACCCGTGCCCACCTTCTAATGAGAGTAACTCTTCAACTCATACATTGTTTAATGTCCCTTCGTTCTTACCGAAGGATGGATGCTATGATAATTGCTATGATCCCTTGGATTCATTTGAAATATCCCTTTTTGATGAACTGAATGCTTGCTATGCTTAGGCCATGATGCCAATTTGAATTATGCTTATGGAGATGAACTTGCTATAGTTCCTTATGTTAAGAATGAAATTGTTGCTATTGCACCCACACATGATAGTCCTATTATCTTTTTGAATTCTCCCAACTACACTATATCGGAGAAGTTTGCTCTTATTAAGGATTATATTGATGGATTGCCTTTTACCGTTGCACATGATGATTTTGATGAATATAATATGCATGTGCTTGCTGCTCCTACTTGCAATTATTATGAAAGAGGAACTATATCTCCACCTCTTTATGTTTCCAACACGATAAAATTGCAAGAAACATCTTATGCTATGTATTGGCCTTTACTTGATGTGCATGAATTGTTCTTGTATGACATGCCGATGCATAGGAAGAGAATTAGACTTTGTCATTGCATGATATATGTTGCTTTGTGCTCACTACTAAATGCCAAATCATTGTTAATTAAAATTTGGCTTTGATATACCTTGGGATCCAGGTGGATCCATTACTTGAGCACTTTATGCCTAGCTTAATGGCTTTAAAGAAAGCACTGCCAGGGAGACAACCCGGAAGTTTTAGAGAGTCATTTTATTCTGTTGTGTGCTTTTATAAAGTTTAAAAACGAAAAATATAGAGGGGAACCTAAAAACTTTTTCAAAAAGAAAAGCGATTGAAAGGTGATGCATTGGAGAAGTGAGGGTCGACCTTGAACACTTATGTTCATGCTCATGGAAACAATGTAAATTTTTCATGGAAGTTTCTCACAAAAATAATTATCCCCTTGTACAAATCCATTGTATTATAAAAATAATGTGCCAAGATTTGCCTTTAGGATGATTAGATTGCTTGTTGGTATGTGCGGTGCAAAAACAGAAACTTTGGCTGTAGTGCGTGATTTTACGTTCCTTACTGGAATGTCAAAAGTTTCTGAAGCTATTTGCACAGTATTTCTATACAATTTTTTTATTTTATCATAATTTTTCAGAATTTTTGGAGTAACAGAAGTATGGTGAATGTTCAGATTACTACAGACTGTCATGTTTAAGATAGATTCTGTTTTTGATGCATTGTTTTGCTTGTTTTGATGAAACTATCGATTTTTATCGGTGGTATAAGCCATGAAAAAGTTATAATACAGTATCTACAATGAAGAAACAAAATATGAATTGGTTTGCAACAGTACTTAAAGTAGTGATTTGCATTATTATACTAACGGATCTCACGAGGTTTCTGTTGAGTTTTGTGTGGATGAAGTGATCAAAGATCGAGGAGGTCTCGATATAAAGAGAAGGAGGAGAGGCAAGAGTTCAAGCTTGGGGATGCCCAAGGCACTCCAAGTAAATATCCAAGGAGACTCAAGCTTCTAAGCTTGGGGACGCCCCGGAAGGCATCCCATCTTTCTTCAACAAGTATCGGTATGTTTTCGTTTTCGTTCATTCATGTGATATGTGTAAATCTTGGAGCGTCTTTTGTGTTTAGTTTTCATTTTTTCTTTTATGCACCATGCTGGTATGAGATAGTCCATGGTTGATTTATAGAATTCTCATTGCACTTCACTTATATCTTTTGAGTATGGCTTTATAGAATGTTTCATGTGCTTCACTTATATCATTTGAAGTTTGGATTACCTGTTTCTCTTCACATAGAAAACCGTTGTTTGCAGAGTGCTCTTTTGATTCACTTATATTTATTAGAGCATGGTATTTTGAAGAAAGAATTAAACTCTCTTGCTTCACTTATATATATTTAGAGAGTCAACAGGAATTGGTCATTTGCATGGGTCGTCATGAAATGCTACATAAAACTTATGGATCATTGAATATGATATGTTTGATTCCTTGCAGTAGTTTTGCGATATAGAGATGATAATATGTGGGAGGTACTAGTAAACGGTTGATATTGGTGTTAAGGTTTGTGATTTCCGAAGCATGCACGTATAGTCTCTCATTATGCTATGAAGTTGGAGCATGATTTATTATTGATTGTCTTCCTTATGAGTGGCGGTCGGGGACGAGCGATGGTCTTTTCCTACCAATCTATCCCCCTAGGGGCATGCGTAGTAGTACTTTGCTTCGAGGGCTAATAAACTTTTGCAATAAGTATATGAGTTCTTTATGACTAATGTGAGTCCATGGATTATATGCACTCTTATCTTTCCGCAATTTGCTAGCCTCTTCGGTACCGTGCATTGCCCTTTCTCACCTCGGGAGTCGGTGCAAACTTCGCCAGTGCATCCAAACCCTGTGATATGATATGCTCTATCACACATAAGCCTTATTATATCTTCCTCAAAACAGCCACCATACCTACCTATTATGGCCTTTCCATAGCCATTCCGAGATATATTGCCATGCAACTTCCACCGCTTCCGTTTTGATGACTTGAGCATTCATTGTCATATTGCTTTGCATGATCATATAGTTGACATAGTAGTAGTGGCTCAGCCACCGTTCATCATTTTTTATACATGTTATGCTTGATCATTGCACATCCTGGTACATGTTACGCCAGAGGCATTCATATAGAGTCATATTTTGTTATAGGTATCGAGTTGTAATATTGAGTTGTAAGTAAATAGAAGTGTGATGATCATCAATTTTCATTATTAGAGCATGTCCCGGCGAGTAAAGGATGATGGAGACTATGATTCCCCCACAAGTCGGGATGAGACTCCGGACAAAGAGAGAGAAAAAATATAAAAAAAGAAAAAAGAAAAAAGAAAAAAAAAGAAAAAAAAGAAAGAGAGAAGGGGCATGCTAGTTCCACACTTGTGCTTCAAAGTAGCACCATGTTTTTCATATAGAGAGTCTCCTATGTTGTCACTTTCATATACTAGTGGGAATTTTTCATTATAGGATTAGATGCACACCCACTTAGTTTTCATATTGAGCTTTCATACACTTATAGCTCTTAGTGCATTCGTTGCATGGCAATCCCTACTCCTCGCATTGATATCAATTGATGGGCATCTCCATAGCCCATTGGTTAGCCGCGTCGATGTGAGACTTTCTTACTTTTTGTCTTCTCTATATTTACCCCTATCATCATACTCTATTCCACCCATAGTGCTATATCCATTGCTTGCGCTCAAGTATTGCGTGAGGGTTGAAAAAGCTGAAGCGCGTTAAAAAGTATGAACCAATTGCTCGACTTGTCATCAGGGTTGTGCATGATAAATACTTTGTGTTAAGAAGACAGAGCATGATAAGACTATATGATTTTGTAGGGATAGCTTTCTTTAGCGTTGATATTTTGAAAGACACGATTGTTTGTTGGGATGCCAGAGTATTGATGTCTTTATGTCAAATTATAGACAATTTCTTTGAATCATTTGTGCCTTAATATTCATGCCATGATTAGATATATGATCAAGTTTAATCTAGGTAGCATTCCACATCAAAAATTATCTTTTTTATCATTTACCTACTCGAGGACGAGCAGAAATTAAGCTTGGGGATGCTGATACGTCTCCCTCGTATCTATAATTGTTTATTGTTTCATGTCAATATTATACAACTTTCACATATTTTTGGCAACATTTTATATGATTTATTGGACTAACCTGCCAGTTCCTGTTTGTTGCATGTTTTTTGTTTCGCAGAATATCCATATCAAAAGAAGTCCAAACGCGATAAAAATTTATGGAGAATTATTTTGGAATATATGTGATTTTTGGGAGGTGGAATCAACGCAAACGGAGGCCCTAGGCCTCCACAACCCACCAGGACGCGCCGTGCGCCCCCTGGCGCGCCCAGGTGTCTTGTGCATTCGCCGTAAGTCGGTTGGGGCCCTTCTTCAGGCGCATGAAAGATAATTTATGGAAAATAATTGTGTAAAAATTTCAGCGCAATTGGAGTTACGGATCTCCGGGAATTTAAGAAACGGTGATGGGCAAAAAAAAGGAGCGCGAAACAGAAGAGAACAGAGGGATAGATCCAATCTCGAAGGGGCTCCTGCCCCTCCGCCACCATGGAGGCCATGGACCAAAGGGGGAACTCTCCTCCCATCTAGGGGGGAGGCCAAGGAAGAAGAATAAGGAGGGGGGCTCTCTCCCCCCTCTCCCGGTGGCGCCGGAGTGCCGACGGGGCAAGGATCGTGACAGCGATCTACACCAACAACTTCGCCGCCGTCAACACCAACTCTCTCCCCCTCTATGCAGCGGTCTAACACCTCTTCTCCCCGCTGTAATCTCTACTTAAATATGGTGCTCAACACTATATATTATTTCCCAATGATATGTGGTTATCCTATGATGTTTGAGTAGATCCGTTTTGTCCTATGGGCTAATTGATGATCGTGTTTGGTTTGAGTGTATATTTTATTTATGGTGCTGTCCTATGGTGCCCTCTGTCTCGTGCAAACATGAGGGGTCCCTGTTGTAGGGTGTTGCAATACATTCATGATTTGCTTGTTGTCGGTTGCCGGAGTGACAGAAGCCTGAACACGGGCAAGTGGGTTGTTGCATATTGGAGTAAAAAGGACTTGATACTTAATGCTATGGTTGGGTTTTATGACCTTAATGATCTTTAGTAGTTGCGGATGCTTGCTAGAGTTCCAATCATAAGTGCATATGATCCAAGTAGAGAAAGTATGTTAGCTCATGCCTCTCCCTCATGTAAAATTGCAAGAATGATTACCGGTCTAGTTATCAATTGCGTAGGGACAAACGACCTTCTTGTTGACCAAAGCTATCTACTTTTATTGTCTTGCATTTTACTCGTAGTCTTATTCTTGCAAAGTACTTTTTTATTCTTGCAAACTTATCCTTTCACCTACCAAATAGTTTTATACTTGTTCTAGGTAAAGCAAACGTAAAGTGTGCATAGAGTTGTATCGGTGGTCGATAGAACTTGAGGGAATATTTGTTCTACCTTTAGCTCCTCATTGGGTTCGACACTCTTATTTATCGAAAAAGGCTACAAATGATCCCCTATACTTGTGGGTTATCAGTATTACTGATTAATTATATATAGGTGGAAAATGTTTTGGAGATGTTAAATTATATATATAATGCTCTGAAAATGTTTAAGGTATTTTATATATTAATTAAATATCAACGGGCCTTAAAAGGCCAAGAGGGGATAGGAGACTTGGGCCATAAAGGCCCAAGTGGAGGTGGCACCCCCTTTCCTTGGGGGGGGGGGGGGGGCGGACCCTACTAGGGGTGGGAGTTGGACTACCCCCTATGCCGGCGCACCAAGGGAGGGTTTCCCTCCCCTGGTGGCTGCCCTCTCCTCCCCCCTAAACCTATATATACTAGACGTTTTCCACCCTTTTGGATGACAAGTTATGGGTGCCTCTACTAGTTGATCTAGTTCTAGTTATAGTTGGTCCTAGACTAATTAGAGCTAGCCCTAGCCACCTCTAATCCTCATAATTAGAAGCCCACTAATCTCGTCCCTCTAATTCGCCGGCGACGATTAGCTCTGGACGGTGAAGCGCTGCTGGATCATGAAGACTGTACGCTTGCAACCAAGTAGAGAGGCCGTGCTTTCAGTCTTCGGTTCGAGGGATCATTCGAGGGCGGTTCGCGGGATCATCACCAACGTTCAAGGGACTTCAAGCACGATCTACACCGACTCTTCTTCTTCCGCTGCACTTAGGAGTTGGTAACGATCGTTGATCCCAACCCGTTATGCATCTTCATATTGATCTTGGTGATCGTAGGTGCAATTTTTTTTTGTTTTCTACTACATTTCCCAACACAGTGGAGCAAGGTGAGGTCCATAGAGACCTTCATCATTGGGTCCTATTCCGTCGGCATGATCCCGCCCTCCTCGTGCACCACCATCTCTCGCTTTAGGGCCATGGCAATAGAAAGTTTTATCATCACATATTCATACTACTTCAAGGTCCATTAAATCAACAAATGCAAGGATCAAAGGGAAAGTCACAACATGCATGCATGCGTTGTAATTAATGCATCGCTAAATATAAATTTTTGAAATATATCGAGTGCACTGCTTTGATGTGTCACGTCAACTCGTACAACAAGGAGAAGCTTGATTACAACGCCCTCTCCCTCGCCCATGAGCATGGTGGCTCGCAGGACTAGGAGAAGCTTTTGCTTCACGCTCTCCCTCCCGCATGCGGTGGACATGCAGTAGTTCATTCGGTGTCAGATGGCCAGAAGCATACTAGTGCTCCATTGTAGTAGTACCATCATTGTTCGACTTCCCGAAGAGGCGAAGAGCCAAGCGCAACCCGAACGCTCGCGTGGTAGTTTAATTTGTAGGGGAGGTAATAGTAACATAGTCTAGGATACCGCGTACTACTATGTTACTAGTGTAAAGTTACTCTCCATTTTTAGCGGCCGGTTACCCTCTACTACTATGGATGTAGTAATATAGCCTAGGGTATCATGTATGTTGGGCATCCACAATGTTTCGTTTTGCTGCCTCTAAAGGCTGCCTCTAAGCCTTAGAAGTCAATGCCATACACTGCAGACCATGCCTCTAAGCTTAAAATCGTTGGAGTCGCCTCCATGCTAAGTGGCCGTCTCCAAGCATTTTTTTAATTAAAATAATCTTCTGGCCTTACCTGTCATCCTGTTGATTGTAGTTTGCACGCTAATCTGGTCAAGAGAGGAATATATATTTTAACTTGTGGTGGGGTAATTGTTACAGGCTGCAGCAAATATTATACACTGCGGGTCTTTTAGCCAAGTTTAGAAGCAAGCATGTGGGGCCCATGTTAGAGGCAGTGCTTCCTCCAAACACTAGAGGTGCTCTACACTATGACAAGTTTACCATCACAAGTTCATAAGGTGCATTAAATCAACGGATGCAAGGATCAACAGGAAACTCACGACATGCATGTATTGTAATTAATGCATAGGTAAACACAACTTTTTGAGAAAATTGTGTTTTGATGTATCACGTCAACTCGTACAACAAGAAGAAACTTGATTACTATGCCCTCTCCCTCCTCACCCATGCGCGCAGTGGCTCGCAAACGAGGAGAAGCTTTTGCTTACAACAAGCTCTCCCTCCCCCACGCGGTGGACATGCAACAGTTGATTCGGTACTGTAGAAGTAGTAACATCATTGTTCGACTTCTCGAAGAGGCGAAGAGCCAAGTGCAACCCGAACGTGGCAGTTGCGAATGCTTGCGTGGCAGTCTTATGTGTAGGGGAGGGGCGTGGTGTGGCAGTTTTGTGGTAATTCTTTTCTATTGCTGTTTGCGTCCAATAGGTGTCACTATCGGATGCAGATCTTACGGTTATTGTGGCGATTGCTAGTTATAGTCATCTTACGAAAATCAAATAATCCCAAAACAAACCCGACCACGTTTCTTGTTTCAAGACATGAATAGGAATCAACCAATAAAAGACGTGGGCCGTCCAATAGGAATCAAGTCCACTCTCGACTAGCAACTGGGGGTTTGTAGTAGTGTAGTTTCCCATGTTGGAAGTCCACACATCAACTCACAACTGGGTCTTTTTTGTAGTAGTGTAGTTGCCTTGGTTGCAAGCCCACACATAAACACGGAAATTGGTCTATTTTGTAGCCGTAGTTGCCCCAGTTACAAATCCACCATCGACTCGTAACTGGGGAATTTTTGTAGTTGTAGTTTGTCCCAGATGCAAGTTCACCCCCGATTCGCAACTGGCAGCTTGTAGTAGTGTAGTTTTCCATGTTGCAAGTACACACATCGAGTTGCATTTTGGGCTTTATTTTGTAGTTGTAGTTGTCCCAGTTGCAAGACCACCGTCGACTCGCAATCGGGAGGCTTGTAGTTCTGTAGTTGTCCCAATTGCATGTCCACCATCGACTTGCAACTGGGGGCTTGTAGTAGCTGCAGTTGACTCAGTTGCAACTCAGCCATCGACTCGCAACTAGGGCTTGTAGTAGTGTAGTTGCCCCAGTTGCAAGTCCACCATCGACTTGCAACTAGGAGGCTTGTAGTAGTTGTAGTTGCCCTAGTTGAAAGTATACCATCGACTCACAACTGGGGGATTTTTTGTAGTTGTAGTTTTGTCCCAGTTGCAAGCACGACAAGAAAAGACACATCCGTGACATTTTGGCCCGAACGAAATTTTTTCTGTCATGCTTATGACACTTCTATGACGATAATTGTGACAAAACCATGTATCATCATAGATGTGGTGGGCTCCTACTTCTATGACAAAAAATCATGACAGAAAATGGGCTTTTCGTCCTGGGTGGGCAGGGCACGCACCTACATGACATTCTTTGGGCCATCCATGACGGAAAAAATCGTGGTAGAAGCGAGGGCGGGGAATATTTCGGGGAGTTCCTGGTTACGGTAGGTGGTCGGGGCCGAGCGATGCACGGAGGTTTGCGCGTTTCTCTCGTACACGTACGCGCCTGTGTGCGAGGCGTTGGGCTCTAACTGAACCCGAGCGAGGCGTTCGCTTACTGAACCCGAGCGATTGCACTAAATACTTTACTGAACCCGAGCGATCGATCCCTTAGCTGTTAACTGAACCCGAGCGATTCCTTCGCTACTGCTGCTAACTGAAGCCAATCAAACCTGCCTCTTGATGAACAGTGACCATTGTTGGGGGTTGGATGAACAGTTCCCGTGGCGGTTGGATGAACAAGACCCCGTGGTAGTAGAGGTTGTTGCCGCTGGATGAACAGGACCCCGATCGAGAGGTGGCCACCACACACCCGAGCCGGTTGGGGGTGGATGAACAGGACCCCGTGGAGGGCTGGTTGAATAGTAGCCGATGGAGGCTGGATGAACAGTAGCCCGTGGATGAACAATGTCTGGTGGAGGCTGGAGGAAGTCAACGGTGGATGAACAGTAGCAGGTGGAGGCTGGAGGAAGTCGACGGTGGATCAACAGTAGCCCGTGGAGGCCAGAGCGAGGCGGTAGACGGTGGATGAACAGTAGCTCGTGGAGTCCCGTTTTGCGGTACGCCACACCCCTCCCGATGAATAGGACCCCGTTTCGACCGTAGGCGCTCCAACACAACTCCGTTTCCTCTGTTTTGCGGTACGCCACACCCGTCCCAATCAACAGTACCCCGTTTTGACCGTAGGAGCTCGAACACAAGTCCATTTCCTCCGTTCTGTGGTACGCCAGACCCTTCCCGATGAACAGGACCCCGTTTTGACCATACGCGGTCGAACAGAAGGCCGTTTTCCTCTGTTTTGCGGTACGCCAGACCCCATTCCAGCTATTCCGTCCAAGCCGGTTGGCTCCCGATGAACAGGACGACGTCGCTGTATGCATTAGAGACCTCGCCCGTATGTATGTACATAGCCATATTTACTATCTTATAGCATGGTTGTACGTACGTGTACACGATATAGACGGGACTGCGTGACATGCTACGTCGGCGCCTCTACTTCAACATGTGCCGCTCCTTACTCGGCCATGGTACGTTGCTACAGAGAGACCGATCGACCGCTATGTACGTACACGTTTGCGGCCAGACAAATAACGCTACCTTCGCTTCAACCTGGTGGGTCCCAGCTGTCAGGGGGTAAGAAGGAAGTTCCTTCCATGCGAAGATAAAGCAGGTGGGTCCCAGCTGTCAGGGGGGCATGTTTTTTCACGAAATACAGAGGCCCTTCCGGTGGGTCCGAGCTGTCAGGTGGAGGAATCATTATTTTGCAGGCACTTCCTTGCGTGTGTCCATGGACCCAGCTGCCAGCCTCTCCACTTACAGTCCTCTTCTGATGGCTGTCGTTCGTTGACCGCATTGACGACGCCATACCGTCCGAGAGCACCAAGGTGGTGGACGACGGCGCGACCTAGGAAGGGAACGACCCGGAGCCAGGGAATATGCAGCAGTGGATGCCCACGCGGAGGGGAGTACGAGGGTTGACTGGTTCGGCTGCGGTTTGAGGTTGCCGTCGCCGTAGAATAATAGGGGGTGTGGGTGAGTAGAGGGAAGGCCTGGCCAGCGGTGGGAGTATGGTGGGGCGGTGAGGCCTGCGCGGCAGCACAGCCGGCCACTGGAGGCAGGAGCAGGCAGTCCCGCCGGCGCTGGTTTGGGCGGCTGGTGCAAGAAGATCAGAGATTGAAGAAGCAGCAGGACCGTTCAATTAAAATCCAACGGTCACTGCTGCTAGAATCGTTTGTTGACTAAGTTGACAAAGCCCTACGTACGCGTCAACTTAGTAGGCCCACAGGCCAGCCTTCGAATCAGTGCGCCCCAGATGTTAGTGGGAGGAATCATTTTTTTCGCGTAATAAGGAGGCAGTTGCTTGCGTGCGGCCATGGACCATGGGGGTCCCTACTGTCAGCCTCTCCACGTGCATCCCTGTTCCGATGGCTGTCGTTTGTTGAATGTTACCACGTTGAGCACGCCGCGCCTAGATCACCAACGCGGTGGACGACGATGAGGCCTAGGAATGGAATGACCCGGAGATGGCGAAGACACAGCAGTGGATGCCCACGCTGAGGGGAGTATGACGGTTGACTGGTTCGGCTGCGGCGTGAGGCTGCCGTCATAGGAGAATAACAAGAGGTGCGGGTGGGTAGAGGGATGGACAGGCCAGCGGAGGGAGTAGGGTGGGCCGGTAAAGCCTGCGCGGCATCATAGCCGGCCACAAGACGAGGTAGCAGGTAGTCCCGCCGGCGTTGGTTTAGGCGGCTGGAGCAGGAAGATCAGAGATTGAAGAAGCACGTCGGCCGTTGGATGGACATCCAACAGTCACTGCTGCTAGAATCGTGTGTTGATTATAAGTTGACAAAGCCTTGCGTAAACAAGTCAGTCGCGAAATCTGTGGTGTGTACAACCCATTTGCTATTATTTTTATATTTTACAGCCCATTTGTTAATTCATATGGAATTTATTGCAGTCCATTTTCCATTTTTAGAATTGCTGTCCATTTTCTGGTCAGTACCAGGGTTAAAAATTTGAACTAAAAAATATGCGAAATATTAAAAATTTGCATATTTTTGTTGTGGAACAAAATATTTTTAATCCAAAATTAGTAGCCATACTAAAACTAATTTAAAAATAAAGTAATACTATGTTATGTTAAAATCCAATGAAATATAAAATATCAGTGAAGAACAAAAACAAAAAACAAAACTAATTGCCCATTTGCTATTTATTTTTTTGGAATCTGCAACCACTTTCATATTACTTTTAAGATTTACTGCCCATACTCTCTGGCCAGGCCGGAATGCATCCCTCATCATCTTCAAAGATTTGCAGCCCAATAAGTGGGAGAAAACAAATAGGCCTAGCTTGGGTATTATTCAAAAAGAAATAGTGGGCTACCTATTTTCCCAAAGAAAAAGCTGTTGGGCTGGTTATGTTGTTAGACGGGCCACAGAGACCGCACAACCCATTTTATAGCCTGCTCCTCTGAACAAATCCTCAAAAAAACCGTTGTGCAATTCTGTCGTAAATTGACTATACGTTGACAATGATGTCGGTTCCAGATATCAGCAGGGTGGATTAGAGTAAAAAAATTGAGGGGTGCATCTGAGTAGTAAAGAGGCGCTTGCTTGTGTTCGGGAGTGGACCTGGTAGGTCCGTACTGTCATACTCACAACTGCAGTCCTCTCCCGATTCACTATGTTGACAGGGCCGGACGGCGGCGGCACTGCGAGCGCATCAAGGCGGATGACGACGATAAGGCCTCGGACGGGAATGAACAAGAGCCGGGGAACATGCGGCAGTATGGCCATAGGCGGAGGGGAGTACGAGGGTTCACTGGTTCTGGTGCGGGGTAGGCTGTCGTCGTCGGAGAAGAATAGGATATTGGGGGGAGTAAAGGGATGGCCTGGCCAGCATTTCAGGGTACGATAGGGCGGCGATGCGTGCATGCCGGTGCAACAAACCCCAGGTATGTTGCCCAGACTGTACATAGGCTTGGAGGCAAGCTCGCAACATCCAAGTCTAGACCAAGCAAGGAGAGATCAGCTCTTTGAGAGGTTAAAGGGAGGATTAAGAAGACCAAGACAAGCTAAATGAGCAAGACACCACTAAGGAGAAACCTCCCTTGCCGGGCAGGCGAGCCTGGCAAGGACGAGGTTGCCCCAAATTCAAGCCTCAAGATCATCCCGGTAGGCCTGCCGGGCGCTACGAAGGCAAATTACCCCACCAAGGCTCCACCGCTCCACCTCACAGCAACACAAGTCATCGATCGGTGCGGTGTCAAGCCCCCAAGTGACTAAGTGGCTATTATTTGACACATGGCAGCCATTTCCAGAGGAAATCACCACCAAATGACACATGTCTAGCGACGTGGCAAGAAGACAGACGAGGAGGTGGCCGATCAGCCCAGCAAGGCTTGCCGGGCATGCCACGATGTGACACTAAGCAACGCATTTAATGTGCTCTGCTGTGACTGCAGAGTTAGGTATGATAGCACTGTTCACTATCTAATCAGTACACAATGACTGGTTTGCCACTGTGGTGACCCCTTGATCTATAAAAGGAGGGCCATGGCAACCATAGAAAGGATTCGGACCCTTGTACACTCGTACGCGCGTAGCTGCCCTCGCCCCGAGGCAACCCTGCCGGGCAAGGGCACTGCATTTTCCACCACAATCCACCATCAATCCACCAAAGCAGGAGTAGGGTTTTACGCCTCGCGGCGGCCCGAACCTAGGTAAAACTGCCCGTGTGATCTCTGTCGTGCTGCACCACATTCTCCGCTCTTTGTGCAATGTGCTCATCCCCCCTACCGAACCACAAGGGGCCGATGGCCCCATAGGTGGCCGTGGTTTCCCACGACATCTTTGGCGCGCCAGGTAGGGGGGCAGCGCTTTCGCTAACCCGAGAAGCGTACGCTGCGCGTCATTATCTTCATCATCCGCACCATCTTCGTCATCGACGGCTCCATCATCCATGGCTTCCAAGAAGAAGCCCGATGCTGCAGCCCATCCGTCCACTTCAAAGGCCCCGTCGCACACGGCCGCCGACGCCGCGGGGGCTACGGGGACGCACGGAGACATGGATGCTGCGGGGGACATGGCCGGCGCAAGCGGCGTCGTCACCACCTCCCCTGCAGCTGAAACGAGGGCAGAAGGACCGGGGAAGGACAACACCAACAACATCCCAGCGGCCACGCTCCACGAGGTATGGGTGGAGAAATCATTCTATCTACACCGCTCCGCCCAGCTGAAGGGCACAGCCGCAGCGGTGGCACTCGCTCTGGGGCGAATCACAACTCTCTGGCCGCACCCGCCGCGGGCGCGGCCGCAGGGCATGCGCCACTCCCGGAACTAGCTGCCCCAGCCGATGCGCCGAACGGAGCCGCTGGCCCTCAAGCGCCTTCACCTCGTCACCACGCCACCCTGGCGACGGGCTCACGACGATGAGAGCACGGCGCAGCTACTACTAGCACCATGAGGTGCCTGGCGACTCTACGGTCTACGTCGTCATCCATGCCAAGCACCGCTTCAGAGGCTATGGCGCGGGCCCAGCTGCTGTTGAGATTTCCGCCGGCAGCCGATCAGATGGATGAGTGGAGAGCCACCATTCAAAGCCTGATTGGTTTCGCCGAGGCAGGAGGATCACAGCGAGCTGGCCCGCCACGGCCTCCCCAGGCGACGACAACGGCCTGCGCTACTGGCCGTGCCGAAGGGGCCACCCCCAAGGTGCAGTCCCCTCCGCGGCAGCCTGCGCAGGGGCCGCGGCCGGAGCCACGCGATCAAGAACCCGACGATGTCTCGATGGCTTTGCCCGGCCCTCGAGCACATCGAGACCAGCGGTAGGCCCAGGAAGACGGGCGAGGGGAAGGCGCGTGTGTCACCATCGAGCGGCGCCGCGACACCCACCGCCAGTCTGATAGGCACAACGACCCCGACATCGACGAGCCTACACCTGGTGAGGGTGGGTACCTACCTTTCGAGGTTGGGTGCCCCGCCTTCACTCGTGGACTGCGGTAAGTCCGTTGGCCGTCTTCCCCCACATTCAAGCCAGAGATACCAGAGAAGTACAATGGGAGATTGAACCCGGTAGAGTTCCTGAGCATCTACACCATCGCTGTTCAGGATGTTCGCCAACTACTTCCCTTTGGCACTCAAGCCAAATGTGAGGTCTTGGCTAATGCACCTGCCGGAGAACTCCATCTCAACTTGGGCTAACATGTGCCATGAGTTTGTTGGCGCCTTTATGGGTGGCCATCAAGAACCAGGACGGCCCAGCGATCTGCAGCTCCTCCCACAGAAGGAAGGAGAAAGTCTGCGGAAGTACATGCAAAGGTTCAGTCAAGTGCACAGGAACATCCCAGATATCCACCCGGCAGTTGTAATAGCTGCATTCCAGTCCAACGTGTGCAACCACAGGATAAGTTCCAAAATGAACGTGCGGCTGCCCAAGACTGTGAATGAGTTATACACTTTGGTGGATAAGTGTGCTCGCATAGAGGAGGGAAGGCGACTTCCCGGAGAAGAGGATGGCGTCGACATCGATTCAGATGATGACGACGAGGCCACCAGTCAGAAGAAGAAGAAGAACAAGAAACGCAATAAGAAGCGCAAGGAGAAAGTTGTGATGGCTATCGAAGGATCAAGCACACCTAGTACCGGTAAAAAAGCCAAGGCCGAGGCCACTGGTAAGGAGGTTGCCGCGTGCACTGACTGCCGGGCGGCCGCGGCTGTCGAGAAGGCTGGGAAGGGTGATGGGCCGTACTGCAAGATCCATAGGACCAAGGGCCACGAACTTCAGGAGTGTCATCAGGTTGAGCAGCTCATCAAGAATCAGAGGGTTGAGTATGAGAAGCGTGATAAGGAGAGAGGCCAAGATGGCGCTGGCAGGAAAGGACGAGGCGGCAGAGCAAGCCGCCTCGGCAAAGCTCCTCAAAATCAAGGGAAGCCCGCCAGAGGCCGTAAGAAGGTGGATTGCAATGATGAGAGTGATGGAGGAGATGAAGAGGAAACCAGTGAGCAGGAGTTCTAGAAAGCCACTGACGCCCTGTGCATTGACGGGGGTGCATCTCTGCACTCCTCTCACCGCCAACTTAAACAGTGGGCGCGCGAAGTCAATGTAGTGGAGCCAGCGGCAGATTCTCGGAAGCCGCTCAAGTGGTCCCGCATGCCCATCATCTTTGACGAAGAGGATCACCCTGACCGCACCAGCGCGGTAGGGTGCTTGCCGTTGTTGGTCTCACCAACAATACACAACCTCAAAGTCACAAAGATGTTGGTTGACGGCGGGGCCGGGTTGAATATGATATCTCCAAAGGTCATCAACAAACTTTAGATAAAAGATGAGGAGCTCAAGGTTACTGGCACATTCCAAGGAATCAACCCCGGCAGGAGTCGTCCTAAGGGAAAGATCACGCTGCCGGTGACGTTCGGAGGGGAGTTATAGTACCGGACTGAGAAGATCATGTTTGACGTGGTTGACCTCCCCTTGTTGTAAAACGGAATCCTTGGTCGCCCAGCTCTGGCCAAATTCATGGTGGCATCCCACTATGCCTACAACACCTTGAAGATGCCAGGGCCGATAGGAGTCATTTCCATTCAGTCAGATCAGAAGGACGCAGTCATGTGCGTCAACAAGATGTACCGGGAGGCGGTCGCTGTTGAGGCTGTAGAAACCACTGCTCCCGCCAAGGAAAGTAAGAAGATGATGAGAGCTAGAAAGGATGCCGGCAAGGAATCCGGGAAGCGTGCCTCTCCGGAGTGTGCTGCGCCTGTTGATGACTTGCCGGAGAGTTCCAATAGCAAGAGATCCAAAGCTGCTGCACCTGCTGTGAAGAAGGTCCCGGCAGGGCTGACTGGCGTTGTTGGTACCTTCACTATCAGTGCCACCCTTGATGGCAAATAGGAAAGCGCGCTCGTTGCCTTCCTGCTGGCGAATATCGATGTGTTTGCCTGGCAACCATCTGATATCCCCGGTGTTCCCAAGGAGGTAATCAAGCACCACCTTGCTATGTGCCCACATGCCCGGCCCATCAAGCAGAAGGTCCCGAAGCAAGCTTTGGAGCGGCAATAGTTTATTGCCGAGGAGATCAAGAAGCTTGAAGCAGTTGGTTTGGTCAGGGGAGTGTTGCATCCCACATGGTTAGCAAATCCAGTGGTGGTGCGCAAGGCGAATGGGAAATGGAGGCTTTGCACCTTCACAGATCTAAACAAGGCATGCCCGAAGGACCCGTTCCCCTTGTCGTGCGTCGACCAGATTGTGGATTCCACTTCCGGGTGTGACCTGCTTTCCTTTCTGGATGCCTACTCCGGATACCACCAGATTTTCATGTCCAAGGAAGACGAAGAAAAGACCGCATTCATAACCCCATGTGGTACGTACTGCTTTGTACAGATGCCCTTCGGGTTAAAGAGCGCCGGATCCACTTTTGCAAGAGCAGTACAGATTGGCTTTGAGTCCCAGCTGCACAGAAACGTTGAAGCTTACATGGATGATATTGTGGTCAAGACCAAGGACAGATCAACCCTCATCCAGGATTTGGAAGAAACCTTTGCTAATCTGCGCAGGATCAACTTGAAGCTGAACCCAGAGAAGTGTGTATTTGGAGTTCCCTCCGGCAAGCTACTTGGCTTCTTTGTGTCTCATCAAGGGATAGAGGCCAACCCCGACAAGATTAAGGCTATCGAGCAAATTAAAGCACCCAAGACAGTCAAGGACGTGAGGCATTTGACTAGATGCGTGGCTGCACTGAGCAGGTTCATTTCCAAGTCTGCCAAGCGCGCCCTCCCGTTCTTCAAAATCTTGAAGAAGGTAGGACCCGTGGAGTGGACCCCAGAGGCAGACGCTGTGCTGCAAGATTTGAAGACCTATCTTTCCTTTGTGCCCACCTTGGTTGCTCCCAAACCACAAGAGCCATTGCTGCTATACTTAGCGGCAACCAATCAAGTGGTTAGTGCGACACTGGTGGCACAACGGGAAGTGGATGGCACGGCAGCCACAACCACTGTCCCCTCTCAAGAGGAAAGCGAACCCGTCCCGGCAAGACCAGAGTCAGTCCAGAGCGAAGAAAGGCAGGGCATCGGAAGCAGTTCTATGGTTGCGGCAAGGAAGAAAGTGGTGCAGCACCCAATGTACTTCGTCAGCTCCCTGTTACAAGGAGCTAGATCGAGGTACTATGGCATGCAAAAGTTGATTTTTGGCCTCAAGGAAACTTCGCCACTACTTCCAAGCCCACGAGATCACAATTGTCACCCGCTTCCCCTTGCAACGCATACTCTGAAACCCCGAGGCCACCGACAGGATTGTGGAATGGGCTTTGGAGTTGTCCAGCTTTGGTTTGAAGTTTGAAAGCACGTCAACAATTCAGAGCAGAGCACTAGAAGAGTTCATCGCAGAGTGGACCCCAATTCCTGATGAAGAAGTATTGGAGACGATCATCCCCGGCAAGGAATCGCCCCAAGAATGGATTATGTATTTCGATGGTGCCTTCTCCCTACAAGGTGCAGGGGCTGGCGTGCTTCTTGTTGCCCTCACTGGGGAGCACCTTAAGTATGTCGTCTAGATGCACTTTGCCCAGGAGGAGGCTACCAACAATACTGCAAAGTATGAAGGGCTCCTTGCTGGGCTCAGGATTGCAACAGAACTGGGAATCAAGAGACAGATCATCCACGGAGATTCACAACTTGTGGTGAGACAAGTCAACAAGGATTACCAAAGTCCATTGATGGAGGCATACGTTGAGGAAGTGAGAAAGTTTGAGGAGCGCTTTGACGGATTGCAAACAGAGCATGTGCCCCGTGCGGAAAACAGCATTGCTGATCATCTGTCAAAGTGCGCTGCGCAAAAACTCACTGTGGAACTAGGGACTTTTGTTCTCCATCTGACTCAGCCCTCCGTATCCCCGGCAACAATGGCCAGAAAGAGGAGGAAACTGGACTCCGGCAAGCCTCACCCGGCAGAGCCTCCCGAGGCTCCCGACAGAGAGCTTGGTGGGAACAACTCCCCTTCGATCGGTGAGCTGCACCATCCCGCCAGACCACCGGTCCCTGCGGTCGAGAAGTGCGCTCCTGCGAATGAGGAGGTGCAGCTGGTCCTTGTTTCCGAGCCTCTGGCCCCAACCTGGGCGCGACACATAGTCCATTTCCTCCAAACTGGAGAACTCCCCGAACAGAAAGAAGAAGCTGAAAGAGTAGCCCGGAGGGCCAGTATGTATCAGTTCATTGACGACACGCTGTACATAAGGAGGCCCAACGGTGTGAAATTGAAGTGCATTTGCCAGGAGGAAGGAAAGGAACTGTTGGCAAAGGTACACAAGGGTATGTGCGGCTCACACATTGGATCAAGGGCTCTGGTTGGAAAAGCCTTCCGGCAAGGTTTCTATTGGTCCACAGCCCTCCAAGATGCAGTTGAGCTTGTCAGCAAATGTGAAGCCTGCCAGTTCCATTCCAAGAACATCCATCAGCCTACCCAAGCTCTTCAAACGATCCCTTTGTCATGTCCTTTCTCGGTCTGGGGACTCGATATCTTGGGCCCCTTCCCCCGTGCTACTGGGGGCTTTGAGTTCTTGTTCGTCGCTATCGACAAGTTCAAAAAATGGCTAGAGGTGGAGCCCGTGAGAAAGGTGACCGCACAGTCAGCTATCAAGTTCTTGAAAGGATTGGTGTGCCGCTTCGGGGTGCCTACCCGAATCATCACTGACAATGGCACCCAATTCATGAGCCGCGCCTTCATGCAATATGTTCATGCCCTCGGAAGCAAGATCTCACTTGCCTCTGTCGCCCATCCCAGAAGCAACACACAAGCTGAGAGGGCAAATGCTGAAGTGCTGCGAGGTCTCAAGACAAGAACCTTTGATAGACTGTAGAAGTGTGGCAGGCGATGGATCGACGAGCTGCCGGCGGTTCTTTGGTCCCTCAGAACGACACCAAATCGAGCTACCGGGCAGACTCCCATCTCCCTAGTCTATGGGGCAGAAGCAGTTATCCCCACGAAACTCATATTTGGATCTCCTCAAGTGCTTGCCTACAATGAAGTAGCGCACGAAGGGCACTGGCGTGATGATGCTGTGCTACTTAAGGAGAACTGTCTCCGGGCCGCTACGCGTGCCGCACGCTATCAGCAAGCCCTGCATTGCTATCACAGCCGCAGGGTTCGTGCCCGGGGTTTTGAGGAAGGCGACCTTGTCCTTAGGCGTGTTCAGTCCGCCAAGGGTACAAACAAGTTGACGCCGAAGTGGGAAGGCCCTTACCGGGTAGGACGAGTCACCAGACCTGGCGCAGTCCGTCTGGAGACCGGGGATGACATTCAGTTGCAAAACTCATGGAACATTGAGCATCTCCGTAAGTTCTACCCATAAGGCGCGGCTGTCGGGCCCTGCTCGGCAACCACCCTTTTGTACAGGCCTTGCCGATGTTGCACGTAACCCCTTGTACAAAGGTAGGCACAGACCCTGAGCAACAGAAATAAACGAAGCGCTGGGGGGCCCCCAAAACTTGCATGCATGCATAAGCATATCATGAGCATAGCATGATCATGGAGATGAGGTCGCATGAGGCATTGTTTTCATCTGCATTAAGTTGCAGGGTTCTTGCCGTGGACTCGATCCCAAAAAGAAGAAATGAAGACGAGCCTACGTGACAATCCTCGGCAAGCCAAACAGATAAGTTCTCTTCTTATCCTTATGTGTTCTGTAAGTAGAAACTTGTGCATATGAAAACCTCGTCACCTTCGAAACTTAGGTGCTCCCATCCTTTGAATCGAACGCTGCTTCGGTCAGGATGGTCGCAATGGCCTTTGATGGAGTAGGTTTGGCGGGGGGCTGGTCCCTCTTTGCGATTTGTGCCCGGCAGGCATAACCCGCCGGCAACAATTCGAGGGTACCGGCAGGATAGCTTGCCGGAGATAACTTGTTTACTTGAATGTATAGAGGCATTTCACCTCTGCATGGGTATGATGCATGCACAAGTGCCCAGCAAAGCTTGTCTTTTTCATTAATATGCTGATGAACAAGTACAGATCTTAAAGAAGACCAACATGGATAAAGAAGATTACATTATTTAGACTAAAGTTTGGCAAGTGCCTACATATTTTAGATTGAAAAAAGATAAGTGCCCCGTAATCCCTTTCTTGTCCCTCTCCTCCTAGGCACTGCGGTGGAAGAGAAAGAGGGCAAAAGGAGTGCCTGAGCAAGACGCCCCACTCGATCCCGGCAGGACCTGCCGGGCGCAGCCTGACAAGATCGAGAGTGGCGAGGCTGCAAAGGAGAGGGGCGGAAGGAGCAGCTCGGCGGTGCCCTGGTCACCACCTCCAGGACCAGCTAGAAGCCCCAGCGAAAGCATCGGCGGGGAGAACTGCCGGAGCTCAGCTGGAAGACTGCTGGAGGAGGCGAAGGCACGAAGAGAGCGGCCCCCTCCCCGATAACCAAGAGGCCGGTGATGATGGTGCCGGGTAGGGAGGGGAAGAACGGAAAGACGAGGTAGCAGGTCGGCAATACGAGACGAAGGCGTCGGTGCCATCGTACTCCGACCTGACGCCCTGCCACCCGCCTTCTCCGTCTTCCCTTGTTCTTTCTTCATCACCACCACTCTAGGGGGGCACCAGCTCCTCGAGCCGTTGCCTCCCCTGGAGAAGCTGCGGGCGACGACGGCGTCCGAGACGTGCGAGGAGCATCGCTCCCCACCTTGGAGGGCAGGAAGATGCCACCGTCTTCGACATTCGCCTCAACTTCACCAAAGGGGGCAGTGCTGGGATTACCAAGGGACCCCAGACAGATGCCGGAAGCCCTGGGAGCTCCGGCGTCAGGGTAGGAAGACACAATGGTTCGCGGCAAGAACTAGTGCTCCTCGCCAGATGGCCAACCCGAGCAGAGGAGACAAGCATTCCACCATAGTGGAAAAGCTTGGTACCTCCTGTGATGCGAGTGGCTCGACCGCCGCATCCCTTTCGGCCCCGGACCAGACTCACTCCCCGGGCGCCTACATAAGCTTTCAGAGTCATCTTCCCCAAGCTCAAGCCCGGGACCTGGCCCCGGTCTCTCCCTATCAACATTACTGGGAGAAGGAAGGAAATGGCGAGGAGAGGTGCGTGGATGAGCACTTCCGCTTCCCCCCGCCCCCTTTTATAGGCAGGCTGGGGGCTGGGGGATGATCCATCGGTGGGTAACCACCGTCCCTCTCCACCAACCCAAGAAGGCCGGCCCCCTGCCTTGACGCTCTCCCTCACCACGCGCCTCCGTTACCTACCCCACTCAATGCATGCAGCATACGTGGCCAGGGATAAGAGCGTGGTGGGAAGAGTGAATTGGCAGTTACTCGCCCGTGTGTTAAAGTCATTCATGGGATATTACAAGGATGGCCCCACCACAATTGGCATTACGCGATGCGTAGGAGAACTGGAAACTGACCTAGGCTCAGATTAATGAAGAAGCAAAGAAGACCTCAAAGGACAAACCGCCGCAAGCCTCCTCACCCATGTACTTGACAGGGCCTACCCCGACGACGCTCGGCAGCGTGTTTAGGCCAGGTATGTTGCCCAGACTATACACAGGCTTGGAGGCAAGCTCGCAACATCCAATTCTAGACAAACCAAGGAGAGATCAGCTCTTTGAGAGGTCAAAGGGCAGATCAAGAAGACCAAGACAAGCTAAATGAGCAAGACACCACTAAGGAGAAACCTCCCTTACCGGGCAGGCGTGCCTGGCAAGGACGAGGTGGCCCCAACGTCAAGCCTCAAGACCGTCTCGGCAGGCCTGCCGGGCGCTACGAAGGCAAATTACCCCGCCAAGGCTCCACCGCTCCACCTCACAGCGATGCAAGTCATTGATCGGTGCGGTGTCAAGCCCCCAAGTGACTAAGTGGCTGTTATTTGACACATGGCAGCCATTTCCAGAGGAAATCACCTCCAAATGACAACCGTCTAGTGACGTGGCAAGCAAACAGACGAGGAGGTGGCCAATCAGCCCGGCAAGGCTTGCCGGGCATGCCACGATGTGACACTAAGCGGCGCATTTAATGCGCTCTGCTCTGACTGCAGAGTTAGTTATGATAGCACTGTTCGCTATCTGATCAGTACACAATGACTGATTTGCCACTGTGGTGACCCCATGATCTATAAAAGGAGAGACATGGCAACCATAGAAATTATTCGGACCCTTGTACACTCGTACGCACGTAGCTGCCCTCGCCCCGAGGCAACCCTGCTAGGCAAGGGCGCTGCGTTTTCCACCATAATCCACCATCAATCCACGAAAGCAGGAGTAGGGTTTTACGCCTCGCAGCGGCCCGAACCTGGGTAAAACTGCCCGTGTGATCTCTGCCATGCTGCGCTATGTTCTCCGCTCTTTGTGCAATGTGCTCATCCCCCCTGCTGAACCACAAGGGGCTTATGGCCCCATAGGTGGCCGTGGTTTCCCACGACAGTGCACGGCAGCGCAACCTGCCGTAGAAGGTGGGAACAGGCGCTCCCGCCGGCGTAGGTTTGTTTTTGGCTGCTGGACCGGCCAGACCCAAAAACTCATTATGCTGGATTATAAGAATTAATTTTATATGGCTACAACTTATTGTAAATTGCTGCGGAGCACCTTTTTCTTCTTGAGGTTTTTTTGAGACAATTTTCTTCTTGAGGTGTGAAGCCGAGCACATTCAGAAGCCTTGGGATAAAGTGGCGTCGCCAGTGTGTTGGGCTGGGTTGGGCATTCTTATCAAAAAATAATAATGGACCAGAACTATTTACGACATTGACTATGATTTGCATGGGTCCGTTGGTTGCAGGAACAAAATGGTGGGAGAAAAAAGACTGGCCGCTATCTTTGTCTAAGAATAATATCGACTGAATGTAACAACACTCTCATAGGAAATAATATCCTCCTGTTAAAATTTGACTTTTCAAATCGTAAATTTAAAGAACTGGTGCATGAGCATTTAGCTTTATTTATTTATTTATTTATGTTTAGGTGACCATGAGCATGTACCTGGGCCGAATTCATGTGAGGGCCTCCCTTCCAGTTAATTGTGGGCTCCTCTATTGGGCCTTCATCACTGGGCTGCATGTGATCGACAAGTGGAAAGTGTGTTCCGTACCAAAAATAGTATGCCCTACGTACGGGGCACTAAAGGATCGGACCGTTCAACGACTCCAAAATATTGTGTTTGTCGGTCTAACAACACATTTATTCAACCAACAGACAAAATATATTACTGATTGTACATTGAAAACAGCAGCAGCAACCAGGGCTGGGGGTGCAATAGAAGCAGTAAGCAGGCCAGAAGAGTAAAGACGCAGCTCTCTCTTCCAAACCAAACATCAGCCAACATTACAAAAGGGCTACCAAAAAAGAACAAGTGTATGCATCAAACTAAATAAAGATCCTACTACACCAAGTGTACGCATCTAACTAACTACCTCAGTTAGACGTTACTATTTATTAAGCTATGGAGATTGGCTGACAGCTTGAACCAGATGGGTGCCTGACGGGGGAAACTCCAGCCAGCAGGTCAAAGTATGATACTTGCGACCCTCTCTCCTACTTTGGGCTACAGAGCGCGGCAGCACATATTAGGGTATGGTGCATGGAGAGACGCATGGTACGTTGTGTACATACAGTTTTGCCTGATGAACGAAACCGCGCTGTTATCATGATCCTTGCCGTCGGTTATCTCCTAGTTAATCAGATAATTCAGTCTGAGAAACAGAGAGCGTTTTCCAAGGCTACTTACCGGCATCCAGTCAAAAATTCCTGAAGGCCCAGAGAAGTTGGGATCATGCTCAAAGAACTTGCAGTGACTATGATTGTATTCCGCGAAACAACACGTCCGGTACGTGCGAACGATCATCAATCATTCGCTGTTGTCTGATCGAGCCAGGAACCACCTGCAACTGGCATGCCGCTTTTCTTTGAAAGGTTTTGGGATTAGGAAGGGTAGGGACACCAGGTGGCCTACATCATCATATCTAGTTGGAGTCAAATAAAAAAGGGCTCATATTGTAGTCAATCTTAAGAACATGTTATGAGCATGAATATTTTTTCAGTAAATGTTGACAGTAATATAAGCAAGCCATCATGACATCATAGGAAAGTAACATACTGCTGTAACAACCGTTTGTAGTGATGACTGGAGTAGGCCAGCAATACGTCCAGCCATAGAAGGAGTCTGCAGCGTAAATGAAGCCCATGTGTTCAATAGCATCAGAGAACCATGGTGGATGTATGATCCTGTGATGGACGTGTAGATTTATCCACTTACCGCAGTGACCTGTCAGATAGGCGAGACCGCGGTTGAAGAACGCAATTAGCCCAAAGTCTTTATAATTCGTAGATCTTGTGGGCACTTGGCAGATTACAACCTTGAGCAAATCAAACTTGGTGTAACACCCCCAGTGGTTAGCCACAGTAATCCCCTTTTGATTATGCCATGTCATCATGATCAATAGTGCTTAAACATCATTTGGATCCTATCTCTTTTCAAATTCAAAGTCAAATGGAAATTCAAACTAAAAGTGAAAAATAAAAGTTGCTTAACATAGAAACTAAAATGTTCATTAAGTAATAAGTATTCCAGAGAATATTCTAAAATTGTAATCAACAATTAATAAATAAATTAGGTGGCTCTAACATTATCAAAGCAGCAAGGTTTAATACCTTTTATTTATTATAAAATTTGTGTGAACTCCAATTGTCTCCAAACCAATTTTTGGCAGTAGTAGATAGTGTCTAGCATTTAATGGCTAAAGTGCCATATTTTATAAAAGTCTGTTTGAGGCCTAACTATTTACAAAACAGAGTATATGAATAAGTAAAAAGAAAAAGGCAGAAGGAATAAAGAAAAAATAAAAAGAGAAGAAAACCCCCCTGGCCTAACTGGGCCTCAGCCCAGCCGGCCCACCCACTCCCCTTTTAACCCCCTGGGCGACAGAAACCCTAGCCCCACCGACACCCGTTCCCCCCCCCACTCGCTCTCTCCTCCTCCTGATCCGATCAGGATCGGAGGGGACAAACCCCTCCCTCGACGCCGTTCGCCCCCTCGCCGCCCCGGACCGCCCTCGTCGCCCGTCGCCACCACCACCTCGCTGGAGTCCCTCGCCGCGCTCGGACGCCTTCGCCGGACCTCGCCTCCTCGTCCTCTTCCCCGCCGGCTCCATCAAGCCTCGCCGCCCCTCTCCCCGTCAACGCCGGTGAGGCCAAACCCTGGCCTCCTCTTCCCCTCGCCCCGCACTCACCGCGCGCGGGCGCGCTCACCATGCCCCACGCACCGCGCCCCCGCGCCTCGACACGCTCGGGCCCGTGTCCCCGCCCGCGGCCGCTCGCGTCGCCGCCATCCACCTCTGTCGCCCGCTCCTACTCCACTGTCGAGCTGCTCTGCTTGCTGCTTGCTGGCCGCCGCCTCCTGGCCCGTCCCCACAGCTCCGGCCTGCCGCGCCTTGCACGCCCCCCTCGCGCTGTCCACCCAAGGCGGCCTCGCCCGCCGTGCTCTCCCACTCCACTCGCCGCCGCGCGCGTCCGCTACCGCCCCTGCCACGCGCGCTCGCCCGCGCCGGCCCCGCCCGCTGCCCCGTCCCGCACTGCTGCTGACGCCGAAGGCCGCCGCTGCTCGCCCTACCCGGCCACCGCTCCCCGCGCCCACCTCCACAGCCTGCTGCTGCCCCGCGCACCGGTGCCGCCCCGGCCATGGCCTCTGCTGGCCGAGTGCCGCTGGCCAGCGCCCGGGCTCGTCCCATCGGGCGCTCGTGGCTGTGCCCGCACCCACGCGCCCGTCGCCCTCCCGCCCGCTGGCCTCTGTGCCACCGACACCCGGGGCCCACCCCCTGAAATGTTAAAAAAAAATAAAAGAAAATAAAAATGAAATTCATAATTAATTAATTAAGTTAATTAACTCTGATTAAGTTAATCTAATTAATTAGTTAGTTTAATTAAACAGTAATTAAATTAACTAAACCCTAATTAAACTAAACTGACACTGACAGGTGGGACCCACACGTCAGTTTGACTAGGTCAACTGCACTGTTGACTGCTGATGTCATGCTGACATCATACACTGTTTCGGATAATGTTGAATTTAAATAAATAATTAAATTCCAGAAATTATTAAAAACTTTAGAAAATCTTATAAAATAATCTGTAGCTCAGATCGAAAAACTTTATACATGAAAGTTGCTCAGAACGACGAGGCGAATCCGGATAAGCGGTCCGTTCGTCCGTCACGCGTCCCTAGCTACCTGAACATGGAACCGTTCCCCTCCGGTCATCTATCTGACAACTGTCCGGAACCAGGAAAACATTCCCGGATGGATTCCCCCTTCCTCGTTGTCATGCAACCCTACGTTAAGGCACACCAGGCACTGCGTATTGTCATGTCATGCTCTTGTTTGCTTTATATTTAGTGTTTCCTCCCCCTCTTCTCTCTCGTTAGACCCCGACGCAGTTCCCGGTACCGACGCAGCTCCGGAGCCCGGCGCCACCGTTGACGACCTTGCCTTTGCCGCAAAGCAACCAAGCAAGCCCCCTCCTTGAGCATACCGATATCGCCCATTCTATTTTCTCATGCTTGCATTAGAATTGCTGCTGCTACTGCTTTACCTATTCTGATGCATAGCCTGTTTATTGTAACCTGTTGTTGATAATTACCTGCATATCCTAAACTGTCTAGTATAGGCTGGGTAGAGACCTATCAGTGACCCCACTTATCCCGACTGCCCCGCTGGATTATCCAAAGACCCGATCAACGGGATCCAAGACCAGGCCCCGGCACCGCACATCACCCCCCTTAGTTGTAACGACACTGCAGCGTTACTATCAAGTGCCGAGGGTGAAACCTCTTGTAGCACTTCTGATGTTAACTCTGTAGAGTAGCTATTTGGTCGTGGTCATCGAGGGTGATTCCTCCTTCACCACTTCCGATAACGACGCGGTCGTGCAACACATCAAGTGTGAACCCATCGAGGGTGAATCCTCCTACGTTCACCTTGACAGTTACATCGAGTGGGTATCCGTCGAGGGTGATACCTCGGATTCCCTTGATGTTATGGACACACGACTACTGTGACTTTACCCCTGCACCCTGTTAGAAATGGGTCGGCCCCGAGGGCAACCCGAGGGAGTTACTTTAACTGCAGGACTGGAGGGACAGGCGGTACCGCCCAGTAGAGGTGGACCTGAGTTCCCGACAGTCTTTTGTGAGACGGGTTGACCTGGATGGTGCCCGAGTGAGAATACGAGGCGTGGCCGGGCATTCTTGGCCCTTGCCGCAAGTCCTCGAGACGGGGCGACGGGGTCACATCGATCATGAGTCTCTGCTCGTTACCGCACCCCAAAGGTACTAACGATTTGGATATTTGATTCGAGTGGGCCTCTGGCCCGATAGCACTAACCACCACGTGGGCATAGTATGGGCGTTCTGTATCGTATGCATCAGCCGAAAGCTCTGTCAGACGTCCAGTTCAGCAGTGCGACATGGAGTGATTGGCGCCATTCACGACAGAGGTGGTGCTTGGATCTGAGCCATGTGCGCAACGACCCGGAGGGCGAGGGGTGATGGCCCAAGACCCCCTTGCGCTTAGGATGTAGACCGGCGGGGACCTCTCTGCTGAGCTCTAGGTAGGGCTGCGGTGTGTCGTTTGGCCGAGGCCGGGCATGACTCGGAAAAGTGTGTCCGGCCAGAGTTAAGCGAGCGTGGTGGGTAAGTTGGTGCACCCCTGCAGGGAAGAACTAATCTATGCATAGCCGGATCCTCGGTAACGGACACTCGGAGTTGTATCCCGATTGATACAAATAGAATTGGATACTATGGCTCTGGGATTGCTTCTCGCAGGGAGTCGAGAAGGGATCTCAGGACGAGGTTGATGACTGTATGGCTCTGGGATTGCTTTCTCGCAGGGAGTCGAGAAAGAATCTCTGGGTGAGGTTGATATCATTACTGCTACCTTATATTGTACTGTTCTACTCTCTTCTATTGCTGCAAGACCTCTAAAGATGCTAGTCTTCGATAGGACTAGGCCTTCTCTCTATTCTGGCTTTTCTGCAGCCCAGTCCACATATACATCCTCCCTTTGAAAATGTTGCATATGTAGTGTAGATCCTTGCTTGCTGAGTACTTCTGAGTACTCACGGTTGCTTTGTTTTCCTTTTTCTCCCCATATCAGTTTGTCGTGACCAGAGGACGAAGCCCCCTGAGACAGATGCCCCATCGATCGACTACTACTACTACCCCGAGGATGGATACTACTACGAGTTGGCTGACGACCAGAAGTAGGATCGAAGGGTCCCAGGCAGGAGGCCTACGCCTTTCAATCATAGTGTTTTATTTTGCCCCGCCTTCTCTAGGCCTTTCTGTGCTTTCTTTTATATCTGTACTCAGATATCTGATGCTTCCGCTGACGCTTGTACGCAAGCTTATGTATTCGAGCCCTCGAGGCCCCTGGCTTGTAATATAAAGCTTGTATGACTTTATTTATGTTTTAGAGTTGTGTTGTGATATCTTCCCGTGAGTCCTTAGGCTTGATCGTGTGCATTTGCGTGTATGATTAATGCACGATTGAGTCGGGGGCGTCACAAGTTGGTATCAGAGCCGACTGCCTCTAGAAATCCCCCTTTCCAACTCCCTGGCCGAAGTTGAGTCTAATAACCGAAAACTATTTTACTAACTTGGCTGTGTGGCTTACGGGCCCACGTCACCAACTGGGTGGTATTAGGATCTTTTACTCCTCGACCTTTACTCTGGGACTCTGATCTCTCTTCTATTCGGGTTAAAATTTTACTAACTCCAACATTAGGTTCTCGTGATCACATCCACCCGGTGTTCTGAAAATTTCCCCCCTTCCTTCAAGATTGCGGGCCAGGTTCTGTTCGTAGGATCCTCTTATCGAGGGCACCCTATTTTGTCACTTGCAGATTCCTCACTCCAATAGTTTTCTCCGACGTTGATGTAGCCTTTGCTATGTCTCGTTGTGTACTTCCTTGCCGCGTGCCTACGCGCCGCCTAGTTGTCTAGCCTTCCCCTTTCAGCTGTCGTATTGCCGGATTGTAATCGAGGCTATGTGTGGCTTTGAATGTCTGGTGCGAATATGATGAAGTATCTATTGCACTTCCTTCTGTTGTGCGTGTTACTTCATGAATCATTCCATACACCTGCAGTTCTTCTTGCTAAACTGCCCCTGTTGATTTGGCAGGATGGCTGACGATCCTCCACCTCCACCTTATATTGCCGCATTGATGCAGCAATTTGAACTGAACCGTCAGGTTATGACTGGGATATTGGCTCAGTGCCCAAACCAGAATGCTCATCAACAGCCTACACCAATAACACTGCCAGAATTCGTGCGCCTCAATCCGTCCACTTTTCGCAGCTCGACTGATCCAATGGATGCTGGTGATTGGCTCCATGACATTGCCTTCCAGATGAAGTCGGCCAATGTTATCCCTGACAGTTACGTCACCTATGCGACGTATCACCTGAGGGGATCAGCTGCTCAATGGTGGGAAAGCCACAAGGGTATGTTGCCTGCTGAAGCAGTAACCACTTGGCAGGAATTTCAGTCAGTTTTTCATGCACGGTACATTCCTCAAGGTCTGATGGACCAGAAGAAGCAGGAGTTCCGCAAACTCTCACAGGGCAAAATGACTGTGGAGGAATATCAGAGGAAATTCCTTGAATTATCCCGCTATGCTGCAGATGACGTCGACACTGACACTCGCAAGCAGGAGAAATTCCGTGAAGGACTACGTACTGATATAAACCTTGCACTTGCTGTCCATGATTGCACAGACTTCGCAACGCTTGTCAGCAAATCTTTCCAAGTTGAAACAGCTCTGACTAAATACCAGGAGTCGCTCAAGCGTACTCGAGATGTCGGCTTGTCTTCGGGTCAGCCCGTTCAGAAACATCGAGTGTGGATTCCGCACAATGTTCATCACCGACCTGCCCCTGTACCCAGGCCATCTTATGCTGCACCTCATCTGCCTCCACCACCAAGACAACTGAACATTGCAAGTGGACAGCCCAATGTTGGTGTTTCTCCCCATAATGATGGTCTGTGCCACCAGTGTGGACAGCCAGGGCACCGTACTATCAACTGCCGTCAGAGTCAGCCTCAACACGCATCACGTCCTTCTGCTGGTTGCAGGAAGAGCCGTCGAAAACATCCTTCTAGGAACATTGAAACCAGACTACCTGCTAGTCAACTTGTTCATGTCAACCAAGTCAACATTGAAGAAGCTCGACATGACCCCAAGATTGTGATGGGCACCCTTCTAGTGAATTCAATCCCAGCTTCAGTCCTCTTTGATTCTGGAGCATCGCACTCCTTCATGTCCGAAAGTTTTGCGCGAAGCCATGATATACTTTTCGAGGAGATGTCCACTCCATTCGTAATCCAGTCACCTGGGGCTAATTGGCAAACTACCATGGTAAGCCACGGTAACCACATTGTGATCGGAGGATTGATGTTCCCCGTTTCTCTCATTGCTCTCAATACCTCCAAGATAGACATTATTCTAGGTATGGACTGGTTGAAGCCTCATAAAGCTTTGATTGACTATGCCACTGAAACAGTCCGCCTCACACACCCTTCTGGTCAGACAGTCAGATACTCAGCTCGAACAGTGCAGGACGCCGAAGCTCAGATTTATGTCCTGAATGCATTGAATGCTTCACCTCTTGAAGGCATCGAGAACGTTCCAGTTGTTCGTGATTTTCAAGATATCTTTCCAGAAGAACTTCCAGGAATACCGCCTGCTAGAGCTGTCGAGTTTGTCATCGACTTGAAACCTGGCACAACTCCTATTGCGAAGCGTCCTTATAAGATGCCTCCGCATCATCTTCTCAAGCTTAAGGAAGAAATCGACACCTCACTTAAGAAAGGTTTCATCCGTCTCAGTTCCTCTGCTTGGGGAGCACCTTCACTCTTCGTTAAGAAGAAGGATGGAACTAACCGATTGGTTCAGGATTATCGGCCCATTAACCAAGCAACAATTCAAAACAAATATCCGCTTCCTCGGATCAATGATTTGTATGATTAGCTTGCTGGATCATCGGTGTTTTCTAAACTCGACTTGAGGTTGGGTTACCACCAGATCCGAGTTCGTGAAGAGGATATTCCGAAGACTGCATTTGTTACTCGCTATGGTTCTTATGAGTACACTGTAATGTCATTTGGCTTAACAAATGCTCCAGCCACATTCTCCTGTCTAATGAATTACATTTTCATGGATTATCTCGACAAGTTCGTCGTGGTATATCCAGATGATATTCTGGTCTATTCTAAGAATAAAGAAGAACATGCCGAACACCTCCGTCTTGTACTGGAAAGGCTCCGAGAACACCAGTTGTATGCCAAATACTCCAAATGTGAATTCTGGCTTTCTGAAGTAACCTACCTTGGTCATGTGATTTCCAAGGATGGAATTGCTATTAACACGGAACGAGTTCAGGCTATTCTTAACTGGACACCTCCAAAGAACATCAAGCAAGTGAGAAGTTTTCTCGGCCTTGCAAGCTATTGCCGTCGATTTGTCGAGAATTTTTCTAAGATTGCTAAGCCTTTGACTGATCTGCTTCACAAGGGAGTTAAGTTTGAATGGACCAACAAATGTCAAGAAAGTTTCCAGACACTCAAAGACAAGCTGACATCTGCCCCAGTACTATCTCCTCCAGATACCCGCAAAGACTTTGTGATTTATTGTGACGCATCCCGTGAAGGATTAGGCTGTGTGCTAATGCAAGAGCGTAAAGTGATTGCCTATGGCTCTTGTCAGTTGCGCCCACATGAAGAGAATTATCCGGTACATGATCTAGAACTAGCTGCTGTCATCTATGCACTGCAGTTGTGGCGACATTACCTCCTCGGTAATCGTTGCGAGATCTACATGGATCATAAAAGTCTGAAGTACTTATTCACTCAGCCATCTCTAAACCTCCGTCAGCAAAGATGGATGGAGGCCATTGCGGACTATGATTAGGGTTTTTCCTATACCCCTAGCAAGGCTAACGTGATGGCTGATGCCTTAAGCCGTAAGTCCTATTGCGACAACCTCATGGTTAGGCGAGCTCAACCTCGTCTTTTTGAAGAACTGTGCAAGCTGAATGTGCGTATTGTTCCACAGGGCTCTCTTAATAACCTGGTGATACAACCAGATCTTGAGAAAGCTGTTAAGAATGCACAAGCTAAAGATGCTGAAGTTGATCTGATGAAGAAAAATCTTCACCTTGAAAAGTATAGGGATTTCTCGCTGTCTGAAGATGGAACCTTGTATTTCAGAAACCGCATTGTGGTACCTCGCTTCGAGCTTATGACTGACAAAGTCATGAAGGAGGCCCATGATACCCCGCTGTCTATTCATCCGGGTAGCACCAAGATGTATCGTGATCTCCGTCAAAGGTACTAGTGGTCTAAAATGAAGCAGGATATTGCTCGATATGTTGCTGAATGTGATGTGTGTCGTCGCGTTAAAGCAGAACATCAGAAGCTTACTGGAATTCTGCAACCACTTCCCATTCCACTATGGAAATGGGATAAGGTTCAGATGGATTTCATTACAGGAATTCCTAGGTCACAGAAGGGTCACGATGCTATTCTTGTCGTCGTCGACCAACTCTCTAAAGTTGCACACTTTCTGCCCGTCAAGGAAACTATCACTGCTAGTCAGTTAGCAGAGTTGTATATCTCCAGAATTGTTTCACTCCACGGTATTCCGAAGGAGATCAGTTCGGACCGTGGCGGTCTTTTCACCTCAAAGTTCTGGGAAAGTTTCCAAAAAGCTATGGGAACTCATATTACCTGGAGTTCAGCTTATCACCCCCAATCCCAAGGCCAAGTTGAGCGAGTCAATCAAGTGCTTGAAGACATGCTTCGGGCTTGTGTTATATCGTTTGGCAAGAAGTGGGAAGAATCTCTTCCGTATGCCGAGTTCTCTTATAACAACAACTATCAAGCCAGTTTGAAAATGGCTCCCTTCGAAGTACTATATGGACGTAAGTGTCGAACCCCTCTAAATTGGTCAGAAACTGGGGAACGACCGCTCGTGGGTCTGGATATTATTCAACACACCGAAGAACAAGTCCGTATCGTTCGAGAAAATCTCAAGGCGGCTCAGGACCGCCAGAAGAGCAACTACGATCGCAAACGATGGGGTTTGACTTATCAACCTGGTGATCAAGCTTATCTATGTGTCACTCCTATGAAGGGCACTCACCGTTTTGGACTCAAGGGCAAGCTAGCTCCGCGCTACATTGGTCCTTTCCGCATTATTGCTAAACGTGGTCAGGTGGCATATAAATTGGATTTGCCGCCACAATTCTCTCGTATCCACGACGTCTTCCATGTGTCGCAACTTCGTCGTTGCTTCAAGGAATCTCCGCACCGCGCAGTGGATCACGAGATGCTCGAATTGCAAAATGATCTATCTTATAAGGAGTATCCGATCTGCATTCTCGATGAGACTGAACGTCGGACCCGTCAAAAAGTTACCAAGTTCCTCAAAGTGCAGTTGTCAAATCATACTGAAGATGAAGCCACTTGGGAACACGAGGATAATCTTCGTGCGGAATACCCCGATCTTTTCCCGTCTACCTCTTAATTCTCGGGACGAGAATTCTTGTTAGTGGAGGAGATTTGTAACACCCCCAGTAGTTAGCCACAGTAATCCCCTTTTGATTATGCCATGTCATCATGATCAACAGTGCTTAAATATCATTTGGATCCTATCTCTTTTCAAATTCAAAGTCAAATGGAAATTCAAACTAAAAGTGAAAAATAAAATTTTCTTAACATAGAAACTAAAATGTTCATTAAGTAATAAGTATTCCAGAGACTATTCTAAAATTGTAATCAACAATTAATAAATTAATTAGGTGGCTCTAACATTATCAAAGCAGCAAGGTTTAATACCTTTTATTTATTATAAAATTTGTGTGAACTCCAATTGTCTCCAAACCAATTTTTGGCAGTAGTAGATAGTGTCTAGCATTTAATGGCTAAAGTGCCATATTTTATAAAAGTCAGTTTGAGGCCTAACTATTTACAAAACAGAGTATAGGAATAAGTAAAAAGAAAAACGCAGAAGGAATAATGCAAAAATAAAAAGAGAAGAAAACCCCTCTGGCCTAACTGGGCCTCAGCCCAGCCGGCCCACCCACTCCCCCTTTAACCCCCTGGGCGACAGAAACCCTAGCCCCACCGACACCCATTCCCCCCCCCCACTCGCTCTCACCTCCTCCGGATCCGATTTGGATCAGAGGGGACGAACCCCTCCCTCGACGCCGTTCACCCCCTCGCCGCCCCGGACCGCCCTCGTCGCCCGTCGCCACCACCACCTCGCTGGAGTCCCTCGCCGCGCTCGGACGCCTTCGCCGGACCTCGCCTCCTCGTCCTCTTCCCCGCCGGCTCCATCAAGCCTCGCCGCCCCTCTCCCCGTCAACGCCGGTGAGGCCAAACCCTGGCCTCCTCTTCCCCTCGCCCCGCACTCACCGCGCGCGGGCGCGCTCACCATGCCCCACGCACCGCGCCCCCGCGCCTCGACACGCTCGGGCCCATGTCCCCGCCCGCGACCGCTCGCGTCGCCGCCATCCACCTCTGTCGCCCGCTCCTGCTCCACTGTCGCGCTGCTCTGCTTGCTGCTTGCCGGCCGCCGCCTCCTGGCCCGTCCCCACAGCTCCGGCCTGCCGCGCCTTGCACGCCCCCCCTCGCGCTGTCCTCCCATGGCGGCCTCGCCCGCCGTGCTCTCCCACTCCACTCGCCGTCGCGCGCGTCCGCTACCGCCCCTGCCACGCGCGCTCGCCTGCGTCAGCCCTGCCCGCTGCCCCGTCCCGCACTGCTGCTGACGCCGAAGGCCGCTGCTGCTCGCCCTGCCCGGCCACCGCTCCCCGCGCCCACCTCCACAGCCCGCTGCTGCCCCGTGCACCGGTGCCGCCCCGGCCATGGACTCTGCTGGCCGAGTGCCGCTGGCCAGCGCCCGGGCTCGCCCCATCGGGCGCTCGTGGCTGCGCCCGCACCCACGCGCCCGTCGCCCTCGCGCCCGCTGGCCTCTGTGCCACCGACAGCCGGAGCCCACCCCCTGAAATGTTTTAAAAAAAATAAAAGAAAATAAAAATGAAATTAATTAGTTAATTAATTAATTAATTAAGTTAATTAACTCTGATTAAGTTAATCTAATTAATTAGTTAGTTTAATTAAACAGTAATTAAATTAACTAAACCCTAATTAAACTAAACTGACACTGACAGGTGGGACCCACACGTCAGTTTGACTAGGTCAACTGCACTGTTAACTGCTGACGTCATGCTGATGTCATACACTGTTTCGGGTAATGTTGAATTTAAATAAATAATTAAATTCCAGAAATTAATAAAAACTTTAGAAAATCTTATAAAATAATCCGTAGCTCAGATCGAAAAACTTTATACATGAAAGTTGCTCAGAACGACGAGGCGAATCCGGATAAGCGGTCTGTTCGTCCATCACGCGTCCCTAGCTACCCGAACATGGAACCGTTCCCCTCCGGTCATCTGTCTGACAACTGTCTGGAACCAGGAAAACATTCCCGGATGGATTCCCCCTTCCTCGTTGTCGTGCAACCATACGTTAAGGCACACCCGGCACTGCGTATTGTCATGTCATGCTCTTGTTTGCTTTATATTTACTATTTCCTCCCCCTCTTCTCTCTCGTTAGACCCCGACGCAGTTCCCGGTACCGACGCAGCTCCAGAGCTCGGTGCCACCGTTGACGACCTTGCCTTTGCCGCAAAGCAACCAGGCAAGCCCCCCCCCCCCTTGAGCATACCGATATCGCCCATTCTATTTTCTCATGCTTGCATCAGAATTGCTGCTACTACTGCTTTACCTATTCTGATGCATAGCCTGTTTATTGTAACCTGTTGTTGATAATTACCTGCATATCCTAAACTGTCTAGTATAGGCTGGGTAGAGACCTATCAGTGACCCCACTTATCCCGACTGCCCCGCTGGATTATCCGAAGACCCGATCAACGGGATCAAAGACCATGTCCCGGCACTGCACATCACCCCCTTAGTTGTAACGACACTGCAGCATTACTATCAAGTGCCGAGGGTGAAACCTCTTGTAGCACTTCTGATGTTAACTCTGTAGAGCAGCTATTTGGTCGTGGTCATCGAGGGTGATTCCTCCTTCACCACTTCCGATAACGACGTGGTCGTGCAACACATCAAGTGTGAACCCATCGAGGGTGAATCCTCCTATGTTCAACTTGACAGTTACATCGAGTGGGTATCCGTCGAGGGTGATACCTCGGATTCCCTTGATGTTATGGACACACGGCTACTGTGACTTTACCCCTGCACCCTGTTAGAAACGGGTCGGCCCTGAGGGCAACCCGAGGGAGTTACTTTAACTGCAGGACTGGAGGGACAGGTGGTACCGCCCAGTAGAGGTGGACCTGAGTTCCCGACAGTCTTTTGTGAGACGGGTTGACCTGGATGGTGCCCGAGTGAGAATACGAGGCGTGGCCGGGCATTCTTGGCCCTTGCCGCAAGTCCTCGAGACGGGGCGACGGGGTCACATCGATCGTGAGTCTCTGCTCGTTACCGCACGCCCAAGGTACTAACGATTTGGATATTTGATTCGAGTGGGCCTCTGGCCCGATAGCACTAACCACCACATGGGCATAGTATGGGCGTTCTGCATCATATGCATCAGCCGAAAGCTCTGTCAGACGTCCAGTTCAGCAGTGCGGCATGGAGTGATTGGCGCCATTCACGACAGAGGTGGTGCTTGGATCTGAGCCATGTGCGCAACGACCCGGAGGGCGAGGGGTGATGGCCCAAGACGCCCTTGCGCTTAGGATGTAGACCGGCGGGGACCTCTCTGCTGAGCTCTAGGTAGGGCTGCGGTGTGTCGTTTGGCCGAGGCCGGGCATGACCCGGAAAAGTGTGTCCGGCCAGAGTTAAGCGAGCGTGGTGGGTAAGTTGGTGCACCCCTGCAGGGAAGAACTAATCTATGCATAGCCGGATCCTCGGTAACGGACACTCGGAGTTGTATCCCGATTGATACAAATAGAATTGGATACTATGGCTCTAGGATTGCTTCTCGCAGGGAGTCGAGAAGGGATCTCAGGACGAGGTTGATGACTGTATGGCTCTGGGATTGCTTTCTTGCAGGGAGTCGAGAAAGGATCTCTAGGTGAGGTTGATATCATTACTGCTACCTTATATTGTACTGTTCTACTCTCTTCTATTGCTGCAAGACCTCTAAAGATGCTAGTCTTCGATAGGACTAGGCCTTCTCTCTATTCTGGCTTTTCTGCAGCCCAGTCCACATATACAGCCTCCCTTTGAAAATGTTGCATATGTAGTGTAGATCCTTGCTTGCTGAGTACTTCTGAGTACTCACAGTTGCTTTGTTTTCCTTTTTCTCCCCATATCAGTTTGTCGTGACCAGAGGACGAAGCCCCCTGAGATAGATGCCCCGTCGATCGACTACTACTACTACCCCGAGGATGGATACTACTACGAGTTGGCTGACGACCAGAAGTAGGATCGGAGGGTCCCAGGCAGGAGGCCTACGCCTTTCGATCATAGTGTTTTATTTTGCCCTGCCTTCTATAGGCCTTTCTATGCTTTCTTTTATATCTTTACTCAGATATCTGATGCTTCCGCTGACGCTTGTACGCAAGCTTATGTATTCGAGCCCTCGAGGCCCCAGGCTTGTAATATAAAGCTTGTATGACTTTATTTATGTTTTAGAGTTGTGTTGTGATATCTTCCCGTGAGTCCTTAGGCTTGATCGTGTGCATTTGCGTGTATGATTAGTGCATGATTGAGCCGGGGGCATCACACTTGGTATCATGTTGGCTACTGTAAGATTCCGAGTATTCTGGGCCACGGTGCCAAAGCAGTGCAGTGTTAATCAAAGGAAGGGGGATCAATCGCCGGGTGTAGACCTCCATGAGCATCCAGCTACCCCGACCGTCGACGAGCACCATCCGAGACATGTTCATGCCGACCCAGTACATACCGTTAATGTAGTTGAGGGTGACGGGGATCGGATCGCAGTCGAGGGGGTTGATGCTCGCCACCCTACGATCATTATGCTGCGTGACACGCCATTTCTGAAGATTAGGTGGCATCAGCAAGCAGGGAGCTGGCTTAAAAAGCTCTGGCCTGAGGGCTTTGAGTAAATGGTATAGCCCCGATGAGCACGCGGCGAGTGGCATGGTACTGAGATTGTCCACACGTGAAACAATGAGCTTGATTACCTCTGTGGGGAGCGAATTCCAGCCACTCTTTCTTCGGAAGAGGGGGAGGCGCCTAGCGGGGATGGAAGATTGGACAATTATGTGCGGACGAGGATGGAGAAGCGAATATGTGCTGCGGGAAGTGGACAGGTGATGATGACAATGTAGCAGCAGCATGCCGCTTGACTTACGGGACACATCCCAGCAGCGTAGGGTCATATCAATGCCAGTCAACTTGCTTGAGTGATCACAGTACTAGTACAATAAACTACAGTAACTACTACTATGCCCGAGTAGTATAATGGAGTAGGACTCTGCTCTACTACTAGCATCGGAGGAGTAGTATTATATTGTAAAATAGTTACAAACTTCAATGCCCGAGCGTGGAACGACTATGAACCGCCATCGGTGCTAACTCCAATCCCCAGCAAACGTTCGCTGGGAGACATGGCAGTTGCAAATGCCCGCGACGTAGTTACAGTACGTGTGTAAGGGTGGCGGTTTTGTTAAATACTATGGCTTAAAAATAGGCCACTGTCGGATGGAAATCTGACGGTTATGTGGGATTCGCCAGGATTAGGCTCGTGGCGAACAATCACCAGATATCATTACTAAAAAAAAGGATAAAACACCCGGGGCTAGAACTTGCACCGGCTGACCACAAATAATGATACTAACATAGTTGTAAAATGGTTAGAGAACGTGTCTACGTGGTGTTTGGAATTTTATGCAAACTAGCAAGATGCCCGTGCATTGCACGGAACATCAAGATGCATTTTTATACAAAACACCTATTGTGATTGACCCATGTAGCAGTAATCCCATGTGTAAAAACTAATGATATCTCGAGAATTTCATCGAAAAAATGGTATCTCGAGAATTTCATCGAAAAAATGATATCTCGAGAAAGATGAGAGATAAGGTGAGGAGGAGTGGGGCGCGGTGGTGATTGGTGGTCGGACTTAGCGGAGGCATGGGGATGGACGACGCCGGCAGTGGCCACCATGCCAGATTGTTCTAGAGGCTTCCTTTTTTAATTACTCAACAATGAAGTTGTGGGAGATAAGGATGAACGAGAGAGGTGCGGGTATCCTTTTGCAAAATTGCCATAGTTTCCTTTCTATGCATCGGAAGGTCTGTATTGCAAGATGGCAGGCACACTGTAGGAACGAAGTATGTCTATCAGAGGGGGGGGTGAATGGGAGTTTTAAATTTTCTTCGAAAAACTTAAATCTCTCAGAACCCAGCAGCGGAATGAGTGAAATAAAGACTAAGATGAACTACTACAGAGAATCGAAGGGAAACTAAAGCATGCATCAAAGTAAAACACACGAATGAAATACATAGAATGTAAACATAAGAGACAGAGGCAACCAAATGTGCTCGATGGCGACACGGGATTTGTTCGACCAGTTCGTCCTTCTGCACAAGGTCTGGTTGGAGGGGCTGTGACTTAACACGGAAGATAAACTCTCTTCACCCTATTCTCCTCGATAATCAATTCGTCAGCCGATGTTGATCACTCGTGGTACATACTTGAAGGCGATCTCCAAACCATTACAGACTTCTTCTTCCCGAACCATAATCACTCTTGGTCTCTGAAGAAATTGACACCTAACCGTCTAGAGAGTTTGCAGCTCTCTAGACTAATAGGTGGAGCATACTAAACTTAGATTCCAGTGATGCTGAACCACTATCTAATTCTTCGGCTCTAGGGTTTTTCTCTTGATGGATTTTAAACTCAAATCGCTCAGAGAGTGGGTTGCTCAATAATCTTCTCAGAATCAAACGGAGCAGCCACCGAACAAAGCCGGCGCGGGGTGGCTATTTATAGCCGCAGACTTCCCAGATGAGAAATGACCATTTTGGACTCGAGGTCCAGCCAATGGCCAACCGACACGTTCACAATGGTCGGATTTTGGAGCAACGGTAACATTACTTGAGGAACAAGTAATGCTAACTCCTCGGTCCGAGGCAAATCTCTCGCAGCGAAGAAGATCATAGTCTCTTGCTGGCAAGTATTTGCTCGGAGCACAAAGAGATTTCTCTCACAGCTTTCATAGGATTTGGGTTTAGCATCAGAGAATCAAAGCTTCGAATGCTACACCCCTCTTAATAGTACGGTGGTCCTATGACTCAATGAAAGAAGAAGAACAATGAAATAAATGCTACGTATTCACTTCATCTTCATTCTTCCTCGAGCGCGGTCATTTGCTTCGAACATGCACCGAACCAATTGCTTAAACTTCAGCAATTTTTAGGGGTCACTCTTGATAGCTTTATCTTCGGTGATAATCTTCGCTGTTGCGCAGGAAGTATATCTTCGTTGTTTGCATCAAACTCCTCGATACTTCAGGGACCTGTTACTCTGTGTGCACTAGCAAACACATAAGTCTCATTCTGTTTATGTCAACAAACTCCAAAACATAGGGGGCCTATCATTGCACCAACAATCTCCCCCTTTTTGGACGGTTGTTGACAAAACAGATAATCATCGAAGTGAAGATAGATAAGTAGAATATGAATTGAACAAGAGTGAACTTGTGTTACGTGACTCGATGATGAAATATACTCCCCCTAGATGTATGCAAGGTCAATTGATATACAATGAAAGTCCTTGCAATTTATTTGAGTGAGAGGAGGATTTTCAGTCATACGAGGTAATGATTTGCACTGATGATAGGTAATCCAACAAGAATATAGTGCAATCATTCATGACTTCTGTTAATAATTCCACCTACAAAACAATAAGCTTCGAGAGAATATAATGCAGCAGGGGGGTTATTAATATTACAACCCATAACAGAAGTTTTACATCAGAGCACATGAAATGGCATAATTGTCTCAAAAGATAGAGTGAGAAAACATAGAGACCTAATCCAACAGAGCAAATCTATCAAAACTCTCGATGTTATTCTCCCCCTTTTTGTCAAAGAGTGTCAAGAAGGTGATGAAAAACATGAGCGCTAGAAAAATAGGTGAATATGATTCACTCTGAGGCATCGCCTGAGGAACTGCCCGAAGAAGTTTCTGAGTTGGAAGTATTTAGAACATCTTCATCTTTAGCAGTAGTAGCCGATCCTTCGAGACTGGCTTGGGCTTTTGAAGAGGAAGGCATATTTGGATCAATATCGTAAGTCTTGCGAGACAGAGGATTTTCTTCAGCATGTTTTTCAGTAAACGATGTGGCTTCTGATTCATTAAGTAATTTGCGCAGCTAAATTCGAAGTAAATTCGTTGTCGGTTCACGAGCTGGCAACGGTGGAGTAGAGCGATCTTGAAAATCTTCATCAATAACTTGATCAATATACTGATAGAGTTCTTGGAGATGTGAGTTGCTGAGTTGCTTCTTCGAGAAAAACTTCCGAAGCAATTTCCATAAGCGCTTCTTGTTTTCTACTGTGATCATGTGCACAACTTTTGTTCGGTTGTGAATAGCATTAAGTTCGGCAGCAAGGTGCTCTTTCTATTGACGATCTTCGGCCATATGCTTCAATAGCAACTATTGAGTGCACATGCTCACTTCAAGATGAGAAGGTGGTTGAGTGTTTGGCAGATGATCATGCTTAGGTAGCTTGGGTCCATTGAAGGTAGTATGATAATCAGGACTTGACACTGGAGCTTTTCCCGAAGAGAAATCTTCCATTACTTTCAGCGCATCACGCACAAGAGGGATGAAGCTTTTATGGCTGACCTTTGCAAGATATTCGGTTTTCATTGCATAGTCAATCCTTCTGAATCTAGGGCGCATACACCTTGATGGTTTTTGGACACTGAGCTGAATCCATCAGTATGCACAAAAACATGTCTTCGACATCGAAGATATACCCTTGCGAGATAGCATGGATGGTGTTCCGAAGAACATCAGAGATAGCATTATCAGTATTCATCCCAGCCAGCGGACAGAGGGTGTATGTGAGAATGTGATACAACGTCTGATTGTAGAAAGTTAAGTGCTCGGGCAGAGGAGGACCATTGTAGTCACAAATCTTATCTTCTTCCATTGTGCATCGGAAATCTTCATCAGAGATAGCATCAATGTTATGAACCCAAATCTCAGTTTTGCCATGTTCAAACCGAGGGAAATGAAAGTGAGATACAAAGTCCATAGCAGAGCATTTGATTCATTTTCCTTCTGTCATCCATTCCATAATCCACTTTTTGCTATCTGACTCATCTCCAGAGATATACAATGTTGCATAAAATTGAAGAATAATCTCCTTGTTCCATGGATGCTGATAGCCTAAGGCATGTGTGAGACCAAAGTCTTCGATGTCTTGCAGAATTTGATTGAAACAGCCGATGTTCTTCATAGCAGCAAAGTCTAGGAACTCATGAGGGAAAATCTTTAGGCTATCATAAAGAATTCATGAATAGTATAATGCCTGTTCCTGAGTCCAGAACCGAGGAGATTCAGATGTACTGGGCTTGCTGTAAGGACTCTCTCAAAAGAAAACTGGATGAGTATTTCTGTTGAACAGAGGTCCTTTGACGCCAACGCCAATGGAAAACAAAGGCAGTCGCTCGTGAGGATAAGGGTACTTGAGTTCATCTTCAACAGAAAGCACTTCATCGCCATAGATGACGGAATCTGAATGATGAGCTGACGGCGATTTTGCTGCAGTAGGATCAACATCTGAGGTACGTCATGCAGTGTCGAGTGAGATTCTCAGAGGAGAGGGATTTGTAACTTGTTCAGGTGCTGTCTCAGGCATCGAATCTTTATCAACAACTAGAGGCTGTTGAGGATTTGCTTTGGGAGTTGCTTGAGTAGCAGAGGGAGGAACCAAATCTTTTGGTGCATCCTGGACCAGAGACATTTGATGATCAGACTGAGGAAGTTCACATTCTTTGGACACTTGATGCTGAGGGGGATTTGCTTCATGAGGTGGGGAGGCCACAGGCACTGTTTCAGTTGGCCTTGGCGAAGTTATTGCACCTGCAACTGGTACATGAACAGGCGAAGGAATTGCTCGTTCAGGAGAGTTTTCTCTCGGTGTATCGGCATCTGGAGGAGGAGGGGCATTTTTCTTTGTAATCTTCTTCTTCTTTTTCTTCTTGGATGGATCGACGTGCCCTTTTACCAGATCATTATAACCAGTCACTTCGGCTTGGTGATCAAGGCAAATCTTGCGAACGATTTGATCCAGATCCGAATGAAAACCCAACCTTCTGTGCCGAAGGACTTTCAGCTCCTTATTAACATCCTCATACGATTCTTCAAGTTGCTTGATTACAAACTTCAATTTTGCATCTATCATACAGTTGTCAAGCTCCTTGAGTTGGCCAGTGAGCTCATTAATCTCAATTGAATCATTTCTCAAATCTTGAATCAGTTCAGATGCTTGAGAAATAAATTCAGTGGGAATGGGCAAATATGCCACTTATCCATTAAATAAATCATCAACGAATCTGTCCAGCTGCTCCATGATGAAGGTATGGTCGAAGGAATGCAGTGTAGTAGAGACATTTTGAGGCTGAGCAGAGGTCTGAGCAGTAGGAGCAGTTTGTGCAACATTTTGCACGGTCGGAGGCAACGATGCTAAAGCTTGAGTCAGTTTTGGAGCAAATTGTGCAGCCTTTTCTTTCACATCATCAGTACTTGGAACCTTTTGCTTAGTAGCAGGGCCTTTGATTTGTTTCACCTTTTGCTTCGGCAGCTGTTCTCCTGGCTTAGCTGAGCCAACAGGGGCTTCTACTACCAAATCTTGCAAGTTAATTGCATCAAGATGAGGATCAGTATTCACTTTGTCAACCATAGTGACAGTGGTATGAGGAGTCTTTCTTTTCAAGTGAATCTTCTTTGGAGGTGCAATTGGTACTGCACTTGCACGAAGGTCAGGCAGAATAGTGGATGTAGTGACATTCACTTGTTCGGAGAGAGTTGCTTCAATTTTTTTCGGGTGAGCGGAGGATCATCTTGATCAGAAGAGTCACTTTCGTGTTCAACAGGCTTAGCTGGCCTTTTCCTTGGTTTACTCTTTTTCTTTAGAGCAGCTGATTTTGGATCATGTTTTATCTTCATTCGGTGTTCGACTTTTCCTTCAGCCTTTTCCTTCTCGATGTTTGATTTGATGAGACGACGATTTTCTTCTTCCTTGGCCTGATCTTTTGTGGCCTTCTTTGCATGCTTTTCAGTATTCTTGAGGTGCTTGGCCTTTTCTTCAGGATAAGAATCAGGAGTCATCGTGGACGACTCTTGAGCGTCAGGAGGTGGTGGAGGCCTTTGCTGGGGTTCACATGCCCATATGAGCCCAATCTCGCGACAGTCACCCCATGGGGGATGGAAAGCGAAGTTCTTGGCATACCGAGGATGAACCATCTTGTAGTTAAACCACTTCCTTACCCAGTGACGCCGAATCTTTTACACACGTCCTATTCTCTGAGTTGAATCTTCTCCTGGAACTATGTTATACTCATCATGAGAGACAAGCTCAGCTGTATTTATGAGTGGTTGCCTGCCACCTCTCTTCTTCTTCAGAGCATCTGCCTCTTGCTCATCTACATTTGGTTCAGATCTTTTCCTCTTGCTGGTTGACGGGCCTACCGTTGGGCCCTTAGCATTTGGAGCTTTAGATTCGTCTGCTGTGCCCATGAATGCCTCTTCGTCATCAGCCATACTGTGTGGCTTAGCAGAATCTGCAACTGGCTGCATTCACGTGTGAAGAGAATAGGTACGAGGGAAAATGGGGACACGGTCACAAATGCTCACAGCGAAAGTTTTCTCGAACAAAAACATTTTGGGGAAGAATCAGATATAGATTTGGAGAGATGTTTTGAAAGAATAAAACATATAGATTGAGCTAGTAGGTCTAAATAAGAGTACTAGACAGCGAGCTAGGCATTTCATTCGAACGAAGCATAACACAAACCCTAGATCTGATGGATTCGGATGCGAGAAAAAACTACAAACCACATCCGCACTAGAGAGGTAAAAACCTAGATCTAAGATAGGTGGTAAAATCAGAGGAAATTAACATGGACGAACTCGAATCATGAGGTATGGAGGTCCGAGTACGAACTACATGTACCCTAGCTCGGTGACGTGCAGCAACTACGGCGGCGTGGGGAAGAAGATGCCCCGTGGCGGCGTGGAATGACTCTGGTGACCTCTTTCTAGCAGCTAAGCGGCGAAGGGGTCGTCGGCATCGAGCTCAAGGTGGAGCACTGCGGTGAGGGTTTTGGTGGAGAGAGAGCAAGGAGAAAGAGGATAAAAGAGGAAGAAGGGAGTGGTGCTGTTTATATAGGCGAAAGAAAATAACCGTACGCCGAGGTTTTGATCGGACGGTCTCTAGGCAGAGGCAATTGCGATTCAACGGATAGGATGGACTGGCAGGTGATATGTTGCATGTGGCAACGGTCAAAGATCGTGGTCCAGATCTAGGCGGGAATACCCAAATTTTGGACAGCTTTCGCCAAAATAGATTAAAGTTCGGATCGAATCCTAATCGTGGTCAAGGACACCAGATAAGTTTCATTCCAGATAAATTTGAGCATTTGAAACGAAACAACATAGACTGGAAGAGAAAGATCATATGGAAAAACAGGGTCCTAGGCATTTCACTCAGGCAGAAAAACAAACACAAGAACAAATAGCTATGAGAGAAATGCATTCGGACAGAAATCAAATCCATCGAACGAAGAGAAATCCAACGAAAGAAGATTGTGCTGGCGTAACCCACCGTATAAGAACCATATGACCCCGAGCGTCGCACAATTAACGTGGCACCCGGTTAGTCTAGTTCTTCATTAATGTATTCACTCTCAGAAAGAAACTTTCACTTTGTCGAAAGTTTCAAACTCTTCGAGTGTTATGCACCCATTCCTTCTAAGATGTGGAAGGGTTAGCACGGGTGCCGAGTCTAGCTTACTGCACGTTTGTGAAGTCTAGGATATTTAGCTCACACCGTAACGCACAAAATCTTTTCTCGTCGAGAGGCTTGGTGAAAATATCAGCGAGATTGTCTTCGATCTTGACGTGATTGATGACAATATCCTCCCGAGCAACATGATCGTGAATAAAATGGTGTCTAATGGCAATATGCTTCGTGCGAGAATGCTGCACAGGATTATGTGCAATTTTGATGGCACTCTCATTATCACAATATAGAGGGATATGCTTGACTTTGATGCCATAATCCTTCAATGTTTGCTTCATCCACAATAACTGAGTGCAACATGCGCCAGCTGCAATATATTCGGCCTCAGTCGTAGAGAGAGATACACAATTCTGCTTCCTTGAAGACCAACAGACCAAAGATCTACCAAGGAAATGACATGTCCCCGAGATAGATTCCCTATCAACCAAGTCACCAGCCCAATATGAGTCTGAATTCCAACAAGATCAAACTGTGCTCCCTTAGGATACCATAAACCTAAGGTGGGGGTGTGAGCCAAATATCTCAGAATGCGCTTGACCGCTTGGTGATGCGATTCTTTTGGTGCGGCTTGATAGCGGGCACTCATGCAAACACTCAACATAATGTCAGGTCTGGATACACATAGGTAAAGAAGAGATCCAATCATCGAACGATATGCTTTCTAGTCGTAATCCTTATCGTACACATCTGCATCTAGCTTACCATTCATGGGCATTGGATTTTTATAGCCCTTCATTTTGGAGTCTTGCATGTTGAACTTCTTCAGGCACTCTTTCGGATATTTCTCCTGAGAAATGAATATGCCAGTTGCTTGTTGACGAATTTGCAGTCCGAGAAAGAATTTGAGTTCACCCATCATGGACATTTGATATTTATCGAACATCATTTTCCCGAATTCTAAGCTGCAAGCATTGTTAGTACAGCCGAAGATAATATCATCCACATAGATTTGACAAATGAATAAATCATTGTCAACAGCATGAGTGAAAAGAGTGGGATCTGTGTATCCTGGTTTGAACCCTTTGTCGAGCAAAAACTTCTTTAGGGTGTCATACCAAGCTCGAGGGGCTTGTTTTAGCCCATATAAAGCTTTCTTCAACCTGAAAACTTTGTTAGGATACTCAGGGTGTTCAAAGCTAGGTGGTTGTCTAACATAAAATTCCTCATCAACTTCACCATTGAGGAAAGCACTTTTCACATCCATTTGATATAGCAAGATATCATTGTAATTTGCGAATTGCCTCAAGGCGAGCAACAGGAGCATATGTTTCACCGAAATCAATACCTTCTACCTGTGTGTACCCTTGAGCAACAAGTCGTGCTTTGTTTCTCACCACGATACCATTTTCATCTTGCTTATTGCGAAAAATCCATTTTGTGCCGATGATATTGTGCTTCTTGGGATTCGGTTTGTCAACCAGTTCCCATACATCATTCAATTCGAATTGCACCAACTCCACTCACATGGCATTCATCCAATCTGGATCATTCATGGCTTCTTCATACTTGGTAGGTTCTGCCAATGAAACAAAGGAGAAACTTCCATAGTAGTTAGCCAAATGAGTGCGAGAACGAGTTTTGGGTCGATAACCTGGATTCTCAATTTCATCGAGAATTAGTGAAGGATCAACTCGATTTGCCATGCGAGGATGAGCATTTTCTTCTTGATGGTCATTATCATCAGCATCAGCATTCGTGTCATCATTTCCTTCAGGACTGCCATTTTGATCGGCATTTGGATCTTGATTTCCATTTCCATTCGGAGGAGCATTTGCTTCGGCAGTGGCTTGATGAGTTTGAGCATAGTTCTTGCCATTTCAATGAGAGTTTTGTTCTTTCGTTCAACAACTCCATTTTGTTGGGGAGTGTATGCAGCAGAGAACTCATGAGTAATACCATGTTCATCGAGGAATTTAGCAATATGAGTATTTTTTAACTCAGTTCCATTGTCACTACTGATGTGCTTGATTCGCACATCATATTCATTCTGGGCCTTCTTAGTGAAGCTTTTGAAGATATCTTTAGTACAGGTCTTGTCTTCGAGAAAGAATACCCAAGTGTATCGAGAGAAATCATCAACAATAACTAGACCATAGAGACTGCCACCGAAGCTTGAATAATTTTGAGGACCGAATGAATCCATATGAAGAATTTCCAGTGGTCTTGTTGTGGTCATGACTGTCTTTGATGAATGATGCTTCTCAGCCAATTTACCAGCTACACAAGTAGCACAGAGATGATTCTTCTCGAATATTACATCAGGAATGCCACGGAGATGATTTTTCTTCACCAGAGTCTGCAAATTTCTCATACCTGCATGACCAAGTCTACGGTGCCACAGCCAACCTTCGGTTGCTTTTGCAAGCAAACAAGTTTGGACTGAGGGACCCTTAAAGAAATCCACAATATAAAGATCACCCTTTCTAATTCCCTCAAATACGAAGGAATGGTCAGAGGCCATGAAGACAATGCATTTGGAAATAGAGAATAAGACTAGCATGCCTAAATCACATAGCTTGCGAACTGACATAAGATTGAACCCAAGGGATTGAACAAGCAACACATCATCAATAGATTTGTCCTTGGAAATAGCAATTTTACCAAGCCCAATTACCTTTCCTTTGTTGTCGTCACCAAAGTTGATATACTTCAGAGGAGAAGTAGTTAAGTTGGGGTAGAAAAACAACGACTTGTCTCCGGTCATATGACTAGTGCAACCACTGTCCATAATCCATTCAGTGCACCCGGAGACACAGTCCTGCAGAAGAATTAGGCTTTCTTAACCACCCACATCTTTGCAGGTGGCTTCAAAACAAATGAATGACCTGGATATGATTTCTTTCGATAAGCATAGTTGTTACTCGATGAGGAGCGAGCATAATTGAAAGAGTAAGCATTAAAATTCTTTCCAGACGAATGAGCATAGTGATTGTATCCAGTATGCATGTACTCATTCTGTCGAATTCTTTGTGCCTGCATATTCAGTTGAACAGAAATAGGCAAAGCATCAACAATTTTCTTTGGCACCCAAATAGCTTTCTTAGGGGGTCCATTTCTGTTGTTCGGTCCAACATATCGAGCAACAGTCTCACCATATTGATTCTTGAATAACTTATAGTAGTCCAGGGAATCATCATCAGGATATTCAGGAATGATAGAGTTGTATCCTGAAAGTAATGCTGGATCGAGCGTTTTGCTCTTTGTAGGAACCCACATAGTTTGAGGATATTGATGTGGTTCCCAGTAAGTACCATCCTCATTCAGTTTCCTTTCGAAACCGATACCTTCCTTTCTGGGATTTTTGTGAAGGATAGATTTCTTCAAAACATCACATAGGGTTTGATGCCCTTTGAGAGATTTGAACATTCCTGTCTGAAGAAGATCCTTTAACCAAGCATTTTCATCAGAAATAGAACCATTTTCCTCGGTCGAGGGGTTAGCCTTCATAGATGATTCAGTATTTGTTTCAGCATTAGTTCGTTCAAGGCATATTAAGCATGGTGGCTCAAACACTTCAGGTTTCTCTTTAAGTTGTTGGGTGAGAAGAGAATTTTCTCTCATCAAATCCTCATGAGGCTCTCTTAGCGCCTCGAGTTCCTGTTTCGTTTTCAGGTAGTCATAGGTCAATCTCTCATGGTCTGCTGAGAGAAAATCATGGCGAGTTGAGAGCTCATCCATTCGTGACTTGAGAGTGGAATACTCTTTGGTCAGCGACTGGTTTTTCTCCATCTCCTCAACCAACAACCTTTCAGATTTTCTGAGGGTTTTCTCAATTTTCTCAAGAGATTTTTTTTTGAATGTTGGCAATTTTGATCAACTTAGCATGGTCATCCTCATCAGAAGAATATTGATCACTGGAGTGAACCTTATGATGTTTCGAGGATACCTTTTCTTTCGAAGCCTTGGCCATGAAGCAGTAGGCAGGAGAATTATCATTGCTTGACGGATTCCCGAAGAAGTTTGTCATAGCAGAGGAGGCACATGCTATGCCCGCCATGCCGGAGTCAGAATCTTCATCAGATTCTTCTTCTTCTTCGGAACCTGACGATTCTTCTTCATCAGAATCCATTTCCTTGCCGATATATGCCTTGCCCTTGTGAGAGGTATTCTTGCGGTTGGAGGAGGACTTGGATGGATTCTTTGAGGAAGATCTTTATGAAGATTTTGAAGTGGAGCTATCCTTCTTCTTGAAAAACTTCTTTGTTTTCTTCTCATCATCGGAGTGGTAGTTCTTGCTCTTGCCTTTGTTTCGATAGTTGCTCGAATCATATCTCCCACTAGCACGGATTTTAGCTTACCAGAGAGGGCAGTCCGAAATGAAGTGTCCAGGCTTTTTGCATTTGAAACAGGTGTATTCTCCGGCAGGTTTTGAAGATTTTGAACGCCAGAGTTGCTTGAACTTCTTTTCTGGAACTGGCTCTTCTTGTGGAAACGTTGGAATCGTTTCGTGATCAGTGCGAGATATTTGCTGAGTCTTTCTCGATCATCTGAATCTTCCTCGGCATTTCCATCTGAGGAGGAACCAGCCACAACTTTGAGAGCATGATTTTTGCATTGAGTTGAGCCATACATATCTTCTCTTCTTCTTGTTCCTCGTGTGTGTTCAATCTTTCCAGGACATCAACGGAGTTGAGGCTTTTGAAATCAGGACGCTCTCGAATCATCAGAACAAGCGTGTCAAATGAAGTGTCAAGAGATAGAAGCAGTTTCTTCACAACTTCATGGTCTGTGATATCTTTAGCACCGAGTCCTTGAAGTTCATTGGCTATGTCACTGAGGTGGTCAAAGGTTTGCTAACAGCTTTCATTTCCAATGCGCTTGAAGTGATTGAACTTTGCACGAAGATTTTCAATTCGAGCTTCTTTCTGAGATGAAACTCCTTCATTGATCTTTTCGAGGACATCCCACAACTCCTTTGTAGTTTCACCCTGGTGATACCGAAGGAATTGTGCTCGACAGAGATGGCCACCAATTTCATCTTTGGCTTGAGCATCCAGTTGAATTAGCTTCTTTCTTCATCGATAGGAGCTTGAGGAATAACAACTGTGAACCCGATATGCACCACATTCCACATATCATCACAACTGGAATCAGGATCTTTGCCGTCAGTCAGCTCTTTGCCGTCTGCTAGCTGACGGCAAAGCAGGTCTTTGCCATCAGCTTACAGAAAACTGACGGCAAAGAAAGAGCTGACGGCAAAGATCATGTTTGCCGTCAGCCAGCTCTTTGCTGTCTGCTAGCAGACGGCATAGAAGCTTTGCCGTCAGCTAGCAGACGGCAAAGAGGGAGGGTGGCCCACTAATGAGAACCACCTAACTGCCACTTTCTTTGCTGTCTGCTAGCAGACGGCAAAGAAAGTGGCCAACTAACGGCCGTTCCCCCCGGCCCCACCCCAGACGGCAAAGAGATTTGACCTAACTAAAAAACGGTCAGCGCCCCGCGCCCCACCCCTCTCTCTCTCCCCTCACCTCACCCGTGCCGCCCTCGTGCCCGAGCCGCTGCCGCCCCGCTCCACCCCCCAGATTCCAAGGCGCCATCGCCAGCCCCGCCCCCCGGAACCAGCCCCGTCGCTGGCCGCCCGGCCACCCCGCCCAGCGAACGCAGGCCGCGGCAGCCGCCCTGCCTCGCCCCATCGTCGGAGCAGCGCCGCGCTGCCCCGCCCTGCCACCGGAGCCACACCGTCGCCGGCTGTCCTTCCCCTCGGCCTCCTCAACCCGCGCCCCTCCCCGTGGTGAGTTTTTCTATTTTTTTTTCTATTTTTGTAGATTTAGTTTAGGTTTGTTTAGTTTAGTTTAGGTTAGGTTAGTTTAGTTTAGTTTAGGTTAGTTTATTTTAGTTTAGGTTAGATTTAGTTTAGGTTTTTTTTCTTCTGTTTTTTAAGAATAAACAAGAAAGATGAACAAAAAGAAGAGGAAGAAGAAGAGGAAGAAGAAGAAGAAGAGGAAGAAGAAGAGGAAGAAGAAGAAGATGAAAAAAAAGAACAATAAGTAGAAGAAGAAGAAGAAGAAGAAGAAGAAAGAAGAAGATGAAAAAAAAGAAGTAGAAGTAGAAGATGAAAAAAAGTAGGAAAAGTAGAAAAAGAGGGTCGCCGATGGTCGAGGGTCGCCGAGGGAAAAGAGGGTCGCCGATTGGTCGAGGATCGAGGGGAAAAGGAGTCGAGGGTCTAGGGGTCGAGGATCAAGGTGTCGAGGGGCGAGGGTCGAGGGGTCGAGGGTCGCCAAGGGGTCGAGGGGTCGAGAATTTGCCATCCCGACCCCGACACCCCGACCCCCTGACCCCGACACCCCGACACAGCACCCCGACCCCGACACGGCAGCCCCGACCCCGACACAGCACCCCGACCCCGACACGACACCACCGACACCCCGACCCGACACCCCGACACCCTGACACGGCACCCCCGACCCCAACACAGCACCCCTACCCCGACACGACACCCCCGACACCCCGATCCCAAAAAAGGTGCTCTTCGGCCTTCTAGAGGCCGACGGGGTCATATATTTGTGAATTATGAGTTAGGTCAAATATTTTTCGATTTTGTTATAAAAAACATCATATTTGTGTTGATCAAGTGGTTTTAAATGTGCAGTTGTTTCGTTGCTGCGAGGGTCTGGTGTACGACGACCTCCCCGTGCGTTCGATGAGCTCCGCCCTTGCGTTCGTGGGTGAGCACAAATGAGATCTCCTCCTCCCCCCTTCATTTGCTCTGTTTCTGTCTTCGTGCCGATGAAACTTGCTAGCTATAGGTGTCTTCAATCATCAGTATGCGTAACCACTATGCGTCTCCCATTTGAAAGGGTTACATCTATAAATATGCATGCATTTGCATATTTATAACCGTGATTCTTTCGAATTGTCCAACGTTATCCATGGACAGCCCGAGTATGTGTAGATTGGGTTCATTTTCCCATATGCTCTGCTCCGGATCTGATGCAGAATTTCGCCAGTGCCTGCCTGTTGTTCTTCGGGTACACATCCTCTCTGCTTATTGCCGAGACGTGTATCAGGAGAACAGCGGGGAGGTGCTGCCGAAATTTTGCATCGGATCCGGAGCAGAGCATGGGAAAATGAACCCAATCTACACATACTCGGGTGGGATTAGGACCTATCTTTACCTATTAGCGTATAGGTTGCATGGACGTAATAAAAGTGACAAACTCCATTAACTGATGAATATATACATGTTGATTTTTATATATATTTCTTATGTGTCCAGTAGCTAGGCAAGATGAGTGATCATGCGTGGATGTACACCGGTCACACTAGTCAGAAAGACATGACCAATGAATGGTTAACAAAAACCAAGGGGTTTGTGAGAGCCGCATTTGCAAATGGCCAGAGGACAACCTGGTGCCCCTGTGCTGGGTGCGACAATTGGCACAAGAGGACAGAGGATGAGATGGGCAAACACCTGCAGAAGAGGGGTTTTACGCCAGGTTATACGGTGTGGACATTTCATGGCGAGTCTGCCCAACATGCCAGAGCTGAGGTGCTTCGTCGTCGCACCGATGAGCATGGTACCGGGATGGAAGACATGGTGCAAGACTTTGATGATGCTCGGGACTCGGACGATGAGATGGAGGAATCTGCAAAGGCCTTCAATGAAATGTTGGAGTCTTCAAAACATCCTCTCCACGAGCACACTGAGCTTTGTCAGTTGGATGCCATCTCGCAAATAATGGCTCTGAAGGCTCAATTCAACTTGGGCAGAGAATGCTACGCCGCGATGATGATAGTATTTGGACGTTTTCTACCCAAAGGCCAAGTACTACCTGCAAACCTATACCAGTCAGACAAAATCCTCCGTGCTCTTATGATGCCCTATGAGAAGATACATGCCTGTGAGAAAGGATGTGCCTTATTTAGGCTTCAGTATGCGGACTTGAACTATTGTCCCTTTTGCAAGTCATCCAGGTATGTTGTGGTAGACAACGGTATGGGTGAGAAGACGCAGACCAAAATCCCAGTGAATGTTCTTCGGTATATGCCAATTGTACCAAGACTTCAACGTCTTTTCATGGTCGAAGAGACGGCCAGACAGATGACATGGCACAAAACTGGCAAAACAACCCAACTAGATGCAGATGGGAAGCTGATGATGGTGCACACATCAGACGGTGAAGCGTGGAAGCGCTTCGATGCATTACATGAGGTAAAAGCGGCAAATCCAAGGCATCCTCAAGTCGCCATCAGCACGGATGGGTTCAGTGTGTTTGGTGTGACGGCAGCCCAATACAGTTGTTGGCCCGTATTTGTCATTCCGCTCAATCTCCCCCCCGGACAGATTATGCAAAGAAAGAACATTTTCCTAACGTTGATAATTCCAGGGCCCAACTATCCGGGGAAGAATATGAATGTGTACATGCAGCCACTGAAGGATGAATTGCAAGAAGCCTGGGATAATGGGTTCAAGACATACGACGCCTTTAGCAAACAGAACTTCATAATGCGTGTCTGGTACATGTACTCGACGCATGACTTGCCGGCGTATGCGCTATTCGTTGGCTGGTGTGTGCATGGAAGGTTCCCATGCCCCACATGCAAGGGAGCTCTTGAGTTTCGTTGGCTTCAGGCCGGTCGCAAGTTTTCTTGCTTTGACTTGCATAGACAGTTCCTGGATCCTCGCCATAAGTTCAGGAAAGACAAGAAGAACTTCATCAAAGGTAGAGTTGTCAAAAACTCTGCACCACCTGCGTTGACAGGCCAAGAGACCCTAGATCAGTTAAACGCTCTCGAGGCAGATCCAGAGCGTCCAGGGTATTTCAAGGGGTATAGTTCGAAACACGCCTGGACTCACAAGACATGCTTGTGGGATCTGCTTTACTTCAAAGACCTCCTTTGCCCACACAACATCGACGTGATGCACACTGAAAAGAATATCGCCGAGGCACTTTTTGGTACATTGTTCGGCATAGAGGGGAAGTCAAAGGATAATACTAAGGCTAGAGTCGATCTGGAGGCGCTATGTGATAGACCGTTACAAAACATGCAACCACCGAAAGGAAAGCAGAACAGGACAAAGCCAAAGGCATGGTTCAATCTTGGAAGGCCAGCTATGAGGGAAATTATCTTGTGGGTGAAAATGCAGTTGATATTCCTCGATGGGTATGCAACGAATCTAAAGAGGGGAGCGAGTCTTGAAAAATTGAAGATATTTGATCTCAAGAGTCATGATTGGCACATATGGATTGAGCGGGTAATGCCGGTGATGTTGCGTGGCTTCATCGCTGAGGATGAATGGCTAGTACTGGTAGAGCTGAGCTATTTCTTCCGTGTTCTTTGTGCGAAAGAACTATCGCCTGGCCTGCTAGAAGAAATGGAAGAGTTGGCGCCGGAGTTGATTTGCAAGTTAGAGAAGATCTTTCCGCTGGGCTTCTTTAATCCAATGCAGCACTTGATTTTGCATCTCCCGACCAAGGCAAGATTGGGGGGCCCCGTGCAAAATCGTTGATGCTACGCAACTGAGAGGATGCAGAAGACGCTTCGAGCAAAATGTAAAAATAAACATAGAATTGAAGCATCAATGGCCGAGGCATTCATTACTGAGGAGGCGGCAAACTTCGCGACAGCACACTACGAAGCCAAAAATCGTCATTTGCATAATCCGAAGCCTCGGTACAATGCTGGCGACCCTAAAAAGGGTGGATCCAACCTCAGCCTATTCAAAGGGAATCTCACACCAGCCGGTGCTTCTAATTCCTTAACGTTGGATGTCGAAGAATGGCGGACCATTTCGTTGTATATCTTCAACAACCTAACAAAAGTGCGGCCGTACATCGAGTAAGTTCTCGGTACATTGTTTCGCAACTTCTAATTCTTTTGAACTGCTCTTATTCCCGGATATATTTGATACAGTCGATACATCACCAAATTCTCGTATGGAGCGGTGATCCAAAAGGATTCCGTCGAAGAGTATGAGCTTCTGGCAAAGCATGGAGGCGGCTGTCCCGGTTTCATCTCTTGGTTCAAACAAACGGTAATTTCCATTAGACCACTTCATTTCTTCTTCTAATTTGCGGCTAATGCAACAATCCATTTCGTATTAAACTTGTAGGCTAATTCAGAGTTGATGGACGCTGAATTGAGACAAGTCATTAATGGTTTTGACTTAAAGGTCCATTCATTTGACAAATACGACATCAACGGGTATCGCTTTCGTACCTATGGCAAAGAGCTATCTATGGCCGACCGAAAGTCTACAGATTGTTGTGTCTCTGCTATCGGCGCCGGAGATACCGAGTATTATGGAAGAGTTGAAGCAATTTATGAACTTCAATTCTATGGTGCAAACCCACCAAACGTCGTAGTCTTCAAATGTTATTGGTTCCAGCCAAAGGAGACTAGAAGGACTCATGAACATATAGGGCTAGTGGAAATCAAACAAAGCACCCATTTGGATGTTCCCGATGTCTATATTACGGCTCAACAGGCAACCCAGGTTTTCTATCTACCGTGGGCCTGTCAAAGTGATCCAAATCTCAATGGTTGGGATGTCGTTTATGAAGTGCCGCCACGTGTTAGACCACCTCCCCCCAATGAAGAGGATTATGAACCTCACATTAACCCAGACACATATGAAGGAGAATTCTTACAAGAAACACGTCTTTCCAAAAAATGTTTCAAGAACCGCTCTACTTCACCCCAGAACATTGAAGTAGATAGCGACAGTGAACCCGACTTCACCCCTGAGCCGGAACATGAAGAGCCTGAACTAGAAGAGGTTACTGCTGCGGATGACCTATCTATGCTTGACCAATTACGTAAAGGTGGCCTTTCACATGATGATGCATTTATTGATGATGATGATGAGCACGTCATTACTGATAGTGAGATGATGATGCATTTATTGATCCCGGAGCATATATAGACGATGAAGAGTAATATTAGTAATGTCAGGTATTCAATTATTATTATGTACATATATATATATATATTATTAATTATTTCATGTTATTAGGTATTCAATTTTTTATTATGTTCATGATGATGATACACACTTAAATTTTGTATTATGTTTATGTTGTACTAATTTCGTTTACTCTTTGTCATTGCAGGTGTTGATAGATAGTGGGCGCGGGTCGAGAGCGCTCCGAGCCTCCTTCCTCGGCGCGTGCTGGGAGGGGTGCTATTATTCCACCCCAGCACCTCCGGAGAGCGCTGGTAGACAGTATGCAGACACCGGCGGGCGCTTCTTCTTCAGCCAGGAGAGGTCGGGGGAAGACGAAGAGGGGTGCTAGAGGTGGACGTGGCGGTGGGAGAGGTAGGAAGGGTGCTGCGCCTTCCTCGCCGCCACCCCCAGCTGATTCACCCGACCACAGGAGTGCTCCGTCTCAGGTGGACCCGTCTAACTTGGACCCGTCTCGGACTCTGGTCCATGAGCCTCGGGCCGACGAGCCTCGGGTCGCCGAGCCTTCGTCCCAGGAGACTCCAGTCCTAGTGTCTTTGTCTCAGGAGAGTCCGGTCCCAGAGTCTTCGTCCCATGTGACTCCGGAGGCTGGTGGCCATGCTGATGGTGGCGAGGACAGCTTTTCTGAGGATAGCTATAGCAAGGGCGAGCTGGTTGACGGGGGCAAGAAGGTCTACCAGCATGGTGGTACAAAGCTCCCGCCCGTGCAGGCGACCCGCGATCAGAGGTGGTTGATTGAGTCTAATGGGGAGAAGTAAGTGCATTTACTCTTTTTTAACCTTTTGCCTTCATGTTTCTTCAAATTAATATCTAATGTGTTGGCCTTGTCATACTGCAGGGGTTGGAAACACGCCCCTGATGTCCGCAGGCCCAACCAGGTCCTTGGTGTGCTTTGCCGGCACCACTTCCCGGGGTGGGTCACGTTGCCCGGTGAGGGTGAGGTTCCACAGCTAGCACTGAGCTGGGAGCTGTACATGGCTGCCCTGAGCACGCCGGAGGAGAGGGTCGACGGTGTCTTGTGCGAGATCGTGGCCGACATTATGATCCGGCAGTTTTGGGTAATTTCTCCTTTACAGAATTAAAAATCAACAGCACCTAGTGATTGTACTAATCAGTGTTGTCTTGTTTGATTGCAGACCTTCTATAGGTGTCTTGAGGAACACGAGGCAGACGCGGCTATGGTTCTCGAAGCCGAGTGCAAGCACCTACTTCAGAACTTATGGCACGAGGCTCGGGTGTAGGCTGTTCGAGACTACTACGCCTCGACTAACATTAAGAGGTCCAAGATGAAGTGTCGCGCCAAGTTTCTAAGTAAGGAGAAGTACATGAAGGTAATTACCTATTCTTAAGGCCTTGTACTTAGTTTCCTTGATTTGATTCGTAGGCGTAGCGCTGAAATTTCTCTTGTCTAACTTAGGTGCCCCCGAGATGGTGTGCGGATAGGATGGACTGTTGGGAGGCGTTGGTGGATGAGTGGTGCTCTCCCCAATGGCTAGCCGTCCACAAAAAGGCCAAGGATAAGCGTGCCCAAATGCAAGGTGTGCCACACCATCAAGGGAGCTCCAACCTATTTGAGTACGGGGATCACTGGGTATGTGGTTTGCTTCACGATTCATGCAATTTCATTCTTCATGCTAGCTTGAGCCCTTAACTAATATTTTGTTCCTCTCTTTTAGGCGCGACACAACAAGAAGGCGGAGCCACCGCTGTTCGACCTCTATGCCATGGCCCATACTGCCCCGTACAAGAAGGCCAAGGCATTCTCTGAGGATGACCTCGATCATCCAGAGAGCTTCACCAACATCTCCTCCCACAACAAGCTCGTGAGGTACAGAGACATTGGGAAGACGAGGAAAGGGGAGGACTTCAACCCGAGCCAGAGTCCTTTAGATCCAGAGATCGTGATGCTATCTGGTGGTGGGAGGTACCATGGCTCGGTAGCCATTGGGGATGGACTGATACGTTGTCCTAGAACTCTCCCGGAGATCAAGAAGCACCAGACGAGCTCCGATCCTGAGATAAGGCCTCGTCCACGGCCAATGGAGCTCGCCATCGAGGCTAGGGCCCAGGAGCTTCTGGCAGAGGCAAACAGGCAAGCGGCGGAGAGGGAGAGGGACATGGAGGAGAGGACGGCTAGGATGTTGGAGGAAGAGAGGAACCGGAACGACGCATCTCACCGGGCCCTATACGAGCTCCTCATGGTAAGTTTCTCCTGCATATTAGCCAAATCATGCACGTAATGTTCGTTTCATTACTAACTAATATGACTAACTCGTGAAAACAAAATGTGCAGACCGTGTGCCAGAACAACGGTCAGACCCCTCCGTCGATTCCCAAGATTGGTATAGCGCCCACGGTGAGTTTCATTTGAATGGTCATTAGTTACTAGTATTCACATTTGAGTTGCATCATGCTAACGAGACATTGCAAATGATCTTTGGTGCAGCATGCCTCCCGACAAGCAGCGACCGATCCTTCTTCGTCTGGCACTGGCACAACCCCAACCGGTCCTTCTCCGTCTGGCCGGGGTTAGCATTTTTTCCTCCTAAATGACTTAATATGCGTAGTTAGCTAAAAATGGCATAACTACCTAGGATAGCTCAATAATGATCTATACTTAGCTTATCTAATTCATTTATGACATAATTAGCTTACTTAGGAAAAAATGGCATAATAACCTTGGTTTATCTCCAAACTGTCATATAATTAGTTTATTTTCCTCCAAAATGACAAAATAACCTTACCTAGCTCCAAAATGACCGATTTTAACTAGGATAGCTCTAAAATGACCTACACTTACCATTGTGTCCTCCAAAATGAATAAATATGCTTAGTTAGCTCAAAAATGGCATAACTACCTAGGTTAGCTCAAAAATGACCTATACTTAGCTTCTTTAGTTCATTTATGACATACTTAGCATACTTAGGTCAAAAATGGCATGATAATCTTGGTTACCTCCAAAATGACATAGACTTAGCTTATTTTCCTCGAAAATGACATAATAACCTTACTAAGCTCCCAAATGACCTATTTACCTAGCTTAGCTCTAAAATGACCTGCACTTAGCATTTTTACCTAGCTTAGCTAAAAATGGCATAATTACCTAGGTTACCTTAGTTAGAAGAAGAAGAAGATAAAGAAGAGGAGAGGAGAAAAAGGAAGAGAAGAAAAATTCTTCTTCTTCTTCTTCTACTTCTTTTTCTTCTTCTTCTTCTTCTTCTTCTTCTTCTTCTTCTTCTTCTAGCTAGTCTTCTTCTTCTAGTCTTCTTCTTCTTCTTCTAACTTTCTTCTTTCCCAATTTGCAGATTTGCTTTAGATGAGGAAGCTTGCGTTGATGGAGTCTACTCTTCTCCTTGTCCTTCCTTTTTGTTTTGATTTTGTAGGATGAACAATGTGAAACTTGCTACCTATATATGTATGTATGGATGAATCCATTGTATGCTTGTTGTTGGATATGTTGGCTAGCTATATATGTTGCATATGGACTTTTGATTTGGTATGTATATGTGTTGGATGATCATATCCATATGGCAGGGATATGATTTGGTATGTATATGTGTTGGTATGCTTGTTGAAAGTATTTTCAAATGTGTGTGTGTATATATATATATATATATATATATATATATCTATGAAATTGATTGAATTTAAGAAAAAACAGAAAAAATAGGGGCTATACAGGCACTTTGCCGTCTGCTGGCAGACGACAAAGAGCTTTGCCATCAGCCAGCAGACGGCAAAGCTGCCACGTGTCAGCTACCTGTGCTAACTGGGGGCACTGGGCTGGCCTATATGGCTGCTTTGCCGTCTACTGGCAGACGGCAAAGACCTTTGCATCTTTGCCGTCTGCCAGCAGACGGCATAGCATGCCACGTGGCAGCTACCTGGGGGGCATCTGGGCTGGCCTATTTGGGCACTTTGCCGTCTACTGGCAGACGGCAAAGATGGAAAGGTCTTTGCCGTCTGCTAGCAGACGGCAAAGCATGTCGTTAACCCCTTAACAGACCTAAGCTGCCACGTGTGCCATCCATGCCCTTTGCTGTCTTCTGGCAGACGGCAAAGACCTTTGCATATTTGTCGTTTGCCAGCAGACAGCAAAGTGCCCTTTGCCGTAGTTTGTTCAGCCAGATGTGGTGTCGTCTGCTGGCGGACGGCAAAGGCCTTTGCCGTCCGCCATGCATGCCTTTGCCGTCAGCCATGGCAGACGGCAAAGTGCCTGATTCCTGTAGTGCATCATCTATAGCTCGAAGATGGATCTTCATCTTCTCCTTCCAGAAGGAATAGTCCGTCCCATCGAATATGGGAATCTTGAGATGCGACTTGTAGGTCACTGAAGACATACTTAAACTCCAAAGTCATTAGACTAAAATGAGCAGAGTCAAGGAGTACCACGCTCTGATACCAATTGTAGGAACGAAGTATGTCTACCAGAGGGGGGGGAGTGAATGGGAGTTTTAAATTTTCTTCGGAAAACTTAAATCTCTCAGAACCCAGCAGCAGAATAAGTGAAATAAAGACTAAGATGAACTACTACAGAGAATCGAAGGGAAACTAAAGCATGCATCAAAGTAAAACACATGAATGAAATACATCGAATGTTAACATAAGAGACAGAGGTAACTGAAGGTGCTCGATGGCGACACGGAATTTGTTCGACCAGTTCGTCCTTCTGCACAAGGACTACGTCTGGTTGGAGGGGCTGTGACTTAACACGGAAGATAAACTCTCTTCACCCTATTCTCCTCGACAATCGATTCGTCAATCGATGCCGATCACTCATGGTAGATACTTGAAAGCGATCTCCAAACCTTTACAGACTTCTTCTTCGAGAATCACAATTACTCTTGGTCTCTGAAGAAATTGACACCTAACCATCTAGAGAGTTTGCAGCTCTCAAGAGTAATAGGTGGAGCGTACTAAACTTAGATTCCAGTGATGCTGAACCACTATCTAATTCTTCGGCTCTAGGGTTTTTCTCTCGGTGGATTTTAAACTCAAATCGCTCAAAGAGTGGGTTGCTCAATAATCTTCTCAGAATCAAACGGAGCAGCCATCGGACAAAGCCGGCGCGGGCAGTGTTGGGCGCAGGGTGGCTATTTATAGCCGCAGCCTTCCCAGATGGGAAATGACCATTTTGGACACGAGGTCCAGCCAATGGCCAACCGACACGTTCACAATGGTCGGATTTTGGAGCAACGGTAACATTACTTGAGGAACAAGTAATGCTAACTCCTTGGTCCGAGGCAAATCTCTCGCAGCGAAGAAGATCACAGTCTCTTGCTGGCAAGTATTTGCTCGGAGCACAAAGAGATTTCTCTCACAGCTTTCATAGGATTTGGGTTTAGCATCAGAGAATCAAAGCTTCAAACGCTACACCCCTCTTAATAATACGGTGGTCCTATGACTCAATTAAAGAAGAAGAACAACAAAATAAATGCTACGTCTTCATTCTTCCTCGAGCGCAGTCATTTGCTTCGAACATGCACCGAACCAATTGCTTAAACTTCAGCAATTTTTAGGGGTCACTCTTGATAGCTTTATCTTGGGTGATAATCTTTGCTACTGCGCAGGAAGTTTATCTTCATCGTTTGCATCAAACTCCTCGATACTTCAGGGACTTGTTACTCTGTGTGCACTAGCAAACACGTACATCCCATTCTGTTTATGTCAACAAACTCCAAAACATAAGGGGCCTATCATTGCACCAACAATCTCCCCCTTTTTGGACAGTTGTTGACAAAACAGATAATCATCGAAGTGAAGATAGATAAGTAGAATATGAATTGAACAAGAGTGAAATGCGTTACTTGACTCGATGATGAAATATACTCCCCCTAGATGTATGCAGTGTCAATTGATATACAATGAAAGTCCATGCAATTCGTTTGAGTGAGAGGAGGATTTTCAGTCATACGAGGTAATGATTCACACTGATGATAGGTAATCCAACGACAATATAGTGCAATCATTCATGACTTCTGTTAATAATTCCACCTACAAAACAATAAGCTTTGAGAGAATATAATGCAGTAGGGGGGTTATTAACATTACAACCCATAACAGAAGTTTTACATCAGAGCACATGAAATGGCATAATTGTCTCAAAAGATAGAGCGAGAAAACACAGAGACCAAATCCAATAGAGCAAATTTATCAAAACTCTTGATGTAATTCTCCCCCTTTTGTCAACTAGTGTAAAAAATGTGATGAAAAACACGAGCGCTAGAAATAGGTGAATACGATTCACTCTGAGGCATCGCCTGAGGAACTGCCCGAAGAAGTTTCTGATTCGGAAGTATTTAGAACATCTTCATCTTTAGCAGCAGTAGCAGATCCTTCGAGACTGGCTTGGGATTTTGAAGAGGAAGACATATTTGGATCAGCATCGTAAGTCTTGCAAGACAGAGGATTTTCTTCAGCATGTTTTTCAGTAGGCAATGTGGCTTCTGATTCGTCGACTAATTTGCGCAGCTGAATTCGAAGTAAATTCGTTGTTGGTTCACGAGCTGGCAAAGGTGGAGTAGAGCGATCTTGAAAATCTTCATCAGTAACCCCTTGATCAATATACTGATAAGCGCTTCTTGTTTTCTGTTGTGATCATGTGCACAAAGTTTGTTCGGTTGTGAATATCAAGTACAAGACATCACTGATAGCGGTGAACATCAAGTATGAGATGTGCTACCCGTTTGCCGTGCCGGAGTCACTGGAGGATCACCGCCGCCTACTAGTCGCGGAGGAGGACGACAACGTCTTCCTCTTGGCCGTGGTCACCGGCAAGGCCCGCGCAGGCTGCCACCCCGTCTCTGTAGTGTGCGTCAGGGGAAACACCACTGACACTGACACGAGGCCATTGTACTGGTGCGTGCTCACTGTTACTTGCCCTCCGGCGTATGAGGGCGACCTCGGCGCCTCCCTCACGCTGAATGGGACTGTGCCGAGGTGCTCCGTTCCCGGCAATGTGGACATGGAAGAGGCATGGTATCATTTTCACCCCAAGATGATGCACGGGGACTCCAAGGAGGTTCACCTGGGCATATGCAATACCAAGTTAACTGCTCATCAATAGTCTTCGCTCAATGTAAGCCGCTGTCTAAGCATGTGGACACTTCTTATTTATATAGTATAGAACCTTCCATGCGTGATCTTGCTCTATTAGAGTATCACGCTTGAATAAAAGTGTATCCATTTATGGTTTAGTCTAGAATCTTCCATGTATGCTTTTGCTCCATTATTAGAGTTCTCGCTTGCCATTTCTGAGATTAATTGTGAATTTTTACTACAGTAATGGTGAAAGACTTATGATGAACCATTTCTTACATCTCCTCTGCCCCCTCCCAAGTCATCCTGATTTACATTCATGGTGGTCTAGAAAAAATAAACAAAATTGATACTCAAAAAATAATTCTTAAAGATCATTTCTTGCAAAGCACAATAAGTGTTATTTCTTCAAAAGTTTTGGGTGCAGGTTGAACAGTTGAACGCTTTTGTTTGCAAAAGATACTTTTTATCTATTTAGCCTACATTTACTATTCACTCGGATGCTTGTGAGCTCTAGAGAAGAAATAATATCCAAAGAAACCTATCGATACTCGTTACACATGAGATGACCCCCACATACTTTGTCAAAATAAACAACTCCCCGATCAATGCATTTCACTGTTCCGTGCAACGCATGGGCACCTTACTATATATAGTACGACCATAAATTTAACTAACATTATATATAGTATGATAAATGCTCATGCATGTCACCAAAAATTATATCATTGAAAACTATGTTCAAATACGAATCCAACGATATAGTTTTTGTAGACATGCACTAACATTTTGTTAGTTAAATCTTCAGTCAAATTACATGGGGGACTAATAAACCACGACTGAGGTAGTACTAGTGTAGTGGGCGGCGCTACGCGAGAGTCTCACCCCGCTCAAGGCGCGGCAGTAAAGCTGTCATATCACAAAACCCCACCACTCCCAGTAATAAGTGGCCTGGTAAAATAAACGGACAAGCAACCATCACATCCCTCTGTCCTTTTTGCATTTCATCTCTCTGCATTTACTTTGTCTGGTTCATCTCGCACACTCGATCCCTAGCTACTACTCCTAGTATCTCTAGCTACTACTCCTAGTACTCCTAGTAGTAGTACTCAAGTTGGAATTCCAATTGCATGGCACAACTTGGTAGGCAAAACATTTGATACAGGGTGTACGAAGTGGTTTGGGAATTTGCATGCCTTCCCGACCAGTGAGATACTCCGTACAAAGTACGATAGAGAAATAACCACAGAGAGAAGGAAGCTAAAGTAAACATTCAAACGAGCATTTTTGCATTTCTTTTGCATTGAATCGTTTCACAAGCTTGACTAGTGTTGTTCTTCTACTTTTATAAAAACCACATCGTAATGTTAAAACGTGCATTTGCACGTGTGTGTATACATAATAGTAGTTACAGTCTACAAGCATATATAGAGAGAGACGTGTACTGCGATATATAGTTAAGTTTGTGCTATATGCACATACTTACAAATGCTTACAGATACATAAGGTTTCCAAACTTTTCCTTTTAGCTCATTTCAAAAAAAACTTTTCCTTTTACATACTTAATTAACGACGCTAATAATTCCCGAACATTCGGGATTTATCATTTCAGTCCCAAAACTAATGAGATCGCCTTACGACACTAAATTATTCCTAATAAAAGGCACGACGCTGGGTGGAGCGCTTGCGGCGCGCCACGCGTGCCCTGGTGCGCGGCCGTTTCCCAGCCAGGTGACACAACGCCTCTTCCTCGTCCTCGCAACTCGCGAGGTGCTGATTGGCGGCTTGCCGGTGGGCGAGCGCGATCTCACCGGTCTGGTGATCCGGCGCGAACAGGTACTCCTCCTCGCTGGAAGCGTGCACCCGGTCCATGTACCGCCAATCGTAGATGAGGCGCTTGGGCCTGACTGCAATCAGGGTTTTGGCACGGGCGTCCTCCGCCACCAACACGGCCCTCGCAAGAGCCTTCTGTTGGAAATATGCCCTAGAGGCAATAATAAAGTGGTCATTATTATATTTCCTTGTTCATGATAATTGTCTATTGTTCATGCTATAATTGTGTTATCCGGAAATCGTAATACATGTGTGAATACATAGACCACAACATGTCCCTAGTAAGCCTCTAGTTGACTAGCTCGTTGATCAATAGATGGTTATGGTTTCCTGACCATGGACATTAGATGTCTTTGATAACGGGATCACATCATTAGGAGAATGATGTGATGGACAAGACCCAATCCTAAGCATAGCACTAGATCGTGTAGTTCGTCTGCTAAAGCTTTTCTAATGTCAAGTATCATTTCCTTAGACCATGAGATTGTGCAACTCCCGGATACCGTAGGAATGCTTTGGGTGTATCAAACGTCACAACGTAACTGGGTGACCATAAAGGTGCAATACAGGTATCTCCGAAAGTGTCTGTTGGGTTGGCACGAATCGAGACTGGGATTTGTCACTCCGTATGACGGAGAGGTATCTCTGGGCCCACTCGGTAATGCATCATCATAATGAGCTCAATGTGACTAAAGAGTTAGCCACGGGATCATGCATTACGGAACGAGTAAAGAGACTTGCCGGTAACGAGATTGAACAAGGTATAGGGATACCGACGATCGAATCTCGGGCAAGTATCATACCGGTAGACAAAGGGAATTGTATAAGGGATTGATTGAATCCTCGACATCGTGGTTCATCCGATGAGATCATCATGGAACATGTGGGAGCCAACATGGGTATCCAGATCCCGCTGCTGGTTATTGACCGGAGAGATGTCTCGGTCATGTCTACATGCCTCCCGAACCCGTAGGGTCTACACACTTAAGGTTCGATGACGCTAGGGTTATAGGGAAAGTTTGTACTTGGTTACCGAATGTTGTTCGGAGTCCCGGATGAGATCCCTGACGTCACGAGGAGTTCCAGAATGGTCCGGAGGTAAAGAATAATATATAGGAAGTGAGGTTTTGGTCACCGGAAGTGTTTCGGGCGTCACCGGTAATGTACCGGGACCACAGGAAGGGTTCCGGGGGTCCACCGGGTGGGGCCACCAGCCCCGGAGGCTTAAATGGGCCAAGAGTGGGAAGGGACCAGCCCCTGAGTGGGCTGGTGCGCCTCCCACCAAGGCCCAAGGCGCAACAAAGGGGAGAAGGGGGAAACCCTAGGCGCAGATGGGCCTAAGGCCCACCCTAGGGCGCGCCCCCCTCTCTCCCCCTCTTGGCCGCCCCCCTCCATCCCATCTAGGGCTGCCGCCCCCCCTAGGGTGGGAACCCTAGAGGGGGCGCACCCCCCTCCCCTCCTCCTATATATAGTGGGGGTTTTGGGGCTGCCAGGAACACAAATCTCTCTCCCTCTTGGCGCAGCCCTACCTCTCCACCTACTCGTCTTTCGTAGTGCTTGGCGAAGCCCTGCTGGAGAACCACGCTGCTCCAACACCACCACGCCGTCGTGCTGCTGCTGGAGTTGTCTTCCCCAACCTCTCCCTCCTCCTTGCTGGATCAAGGCGTGGGAGACGTCACCGGGCTGCACGTGTGTTGAACGCGGAGGCGCCGCTGTTCGACGCTTAGATCGGAATCGACCGCGATCTGAATCGCTACGTGTACGACTCCTCCAACCACGTTCTTGCAACGCTTCCGCATCACGATCTTCTAGGGTATGAAGATGCACTCCTCTCTCTCTCTCGTTGCTAGTCTGTCCATAGATTGATCTTCGTGATGCGTAGGATTTTTTTTTAATTTACTACTACGTTCCCCAACAGTGGCATCATGAGCCAGGTCTATGCGTAGTTTCTATGCACGAGTAGAACACAAGTTGTTGTGGGCGTCGATTTTGTCAACTTACTTGCCATTACTAGTCTTATCTTGATTCGGCGGCATCGTGGGATGAAGCGGCCCGGACCGACCTTACACGTACGCTTACGTGAGACAGGTTCCACCGACTGACATGCACTAGTTGCATAAGGCGGCTAGCGGGTGTCTGTCTCTCCCACTTTAGTCGAATCGGATTCGATGAAAAGGGTCCTTATGAAGGGTAAATAGAAATTGGCATATCACGTTGTGGTTTTGGCGTAGGTAAGAAACGTTCTTGCTAGAAACCTATAGCAGCCACGTAAAATTTTTTGCAACAACAATTAGAGGACGTCTAACTTGTTCTTGCAGCATATGCCGTGTGATGTGATATGGCCAAAAGGATGTGATGAATGATATATGTGATGTATGAGATTGATCATGTTCTTGTAATAGGAATCACGACTTGCATGTCGATGAGTATGACAACCGGCAGGAGCCATAGGAGTTGTCTTAATTTATTGTATGACCTGCGTGTCAATGAAAACGCCATGTAATTACTTTACTTTATTGCTAACCGTTAGCCATAGTAGTAGAAGTAATAGTTGGCAAGACAACTTCATGAAGACACAATGATGGAGATCATGGTGTCATGCCGGTGACGATGATGATCATGGAGCCCCGAAGATGGAGATCAAAAGGAGCAAAATGATATTGGCCATATCATGTCACTTTATGATTTGCATGTGATGTTTATCAAGTTTAAATCTTATTTGCTTAGAACGATGGTAGCATAAATAAGGTGATCCCTCGCTAAAATTTCAAGAAAGTGTTCCCCCTAACTGTGCACCGTTGCGAAGGTTCGTTGTTTCAAAGCACCACGTGATGATCGGGTGTGATAGATTCTAACGTTCGAATACAACGGGTGTAAGCCAGATTTACACATGCAAAACACTTAGGTTGACTTGATGAGCCTAGCATGTACAGACATGGCCTCGGAACACGGAAGACCGAAAGGTCGAACATGAGTCGTATAGAAGATACGATCAACATAGAGATGTTCACCGTTGATGACTAGTCCGTCTCATGTGATGATCGGACACGGCCCAGTCGATTCGGATCATGTATCACTTAGATGACTAGAGGGATGTCTATCTGAGTGGGAGTTCATTGAATAATTTGATTAGATGAACTTAATTATCATGAACTTAGTCTAAAATCTTTACAATATGTCTTGTAGATCAAATGGCCCACGCTAATGTTGCCCTCAACTTCAACGCGTTCCTAGAGAAAACCAAGCTGAAAGACGATGGTAGCAACTACACGGACTGGGTCCGTAACCTGAGGATCATCCTCATAGCTGCCAAGAAAACTTATGTCCTTGAAGCACCGCTAGGTGACGCACCTGTTTTCCCGGCAACTCAAGACGTTATGAACGCCTGGCAGTCGCGTAGTGATGATTACTCCCTGGTTCAGTGCGGCATGCTTTATAGCGTAGAACCGGGGCTCCAAAAGCATTTTGAGCAACACGGAGCATATGAGATGTTCCAAGAGCTGAAAATGGTTTTCCAAGCTCATGCCCGGGTCGAGAGATATGAAGTCTCCGACAAGTTCTACAGTTGTAAGATGGAGGAGAATAGTTCTGTCAGCGAGCATATACTCAAAATGTCTGGGTTGCACAACCGCTTGTCTCAGCTGGGAGTTAATCTCCCGGATGACGCGGTCGTTGACAGAATCCTTTAGTCGCTTCCACCTAGCTACAAGAGCTTTGTGATGAACTTCAATATGCAGGGGATGGAAAAAACCATTCCTGAGGTATATTCAATGCTGAAATCAGCGGAGGTGGAGATCAAAAAGGAACATCAAGTGTTGATGGTGAATAAAAGCACTAAGTTCAAGAAAGGCAAGGGTAAAAAGAACTTCAAGAAGGACGGCAAGGGAGTTGCCGCGCCCGGTAAGCAAGCTACTGGGAAGAAGCCAAAGAATGGACCCAAGCCTGAGACTGAATGCTTTTATTGCAAGGGAAACGGTCACTGGAAGCGGAACTGCCCCAAGTACTTAGCGGATAAGAAGGCCGGCAATACCAAAGGTATATGTGATATACATGTTATTGATGTGTACCTTACCAGCGCTCGTAGTAGCTCCTGGGTATTTGATACCGGCGTGGTTGCTCATATTTGTAACTCAAAACAGGAGCTGCGGAATAAGCGGAGACTGGCGAAGGACGTGGTGACGATGCGCGTCGGGAGTGGTTCCAAGGTCGATGTGATCACCGTCGGCACGCTACCTCTACATCTGCCTACGGGATTAGTTTTAAACCTCAATAATTGTTATTTAGTACCAGCTTTGAGCATGAACATTGTATCAGGATCTCGTTTGATGCGAGATGGCTACTCATTTAAATCCGAGAATAATGGTTGTTCTATTTATATGAGAGATATGTTTTATGGTCATGCCCCGCTGGTCAATGGTTTATTTTTATTGAATCTCGAACGTGATGTTACACATATTCATAGTGTGAATGCCAAAAGATGTAAGGTTGATAATGATAGTCCCACATACTTGTGGCACTGCCGCCTTGGTCACATTGGTGTCAAACGCATGAAGAAACTCCATGCAGATGGACTTTTGGATTCTCTTGATTATGAATCATTTGACACGTGCGAACCATGCCTCATGGGCAAAATGACCAAGACTCCGTTCTCCGGAACAATGGAGCGAGCAACCAACTTATTGGAAATCATACATACTGATGTATGCGGTCCAATGAGCGTTGAGGCTCGCTGTGGTTATCGTTATGTTCTCACCCTCACTGATGACTTAAGTAGATATGGGTATGTCTACTTAATGAAACACAAGTCTGAGACCTTCGAAAAGTTCAAGGAATTTCAGAGTGAGGTTGAGAATCAACGTGACGGGAAAATAAAGTTCTTACGATCAGTTCATGGAGGCGAATATTTGAGTCACGAATTTGGCACGCACTTAAGGAAATGTGGAATTGTTTCACAACTCACGCCGCCTGGAACACCTCAGCGTAATGGTGTATCCGAACGTCGTAATTGCACTCTATTAGATATGGTGCGATCTATGATGTCTCTTACCGATCTACAGCTATCATTTTGGGGCTATGCTTTAGAGACTGCCGCATTCACTTTAAATAGGGCTCCGTCGAAATCCGTTGAGACGACACCGTATGAATTATGGTTTGGGAAGAAACCTAAGCTATCATTTCTGAAAGTTTGGGGATGCGATGCTTATGTCAAAGAAAACTTCAAACTGAAAAGCTCGAACCCAAATCGGAAAAATGCGTCTTCATAGGATACCCTAAGGAAACTATTGGGTATACCTTCTACCTTAGATCCGAAGGCAAGATCTTTGTTGCCAAGAATGGATCCTTTCTGGAGAAAGAGTTTCTCTCGAAAGAAGTAAGTGGGAGGAAAGTAGAACTTGATGAGGTACCCCCTCTTGAACCGGAGAGTAGCGCAGCTCAGGAAGATGTTTCTGTGGTGCCTGCACCGACAAGAGAGGAAGTTAATGATGATGATCATGAAACTTCGGATCAAGTTGCTACTGAACTACGTAGGTCCACGAGGACACGTTCCGCACCAGAGTGGTACGGCAACCCTGTCCTGGAAGTCATGTTGTTAGACAACGATGAACCTTCGAACTATGAAGAAGCAATGGCGGGCCCGGATTCCAACAAATGGCTTGAAGCCATGAAATCCGAGATAGGATCCATGTATGAAAACGAAGTATGGACTTTGACAGACTTGCCCAATGATCGGCAAGCCATAGAGAACAAATGGATCTTTAAGAAGAAGACAGACGCGGATGGTAATGTGACCATCTATAAGGCTCGACTTGTCGCTAAGGGTTATCGACAAGTTCAAGGGGTTGACTACGATGAGACCTTCTCACCCGTAGCGAAGCTGAAGTCCGTCCGAATCATGTTAGCAATTGCCGCATTCTATGAGATATGGCAAATGGACGTCAAAACGGCATTCCTTAATGGTTTCCTTAAGGAAGAATTGTATATGATGCAGCCGGAAGGTTTTTTCGATCCTAATAATGCTGACAAGGTATGCAAACTCCAGCGCTCAATCTATGGGCTGGTGCAAGCATCTCGGAGTTGGAACATTCGCTTTGATTAGATGATCAAAGCGTTTGGGTTTACACAGACTTATGGAGAAGCCTATGTTTACAAGAAAGTGAGTGGGAGCTCTGTAGCATTTCTCATATTATATGTGGATGACATACTATTAATGGGAAATGATATAGAATTCTTGGAAAGCATAAAGGCCTACTTGAATAAGTGTTTTTCAATGAAGGACCTTGGAGAAGCTGCTTACATATTAGGCATCAAGATCTATAGAGATAGATCGAGACGCCTCATTGGTCTTTCGCAAAGCACATACCTTGACAAGATATTGAAGAAGTTCAATATGGATCAGTCCAAGAAGGGGTTCTTGCCTGTATTGCAAGGTGTGAGATTGAGCACGGCTCAATGCCCGACCTCGGCAGAAGATAGAGAAAAGATGAGTGTCATCCCCTATGCCTCAGCCATAGGGTCTATTATGTATGCCATGCTGTGTACCAGACCTGATGTGAACCTTGCCCTAAGTTCGGTAGGGAGGTACCAAAGTAATCCCGGCATGGAACACTAGACAGCGGTCAAGAACATCCTGAAGTACCTGAAAAGGACTAAGGATATGTTTCTCGTTTATGGAGGTGACGAAGAGCTCGTCGTAAAGGGTTACGTCGATGCTAGCTTTGACACAGATCTGGATGACTCCAAGTCACAAACCGGATACGTGTATATTTTGAATGGTGGGGCAGTCAGTTGGTGCAGTTGCAAGCAAAGCGTCGTGGTGGGATCTACATGTAAAGTGGAGTACATAGCAGCCTCGGAGGCAGCACAGGAAGCAGTCTGCATGAAGGAGTTCATCATCGACTTAGGAGTTATTCCCAATGCGTTGGGCCCAATGACTCTCTTCTGTGACAACACAGGAGCTATTGCCCTTGCCAAGGAGCCCAGATTTCACAAGAAGACCAGGCATATCAAGCGTCGCTTCAACTCCATTCGTGAACATGTTCAAGATGGAGACATAGATATTTGTAAAGTGCATACGGATCTGAATGTCGCATATCCGTTGACTAAACCTCTTCCACGAGAAAAACATGATCAGCACCAGAACTCTATGGGTGTTCGATTCATCACAATGTAACTAGATTATTGACTCTAGTGCAAGTGGGAGACTGTTGGAAATATGCCCTAGAGGAAATAATAAAGTGGTTATTATTATATTTCCTTGTTCATGATAATTGTCTATTGTTCATGCTATAATTGTGTTATCCGAAAATCGTAATACATGTGTGAATACATAGACCACAACATGTCCCTAGTAAGCCTCTAGTTGACTAGCTCGTTGATCAATAGATGGTTATGGTTTCCTGACCATGGACATTAGATGTCGTTGATAACGGGATCACATCATTAGGAGAATGATGTGATGGACAAGACCCAATCCTAAGCATAGCACTAGCTCGTGTAGTTCGTCAGCTAAAGCTTTTCTAATGTCAAGTATCATTTCCTTAGACCATGAGATTGTGCAACTCCCGGATACCGTAGGAATGCTTTGGGTGTATCAAACGTCACAACGTAACTGGGTGACCATAAAGGTGCACTACAGGTATCTCCGAAAGTGTCTGTTGGGTTTGCACGAATCGAGACTGGGATTTGTCACTCCGTATGACGGAGAGGTATCTCTGGGCCCACTCGGTAATGCATCATCATAATGAGCTCAATGTGACTAAAGAGTTAGCCACGGGATCATGCGTTACGGAACGAGTAAAGAGACTTGCAGGTAACAAGATTGAACAAGGTATAGGGATACCGACGATCGAATCTCGGGCAAGTATCATACCGGTAGACAAAGGGAATTGTATACAGGATTGATTGAATCCTCGACATCGTGGTTCATCCGATGAGATCATCGTGGAACATGTGGGAGCCAACATGGGTATCCAGATCCTGCTACTGGTTATTAACCGGAGAGATGTCTCGGTCATGTCTACATGCCTCCCGAACCCGTAGGGTCTACACACTTAAGGTTCGATGACGCTAGGGTTATAGGGAAAGTTTGTACGTGGTTACCGAATGTTGTTCGGAGTCCTGGATGAGATCCCGGACGTCACGAGGAGTTCCGGAATGGTCCGGAGGTAAAGAATAATATATAGGAAGTGAGGTTTTGGTCACCGGAAGTGTTTCGGGCGTCACCGGTAATGTACCGGGACCACCGGAAGGGTTCCGGGGGTCCACCGGGTGGGGCCACCAGCCCCGGAGGCTTGCATGGGCCAAGAGTGGGAAGGGACCAGCCCCTGAGTGGGTTGGTGCGCCTCCCACCAAGGCCCAAGGCGCAGCAAAGGGGAGAAGGGGGAAACCCTAGGCGCAGATGGGCCTAAGGCCCACCCTAGGGCGCGCCCCCCTCTCTCCCCCTCTTGGCCGCCCCCTCCATCCCATCTAGGGCTGCCGCCCCCCTAGGGTGGGAACCCTAGAGGGGGCGCACCCCCCTCCCCTCCTCCTATATATAGTGGGGGTTTTGGGGCTGCCAGGAACACGAATCTCTCTCCCTCTTGGCGCAGCCCTACCTCTCCACCTCCTCGTCTTTCGTAGTGCTTGGCGAAGCCCTGCTGGAGAACCACGCTGCTCCAACACCACCACGCCGTCGTGCTGCTGCTAGAGTTGTCTTCCCCAACCTCTCCCTCCTCCTTACTGGATCAAGGCGCGGGAGACGTCACTGGGCTGCACGTGTGTTGAACGCGGAGGCGCCGTTGTTTGGCGCTTAGATCGGAATCGACCGTGATCTGAATCGCTATGTGTACGACTCCTCCAACCGCGTTCTTGCAACGCTTCCGCATCACGATCTTCAAGGGTATGAAGATGCACTCCTCTCTCTCTCGTTGCTAGTCTATCCATAGATTGATCTTGGTGATGCGTAGGAATTTTTTTTTGATTTACTACTACGTTCCCCAACACCTTCTGCCAAAGAGCCAATTGCCTGACTCTCTCGGACGCGACATAGGCCTGCCAGGTAGCATGCGTCACGGCGCGCTTCTCTTCCTCGGCCTTCTTCTCTGCCTCTCTTTTGGTGGACTCGGTCGGAGGCAAAGTCTCCCACAAGGCGACCTCCATTTCTTTCCAAAGCTCCTCCAAGCTGGGGGGCTCGGCGGGAGGCGCGACGTTCTCCTCATAGCGGGGAGCCGACGCGTCCTCCGATGCGCATGGTAGCGAGAGTGGGAACACCGGCGTGTCATCCTCCACCGGTGGCAGCGAGGAACGGAACGCCGACGTGTCCTCCTCGACTAGTGGCGGCGAGGAATGGAACGGCGACGCGTGACCCTCCGCGCGGGGCAGCGAGGGGCGCCTAGGGCTTGGGAGGGGCGATGCCATGGTGGTCGATGGTTCCTTAATTGAGAGGGAGGAGGAGGAGGAGATAAATACGATGAATGTGAGCGTTCTTCCGAATGCCATTGGAGGCACAGTAATTATAGCGAGCAATGCCACATCTATGTAAGATATGTTGCGTGATTAACGTAACAGCTATGTGCGCATATTTTTGTTGGAGTAAATTATGGGGGAGGGGAGGGGTGGAAATATTGCTGGTCACAATGGATTGGACGAGCGCGGGGGGAGGAGAGTCATGCATGCAGATTGTTTTCACATAGGAAGGAGTGGTGGGACTGCCGGAGGGAGACGGAGAGTCAAGCATGCAGATTGTTTTCACACATGATGGAGAGGAAAATATTTGGAGATTTGTGAAGAATGAGAGCATTAATTGAGTACTTTTGTAGACTACAAAAACTATTCCACCGCCTCTATCTTCGTAAAGAGTAGGTGAGATTTTTTAATCGAGCCCTTTAAACAAGGGAGGTAGTAGTAGTACTCTAACCTTGTTGTGGTGACTATATATGACATGGCAATATCATATAACCTTGTAGTAGTAGTAGTACTTTGACTTCAGACAAAACTTATATGCACTATGCAGACTATGCAAAGTGGAGGAACTAGTCTGCATAGTGCATATAAGTTTTGTCTGAAGTCAAAGTACCTCCACTTTGACCAAACTTATAGAAAAATGTATCAACATTCATAATGTCAAATAAATATTTTTATATTCATTACGAAATGTAGTTTCATAAAATATATATTTGGTATTATAGATATTGATATTTTAAGTATAAATTTGGTCAAACTTTGCAAACTTTGACTTGACACAAATCTTACGCGGAGTAAAAAGGACCAGAGGGAGTATCATGCATGCAGAGTAGGCAAAAAAATTGCTCATTTATAGCCGTTAGAAGTCTCAAAGGGCGCGACCGCGCGAGGGAGGCGAAGGTCGTGGGAGGTGCGACGGTTGACGGAATTAAGTGAAAGTTAGATGCATGCGCCGGCATGGTGTGCGAACGCGCAGAACCTATAGTGTCAGACCTACAATGTGGGTCTAGTAGACATGACATCTAGTGGGTCCCACATAGTACCCGAGAACTCTTTGGGGGGATGCAGGCATTTATCCACCGGGCAAGACACCACCCCACGCAGTTCGCACGCCCTACTCGTCCCCGTCTTCTACCTTACAACAGTTTGCTCCCAGTCGTTCCGTCCTTTCACATTACACCAGTTCCACTTCTCCTAACCCACCTCCAAAATCCATGGCCTCCTGACACATCTCCAACGTATCTATAATTTTTTATTGTTCCATGCTTTTATATTATCATTCTTGGATGTTTTACAATCATTTTATAGCAACTTTATATCATTTTTTGGGACTAGCCTATTGACATATTGCCCAGTGCCAGTTGCTGGTTTTTGCTTGTTTTTTACTTCACAGGAAATCAATACCAAACGGAGTCCAAACACAGCGAAACTTTTTGGTGATTTTTTCTGGACCAGAAGACACAAGTTGCACCAAGAAAGTACCTAAGGGGGGCTCCGAGGGGAGCACAACCCACCAGGGCGCGCCTGGGGGCCCAAGCGCGCCCAGGTGGGTTGTGCCCACCTCGGCCACCTCCCGCACTGCCTCTTTGCTCTATAAATACCCCAATATTCTAGAAACCCTAGGGGAGTCAACGAAAATCAATTCCAGCCGCCGCAAGTTCCAGAAACCACTGATCCAATCTAGACACCATCACGGAGGGGTTCATCATCCTCATTGGTGCCTCTCCGACGATGCGTGAGTAGTTCATTGTAGACCTACGGGTCCGTAGGTAGTAGCTAGATGGCTTCCTATCTCTCTCTTTTGATTCTCAATACAATGGTCTCTTGGAGATCTATTTGATGTAACTCTTTTTGCGGTGTGTTTGTTGGGATCCGATGAACTTTGAGTTTATGATCAGATCTATGTTTTTATCCATTATCCATGAAAGTTATTTGAGTCTTTTGATCTCTTATATGCATGATTGCTTATAGCCTCGTATTTCTTCTTCGAATCTTTGGTTTAGTTAGGCCAACTAGATCAATTTTTCTTGCCATGGGAAGAGGTGCTTTGTGACGGTGCTTGGTCCCAGTGATAGAAGGGGAACCGACACGTATGTATCATTTCTATTAAGGATAACAAGATGGGGTCTATTTCTACATAAATAGATCTTGTCTACATCATGTCATCGTTCTTATTGCATTACTCCGTTTCTCCATGAACTTAATACACTAGATGCATGCTGGATAGCGGTCGATGTGTGGAGTAATAGTAGTAGATGCAGGCAGGAGTCGGTCTACTAATCTTGGACGTGATGCCTATATAATGATCATTGCCTGGATATCATCATAATTATTTGAAGTTCTATCAACTGCCCAACAGTAATTTGTTTACCCACCGTATGATATTTTTCTCGAGAGAAGCCACTAGTGAAATCTACGGCCCCCGGGTCTATTTTCTCAGCATATATTTTCAGATCTATTTTGCTATTTGCCTTTTTATTTATTTGCCACTTTTATTTTCAGATCTATATTTCCAAAAACCCAAAAATACCTCGCTGAATTTTATTTGCATCTATCAATCTACTACAATTTATCTCACGTCCATTTGCCAATTTCTGGCGCCGTTACCCGAAAGGGATTGACAACCCCTTTAACACGTCGGGTTGCAAGTATTTGTTCTTTGTGTGCAGGAGCTGTTTACATAGTGTTGCTTGGTTCTCCTACTGGTTCGATAACCTTGGTCTCATCACTAAGGGAAATACCTACCGTTGCTGTGCTGCATCATCCCTTCCTCTTTGGGGAAATACCGACGTAGTTCAAGCCAACATCACCTCCCAAATCTCCATGATCGGCGGTGAGTACAAGCTTAGAACCATCTACATCTACACCCGTAGATCCGCGACAGTGGAAGCATGCCTTGGTCGCTTCCTACACATGTTCGAAAGTTCAAAGGCTGAGTGGGTCGCTGGGCTAGATGTTGAGTACACCACAGTCTTGGAAAAGGAGAAGCTTCTAAAGGTGGCAGAGATGAAGAAGCCCGCCGTGATCCAGGTTTGCGTACATAACATGTGCTTGGTCTACCACATATGCCATGCCGACATTAGGTGCCAGTATTTCGAGTTCTTCCTCAAGGACAAAAGAGTGAAATTCGTTACTGTAGACTTTACGAACGACAGGACAGTCCTGGATCGAATAGGCCTCGTTGTGGGCCAGCCCTTCAATCTCCAGAAGGAAAGCCTGGTGTCCTCCTCTTAGGCTTCAATGCTGACCCTGGTAGCAGCCATGATTGATCCTTCGTACATTGAACTGAAGAAACCTCACCCCAAGTTTCATCATGCATGGGAGTCGAAGACAATAGATGAAGATCACATCGTATACGCAGCAACGGATGCCTACCTTTGCTTAAATATCTACAAGGGTCTGATGAAGAAGTAGAGCCCAGTGTCCGGTTCAAGCAAAGTAGTGTCGGCGACAAGGAAGAGGAAGAGGGACGAGGACGAAGTCGAGGACATGGACGAGGACGCCGAGTAAGGTGGCAGTGTCGTTGCTCATGCTAGTTCTACTGCAGTGTCAAGCGGACTAGTTGCTTAGTTTTATTTCAGGGGTGTGTTGTGCTGAGCCCCCAGCAGAACTATGCTATGTTTTTTCTCGTTATTTGAACTCTTTAGTATGTACAGTAGTACTAGTATGTCGTACTACTATTCTTCTTGTAGTTGGTACTACTACTCGTATCTTCATGTTCCTACTGTACTTAATACGTACTAGTAGTATAATTTGGGTTAGTCAATTTGTGAAAGAAGTTCGATGAAGCGAAGGAAGAAGACGGCAGAGAAGCTGCCCCAGTATCTATATTAGGGTGGCAGGGTGCCCATGATCTATCTTATGAGTGTTGGGTGTGGAATGCAGTTCACCATAAAAAATGGATCGCGCCCGGGGTTAAACGGATGGCGGGGGTGGGGGGGAGCATGGCGGTGGCAGGTGGTTCAGGGGAGGGCGGGGCGGCGGCAGTAGGCGGTTAGGCCTATGGCGGGCTGGCGGCTCGATGGTTGAGAGAGAAGATGAACAGTGCATCATTTTCGGAGGTTGAAGAAGCCCTTTTGGCCGTCCATGTTGCATCCAATGGCTCACAAGAGTCGACTGACCCAAATTGTTCCTTCAGATTGCATGATCCACATGGCATTGAAGGTCTCGAGCACTGTTTAAGAATTCACCCGATTAATCAGTTAACAGGCCAGTTAATCGCTACTCATAGCATGGCCGAATCAAATAGTACCTATTCATCACGTTAACTTGTCAGGCCGATTAATTGGCTAGTTAGACCGATTAATCAGTTGCCAGACCGATTAATCCCTGCTGGCCCATTAACGGGTGGGCAAACAAAGCCCAAATATTTGGCCCATAACCCCTTCCAGCCACATCCCACCCCTTAATAGCTAGGATTAATAATTTTACCTCCTCTCTATGCTTTTCATATGTATATGGCAGCATGTTTTGGTATACTATGTAGTTGGAAGCATGAGAGTATGGCATAATACATAAAAATCTAGGTATATGCTGGCAAGTCCCTATTCAATCTACCGATTAATGGTCGATCGACTAATTCAGTTAATAGGCCGATTCATCGATTAATCGCTACTCCTAACCCGACCGAGCAGCTACCGGTTAACGATTTCTTGAACATTGGTCTCGAGGGTAGATTCCACGTCCGCACCCGGTTTGCGGGCGCGACCGGCTTCCGCCGCGACAACCACCATGCGAGCCTCTTCCGCATGGGCGGAGACACCAATTACACGCTAGCTCCTCCTCGCCGGCGTGCTGGAGCACGCGCTCGTCCTCCTCCTCTTCGTAAGCTGCGGGCACAGACGCGGCTTGACCTGCTCGCATGCTTGGCAGTGCGGCATCATCGCGGGGAGGGACTACAGACGACGTGAGGGGTTCAGATCCTCTGCAGTACCGTATGGTGTTGTAGTGTGGATGACATGTGGGGCCGGGTCCCACATGGCAGCGATAGTACTGCACCATACAGTACTCAGCTACTGTACGCATGAACGGCGGCGGCGACATATTGATGAGTGCGCTTATGGGAGCTTGGTTATAGGGTTGGTCAAACTTAAAAGAACACCGTACTAGTACACGTAATCCTATGCAAGCGCATGCATCGCGGCCGCGCCTATACACCACATTAGTTGGCATAGCATCGATACAGAATCCTATGCAAGCACGTGCACCGCGGCCGCGCAGTCGATCGAAAGGTGTGTCACGGTTTTGCGCTGGAAGGACATCGACCGAACCTTTTTGTGTGTGTAAAAACATTCCCCGAATATTACTCTACTTTTTTTGCTAGAAAAGTTCCTCACGCTACAATATTTCCATATATTTGTATTTAGCTTCAGTTCATGATTATTTGGATTTGGGCATTTTAGATGCCCCCTACAAAAAAAATTAATAGAGATTATGTGTGTGTAACGGAGAGAGAACGCGTGTATGTGTCTACATGTGTGTTGTCGCGGAAGGGCAATGTGGAGACGATGTGTGTGTGTGTGGGATAGTCATAGAGAGGGGTGAACGTGTAAACGATCATGTATGAGTGAGACATAGAGATATACCGAGATGTTGTGTATACATGAGAGAACGGTCTTCTATTTGTGTTTTTTGTGTGTGCGTGTGAGAGAGAGAGAGAGGAGCATCCATAACACAGCAACCATCTCTCTCGATTCGACCGTCCCTCACACAATCGCATGTAACACATGCATCAACGCACACGTTTTGACACCCTCACCCAGCCCCTGCTGATGACCCACAAGTATAGGGGATCAATCGTAGTCCTTTCGATAAGTAATAGTGTCGAACCCAACGAGGAGCAAAAGGAAATGACAAGTGTTTCTGAGCAAGGTATTTTCTGCAAGCACTGAAATAGTCGGTAACAGATAGTTTGATAGCAAGATAATTTGTAACGAGCAAATAATGGTAATGGTAAATAATGTGCAGCAAGGTAGCCCAATCCTTTTGTGGCAAAGTACATGCCAAAACGGTCTCTTATGATAAGCAAAGCGTTCTTGAGGGTAAACGGGAATTTCATCATGTTGGTTTGATTCGTGTTCGCTACTTTAATAATTTGATATGTGGGTGGACCGGTGCTTAGGTGCTGTTCTTACTTGAACAAACCTCCTACTTATGATTAACCCCCTCACAAGCATCCGCAACTACGAGAAAAGTATTAAGATAAAATCTAACCATAGGATTAAACTTTTGGATCCAAATCGGTCCCTTACGGAATAGTGCATAAACTAGGGTTTAAGCTTCTATCACTCTAGCAACCCATCATCTAATTACTACTCCAGAATGCATTCCCTTAGGCCCAAATATGGTGAAGTGCCATGTAGTCGATGTTCACATGACACCACTAAGGGAATCACAACATACATATCATCAAAATATCAAACACATATCAAGTTCACATGATTACTTGCAACATGACTTCTCCCGTGACCTCAAGAACAAAAGTAACTACTCACAAATAATAATCATGCTCCAGATCCGAGGGGTATTAAATAGCATAATGGATCTAAACATATAATCTTCCACCAAATAAACCATATAGTAATCAACAACAAGATGTAATCAACACTACTAGTCACCCACAAGTACCAATCTAAGGTTCCGGTACAAAGATTGAACACAAGAGATGAACTAGGGTTTGAGAGCAGATGGTGCTGTTGAAGATGTTGATGGATATGGCCCTCCCAAAGATGGGAGAGTTGTTGGTGATGACGATGACAATGATTTCCCCCTCCGGGAGGGAAGCTCCCCCGGCGGAATCGCTCCGCTGGAGGGCAAAAGTGCTCCTGCCCAAGTTCCGCCTCGAGACAGCGGCGCTTCGTCCCGAAAGTCCTCTTCTTATTTTTTTTCTAGGTCAAAATGATTTATATACTAGAAGAGGGGCACCGGAGATGGGCCGAGGAGGGCACAACCCACCAGGGCGCGCCTGGGCTCCCTGGCGCACCTAGGTGGGTTGTGCCCACCTGGTGGGCCCCCTCTGGTGGTTATTTGCTCCAATATTCCTCATATATTCCAAAATAATTCTCCGTAAATTTTCAGCTCATTTGGAGATGTTCAAAATAGGTAACTCTGACGTAGCTTTTCCAGGTCGAGAATTCCAGCTATCGGTATTCTCCCTCTTTGTGTAAACCTTGCATATTATGAGAGAAAAGGCATTAGAATTACTCCAAAAAGCATTATTATGCATAGAAACACAATAAATAACAGTAGGTAAGCATGATGCAAAATGGACGTATCAACTCCCCCAAGCTTAGACCTCACTTGTTCTCAAGCGCATAACCGATATCGAAAAACATGTCCACATGCTTAGAGAGAGAGGTGTCGATAAAAACAAAATACGGACATAGAAGCATCATGTATATTATTATAACAACAACAAACTTTATCATAGAACTTTTATCACATAACTTTTATCATAAACTTCTCATGAACAAGTAACAATTCATCACAACATCGAAGTATAAAGCATAAACTCTATTGAAAACCAACAAACTATGTTCTCAGTCAACTTTGCAACTACAATTCATCATCTTTTCAGGAAGGGTCACGTATCGGAGCCTTTTGGCAAGTCCACATACTCAACCATCATATAGTCTTCTATGATTGCTAACACTCACCGCATACCCATGAGCAAAAAGTTTCAACTAGACACATAGGAAGATAGGGGCTTATAGTTTCGCCTCGCAATGCATTCACCTCATGGGTGATGTCAACAATGATAACTCATGCCCACCCATATTCAACTGGATATATGTGCCTAGATCTTTCCTCACCACATGATGCTTGCAAAAGAGAAAATAAAAAGGAATAGAGAAGAATACTTTTACTCTTACATAAAAGTAAATACATAAAGGTAAAAGATAGGCCCTTCGCAGAGGGAAGTAGAGGTTGCCATGCGCTTTTTGGTTGTAAGCCCAATCTCTTAGTGCAAAAGAACGTCACGTTATATTGCCCCTTGTGATAGCAACCATTATTATGTAGTCTGTCGCCTTTATTCTTTTGCCATCACAAGTTCGTACAACACTCAATTTTCTCTTACACTAAATAATCTAACACATTTAGAAGCAATTTTTATTGTCTTATTGCACCGATGACAACTTACTTGAAGGATCTTACTCAATCCATAGGTAGGTATGGTGGACTCTCAAAGCAAGATTTGGGTTTAAAGGTTTTTGGATGCACAAGTAGTATCTCTACTTAGTGCGGAATTTTTGGCTAGCAAAGATAGGGGCAAGCACCACATGTTAAAGGATCTATGACAATATACCTTCTATGTGAATATGAACAAACATAAATCATTACGTTGTCTTCCTTGTCCAACATCAACAATTTTGGCATATAATATTTTGATGGGGGCTCACAATCATAAAAGATGTCCAAGATAGTGTATTTGCATGTGAATCTTCTCTTCCCTTACTAATTCTTTCATGAACTGCATCATTGACCAATGCTCTGTTTGTCAATCTCCAATAAATTTTAGTACTTATACTCTTCCTTATGTGATGTCATTACTTACCATAAGATTAGCATATGATCTTTTTATTTATTTTCCTTTCTTTTTATTGAACACGAAAGTAAAGAAAGCAAAACTCAAACTAAACTTTATTATATATCTCGCACACGATTACAAGGATAGATAGATCACCAAGCAAACACTCGAAAAGAAAGGATCGAACTAAACTTTTATTCAACTAGATCAAAAGGAAAACTAAGGATCAAACTAAAATAGATAAAAGGCAAAGATAGTGGTAGTGATACAATACCGGGACACCTCCCCAAGCTTGGCACAAGCCAAGGGGAGTGTCCAGACCATGAACTCAAGTTTCTTTTGTTGGGGAAGATGTTGAAGTTGGTGGTGATAAGGTTCCCAATATATCCATGATTGCCTCCTTCAAATCTTGAATCTCTCGAAGGGCTTGATGGAGCAACTCAGTGTTCTTCTCCACTTCGGCCATAATATGTTTATTCTCTGGCCCCCAACAACTTGTTCCTGCATCACTTTCTCTTGGACGAACTATGTCCTAATTGGACGGTATGTGCACACGAGGAGTATTTTTGAACCCATAATTGTGAATCAAATTGTAAAAATTATTTCGATGTAACCTATGTAAAGGCCTCCTGGGAGGGAGTCCCTCCTGTGTGCCTCTCTTAGAAGCCGAAGGGTGAACTCCAAGAGAATTCCCTTCATCTTCCTCCATGGCAACCTCCTCATCTCTCCCTCTCGTTAACTCCAACTGTAGCAACCAAGCATCGCCTTCTTCATGGTTCGAGGAGGGAGAAGACATGATGCCTAGCTTAACAGATCTGACAGAAAACAGCAAGAAAGAAGAACAGAAGATGTTTCCGTGATACGGTGGTCAATGTAACACCCCTATGTAATGGTGCTACAGTAATCCATCATGATGATGCTAAGCTACTGTGATTTGCAATGATAATCATGTTGGGATAATATCTCATTTCAAATTCCTTCTCTGAATTCTACTCAAATTCAAAGTGAAATTTCAAAGTTGCACAAAAGTTGCTGGAAAAATGTTCATCATTCAGCAAATATTCCAAAACAAATTGTTGTTAAGGAGAACAACATCACCATCAGCCACAAAATGGGCCTAAGCATTTATAACAGTGCCAAAACAGCACTTTAAAAGCTATATTCATTTTTGAATAATTCAAATGGATTTCAAAATTGCCCAAACTTTTTGTGGCAGTACAGAATAATGCATGGTATTTTTGTGGACAAGTTTCACATTTTACTAAATGCATTTGGCATCTCTTTTTATTCCCAAAATCTTCTGTAAAAAAAGCAGAAAATAAAATGAAAAGGCCTGGACTGACTGGGCCTTAGTGTACAGTGGCAGGCCCAGCCAGCCAGCCTACCCCGCGCACAGTCGCCGTCCTCCTCACCCCCCCCCCCCCCCCCGTGTCGGCTCGCCCGTGGCTACGCGCACGCGCGCTGGTGAGATGACGACACGGCGCCGCTACAGGGCCGGCGAGGGGATAAGGATGCACCCCCTCGGCCTTCCCTCCATTCTCATCCACTCCTCCCTCTCCCTCGCTCGTTCTCCCCCCTCTCTTTCTCCTCCAGATCCGCCGCGCCTGACCGCGCTCGTCGCCGTGCCTCGCCGCTGCTGTGGCCACCGTCGACCCCTCGCCTCGCCACGATACCGTAGGAGTTCACCGTCGTCCTCCACTTCGTCCGGTGCAGGCCGTTTGAGTTGGGGAGCCCTGCACTGCTGGATCGGCCACTGTCTTCAACCTCGGGCCACCGACGATCCCCTTCCTCTCCGGTGAGCTCTGCTGCTCCTAAGCTGTCGACGGCTTTACGTAGCCACGCAGTGAGCTTCCACGCTCCTCTACTCCCTCGCTGGTTGCCGCTGTTTAGCCGTAGCGGCCCCGCCGTGTTGCCATGCTCCGCCGTCCGCTGTTGCCGTCGCCGCCGTAGCTCTCATCGTTGTCATGGCCGTCCGAGCACGCCATCGTGCTCGGGGCACCCTAGAGGTGCGGCCTGGCCCGTTAGTCTACTCGCACGTGCGCTGCTTTGCCATCCCTGACGTGCACCCGAGAATGCCGCCGCCTCCGCTCGTCACCGGCGTCGTTTCCGGCAAGGCCACCGCTACCATTCGACGCAGCTCGCTCGACTCGTTCAAAAGAGCCTAGCCGCGCGCCAAATGGTGCTCTGTAGCGTGTTTCCGACGGGGGCCATGGCCCTCTGCCGCATTTTGGCGTCGCCGGCGTCAAGCCGCCGGCACTGCCGACATGGCTGGGGCCACTCCCCTGGTCACTGCCTCGTGGGCCCCTGTGGCCCCGTTGACTGGGTTGACCCAGTCAACGTGCTGACTGGGCAGCCCGGTGACACTGACATGCGGGCCCCACCACATAATTAAGTTAATTGAAATGTTTTTATAAATAAAAGTAATTAGTAAATACTAATCAGTCACTGACATGTGGGGCCCTGCTACTAATTAACCTCAGTTTAGTTAAATTAAACCCTGTTTAGCCCAGAGTCTATGACAGGTGGGACCCACTGGTCAGGTTTGACCTGGTCAGCGAGTCTGTTGACTGCTGACATCACACCTGCATCATGCTGATGTCATATTTCATTTCTGTTAATTTAAATAATTTCAGAAAATGCTAAAATCTTTGAAAAATCGTAGAAGATAATTCGTAGCTCGGATGGAAAAACTTTCTACATGAAAGTTGATCAGATAAACGAGACGAACCCGGATACGCTAACCACAAGCATGTCAGGTGCCCCTAACTACCTGAACATGGAACCGTCCCCTCTGGTTCATCTGTCTGACAGACGTCCAGAACTGGGAAAACTTTCCCGTTAAATTCTCGCTCCGTCTGTAGCACTTAACATTGCACTAGGGCACTCCTGCACTGCGTATTACCAAGCCTTGCTATGTGATTGCTTTTGTTGTCATGTATTTGTTTGTTTCCTTCCCCTCTTCTCTCTCGGTAGACCCCGGTACCGACACAGTCCCCGAGACCAACGCAACTCAGGAGACCGACTACACTATTAACGACCCTTCTCTTGCCGCAGAGCTTCCAGGCAAGCACCCCCTTGAGCATGCCTATATCGCCTATTCTTCCTCTCTTATGCTTGCATTAGAAATTGCTGCTGCTATTGTTTATCCTATTTCTGATGCATAGCCTGTTTTTGTAACTGCTGTTGATACCTACCTGTTTATCCTAAACTGCTTAGTATAGGTTGTGTAGAGACCCACCAGAGACCCCACTTTGACCTAGTTGCCTCCACTGGATTATCAGATGACTCGATCAACGTGGTCGACAACCAGGCCCCGGCACCGCACATCACCCCCCTAGTTGTACGACACTGCAGCGTTACTATCGAGTGCCGAGGGTGATACCTCGTTTAGCACTTCTGATGTTAACTCTGTAGAGTAGCTATTCGGTCGTGGTCATCGAGGGTGATTCCTCCTTCACCACTCCCGATAACGCGTGCAACACCTCAAGTGTGAACCCATCGAGGGTGATTCCTCTGAGTTCACCTTGACGGTTACTTCGAGTAGGAATCCAACGAGGGTGATACCTCGGATTCCCGTGATGTTATGGACACACGGATACTTGGACTTTACAACTGTTACTTGGAAAGGCGGGTCGACCCTGAGGGGTACCCGCGCGAGCCTAAGTGGCGAGTGATGTGGAGTCAGGTTGACCTGGAGGGTACCCAAGAGATAAATATGAGGCACGGCCGGGCATTCTTAGCCCTTGCAGCAAGTCCTCGAGACGGGGCGATAGGGTCACATCGATCGTGAGTCTCTGCTCGTTACCGCACACCCCAATACACTAACGATTTGGATATTTGATCCGAGTGAGCCTCTGGCCAGATAGCACTAACCATCACGTGGGAACAGTTATGGGCACTCTACGTCGTATGCATCAGCCGAAGCTTAATGGACGTCAGTGACTAAGCGGCGCGCGCTGGGTTGGACCGCATAAGGCAACCGCCTTGATAGTGTGGGTTGCTAGGTCTGCTCACCAGCCGCGTACGCAACATGCAGGAGTTCCCGGGGCGAAGGCCCAAGACCCCTGGGCGCATAGGTTTAGTCCGGCGTGTTGACCTCTCTGTTAGGCCTAGGTCGGGTTGCGGCGTATCGTTTGGCCGAGGCCGGGCATGACCCAGAAAAGTGTGTCCGGCCGGAGTTAATCGAGCGTGGTTGGTAAGTTGGTGCACCCCTGCAGGGAAGAACTAATCTATGCATAGCCGGATCCTCGGTAGTAGAAGCTCGGAGTTGTATCCCGATCGATACAACTAGAACTGGATACTTGTGATGAGAAATGGATAGTAGGGCTCTGGGATTGCTTTCTCGCAGAGAGTCGAGAAAGTATCTCTGGCCGAGGTTGATACTTAACACTACTACTTTATACTGTGCTAATCTACACTCTTCTAATGCTGCAAGACCGATGAAGATGCTAGTCTTCGATAGGTCTAGGCCTTCCCTCTATTCTGGCATTTCTGCAACCCAGTCCACATATACAACCTTTCTTTGATAATCTTGCATATGTAGTGTAGATCCTTGCTGGCTGAGTACTTCGGATGAGTACTCACGGTTGCTTTGCTTCCTCTTTTTCCCATATCCGTTTGATGCAACCAGATGACGGAGCCCTTGAGCCAGTTGCCCCCGCTGACGGCTACTACTACTACCCTCCTGGCGAGTACTACTACGAGGAGCCGTCCGATGACCAGGAGTAGGTTCGGAGGGTCCCAGGCAGGAGGCCTGCGCCTTTTCAATCCTAGTGTTTTGTTTTGCCCCGCCTTCTTAAAGGCTTATTTGTTTTATCTTTTATATCTGTACTCAGATATCTGATGCTTCCGCTGACGCTTGTATGCGAGCTTATGTATTCGAGCCCTCGAGGCCCCTGGCTTGTAATATAAAGCTTGTTATATTTTAAGTTTGTGTCTAGAGTTGTGTTGTGATATCTTCAAGTGAGTCCTTAGGCTTGATCATGTGCATTTGCGTGTATGATTAGTGCACGATTAAGCCAGGGGCGTCACAGGTTGGTATCAGAGCCGACTGCTTGTAGGAAACCCCCTTTCCAACTCCTTGGCTGAAGTTGAGTCTAGTCGTCCAAAATTGTTTTACTAACTTGGCTGTGTGGCTTACGGGCCACGTCGCCATTGGGTGGTATTAGGATCTTTTATTCCTCGTCTTTACTCTGGGACTCTGATCTCTCGTCTACTCGGGTTAAAATGATTTTACTAACTTTAGGATCTCGTGCTCACATCCACCCGGATTTCTGAAATTACCCCCCTTTCTTCAAGATTGTGGGCCAGGCTCTGCTTGCAGGATCCTTTTATCGAGGGCACCCTGTGTTGTCACTTCTAGATTCCTCGCTCCAGCAGTTTTCTCTGATGTTGATGTAGCCTTTGCTATGTCTCATTGTGTACTTCCTTACCGCGTGCCCGCGCGCCGCCTAGCATGTCTAGCTTTTAAATTTACGCCGTTATGCTGTTCGCATGTACCCGACTCTGTGTATGGATCTGTATGTCTTAATTGACTACTGTTAAGTATCTATTACACTGCTTAATTATTGTCGTGTTACATCATGCTTGTCGCTAAACACTCGCAATTGCTTTTACTGAACAACCCCTGTTGAAACTTAGTAGGATGGTTAGACCAGGTGGTCGTGGTCGTGCCCCTGAACACCCACCACCGCCAGATTATATGGCAGCTATGATGCAACAATTCGAGCTCAATCGTCAGTTCATGACTGGGATTATGGCTCAGTTCCCACATCTGAACAACCAGAACCCTGCTTCAATAACTCTGTCAGAATTTGTGCGTCTTAACCCCACTCAGTTCCGCAATTCTGATAAGCCACTGGATGCTGATGACTGGATTCGCGACATCACTCACGAGATGGAGTCTGCAAATGTCTCCCCTGCCAACTTTGTCACCTTCGTGTCCTTTTTCTTAAAGGGTCCCACTACTCAATGGTGCGACACACTCAAGCGTACACAGCCTGCTGGAACAACCGTTACTTGGCTTGAGTTCCAGGCTGCTTTTCGTGCCCGATATATTCCTCAGGGAATCATGGACCGGATGAAAACCCAGTTCCGCAACCTCACTCAGGGCAACAAGACTGTCGAAGCCTATCAGCGGGAATTCCTTGACCTATCCCGCTATGCTGAAGAAGACATCACCACGGATGCTCGTAGACAAGAGAAGTTCCGTAATGGACTCCACCCAGACATCGAGCTTGCACTTGCTGCTCAAGACTTCACCGACTTTGCTACTCTTGTGAACAAGGCTATTCTGGTTGAGATTGCTCAAATGAAGCATAAGGAGTCACAGAAGCGCTATCATGATGTTGGCTCATCATCGAGCTCAGCACAGAGGCGCCGTATCTGGATTCCCCACAGCATGTATCGTCCAACTGCACCTGCACCAAGGCCGTACCATGCTGCACCACGTCTTCCTCCTCCACCACCGAGGCAGCCTCTTCGAGCTACACCACCCCGAGCTCCTGCTCCCAATCCTAATGATGGGCTGTGTTACAAGTGTGGCAAACCAGGTCATCTTGCCAGGAACTGCTACCAAAATCAGAATCAACTGGCTCTGCCTGCTGTCGGGGACGAATCCACGATCACCTATGGGACCCAGGGAAGGACCCCTTTACGTTCGGCAGGGAGAGACGGTCGCACGAAGAGCAAATCTAGCGAAGAACACGACAATGCACGAGAGAGATTTACCCAGGTTCGGGCCGCACGGATGCGTAAAACCCTACTCCTGCTTTTTGGTTTATTATCTGTATGATTGTTCTAGCTCCAGGAGCGCTACAGTACCGAGTAGCTGCGTACAATACTGGAGTTCTCCATCTCCCCGTTCCCCCCTTTTTCACGTTGCCTATGGGCCTCCTTTTATATGCACAAAGGGGTCACCAACAGGTGGCAAACAGTAAAGGTAGAGGTGGAAAGTTGCTACAGTAAGGCCATTATTACCAGGATGACATGTCCTACCTACCACTGACGGCAGGGGACAAGGGCATTAAATGCCCATGCCTTTGATGTCCAGATACATGTACCCGGACGTCTTGGACATGGGAAAAGCCTATCCCACCTGCTCCTGCACCGCTAACTACAGTGTACCGCTGTCTACACAGTGCCCTGCCACACACGCTTGGAAGGACCCAGAGCGCCACGCTGGCAGAGGCACCGGAGCAGCACAGTAGCACAGTGGTACAGTAACGCTTGCCGCGGCAAGACCTTGCCGCACCTGACAGCTTGCCGCAACCCATAGCTTGCCGCGCAAGGTAACTTGCCGGGGCAAGTACCTTGCCGCAGCTGCTATCTTGCCGCAGCCAATACCTTGCCGCAGCCAATGACTTGCCGGGGCAAGTACCATGTCGCGGCAAGTACTCTGCTACAGCAAACCTCAGGCTGGGCCTCAGCTGTCCCCCCCGGCAAGCTCCTCTTGCCGGGGCCTTAACTCTTGCTTTGTATACTTTGTTCTTGAATGGCTTAATAATCTTGAGCTTCTCTCTGGCTGTCCTCCCGCAAGCCTGGCCGCGGGATGCTACTACTGCCCGTGCACAAGTACGGGGTACTAGGGTACCCCTATTCTAGTACACCGACAGGAGCCCCCGGGCCTGGGCCACACACGGTGCCGGGCGTTGTTGGGCCAGGCCCAAACAGTGCACGGGCATGCGTGGCTGGGATAAGCCGAAACGTCTCTATGCTGTTTAATTGCACGCTCTCCCACGCGTCGCGCGTTGAATGCGGAGCGTGGGAAGCATGCGCAGTTATCTCGAATGACGAAGGGGCGGATGGTTCCGCATCTTTCCCCATAAAAGGAGGGACCTGCAGAAGCACTCACACACCCCTCTCACCATTCTTGATCTTCAAATCTCCGCCTTCTTCTTCCTCCGCTCCAAAACAAAGCGATTTCCCAATCCTCCGCCACCGCGCGCGTCCGCATCTCCCTCGGTCCTCAGCTCCGCCTTCGCCATGCCTCCCAAAGGAGAAAAGGGGAAGACGGGGAAGACCTCAAGGACGGAGACCTAGGCGCAGTTGAAGAGGCAGAAGTACGCGCTCTTCGCTCCGACGCTCACGGGGGCGGATCTGAAGGCCAAGTTCCAAGGCATGTGGGCCGTGAGGACTAAGGCGCATCCGGCCACCCGCGTTCGCCCAGCCACCGACGAGAGCGAAGTGAGCAAGTACCCCTTCTTCGCTTGCTACTTTTGGTGTGGGCTCTGCCCACCGTACTCGGATTTCTTCAGCGACGTCATGTACACCTTCAATCTCCGTCTGCTGGATCTCACACCGAACGCCGTATCCACCATGGCAATATTTGCGCATCTGTGCGAGAACTTCGTCGGCGTCGTACCCAACACCGCGCTGTTCAGGCATTACTTCACTCCCCGTGCTGAAAAGGGGGAGCCTCTCACTGTTGGCGTCTCGTTCGTTTCAAGATTGGGCGCCAAGGAGCATTATCTGAAGGGGGATCTCCGCCCAAGATGGGGAGAAATCCGGTCTGAATGGTGTTGGATCATTGACGACGAGCCGCCACCATACTGTGAGCTTCTCAAGACCCCAGCAGCGCGTGGCACGGACTGGAGCGATCTGGATCCCCAGGACAAAAAGCTGGAGATTGCCGCTACCAGGATCATACGGCTCAGGGAGGCCGGGCTCACCATAGGGATGGTTGGCACAGACTTCCTCCGCCGCCGCATTGCTCCTCTGCAGCAGAGAGGAAGGCCGGCCTCTGATTGGAAGAACCCAGCCGATATCATGCGGCTGCGCCCTGGACTGATCAACAACTTCACAGTTCTGCAGCATGACTTCTTCATGCGAGAACTGTTCAAGCAAGAGACAGATCCAGAGAAGCGTGACAAGGCGTTCACGCTGCCGAAGCACATCGTGCCCCTTTGCAACAACTCCGCATTGAGTGCAATCATCGCTATGATGCCGCTCTGCAATGCGCACAGCGTTGAAGCAACTTGGGACGTGCCGCTCGAAGAAGACGTGCAGCTATTCTTTGACTCCACGGTCGAAAAGCAGGTCCGGGTGGAGGAGTGGCTCGTCCGCAACACCACTGAGCAAGAAATAGAATTCATTGCTCGAAGAGTGGAGGAGGACAGGCTCGCCAGAGAAGCTGGCGATTTTGGTTATACTTTGGCGGAGCTTGACGAGGCACAAAAGGAGAGCCTTGCCGAGCAGGGGATGCCGGCCGGGAAGGGCGAGCTCGCCGCACCCGGCAAGGATGTCGGGCCAAGCCAGCCTGCCGACGAGTCAGGCAGCTCGGAGGATGAGGGCTCCTCTTCCGAGGAGGGCACCGAAAGCCCACCGCAGTCAGAGTCCCCAGCCCCTCTGAGGAGGAAACGCCTTCGCAGGCTTGGCAAAGTGGCTGAGCGGCAAGAAGTTCAACAACCGCCGGAGCGCCGTTCGACGCGCTCGACCGCGGCAAGGGCTGGTGCTGCGGGAGCGTCTCACGCGGCCCCGGCAACTGGAGCAGGGTCATCAAAGACCGCTGCTACTACCCCCGCCAAGCGGCCAAGGAGCCCAGCTCCCCCTCCTCCCCCTCCTCACACGGAGGCGGACTTTGATTTTTCCGCTCTCAGCGAAGAGGACGACGAGGAAGAGTAAGTTCCCTTGCCGTGACCCTCAATCTTTGTAAGGTTTTGTTTCTGTCCTCACTTGTCGCGCTCCGGCCTTGCTTCCGCAGGGAGGAAACCTTGGCGGAGAGGACAAGGAAGAGAGCTAAGGTCTCGACGAGCAAGACCGTGGTGGTCGTCGAAGATGAGCCCACGGCAACCACCGGGGAAGCGTCTGAGACCATCCCGACCAGCTCGGAGCCCAGCCCTCGTCGCAGCCCCCAGCGCAGCCCCCAGCGTAAGTATTTTAACTACCTTTCGCTGGCGGTCGCTGAGGAACAAGCATTTGTCACTGACATCTTTGGGCGTGTAGGAGAGGAGCAGCAAGTGGAGCCATCTGAAGGTGCTCCAGAAATACCACCCCCCTCGACCACACCGCCGAGGAGAAGATCTCCGGTAAGGGCTCCCACTAGCGAGCCGAGCCACGAAGAGGAGCCGGCAAGCGCCGAAGCGCCAAGCACCAGCGCTGGCGACCCACCCCAATGACAAACGTTGACGGGGGAGGGGAGCCCACCGCTCCTGAGCTCAACACGGGTAAACCCACTTGCCGCAAAACTCTTTCTGCTTTCTTTCTTTTGTCTTCTTGAATTTCTTCCTGAAGCTCTTTTTGCTTTACTTCTCGGGTTGGCAGAGCCCTCCTCGGTGGAGCCAATGAACATTGACTCTTCTGCCGAAGAGAACACCGCAGGGGCCGTCGAGGACGAGGCCGCCAAGGCCGCCGCTGCCAAGGCCGACAAGCTTGCCGACGAAGAAGCTGCCAGGGCTGCCGAAGAGGCCGACAAGGCCGCCGAGGATAATACCGCCAAGGCGCCCACCGATGAAGCCGCCAAGGCTGCTGAAGCTGAGGCCGCCCAGAAGGCTGCTGAGGAGGCCGGCGAGGGAGCCGGTGGTCGTACTGACGGCCCTGAGGCTACAGGAGCGCCAGGCGCTACTCCGACCACGGGTCCCTCAACCACTGACGAGGCGGCAGCGCCCAACTCGCCTCCGCCAAGCAAATACATCCGGGTCGGCGAGAACGTCTACGTCAGCCTTCCCTGGACGGTGGGCTCCAGAGCGCCAACCGAGGAGGATGTTGTGGACGAGGAGATCCTTGCCGCTGCCGGGCTCCAGCTTGTGGATGCGCCAGGCACCAGCAGCAGCAGCACGTCTGAAGAGGAGCAACTGCTTCAAAAGCTGCTGAATCTTCATCGCGCCCGACGGGAGAAGCTAGCTTCCAGGGAGGCGCTCATCGAGAAGGCCGAAGCTGACATGTTGAGGCGCGCGGAGATCTTGGCGGACGTCCGCGCGCGATCTCTTAATGCGTTAGAGGTCAAGCGGGCACAGCTGGCCGAAGAACGGCAGGCCCTCCTCCTGATGAAGCAAGACATTGAACAAAAACAGGAGGAGACCGCCAAGGAGTTGTCTGCTCAGGCCGGTGATCTGAACCAGCGGAAAGTGGACCTTGATGCCCACGAAGAGGAACTTGCCGAGCGCAAGAAGAAACTTGCCGAAACCCTCCAGCAGAAAGACGAGGAGGTGGCAAGACTTGTCGCAGAGCGGACCCAGGGGCAGGCACAAAAACACCAGATGGAAATCGAAGCCTTGGCCCAAGAGTACGCCAGCAAGTTGGTGGAGGCCACCAACGCTGTCGCTGCTGCAGAAGTGAACAGGAAGGAAACGGAGGAGAAAGTGGCAAGACTAGAGGCCGCCCTCAAGGCAAACGGTGACAAGCTCTCAACGCTTGAAAGTGAGAGGGCAAAGGTGACCCACACTTTGGCGGAGATGCAAGTTACCATAGCCAAGAAGAACAATCTGCTTGCCGCCGCCAACGACTCCAGAGCAGACCTGAAGCTGAAGCTGACCACGCTGAAGGAGACGCTCGACACCACCAGAAAGCGCGAAGGGCTTCTAATGACAGAGCTCCAGAAGGAAAAGGGTCTGCTTCAAGACGCTATTGCAACCCACAAGAAGTTCAGGGATAACGTGGGGATCTTCACAGACAGGCTTGCCAGCGCCGCCGAGGACATCGACAAGGAGCTGACTGCCCTGAAGGTGCCAGACTTCGGGTACTCCACCGACAAGAACACGCAAACTAGCGTCAAGCTAGCCGAGTTCTTCGACGGAGTAGTAGAAGCACTCCAACAGCTCCAAGTTAATCACAAGGCCCAACTGGCCGACGAGTCACGCAGGCTTTGCCGGGGAGTTCTCCGGAGGTTGTTGGTGAAGATAGCATACAAAAACCCGGGCGTCGACTTCAGCAACATCTTCAAAAGCTTGCCGAAGGGATACGACCCCGCGCCACTAGAGGCCCTTGTCGCGCCCATCGTGGAGAGGGTGGACCAAATCCAGAGAGTCGAAGGCGAGCACCGCAATTAGAGAGCCCATTCTTCTCCCTCCTTGCCGCCGCTAGACATGTTAAAGAACAATCTGTTTAAGCCGCGGCAACTTATCTTGTAATATAACTTGCAATATTTTGAAGTTAATGCATGTCATCTCCCTTGAGCAATTTCTTTCTTTGTGTGTACTTGCCCTACGCTTATAGGGAACTTGCCGGTGCGCGCACCATTGCCGCGAGCGCTGGGTGCGGGACTTCAGCAGCCTGCTGGCTGTGCCGCTGCCGGCAAGCAACTTTGTCGCGCTCAGTGCAGCCACTTAGGTTGTTGAGCGGACTCGAAACAAGGTAAGGGCGCGACCGATTACGCTTAGGTTCCGTCGCGCACAGGTTTTCCATACAAAGAGTAGTATCGTTCAAGGAAAATAACCTTGAAAATAAAAAATAATTTGATTGTTCAAACTTTGGCACTTAGCTTTGTCCCTGATCTCTCAGCGGCAAGGTCTTGTCACTGCTTGCCGCTGCCTTCTTCCCGGCAAGGCAAAGTTTCTTTGAACGACGCCTGGTCCACGCCTGGTCCATATCATTATCCCATCCCCCCCGGCAAACTTGTGCGCGAGGGAAGCTTCTGTCTCTTTGAGAAAAAGAAAGAAGAGAAAATAAAGATATAGGAGCTTGGCGGCTCGTTAATGCTTACCGGGGAGACTGTACTGCACAGTATGTCAGATAATGATGCAAAATAAAAGTAAACATGAAATCGTCAAAAACTGCGAAATACAAAAGCTTTATTTATGCACAGGGTCTGCGCCTGGCTTTGTACAAAGGATTACATGCAACAGCGGCAAGACTTGTACAAAAGGTGGTTGCCGGGGAAGGGCCCGGCAACCGCGCCTTATGGAAAAAACTTACGAAGATGCTCAATGTTCCAGGAATTGATCACTGGAATGCCATCCTCGGTCTCCAGGCGGACAGCGCCGGGCCTGGTGACTCGTTTCACCTGATAAGGGCCTTCCCACTTTGGCGTCAACTTGTTTGAATTCTTGGCCGACTGAACGCGCCGAAGAACAAGGTCGCCTTCCTCGAGACTTCTGGCATTAACTTTGCGGCTATGGTAGTGACGCAAAGCTTGCTGGTAGCGAGCAGCTCTCACAGCAGCCTGAAGACGATCCTCCTCGAGGAGCACAGCGTCATCTTGCCGCAGTTGCTCTTGCTCAAGCTCATCGTAGGCGAGCACTCGAGGTGACCCGTATACGAGTTCCGTGGGGAGAACTGCCTCTGCTCCATAAACTAGAGCAAAAGGTGTCTGGCCAGTAGCTCGATTTGGCGTCGTCCTGATCGACCAAAGAACCACTGGCAGCTCCTCGATCCAGTTCTTGCCGCACTTGCGCAGCCTGTCGAAAGTTCTCGTCTTGAGCCCACGCAGCACTTCAGCATTTGCCCTTTCAGCTTGACCGTTGCTTCGCGGGTGAGCAACAGAAGCGAAACAGACCTTGGCGCCAAGGTCTTCGACATACTGCATGAAGGCGTGGCTCGTGAACTGGGTACCGTTGTCGGTGATGATCCTGTTAGGAACACCAAAGCGACAAACAATTCCCTTGAAGAACTTGATGGCTGATTGTGCTGTCACCTTCCTCACTGCTTCCACTTCCGGCCACTTCGTAAACTTGTCGATGGCCACATACAAGTACTCGAAGCCCCCGGTGGCACGGGGAAAGGGGCCGAGGATGTCGAGCCCCCAGACCGAAAATGGCCAGGAGAGAGGGATTGTCTGGAGAGCTTGAGCTGGCTGATGAATCTGCTTGGAATGAAACTGGCACGCTTCACACTTAGTTACTAGTGCAGTTGCATCCTGGAGGGCGGTGGGCCAAAAGAAACCTTGCCGGAAAGCCTTTCCAGCAAGGGCTCTTGACCCTATGTGGTGACCACATATGCCTCCATGAATCTCCGCCAACAGCTCCTGTCCTTCTTCCCGGGGAATACACTTCAATTTCACACCGTTTGGTCTTTTTCTGCACAGCATGTCATCGACAAATTGATACATATTGGACCGTCGGGCTACTTTCTCCTCTTCTTCCTGCTCTTCGGGAAGTTCTCCTGTCTGAAGGAAACGGACGATCTGCTGTGCCCACGCTGGAGCCTGTGGCTCGACAACGAGGACTAAAGGCATTTCTTCTGCTGCGGGAACATCAGGCCCTACGGCAAGAGCTTGTCGCTCTACCAGAGCCGGCCGTTCCTCGACGAGCTTGGCGGGAACAGCCGCTTCAACGACAAGAGCCTGGGCCCCTGCTAGAGCGTGCTGTCCTTCAACAAGCTCGTCGGGAGCAGTTGCTTCAACGACGAAAGCCCAAGGCCTCGTCGGAGCATCTTGCTCCTCAGCGCTTCGATCAGGAGCGCCTGCTTCAATGACAAGGACCCGAAGTCTTGTCGGAGCAAGTTGCCCCTTTGCCTCTTGCCTAGGAGCACCCGCTTCAATGACAAGAGCGTGAGGCTTTGTCGGAGCAAGTTGCCCCTCTGCATCTTTGGCGCTGGCTTTGGCAGCCTTCTTGCCGGCGGCTTCGGGGAGCTCTGCCGGGAAGTAGTCGCCAGAAGCCAACTTCCTCTTCCTGCCTTGCCCTACTGATGGCGTCACGGATGGCTGAGTTAGTTGGAGCACAAAAGTGCCTGGTTCCACAGGCAATTTGAGTGCGGCGCGCTTTGACAAACCATCGGCAATGTCATTCTCAGCACGTGGGACGTGCTCCATTTGTAGGCCGTCAAAGCGTTCCTCCAACTTCCTCACCTCATCTACATAAGCTTCCATCAATGGGCATTGGTAGTTCTTGTTCACTTGCCTGACGACAAGCTGCGAATCTCCCCTAACAATAAGCTTCTTAATCCCAAGGTCTGCCGCGATGCTGAGACCGGCAAGCAACCCCTCATATTCTGCAGTATTGTTCGTCGCCTGTTCCTTGGGAAAGTGCATTTGGACCACGTACTTGAGGTGCTCTCCGGTGGGTGCGACAAGCAGTACACCAGCACCGGCGCCTTGCAGCGAAAAGGCACCATCAAAGTACATGAGCCACTCTTTGCTTGTCTCCTTGCCGGGGAGAGTCGTCTCTGGGATTTCTTCGTCTGGCGTTGGTGTCCATTCTGCGACAAACTCTGCCAAAACTCGGCTCTGTATGGTTGATGTACTCTCAAACTTGAGACCAAAGCTCGACAACTCCAACGCCCACTCGACAATCCTGCCTGTCGCTTCTGGATTTTGCAAAATCCTTTTCAGCGGGAAGCGAGTGACGATGGTAACTTCATGTGCTTGAAAGTAATGGCGCAGCTTTCTCGAGGCCATGAGAAGGCCGAAAAGCAGCTTCTGCACACCAGAATACCTTGACCTAGCTCCCTGCAGAAGAGAACTCACAAAGTAGACCGGGCGCTGCACCATTTTCTTCTTTTGTATCACTTTGCCTGACTGTGCAGACGAATCCTTGTCTGCAGCAAAACTTGTCGGGGGAGTCCCCAGCTTGTCGCTGGACGTGCTTGCCGCAGTTACTGCCTCCTCATCCACCTCTCTCTCCGCTACCAGCGCAGCACTAACCACTTGATTGGTTGCCGCTAGATACAACAACAACTTCTCTTGTGGTTTAGGTGCGACAAGTATTGGAGGAGAGGAGAGTTCAATTTGCTCAATGGCTTTGATCTTGTCAGGATTGGCTTCAATTCCACGTTGAGACACAAAGAACCCGAGAAGCTTGCCGGAGGGAACTCCAAACATGCACTTCTCGGGGTTGAGCTTCAGGTTGATCTTGCGTAGATTTACAAAAGTTTCTTCTAGATCTTGAACCAAAGTAGCCCTGTCTTTGCTTTTGACCACTATATCATCCATATAGGCTTCCACATTTCTGTGCAACTGAGGCTCAAAAGCAATCTGGACGGCTCTTGCAAATGTCGAACCAACATTTTTCAAACCAAATGGCATACGTACGAAACAGTATGTGCCACAGGGTGTGATAAATGCGGTCTTTTCCTCATCTTCCTCAGCCATGAAGATTTGATGATACCCTGAATATGCGTCAAGAAATGAAAGCAAATCACATCCTGCCGTGGAGTCAACAATCTGGTCTATGCGGGGTAAAGGAAATGGGTCTTTGGGACAAGCTTTATTGACATCAGTGAAATCAATACAAAGCCTCCATTTTCCATTCGCTTTGCGCACGACAACAGGATTGGCCAACCACGTAGGATGGAGCACTCCTCTGACGAGGCCTGCCGCTTCCAACTTCTTGATTTCTTCCGCAATAAACTCTTGCCGCTCCACAGCTTGCTTTCTGGCTTTCTGCTTGACGGGCCTCGCGTGGGGACAAACGGCAAGGTGGTGCTCAATTACTTTCCTGGGAACACCGGGGATGTCGGACGGTTGCCATGCAAACACGTCGACATTCGCCCGCAGGAAAGCAACGAGCGCGCTTTCCTATTTGTTGTCAAGTGTGGCACTGATGGTGAAGGAACCACCAGTGCCGTCCTCCTTGGCGGGCACCTTCTTTGCCACCGGCGGAGCGGCTTTGTTCTTCTTGCACTTGCCGGGGGAGCTCTCTGGTGCGTCCTCGACGGCAGCGCAGCACTCCGAAGAGGTGCGCTTGCCGGAGTGGGCACAGGAGCTCTTGCCGGACTTCCTCTTGTTCTTCCCCCCGAGAGCTTCAGCGGCAAGTGCCTTGGCGGCAGTTGTGGCAGCTGCTTCCCGGTAGATCTTGTCGGCGCAAATAAGCGCATCCTTCTTGTCGCAGGGAACTGTGATAACACTTACTGGGCCTGGCATCTTCAACACGTTGTAGGCATAATGAGAGGCTGCCATGAACTTGGCGAGCGCTGGACGGCCAAGTATCCCATTATAAGGCAATGGAATATCGGCAACATCAAAGGTGACCTTCTCGGTCCGGTAGTTCAGCTCGCCGCCAAATGTCACTGGCAGCGTGATCTTCCCTTTCGGCTTGCTCCTTCCTGGATTGACTCCTTGGAAAGTACCAGTTTCCTCAAGCTCGCCGTCAGAGATTTGAAGTTTCCGGAGCACAGCGGACGAAATCAGATTCAAGCCGGCCCCACCGTCAACTAACATCTTCGTGACCTTGAGGTTGCGGATCGTTGGTGAAACCAACATCGGCAAGCACCCGACCGCCGTTGGGGGTCAGGATGGTCCTCAATGTCAAAGACGATAGGCGTGTCGGACCACTTCAGAAGCTTTCTGGCGTCAACAGATGGTTCCGCCGCATTGATCTCTCGCGCCCACTGTTTAAGTTGGCGGTGAGAAGAATGCAACGAAGCACCACCGTCAACACACAAGACTTCTGCGGCTTTCTGAAATTCGTGCTCACTGGATTCTTCATCATCTAGATCATCATCATCATCATCTTTGTCGCGGCCACGAGGAGGCATGTCTCTCTGCTGCTGCTTGGCCTTGCCGCGATGCCCTCCTCGGGCAGTGCGCTTCTTGCCGGACCCGCCAGCACCTTCTGGGGCCTTCTCCTTGTCGCGCCTCTCATACTCAGCTTTCTGCTGTTCGACAAGCTGCTCGACTCGTCGGCAGTTTTGGAGATCGTGTCCCTTGGTGCGGTGGATCTTGCAATATTGCTTGTCGGAGCCGTCCTGCTTGTCGGCAGCCGCCAAGGCCTGACAGTTGGCGCACGCGGCAATCTCCTTGCCGGAGCCCTCGACTTTGGCCTTGTCGGCGCTGCCGTTGCCGCTGGACTGCTCGACGGCAAGCACAGCTTTGCCCTTTTTCTTCCTGTTGTTCCGCCGCCGGCCCTTCTTTGCCGGGGCGGTACCTTCGCTGTCAGAGCTCCCCCCTGCGCCAACACCTTCACCGGGAAGTTTCCTTCCCTCTTCAGCACGCGCACACTTGTCAGCGAGAGCATATAGCTGGCCAATGTCTCTGACCTTGGTCATTGCCATTTCCTCTCGCATCTTGCGATTACGCACGTTCTGATGGAACGCGCTAATAACCGCAGCGGGGTGAACATCTGGGATGTTGTACTGTACGCGGCTGAACCTTTGAATGTATTTGCGCAGGGGCTCTCCTTCCTTCTGGGGGATGAGATGAAGATCACTCTCCTGGCCATGAGGTTGATGACCGCCAGTAAAGGCACCAACAAACTGATGGCACAGGTCCGCCCATGAAGAAATGGAGTTCTCCGGCAAGTGCATGAGCCATGAGACGACGTTGCGTTTTAACACGAGCGGGAAGTAGTTAGCAAGAATCTTGTCGTCTCGTCCCCCGGCAGCTTGCACCGCAATGGTGTAAATGCTGAGGAACTCCGACGGGTGTGTCTTGCCATCATACTTCTCCGGCACGTCAGGCTTGAAAGCCTTGCGATTGGGCCACTGGACCTGCCGCAGCTCACGGGTGAACGCTGGACAACTTACCGCGTACGGCAAGTCACCAGGATCCCCTGGCGCATGCATGTCAACAGCGGGCCCTGCGCGTCTGTCGGACTGACGATGCGCTTCTCTCCTTCGCTCGATAGTGGTACGAGCGTCTTCTCCTCTGCGTTTATGAAGAACGAGGCGCTGGTCACGACGAGCTCGCGGGTCAGACGACGCCGTGGAATCATCGCCACGGGCGTCGTTTCGATGTGTCGGCGACCGAGGCCGTCTGGGTGGGGAGTGTACGGTTGTTGCCCCCTCGCCGTTCTTGTTGGTGACAGCATTGTCACCAGTTCTCTTGTTGGCCGCGCGCACCGGGTCGGCATCAGCGAAGCTGAGAAGGCTCTAAATGGTTGCCCTCCACTCGTCAAGCTTATCTGCTGGTGGAGGGAAGTTCAGGAGCAGCTGCGCACGCGCCAACGCTTCTGCTGGTGAGGGAGGTATCGAGTGGCGTGAGGACTGTGGGATGCTCTTACTCCTAACAGTGTTAGAAGGAGCATCTCCACGCCCATGCGACCGCACCTCGACCCCGCCAACGTGTTGTTGCGTATGGTGACCCCGCGCATCTCGAGATCGATGCGCAAGTTCATTATCCAGGGAGCGCCTGGCACCTGGAGCGTCAGGACGCTGCCTGTCACGGGCTTCTTGAGAAGGCCGCGGCGTCTGAACCGGCGCAGGCGTTCCAGAACACGCAGCACCGTTTCTGGAGCTTGCAGGGCCAGCAGCAGCGAGCAGCGCTGCGTTCCCAGACCCAGCAGCGCCAAGATTGGCGTTGCTGGCCCGGTTTTGGACAGGTGGAGGCAATAGGAGCTCTCGCTCTCTAGTCCCCCCAGCAGCCGCAATCACGTCGGCACCCTCCTGCATGGGAGCAGGCGGGTTGGACGTAGACGCACCGATGGCCGAAGTCTTCTTTTTTGGAGCCATAAGGCGGAGGATGGCCCAAAAACTAACGCGCAAATCGCTAGATTAGGTTCACACAACCTCCCTTCCCCTACCTGGCGCGCCAAAGATGTCGGGGATGAATCCGCGATCACCTATGGGACCCAGGGAAGGACCCCTTTACGTTCGGCAGGGAGAGACGGTCGCACGAAGAGCAAATCTAGCGAAGAACACGACAGTGCACGAGAGAGATTTACCCAGGTTCGGGCCGCACGGATGCGTAAAACCCTACTCCTGCTTTTTGGTTTATTATCTGTATGATTGTTCTAGCTCCAGGAGCGCTACAGTACCGAGTAGCTGCGTACAATACTGGAGTTCTCCATCTCCCCGTTCCCCCCTTTTTCACGTTGCCTATGGGCCTCCTTTTATATGCACAAAGGGGTCACCAACAGGTGGCAAACAGTAAAGGTAGAGGTGGAAAGTTGCTACAGTAAGGCCATTATTACCAGGATGACATGTCCTACCTACCACTGACGGCAGGGGACAAGGGCATTAAATGCCCATGCCTTTGCTGTCCAGATACATGTACCCGGATGTCTTGGACGTGGGAAAAGCCTATCCCACCTGCTCCTGCACCGCTAACTACAGTGTACCGCCGTCTACACAGTGCCCTGCCACACACACTTGGAAGGACCCAGAGCGCCACGCTGGCAGAGGCACCGGAGCAGCACAGTGGTACAGTAACGCTTGCCGCAGCAAGACCTTGCCGCACCTGACAGCTTGCCGCAACCCATAGCTTGCCGCGCAAGGTAACTTGCCGGGGCAAGTACCTTGCCGCAGCTGCTATCTTGCCGCAGCCAATACCTTGCCGCAGCCAATGACTTGCCGGGGCAAGTACCTTGTCGCAGCAAGTACTCTGCTATAGCAAACCTCAGGCTGGGCCTCAGCTGTCCCTCCCGGCAAGCTCCTCTTGCCGGGGCCTTAACTCTTGCTTTGTATACTTTGTTCTTGAATGGCTTAATAATCTTGAGCTTCTCTCTGGCTGTCCTCCCGCAAGCCTGGCCGCGGGATGCTACTACTGCCCGTGCACAAGTACGGGGTACTAGGGTACCCCTATTCTAGTACACCGACACCTGCTAATGCCCGTGGCAACAATCAGCCCCGCAACAACAATGCTAGACTTTATGGTCGTGGTCAAGCTTATCATGTCAACATGAGTGAAGACCCAGACCAACCAGCTACTGTGATGGGTACACTTCTTGTTAATTCAGTAGCAACTTCTATTTTATTTGATTCAGGAGCATCGCATTCTTTCATATCAGAAGATTTTGCGTTCATGCATGGCATTAAATATGAAACGTTGCACCATCTGTTAGTGGTAAACACTGCCGCAGGCCAGAGCCGAGCCTCCATGTTCAGCCCCGATGTCATTATTGATATTGAAGGTTTGGAGTTCCGTGCGTCTCCCATTATCCTGAAGTCTTCCAAAATTGACCTTATGGGTATGGACTGGTTGAAGGCTCATACCGCCGTAATCTATTGTGCCACTAAAGTCGTTCAGCTTCTGCACCCCTCGGATGAGATAGTAAATTATCATGCTAGTATCATTCAAAATGCCGAGGCCCTAATATACACTCTAAATGTGTTAAACGCTTCTTCGCTTGAGGGGAACGAAAACCTTCCAGTCGTTCGTGAATTCCAGGATGTTTTTCCAGAAGAACTTCTAGGAATACCTCATGTTAGAGCTGACGAGTTTGCCATCGACTTGAAACCAGGCACAACTCCTATTGCGAAGCGTCCTTACAAGATGCCACCGCATGAGCTCCTCGAGCTTAAGGAGGAAATCCAAAAATCACTCCGCAAAGGCTTTATCCGTCAAAGTTCCTCTGCCTGGGGAGCACCTTCTCTCTTTGTCAAAAAGAAAGATGGTACGAATAGGTAGGTTCAAGATTACCATCCTATCAACTAGGCAACCATTCAGAAAAAAATATCCGCTTCCTCGGATCAATGATTTGTATGATCAACTTGCTGGATCATCGGTGTTTTCTAAACTCGACTTGAGGTTGGGTTATCAACAGATCTGTGTCCGCGAAGAGGATATTCCCAAGACTGCATTTGTTACTCGATATGGCTCTTATGAGTACACTGTCATGTCATTTGGCTTAACAAATGCTCCAGCTACGTTCTCCTGCCTGATGAATTACACCTTCATGGATTACCTCGACAAGTTCGTCGTGGTATATCTAGATGATATTCTGGTCTATTCGAAGAATAAGGAAGAACATGCTGAACACCTTCGACTTGTACTAGAAAGGCTCCGAGAACACCAGCTCTATGCCAAGTATTCCAAATGCAAGTTCTGGCTTTCTGAAGTAACCTAACTTGGACATGTGATTTCCAAGGATGGAATTGCTGTTAACCCGGAACGAGTTCAGGCTATTCTTGACTGGACTCCTCCGAAGAACGTCAAGCAAGTAAGAAGTTTTCTCGGCCTCGCAAGCTATTGCCGTCGATTTGTCGAGAACTTTTCCAAGATTGCTAAGCCTCTGACTAACCTGCTTCACAAAGGCGTTAAGTTTGAGTGGACAGACAAATGTTAGGAGAGTTTCCAGACTCTCAAGGACAAGCTAACTTCTGCTCCAGTGCTTGCTCCTCCGGATTCTCGCAAAGACTTTGTGATATATTGCGACGCCTCTCGTCAAGGATTAGGTTGTGTCCATAGCAAGAAGAGTAATTGCGTATGCCTCTCGACAATTGCGTCTGCATGAAGAAAACTATCCAGTGCATGATCTTGAACTTGCTGTAGTGATCTATGCATTGAAGCAGTGGCGACACTACCTTCTTGGTAATCGATGCGAGATATATACTGATCATCAAAGTCTAAAGTATTTGTTTACTCAGCCGGATCTCAATCTCCATCAACAGCGATGGTTGGAAACAATTACGGACTATGACTGTGGTATTTCTTATACCCCTGGCAAGGCTAATGTAATGGCTGATGCCTTAAGCCGCAAGTCCTATTGTAACAACCTCATGGTTAAGCAAGCTCAACCTCATCTTTATGGAGAATTGCGCAAACTGAACCTGCGTATCATTCCACAAGGTTCTCTTAATTACCTTGTGATACAGCCAGATCTTGAGAAAGCTGTTAGGAATGCGCAAGCTAAAGATGCTGAAATTGATCTGATGAAGAAAGATCTTCACCTGGAAAAGTACAAGGATTTCTCGCTGTCTGAAGATGGAACCTTGTATTTCAGAGACCGCATTGTGGTACCTCACTTTGAGCTTATGACTGACAAGGTCATGAAGGAGGCACATGATACACCGCTGTCTATTCATCCGGGTAGTACCAAGATGTATCGTGATCTCTGTCAAAGGTACTGGTGGTCCAAAATGAAGCAGGATATTGCTTGCTATGTTGCTGAATGTGATGTTTGCCGTCGCGTTAAAGCAGAACAACAGAAGCCTGCTGGAATTCTGCAACCACTTCCTATTCCTTTGTGGAAATGGGATAAAGTTCAAATGGATTTCATTACTGGCCTTCCCAAGTCACAGAAGGGTCACGATGCTATTCTTATCGTTGTTGACAAACTTTCTAAAGTTGCACATTTTCTGCCTGTCAAAGAGACTATCACTGCTAGTCAGTTAGCAGAGTTATATATCTCCAGAATTGTATCGTTCCACGGTATTCCGAAGGAGATCAGTTCAGACCGTGGCAGTCTTTTCACCTCAAAGTTCTGGGAAAGTTTCCAAGAAACTATGGGAACCCATATTACCTGGAGTTTAGCTTATCACCCCCAATCCCAAGGCCAAGTCGAGCGAGTCAATCAAGTGCTTGAAGATATGCTGCGAGCTTGTGTTATATCTTTTGGCAAGAAGTGGGAAGAATCTATTCCTTATGTGGAATTCTCATATAACAACAGCTATCAAGTCAGCTAAGAAATGGCTCCCTTCGAAGTACTTTATGGATGTAACTGTCGAACCCCTCTGAATTGGTCAGAAACTGGGGAACAACCGCTCGTGGGTCCGGATATTATTCAACATGCCGAAGAGCAAGTCCGTATCGTTCGAAAAAATCTGAAGGCGGCTCAGGTCTGCCAGAAGAGAAACTATGATTGCAAACGATAGGGTTTGACTTATCAACCTGGTGATCAAGCTTATCTGCGTCTCACTCCTATGAAGGGCACTCACCGTTTCAGAATTAAGGGCAAGTTAGCTCCACGCTACATTGGTCCTTTCCGCATTGTTGCAAGATGTGGTCAGGTGGCTTATAAACTGGAGTTGCCACCGCAATTCTCTCATATCCACAACGTCTTCCATGTGTCGCAACTATGCCGTTGCTTCAAGGAATCTCTGCACCGCGTAGTGGATCACGAGATGCTCGAATTGCAAGATGTTCTTTCTTATAAGGAGCATCCGATCCGCATTCTCGATCACGCTGAATGTCAGACCCGTCAGAAGACGACCAAGTTCCTGAAAGTGCAGTTGTCAAATCATACTGAAGATGAAGCCACTTGGGACGCGTGGATCATCTTCGAACGGAATACCCCGACCACTTTTCTTCTACCTCCTGAATTCTCGGGACGAGAATTTCTTTTTGAGGAGGAGAATTGTAACACCTCTATGTAATGGTGCTACAGTAATCCATCATGATGATGCTAAGCTACTGTGATTTGCAATGATAATCATGTTGGGATAATATCTCATTTCAAATTCCTTCTCTGAATTCTACTCAAATTCAAAGTGAAATTTCAAAGTTGCACAAAAGTTGCTGGAAAAATGTTCATCATTCAGCAAATATTCCAAAACAAATTGTTGTTAAGGAAAACAACATCACCATCAGCCACAAAATGGGCCTAAGCATTTATAACAGTGCCAAAACAGCACTTTAAATGCTATATTTATTTTTGAATAATTCAAATGGATTTCAAAATTGCCCAAACTTTTTGTGGCAGTACAGAATAATGCATGGTATTTTTGTGGACAAGTTTCACATTTTACTAAATGCATTTGGCATCTCTTTTTATTCCCAAAATCTTCTGTAAAAAGAAAAGCAGAAAATAAAATGAAAAGGTCTGGACTGACTGGGCCTTAGTGTACAGTGGCAGGCCCAGCCAGCCCAGCCTACCTCGCGCACAGTCGCCGTCCTCCTCACCCCCCCCCCCCCCCGTGTCAGCTCACCCGTGGCTGCGCGCACGCGCGCCGGTGAGACAACGACACGGCGCCACTACAGGGCCGGCGAGGTGATAAGGATGCACCCCATCGGCCTTCCCTCCATTCTCATCCACTCCTCCCTCTCCCTCGCTCGTTCTCCCCCCGCCGTGCCTCGCCGCTGCTGTGGCCACCGTCGACTCCTCGCCTCGCCACGATGCCATAGGAGTTCACCGTCGTCCGGTGCAGGCCGTTTGAGCCGGGGAGCCCTGCACTACTGGATCGGCCTCCGTCTTCAACCTCGGGCCGCCGGCGATCCCCTTCCTCTCCGGTGAGCTCTGCTGCTCCTAAGCCGTCGACGGCTTTACGTAGCCATGCGGTGAGCTTCCACACTCCTCTCCTCCCTCGCTGGCTGCCGCTGTTTAGCTGTAGCCGCCCCGCCGCGTTGCCATGTTCCGTCGTCCGCTGTTGCCGTCGCCGCCGTAGCTCTCATCGTTGTCATGGCCGTCCGAGCACGCCATCGTGCTCGGGGCACCCTAGAGGTGTGGCCTGGCCCGTTAGTCCGCTCGCACGCACGCTGCTTCTTCATCCCCGACGTGCACCCGAGAATGCCGCCGCCTCCGCTCGTCGCCAGCATCTTTTCTGGCCATTTCCGGCAAGGCCACCGCCACCATTCGACGCGGCTCGCTCGACTCATTCGAACGAGCCTAGCCGCGCGCCAAATGGCACTTTGTAGCACGTTTCCGACGGGGGCCGTGGCCCTCTGCTGCATTTTGGCGTCACCGACATCAAGCCGCCGGCCACTGCCGACGTGGCTGGCCTGGGGCCACTCCCCTGGTCACTGCCTCGTGGGCCCCTGTGGCCCTGTTGACTGGGTTGACCCATTCAACGTGCTGACTGGGCAGCCCGGTGACACTGACATGCGGGCCCCACCGCATAATTAAGTTAATTGAAACATTTTTATAAATAAAAGTAATTAGTAAATACTAATCAGTCACTAACATGTGGGGCCCTGCTACTAATTAACCTCAGTTTAGTTAAATTAAACCCTATTTAGCCTAGAGTCTATGACAGGTGGGACCCACTAGTCAGGTTTGACCTGGTCAGCGAGTCTTTTGACTGCTGATGTCACACCTACGTCATGCTGATGTCATATTTCATTTCTGTTAATTTAAATAATTTCAGAAAATGCTAAAATCTTTGAAAAATCGTAGAAGATAATCCGTAGCTCGGATGGAAAAACTTTCTAATGAAAGTTGATCAGAAAAACGAGACGAACCCGGATACGCTAACCACATGCCTGTCAGGTGCCCCTAACTACCTGAACATGGAACCGTCCCCTCCGGTTCATCTGTCTGACAGACGTCCGGAACTGGGAAAACTTTCCCGTTAAATTCTCGCTCCGTCTGTAGCACTTAACATTGCACTAGGGCACCCCTGCACTGTGTATTACCATGCCTTGCTATGTGATTGCTTTTGTTATCGTGTATTTATTTGTTTCCTTCCCCTCTTCTCTCTCGGTAGACCCCGGTACCGACGCAGTCCCCGAGACCGACGCAGCTCAGGAGACTGACTACACTGGTGACGACCCTTCTCTTGCCGCAGAGCTTCCAGGCAAGCACCCCCCCTTGAGCATGCCTATATCGCCTATTCTTCCTCTCTTGTGCTTGCATTAGAAATTGCTGCTGCTACTGTTTATCCGATTTCTGATGCATAGCCTATCTTTGTAACTGCTGTTGATACCTACCTGTTTATCCTAAACTGCTTAGTATAGGCTGTGTAGAGACCCACCAGAGACCCCACTTTGACCCAGTTGCCCCCGCTAGATTATCAGATCACTCGATCAATGTGATCTACAACCAGCCCCCGGCACCGCACATCAACCCCCTAGTTGTACGACACTACAGCGTTACTATCGAGTGCCGAGGGTGATACCTCGTTTAGCACTTCTGATGTTAACTCTGTAGAGTAGCTATTCGGTCATGGTCATCGAGGGTGATTCCTCCTTCACCACTCCCGATAACGACGCTGTCGTGCAACACCTCAAGTGTGAACCCATCGAGGGTGATTCCTCCAAGTTCACCTTGACGGTTACTTTGAGTGGGAATCCAATGAGGGTGATACCTCAGATTCCCCTGATGTTATGGACACATGGATACTTGGACTTTACAACTGTTACTTGGAAAGGCGGGTCGACCCTGAGGGGTACCCGCGCGAGCCTAAGTGGCGAGTGATGTGGAGTCGGGTTGACCTGGAGGGTACCCAAGAGATAAATACGAGGCGCGGCCGGGCATTCTTAGCCCTTGCAGCAAGTCCTCGAGACGGGGCGATGAGGTCACATCGATCATGAGTCTCTGCTCATTACCGCACACCCCAATACACTAACGATTTGGATATTTGATCCGAGTGGGCCTCTGGCCCGATAGCACTAACCATCACGTGGGAATAGTTATGGGCACTCTACGTTGTATGCATCAGCCGAAGCTTAATGGACGTCAGCGACTGAGCGGCGCGCGCCGGGTTGGACCGCATAACGCAACCGCCTTGATAGTGTGGGTTGCTAGGTCTGCTCACCGGCCGCGTACGCAACATGCAGGAGTTCCCGGGGCGAAGGCCCAAGACCCGTGGGCGCATAGGTTTAGTCCGGCTTGCTGACCTCTCTATTAGGCCTAGGTCGGGTTGCGGCGTATCGTTTGGCCGAGGCTGGGCATGACCCAGAAAAGTGTGTCCGGCCGGAGTTAATCGAGCGTGGTGGGTAAGTTGGTGCACCCCTGCAGGGAAGAACTAATCTATGCATAGACGGATCCTCGGTAACGGACGCTCGGAGTTGTATCCCGATCGATACAACTTGAACTAGATACTTGTGATGAGAAATGGATAGTAGGGCTCTGGGATTGCTTTCTCGCAGGCAGTCAAGAAAGGATCTCTGGCCGAGGTTCATACTTAACACTACTACTACTTTATACTGTGCTAATCTACACTCTTCTAATGTTGCAAGACCGATGAAGATGCTAGTCTTCGATAGGTCTAGGCCTTCCCTCTATTCTGGCATTTTTGCAACCCAGTCCACATATACAGCCTTTCTTTGATAATGTTGCATATGTAGTGTAGATCCTTGCTTGCTGAGTACTTCGGATGAGTACTCACGGTTGCTTTGCTTCCTCTTTTTCCCATATCCGTTTGATGCAACCAGATGACGGAGCCCCTGAGCCAGCTGCCCCCGCCGATGGCTACTACTACTACCCTCCTGGCGAGTACTACTACGAGGAGCCGTCCGACGACCAGGAGTAGGTTCGGAGGGTCCCAGGCAGGAGGCCTGCGCCTTTTCGATCGTAGTGTTTAGTTTTGCCGTGCCTTCTTAATGGCTTATCTGTTTTATCTTTTATATCTGTACTCAGATATCTGATGCTTCCGCTGACGCTTGTATGCGAGCTTATGTATTCGAGCCCTCGAGGTCCCTGGCTTGTAATATAAAGCTTGTATTATTTTAAGTTTGTGTCTAGAGTTGTGTTGTGATATCTTCAAGTGAGTCCTTAGGCTTGATCGTGTGCATTTGCGTGTATGATTAGTGCACGATTAAGCCGGGGGTGTCACAGTCAATACATTCGGGGCGTATATAAAGATTTTTTATCTTGGGAAACAAGCAATCGGGAGAAAAACGAAGTCCGGAAGGTACCCAAGGTGGGCACAACCCACCTGGGCGCGCCTGGCAAGCCAGGCACGCCCTGGTGTCTTGTGCCCACCAAGGTTATCTTCCTGGTTGTTTCTTATTTTCCTAATTTTGGTTATATTCCAAAACTGACAAAAAATATTTTTGCAGATTTTTTGGAGTCCGTTTACTTACCATATCATGTACCTCCTCTTTTTTTCACGATTCTGGAGTGTTCCAGACGGTTTCTTTTATGTGTTCCTCCGGTGTCATGGTTTGAATGATATTGCTTTCAACATTAATTAGCGTACCTGAGATATAGTGTTTAATTCTTTGCCCATTGACAACCTTCGGGTTAGTGCCTTCGGCATTATTTATTTTGATAGCTCCAGAACGATAAACTTCTTCGATAACATAAGGTCCTTCCCATTTGGAGAGAAGCTTTCCTGCAAAGAATCTGAAACGAGAGTTGTACAAAAGGACATATTCACCCACTTTGAACTCACACTTTTGGATTCTTTTATCATGCCATCTTTTAACTTTTTCTTTAAACAACTTGGCATTTTCATAAGCTTGGGTTCTCCATTCATCTAGTGAGCTAATATCAAATAACCTCTTTTCACCGGCAAGTTTGAAGTCATAGTTGAGTTCTTTAATTGCCAAATATGCTTTATGTTCTAACTAAGAGGCAAATGACAAGCTTTTCCATATACCATTTTATAAGGAGACATATCCATGGGGTTTTTATAAGCTGTTCTGTAAGCCCAAAGTGCATCATCTAATTTCTTAGACCAATTCTTTTGGGACCTATTGACAGTTTTTTGTAGAATTAATTTTATTTCTCTATTGCTAAGTTCAACTTGACCACTAGACTGAGGATGATAGGGTGATGCAATTCTATGGTTAACATCATACTTAGCAAGCATTTTACGAAAGGCACCATGAATAAAGTGTGAACCACCATCAATCATTAAATATCTAGGGACTCCAAACCTTGGGAAAATAACTTCCTTAAGCATTTTAACAGAGGTGTTGTGATCAGCACTACTAGTTGTAATAGCTTCTACCCACTTAGTAACATAATCAACAGCAACTAAAATATGTGTATACCCATTAGAGGAAGGAAAAAGGTCCCATGTAATCAAAACCCCAAACATCAAATGGTTCAACTGCAAGAGAATAATTCATAGGCATTTCCTGATGCTTACCAATATTACCAATTCTTTGACATTTATCACAAGATAAAACAAACTTACGGGAATCCTTGAAGAGAGTAGGCCAATAAAAACCAGATTACAATACCTTGTGAGCAGTTCTATCTCCCGCATGATGTCCTCCATAAGCTTCGGAGTGACATTTCTGTAGGATTTTTTCCTGTTCATGCTCAGGTACACAACGTCTAATAATACCATCTACTCCTTCTTTGTAAAGATGTGGGTCATCCCAAAAGTAATGTCTTAAATCGTAGAAGAATTTTTTCTTTTGTTGGTATGTGAAACTAGGTGGTATATATTTTGCAACAATGTAATTAGCATAGTCAGCACACCAAGGAGTGTTATGAGAAACATTTATTGCAGCTAGTTGCTCATCAGCAAAGCTATCATTAATAGGTTGTGGGTCATCAACAATATTTTCTAACCTAGACAAGTTATCAGCTACGGGGTTCTCAGCTCCATTTCTATCAGTGATATGTAAATCAAATTCTTGTAACAGGAGAAGCCACCTAATGAGTCTAGGTTTAGCATCTTTCTTTTCCATAAGATATTTTATAGCAGCATGATCAGTGTGAACAATCACTTTAGAATCAACAATATAAGATCTGAATTTATCACAAGCAAATACAACTGCCAAAAATTCTTTTTCAGTAGTAGCATAGTTTCGTTGAGCACCGTCTAGAGTTTTACTAGTAGAATGGATAACATTTAACTTTTTATCAACTCTTTGTCCTAGAACAGCACCGACAGCATAATCACTAGCATCACTCATCATTTCAAAAGGCAAGTTCCAATCAGGTGGTTGAACGATAGGTGCAGAAGTTAAGGCTTTCTTAAGTGTTTCAAAAGCTTCTACACAATCATCATAAAAAACAAACGGAACATCTGTTTGTAAAAGATTTGTAAGAGGCCTAGAAATTTTAGAGAAGTCTTTAATAAACCTCCTATAGAAACCAGCATGACCGAGGAAACTACGAATACCTTTGATATCTTTAGGACATGGCATTTTCTCAATTGCATCAACTTTAGCTTTATCAACCTCAATACCTCGTTCAAAAATTTTATGCCCCAAGACAATACCTTCATTAACCATAAAGTGGTACTTCTCCCAATTCAAGACAAGATTAGTTTGCTCACACCTCTGCAAAACTCGATCGAGATTGCTTAAGCAAGCATCAGAAGAAGTTCCGTAAATAGAAAAGTCATCCATGAAAACCTCAACAATCTTTTCACAAAAATCAGAGAATATAGCAGTCATACATCTTTGAAAGGTAGTAGGTGCATTGCATAAACCAAAAGGCATACGTCTATAAGCATAAGTTCCAAAAGGACAAGTAAAGGTGGTTTTCTCTTGATCAGGTTGTGAAACAAGTATTTGAGAAAAACCAGAACATCCATCAAGGAAACAAAAGTGTGTGTGCTTAGATAATCTTTCTAGCATTTGATCAATAAAAGGCAAAGGGTAATGATCTTTTCTAGTTGCTTTATTTAATTTTCTAAAATCAATTACCATTCTATAGCCAGTGACAATTCTCTATGGAATAAGTTCATTTTTATCATTAGGAACAATAGTAATACCTCCCTTCTTAGGGACACAATGAATGGGACTTACCCATCTACTATCAGCTATGGGATAGATTATACCTGCTTCCAGAAGCTTTAATATTTCAGTTCTTACCACTTCTTTCATTTTAGGATTCAAGCATCATTGGTGATCAACAACGGGTTTAGCATCAGGTTCCATATTAATCTTGTGCTGATAGAGAGTGGGACTAATGCCCTTAAGATCATCAAGAGTATATCCAATAGCACCTCGGTGCTTCTTCAGAACTTTCAATAATCTCTCTTCTTCATGTTCTGAAAGGTTAGCACTAATAATAATAGGATATATCTTTTTCTCATCAAGATAAGCATATTTCAAAGTGTCAGGAAATTGTTTCAATTCAAACACAGGATCACCTTTAGGTGGAGGAGGTCCTCCTAAAGTTTCAATAGGCAAATTATGTTTAAGCAGAGGTCGTTGTTCAAAGAAGATTTTATCTATCTCATTTCTTTCATGCATATGCATATCATTTTCATGGTCTAGTAAATATTGTTCTAGTGGATCAGTAGGAGGCACGACAATAGAAGCAAGACCAATTATTTCATCCTTATTAGGTAATTCTTTCTTATGAGGTTGCCTATTAAACTTGGAAAAATTAAATTCATGAGACTCATCACCAAAGCAAACACTGACAGTTTGTTTATGACAATCTATAGTAGCATTGACAGTGTTCAAGAAAGGTCTACCAAAGATAATGGGACAGAAGTCATCTTGTGGGGAACCAAGAACTAGAAAATTAGTAGGGTATTTTATTTTCCCACACAAGACTTCAACATCTCTAACAATCCCAAGTGGTGTGATGGTGTCTCTATTGGCAAGTTTAATAGTAACATCTATGTCTTATATTTCAGCGGGTGCTATATCATTCATAATTTCTTGGTATAAGGTAAAAGGAATAGCACTCATGCTAGCACCTAAGTCACATAAACCATGATAAGAATGATCTCCTATTTTGACTGAGACAACAGGCATGCAATAACAGGTCTATGTTTATCTTTTTCATCGGGTTTAGCAATTCTAGCAGCTTCATCACAGAAGTAAATAACATGCCCATCTATATTTTCTGCCAAGAGATCTTTAACCATAGCAACACTAGGTTCTACTTTGATTTGTTCAGCAGGTTTAGGTGCTCTAATATTACTTTCATTAACCACGGTTGAGACCTTAGCATGTTCCTATATCCTAACAGGGAAAGGTGGTTTTTCAATATAAGCAGTAGGCACAACTGGATCAACATTGTAAATGATAGTTTCATCTTTAACCACAACCAGTTCTTTAATTTATTCTTTAATAGGTTGATGATATTTAAACCACTTCTCCTTGGGGAGGTCAACATGGGTAGCAAATGATTCACAGAAAGAGGCTACTATCTCAGACTCAAGTCCATATTTAGTGCTAAACTTGTGAAAAGCATCGGTATTCATAAAAGATTTAACACAATCAAACTTAAGCTTAATTCCTAACTCTTTACCTTCATCGAGTTCCCAATCTTCAGAGTTGCGTTTAATTCTTTCTAAAAGATCCCACCTGAATTCAATAGCCTTCTTCATAAAAGAACCAGTACAAGAAGTATCGAGCATGGATTGATCATCACGAGAAAAACGAGCATAAAAATTCTGAATAATAATTTCTCTTGAGAGCTCATAATTGGGGCATGAATATAACATTGACTTAAGCCTCCCCCAAGCTGGAGTGATACTTTCCCCTTCACGAGGCCAAAAATTATATATGTAATTCCGATCACGATGAACTAGATGCATAGGATAATTTTTTTTGGTGAAATTCCATTTTCAATCGATTCCAGTTCCAAGATCCAATATCATCGCATAGCCTATACCATGCCAATGCTTTTCCCTTCAAAGATAAAGGGAAAACCTTATTCTTAGCTTCATCTTCGGGCAAACCTGCAAGCTTAAATAATCCACAAATTTCATCTACATATATCAAGTGCATATCAGGATGTTCAGTTCCATCTCCTGCATAAGGATTAGCTAGCAGTTGTTCTATCATACCTGAAGGAATTTCATAACCAATATTTTCAGTAGGTGCAGTAGGTTGAGGGGCAACTAATTGTGGTTCCATTCAAGGTGAAGATACCCCGAACAAACCCCTCAAAGGATTGTTCTCCATAGTAGCGAGTGACAATAAATTTCAGCACGTAGTAATAATTTTCCCTTACCAATTACCACTTACCAAGAGCGCTTCACTCCCTGGCAACAGCGCCAGAAAAGAGCCTTGATGACCCACAAGTATAGGGGATCAATCATAGTCCTTTCAATAAGTAAGAGTGTTGAAACCAACGAGGAGCAGAAGGAAATGACAAGTGGTTCTCAGCAAGGTATTTTCTGCAAGCACTGAAATAGTCGGTAACAGATAGTTTGATAGCAAGATAATTTGTAACGAGCAAATAACGGTAACAGTAAATAATGTGCAAAAAGTTAGCCCAATCCTTTTGTGGCAAAGGACAGGCCAAAATGGTCTCTTATGATAAGCAAAGCGTTCTTGAGGGTACATGGGAATTTCATCATATCACTTTCATCATGTTGGTTTGATTCGTGTTCGCTACTTTTATAATTTGATATGTGGGTGGACCGGTGCTTAGGTGACGTTCTTACTTGAACAAACCTACTACTTATGACTAACCCCCTCGCAAGCATCCGCAACTACGAGAAAAGTATTAAGATAAAATCTAACCATAGCATTAAACTTTTGGATCCAAATTGGTCCCTTACGGAATAGCGCATAAACTAGGGTTTAAGCTTCTATCACTCTAGCAACCCATCATCTAATTACTACTCCATAATGCATTTCCTTATGCCCAAATATGGTGAAGTGCCATGTAGTGGACGTTCACATGACACCACTAAGGGAATCACAACATACATATCATCAAAATATCAAACACATATCAAGTTCACATGATTACTTGCAACATGACTTCTCCCGTGACCTCAAGAACAAAAGTAACTACTCACAAATAATAATCATGCTCAAGATCAGAGGGGTATTAAATAGCATAATGGATCTAAACATATAATCTTCCACCAAATAAACCATATAGTAATCAACTACAAGATGTAATCAACACTACTAGTCACCCACAAGTACCAATCTAAGGTTCCGGTACAAAGATTGAACACAAGAGATGAACTAAGGTTTGAGAGGAGATGGTGTTGTTGAAGATGTTGATGGAGATGGCCCTCCCAAAGATGGGAGAGTTGTTGGTGATGACGATGACGATGATTTCCCCCTCCAGGAGGGAAGTTCCCCCGACAAAATCGCTCCGCCGGAGGGCAAAAGTGCTCCTGCCCAAGTTCCGCCTCGAGACGGCGGCGCTTCGTCCCGAAAGTCCTCTTCTTATTTTTTTTTCTAGGTCAAAATGACTTATATACCAGAAGAGGGGCACCGGAGGTGGGCCAAGGAGGGCACAACCCACCAGGGCGCGCCTGGGCTCCCTGGCGTGCCCAGGTGGGTTGTGCCCACCTGGTGGGCCCCCTCTGGTGGTTATTTGCTCCAATATTCCTCATATATTCCAAAATAATTCTCCGTAAATTTTCAGTTCATTTGGAGATGTTCACAATAGGTAACTCTGACGTAGCTTTTCCAGGTCCAGAATTCCATCTGCCGGTATTCTCCCTCTTTGTGTAAACCTTGCATATTATGAGAGAAAAGGCATTAGAATTACTCCAAAAAGCATGATTATGCATAGAAACACAATAAATAACAGTAGGTAAACATGATGCAAAATGGACGTATCACCTGCCACCTCAAGGCCCCTACATCGCTCTCTATCTCGCACATACAATCTCTTCATGAAAACCCTATTTGGCATGCATGTACCTCTCTGTCACATACACACCATGTACCACGCACACACATATTTCTCTCTCACTACATCTCTTTGCCTAGCAAACACACTCCCCATATTCCTATCTTTGTATCCCGCACACAATGTCTCTATATTGCTTAAACATTGACGCACATGATGTATCTGTCTCGCACCATTAGCCTCTCTCGCATGCTCACTAGATGCACACACATTCTCTCCATAGGTTTTATTTCTCTCAATATTTGACACACACACAACCCCCCCCCCCCCACCCACACACACCACACTATCCATCCCCATCCAAGGTTATATAGTGACCCTTGTCGCTTGTGCTTATCTGCACCCCCACATGCACACCACCTTGATCAAGGAGGGCATCGGGAAGAACGAAGACGACGACCAGACCGCACTAGAGACCGCAGGGCCATTTGGAAGCATGATGACGTGGCGATGGCTGAGTAACTCCTCCCCCCTCTCTCTCTCCCTGTCGATCCCTCCCGCACAAAATTATCAATCCCTCAACCCACAAGATTCCCCTCTATTCCATGTTCTTTTGAGCTCTCTCATCAAACCTTCTGTCTCTTCTCCTTCCACATGTACAAAATCTTGATGCACACGCATCTCACTCCCTATATATTACATGTCTCTATCTTACTCACAGACCTAACTTCTTCCTCTGTATACATCCCTCTCTCGCACACTTCCTCTCTCTCTCTCACTCCCCTACTCTCTCGCCCACATACATATATACAATCTTTCCCGTCCTATGTCTCTTTCTTCCACTGGGTGTATATCCTGTGTGTTGAGCGCACGCATCTCTCTCCCGCCATTGTTCCATGCATCTCCACAAACTCTCTATGTTTCATTCACACATTGGGATGTGTTCTGAAAATTGCTTTAGACCGGATCATGTAGAGTTATGGTTGGTTTTATTGCATCCAACAAATTAATAACTATGAAATGCATTTAGATTTTCATTTGAGTTGGATTATGTGAGTTTGAGCATATTGTGAAGTACTGTAGACCTGGTATTCATCTTGGAATTCAACAACGATTCTAAATATTGAATTGTACAGACCATTACATTCTACGTCAATAGTTTAATATATTTATTTCACAATTACAACAAATAATTAATGGCACGACAAACTAAGAAAATAGATGTTTACTCCCTCCATTTTTATTTAAGTCCGCGTATTAGCATTGGTCAAAGTCAAGTTTTGTAAACTCTGACAAAGTTTATAAACAAAAATATTAACATATACAATAACAAATCAACACCATTAGATTCATTATTAAATGTACTTTCACATCATACAGATTTGTTATGGTAAATGTTTATATTTTTTCAATAAACTTGGTCAAACTTTAGGAAGTATCACTTCAGTCAAACCTAATATGTAGAGTAAATAAAATTGGAGCGAGTACTAGTAGTACTCCTAGCTGCTCAGCCCAATCACCCAACACGCCAGACGGGGAGCAGGGAGTACTAGTACAGTGTTACAAATTTTCAGGTCGGCGGCAAAATCTCCCGCTTCCATCGAGATCTCCCGCGACTCAGATTCGACCAATGCAAAGTTACCATCAGACCCTTGGTCGAACAGGCCGACGGATGCTCGTTGGTCGGGGGCTATTTGGTAACTCCACGTTCACCCCTACCATCCAACCCCACCCCGGCACCCAGAGTACTCCTCATTACTCCCCATTTTCTATCCCCACCGTAAAATAGACTTCTCCACGGCACCGCAGGACCTTCCCTTCGTGCCCCTCCCCTTCTTCATTGGCGCACTCGTCCACCACAGCGCATCTGCCTCATCGACGACGTCATACGCCGCACTGGAGCCGGTCCGTCGTCGCCATCGTACACGAAGCCGCTTCCCCGGCGCCATCTTCCACGGTCTCGGATCTGCTTCCTGGAAGCCGACGCCAAGCGCAGCAACACCACCGTCGTCGACAATGAACTGACTCCCATTACTGACCATGATGCACAAACGCCGCCGCGACCTTCGTACTCCTCCTTGATAGGTAATGTGTATATTGATTCTCTAAGCAGTACATGTGCAGTTCCGATTATGTCCATACCTACCCTTCTAATTTCCTGGCTACTATTGTTCCGATAAAAGTAATTGGTTATAGCTTGCATTGTCCAACAGAATATCATCTTGTAGTTGTGCGTCGCTCCTGTATTGCGCGATGCTTGGGTAGGTTCTTCATTTGTAACCAGTAGTGTCGCAAATGATGGAAAGTTTTTTAGAATAGCAGGGAGGTGCCCCCCTGTTCTATTCACTCAAAATGGAACCACAACATAGTTCTAGCAAAGTTGAAGAGCCACATAGTAGGATATTAAAAATCACTCATGCTAACATGGCAGATGAGTGCTTTAATGTTGCCCACAAGATGCGTGAGTATTACTATATTTTTCTTGCCATGTTGAGATTTTAAAACTACGAATGCGAACATGCAGAGGAGCAATGAAGACCAAATACGGGATGTTGGGGACATCTTCAAGGAATGTCGCAAGTTAAAGAGAAGCTGCACCGAACCTGTAAAACGAGCTTTGGTAAGTAACAACCTTTCAATTACTTTGACATTGAGAACCTGACTAGCAGTGGTGGATGTTTTGTGTGTCCTTGATGGTTTCGTTAATGAAATCGGAGGGAGCCCCCTCGTTTGACCATTTTTTTACTTTGACATGGTATGTGTCTGGCAGCAGTAGTGAACACAGGACTAGACCAGGCCCTGGGCAAGCCCCGAGCCGAAAGCAGCGTCAAACCACGTAGTCTGCTTGGCTAGGGTTCTTTCCATGCAATCCAGCAGTGTGGCAGATTATTAAACAATAATAGGCGAGACAAACAATTTCCTATACACTTGATTAGGCTCTCAATCATTTGTAGGATCTCAATTTACTCAGTGGACCCACCATGTCGTAGGATGAATCTTTTGTAATTTAGTGTTGAAGCTAGTCAGTCAAACGCGCCTACAGACACCCTGGAGATCATCTGGTTGCCGGTTGTTTTGCTGCAGCAACCCTTGGCTTAGTGCGCCCCTCTGCTGGTTTTTCTATTTCTCTTAGCCTTGTGTTCTTCGATGTATATGTCGTAGTTTCTATAAGCTGGCTCTGTTTGATATGTAATAAGCACAGTCTTAACCGTCCTAATGCTTTCCTTTTTAGCTTGATGTAGGAAGTGGGTGTTCTCACCTTGCAGTCTGTTTTTATATTACTCCTTTTGAATTCACTTCTCCTAGTCCTGTTTCTCGGGATTCTACTTAATGGATCTGGGGAGCTCTGATTATTGATCTAAAAAAGAAGTAACTTCTTCATGTCAGGATGTAGTTCCTGCGAGGAGGGAAGTATATGGTCAACCTCGAGATCATGTTTCTAAAATGAGGCTGGATTACACACAAGGTGCCATTTCCCTAATGATGCCGGATTAGACACAAGGTGCAAATTCCCAGATGATGCTGGATTATTCACAAGCCAGGTGGAGTCGTCAAGTGTTTGTGTCCTCGTTGCTCTAGTAAAGGCTGAAACAAAGCGTGCAGTAGCCCTTGAGAATGTAGCTGAGTTCCTGAAGAAGCGAAAAGAGCAATCAGATGCTCTCTTCACCCAAGCCAAAGAAGAGATGGAAGAAGCCAAAAATAAGTTAGCAGAGGCAGAAACAGGCTAGGCGTCTCCTGCTACCTAAAGCTGTTGTCAAAACAAGTTTTCATTCATAATAGCTAGGTTCAAATGTTTATCCAGTCAGCATGCCTGTTGTGATGTCTGTGCATCTACTGAGATGTATGTAATTCTGTGATGCCTAGATGTGGCACAAAATATATTGTTTCCGGGTCATGTAATAACAGCCATTACTTTCCGAACAATAACAGACGAACCATTGGACATGGTATAGTTCACACGCAAGCCCAACATTCCAAGTTCAACTTCCACATCAAACTCATGTTCACAGATATCTGCACATTCATAGATAATGTCCACAACCATGATTCACTTTAAAGGCAAAAAAAATGTGAGGAGAGTTATAAATAAAGAAAAATCTCTATTTCCTACTACCAGTGCGAGCACAACAAGTCAAGACCATACGTAATTAATTATTGTTTTGGACATTTTTTGACTAAACGCGAATAACTTCTGGAAGCAGGTATAATTTCTAAAGTCGGTCGTGGCTGGGGTCCGTGATGTTTTGAGCCAAACCGGGTAACACACCAGGTGTCTATGTCGGAGACGCGATGGTCGTAGCATTCGTGGGTTCCGAGCGATGGCGGCTCCCGTGGTCTACTATTCCTCGGTGTCGGCGGTGGCCGCGGACGTGTTGGCCACCTCCGCCAGCATGCTACGGTTCTGCCAACATTTGCGTTGGATGGCGCGGCTAACCACGGTGCACTGGACGCCATGGTCCCCCGTGTGCCGGCGTGCAACAACTAGCCACTCCTCTGCGAGCAGGCTTGGAGCGTCGAGTTGATGCACCAGGGGCCAGCTTGGAGCGGCGGCTTGTTCCTCCGCTTGCCCGCCTGCAGCCTCGCCCATCGTACTGACGACCTGAGGTGGGGAGGGAGGTGGGCAGCGAGTTGCCTGGCTCGTCGGGGCACCCAGCCAGCTTTTATGTTGGAGAACTCATCTTCCTGCTCACCGGATGCTATGGAGAGTGTGGAGAAAATGGTGCAAGGAGGATATGGGGAGCGGCGGTGTGGTGCGGTTCTTGCCAGCCGTCTGGCCTCGTTTAAATAGCGGGCGGACGAGACAAGCCAACCGGCGTTGTGTTCTAAAATGTTGGCCGGCTCATGGAAGGACGTGTTGCCGGCACACACGCGGATTCAATGGATGTAGGCGGGGCAGTCTGAAGCCGATTGCATGCAGCGAGGAGGCATGTTCAGCCTGGCATGCAGCGAGTGGGGCCCTCTTGGCCAGCGGGCCGGTTCAATGCCTGCGCTATGAGAGGTCACGTCTGTGTCAGAGCAATCACTCCCTCCGGTCCTTTTTTGTTTGGGTATAACGAAATCTCATTTTCCATTCATTTTTTACAAGTAAAATTTGTGGACAAAATTTGACCCAAAATACGATGGGGACTAGTAAACCAGGACGGAGGTATGATAACCCACAAGTATAGGGGATCGCAACAGTTTTCGAGGGTAGAGTATTCAACCCAAATTTATTGATTCGACACAAGGGGAGCCAAAGAATATTCCCAAGTATTAGCAGCTGAGTTGTCAATTCGACCACACCTGAAAGACTTAATATCTGCAGCAAAGTTTTCAGTAGCAAAGTAGTATGGAAGTGACGGTAACGGTGGCACAAGTAACAGTACCAGTTTTGTAGTGATTGTAACAGTAGCAACGGAAAAGTAACTTAGTAAAGATCAATATGTGAAAAGCTCGTAGGCAACGGATCAGCGACGGATAATTATGTCAGATGGCATTCATCATGCAACAGTTATAACCTAGGGTGACATAGAACTAGCTCCAATTCATTAATATAATGTGGGCATGTATTCCGTATATAGTCATACGTGCTTATGGAAAAGAACTTGCATGACATCTTTTGTCCTACCCTCCCGTGGCAGCGGGGTCCTAATGGAAACTAAGGGATATTAAGGCCTCCTTTTAATAGAGAACCGGACCAAAGCATTAGCACTTAGTGAATACATGAACTCCTCAAACTACGGTAATCACCGGAAAGAATCCCAATTATTGTCACCTTGGGGTATGCGGATCATAACACGTAATAGGTGTCTACAACTTGCAAGATAGGATCAAGAACACATATATATTCATGAAAACATAATAGGTTCAGATCTGAAATCATGGCACTCGGGCCCTAGTGACAAGCATTAAGCATAGCAAAGTCATAGCAACATCAATCTCAGAACATATCGGATACTAGGGATCAAACCCTAACAAAACTAACTCGATTACATGATAAATCTCATCCAACCCATCACCGTCCAGCAAGCCTACGATGGAATTACTCACGCACGGCGATGAGCATCATGAAATTGGTGATGGAGGAAGGTTGGTGATGATGATGGCGACGAATCCCCCTCTCCGGAGCCCAAAACAGACTCCAGATCAGCCCTCCCGATGAAGAACGGGAGGCGGCGGCGGCTCCATATCGTAAAACGCGATGAATCCTTCTCTCTAATTTTTTTCTCCCCGAATAGGGTTATATGGAATTGGAGTTGAGGTCAGAGGGTCTCCAGGGGGCCCACAAGCCTGCAGGGCGCGCCCCCAGGGCTTGTGGCCTCTGGGTGGCCCCCCTCTGGATAATTCGTGCGCCAGTATTTTTTATATATTCCAAAAATATTCTCCATAAATTTTCAGGTCAATCCAAGAACTTTTATTTCTGCACAAAAATAACACCATGGCAATTCTGCTGAAAACAGCGTCAGTCCAGGTTAGTTCCATTCAAATCATGCAAATTAGAGTCCAAAACAAGGGCAAAAGAGTTTGGAAAAGTAGATACGATGGAGACGTATCAACTCCCCCAAGCTTAACACATTGCTTGTCCTCAAGCAATTAAGTTGATAAACTAAAAGTGACAAAGAAAAACTTTTACAAACTCTGTTTATCTTGTTGTTGCAAATATGTCTAGCCAATATTCATGTTTTTAGCAAAGATTATGAACTAACCATATTTACAATAATATTTAGGTCTCACATTTACTCATATCAATGGCATAATCGACTAGCGAGCAATAATAATGAATTTCGGATGAGAACACTTTTTCAAAAGAATCATGATATGATATGACAAAATGGTATCTCACTAGCCCTTTCTGAGACCGCAAAACATAAATGCAGAGCACCCCTGAAGATTAAGGACCGACCAGACATTATAATTCCTGGCAAAAGAGATCCAATCACAGTCATACTAAATATCAATTAATAACAACGCGTACAAATGACAGTGGTGCTCTCTAACTGGTGCTTTTTATAAGAGGATGATGACTCAGCAATAAAAATAAATAGATAGGCCCTTCGCAGAGGGAAGCAGGGATTTGCAGAGGTGCCAGAGCTCGAGCTTTTAAAATAGAGATGAATATAATTTTGAGCGGTATGCTTTCATTGTCAACATAACAACCAAGAGATCTCACTATCTTCCATTCTAGATACATTATAGGCGGTTCCCAAACAGAATGGTAAAGTTTTTACTCCCCCTCCACCAACAATCACACTCCACGGCTGGTTGGCGAGCTCCCGTGGCTCCCATTGAAAAACAGGCTCCTGATATGGATCAGGAGCTGGTGGTGGCTCAGGTGCTGGGGGTTGTACAAGACACCAAATCTGTAGATGTCCTCGGGCATAATAGTGTACTTGCCTGAACGAATATCGAACAAGGAAGAAGCAGGCAAAGCAATAGTCTCACAAGTACCCTGACTAAATACCAAGTTATAGAGGAGTCTCTTGTCCTTATCCTTCTTAAGAAAATCGTGCGCTACAATACTATTGTAGTTCAAATATCTAATGGGTAACAGCATCTCCTCCTCCTCATCATGCCTAATAGGTATCTCAAAATGTTTAGCAAGGAGAGAGGCATAGATACCTCCAAAGATGGGGCCCTTCGTGCGATTTGTGTTTAACCGACGAGCAACAATGGCGCCCAAACTAAAAGTTCTATCATGATACAAAGCATGGTGCAAAATAGCAAGGTCTGGGGCACTAAGGCCTCCGCTCTCCCCACGACCAATCAAACATCTCCCAGAAAATAATGAATAATAGCGTAAAACAGGAAAATGTAAGCTAGCCACTCTCACTTCCGACACCCCTCTCTCTTCTCCTATAGTAGTTTCAGCAATAAAGTCCTCCACGTCTCTAGGACGTGGTTCACTGACGCTGCCCTCATAAGGTAATTTGCAAACATAGCAAAAATCATAAAGTGACATACGCTTGGGCACATCGTACAAGTGAAATTCTACCATGGGAGGATCTTTCCTAGCATGAAAGTGAAAATTTTGCACAAAGGTGTTAGTGAGCAGAAGGTATTGTTCACACTTATCTTGGAGGAAGTCGGTGATGCCTGCATTCTTCGCCAAATAATAGAAATCGTCATAAATCCCGGCCGCCCTCAAGAATGCATCACTTAGCCATTCACACGGACGAACCTCCGCGGTGCGAGGAAGGTTGTACTTGGGCTTCTTCTTCTCCTCATTTTCATTTGTATTCCTGCTTGAAGAACCCCGTAACCATCTCTTCATTATTTATTTCCTTATCTCTAAAAATATTCTGAAATTTTGTGAATCAAAATAAAAGTGAACGAAACTCAACAAGATTAATAGCAACTATTCCTACAAGTGTCTAGAAGCTAAATCATGCATCAAAACTACTTTGGACCATATAAATTTGACATGTAAGCTCAAGAACAAGGTCACCACAGCAGCAAAAATTTGCAATATATAAAGCACTAGAACAAAAACTAATTGGACCATTGGAGGAGTCACATACCAAAGAACAATCTCCCAAAACAGTTTTGCGAATGGAGCTTTGAGCAAGGAGATCGAAAATTGTAGCAAAATGAGCTAGAACACGGGTTTGAGCAATGGTGGGATTTTTTCTAGAGGAAGACGAAGTGAATGGGTGCTGGAATAAGTGAGGGGGGCCCACGTGGGACCCACAAGCCTCCTGGGCGCGCCCTGTGGGCTTGTGGCCCACTGGTGCTGCCCCCTGGTGTGTTCTCAGTGCCGAAAAATCTAAAATATTCCATAAAAATCATACTAAATTTTCAGGGCATTTGGAGAACTTTTATTTTTTGGGACATTTTTTATTGCACGGATAATTCAGAAAACAGACAAATAATAGTATTTTTGCTTTATTTACTCTAAATAACAGAAAGTAAAAAGAGGGTACAGAAAGTTGTGCTTTCTAAATTCATCCATCTCATGCCCATCAAAAGGAATCCATTAACAAGGTTGATCAAGTCTTATTAACAAACTTCTTTCGAATGACATGAAACCGGAGAATTTTTTAATAACACTAGGTTACCTCAACGGGGATATGCACGTCCCCAACAATAAGGATACCATATTTCTTTTCGACAGTAGGAATAGGGAATTCAAAACCTCCAATAGCAATAGTTGAAATTTTTCGAATACAATTGATGCTATTCACTTGAGGTTGTTTCTTCGGAAAGTGTACCGTATGCTCGTCACCATTAACATGAAAAGTGACATTGCCCTTGTTGCAATCAATAACAGCCCCTGCAGTATTCAAAAAGGGTCTACCAAGGATGATCGACATCCTGTCGTCCTCAGGTATATCAAGAATAACAAAGTCCGTTAAAATAGTAACATTTGCAACCACAACAGGCACATCCTCATAAATACCGATGGGTATAGCAGTTGATTTATTAGCCATTTGCAAAAAGATTTCAGTAGGTGTCAACTTATTCAAATCAAGTCTACGATACAAAGAGAAAGGCATAACACTAACACCGGCTCCCAAATCACATAAAGCAGTTTTAACATAATTTCTTTTAATGGAGCATGGTATAGTTGGTATTCCTAGATCTCCTAGTTTCTTTGGTATTCCACCTTTAAAAGTGTAATTAGCAAGCATGGTGGAAATTTCAGCTTCCGATATCTTTCTTTTATTTGTAACAATATTTTCATATACTTAGCATAAGGAGACATTTTCAGAATATCAGTCAAACGCATACGCAAAAAGACAGGTCTAAGCATCTCAACAAAGCGCTCAAAATCCTCATCATCCCTTTTCTTGGATGGTTTAGGAGGAAAGGGCATGGGTTTCTGAACCCATGGTTCTCTTTCTTTACCATGCTTCCTAGCAACAAAGTCACTCTTATCATAACGTTTATTCTTAGGTTGTGGGTTATCAAGATCAATAGCAGGTTCGATCTCCACATCATTATCATTACTAGGTTGAGCATCATCATGAACATCATTATTAATATTATCACTAGGTTCATGTTCATCACCAGATTGGGTCTCAGCATCAGAAATAGAAATATCATTTGGATTCTCAGGTGTGTCTAAAACAGGTTCACTAGAAGCGTGCAAAGTCCTATCAGTTTTATTTTTATTTTTATTACTAGGACTAGGTGCATCAGTATTAATTCTCTGAGAATCTTGCTCAACTCTCCTAGGATGGCCCTCAGGATACAAAGGTTCCAGACTCATTTTACCACCTCTAGTCATAACTCTAACAGCATGATCATTGTTCTTATTATTCATCTCATTTAGCAAATCATTCTGTGCTTTGAGAACTTGTTCTACTTGAGTTTTTACCATGGAAGCATGTTTACTAATAAGTTTGAGATCATTAACAGTTCTGCACATATAGTCACCCAAGCAATCAAGCATGTAAGCATTACGTTTCAATTGTCTACTAACATAAGCATTGAAATTTTCTTGTTTAACAATAAAATTATCAAATTCATCCAAGCATTGACTAGTAGACTTATTATAAGGAATATCACCTTCATCAAATCTATAGAGATAATTTACCTTTACTACCTATGTCGGGTTATTAAGTCCATGTATTTCTTCAATAGGTGGTAAATTCTTAACATCTTCAGCTTTAATACCTTTTTCTTTCATAAATTTCTTTGCCTCTTGCATATCTTCAGGACTGAGAAATAGAATACCTATTTTCTTCGGAGTTGGCTTAGGAGGTGGTTCGGGAAGAGTCCAATCATTATCATTACTCAATATATTATTCAATAGCACTTCAGCTTGCTCAACAGTTCGTTCCCTGAAAACACAACCAGCACAACTATCTAGGTGGTCCCTAGAAGCATCGGTTAGTCCATTATAAAAGATATCAAGTATTTCATTTTTCTTGAGAGGATGATCAGGCAAAGCATTAAGTAATTGGAGAATCCTCCCCCAAGCTTGTGGGAGACTCTCTTCTTCAAATTGCAAAGTTAAATATTTCCTGTAAAGCAGCTTGTTTCTTATGAGCAGGAGAATATTTTTCAGAGAAGTAATATATCATATCCTGGGGACTACGCACAAAACCAGGAGCAAGAGAATTAAACCATATCCTAGCATCACCCTTTAACAAGAAAGGAAACAACTTAAGAATATAGTAATAGCGAATGTTTTCCTCATGAGCAAATAGGGTGGCTGTATCATTCAATTTGGTAAGGTGTGCCACAACAGTTTCAGATTCATAACCATGGAAAGGATCGGATTCAACCAAAGTAATTAACTCAGGATCGACAAAGAATTCATAATCCTTATCAGTAACAAAGATAGGTGAAGTAGCAAACTTAGGATCATATTGCATTCTAGCATTCAAAGATTTTTCTTTCCACTTGCATAATAATTTCTTAAGATCATCTCTATTCTTACAAACAAGAAAGTCCCTAGCTACCTCTCCATCCATAACATAACCCTCAGGTATACCAGGCAATTCATATCTAGGAGAGCTAGGTCTAGCAGGTGTCTCAAAGCGTTCAGTTTCAATAATTTCATCAGTTTCAGAAATATCATCAGTTTCAGCATTAACTCTAGCAAGTTGTTCATCAAGAAATTCACCCAGTGGCACGGTTTTATCGAGCAAAGCAGTAGTATCATCATAAGCATCATGCATAGCAAAAGTAGCATCATCCATTATTTGTGACATATCAGAATGAATAGCAGGTGGTGGTGTCGCAAGCTTACTCAAAATAGAAGGTGAATCAAGTGCAGAGCTAGATGGCAGTTCCTTACCTCCCCTCGTAGTAGAGGGATAGATCTTGGTTTTGGTATCTTTCAAATTCTTCATAATGATCAAGAGATATAAATCCCAAGTGACTCAGAGAATAGAGTTATGCTCGCCAGCAACGGCGCCAGAAAAAGGTCTTGATAACCCACAAGTATAGGGGATCGCAAGAGTTTTCGAGGGTAGAGTATTCAACCCAAATTTATTGATTCGACACAAGGGGAGCCAAAGAATATTCCCAAGTATTAGCAGCTGAGTTGTCAATTCAACCACACCTGAAAACTTAATATCTGCAGCAAAGTTTTCAGTAGCAAAGTAGTATGGAAGTGACGGTAACGGTGGCAAAAGTAATAGTAGCAGTTTTGTAGTGATTGTAACAGTAGCAACGGAAAAGTAAGTTAGCAAAGTTTTCAGTAGCAAAGTAGTATGGAAGTGACGGTAACGGTGGCAAAAGTAATAGTAGCAGTTTTGTAGTGATTGTAATAGTAGCAACGGAAAAGTAAGTTAGCAAAGATCAATATGTGAAAAGCTCGTAGGCAACGGATCAGCGATATATAATTATGTCGGATGGCATTCATCATGCAACATTTACAACCTAGGGTGACACAGAATTAGCTCCAATTCATCAATATAATGTAGGCATGTATTCCGTTTATAGTCATACGTGCTTATGGAAAAGAACTTGCATGACATCTTTTATCCTACCCTCCCGTGGCAGCGGGGTCCTAATGGAAACTAAGGGATATTAAGGCCTCCTTTTAATAGAGAACCGAACCAAAGCATTAGCACTTAGTGAATACATGAACTCCTCAAACTACGGTAATCACCGGAAAGAATCCCAATTATTGTCACCTTGGGGTATGCGGATCATAACACGTAAAAGGTGTCTACAACTTGCAAGATAGGATCAAGAACACATATATTTTCATGAAAACATAATTGGTTCAGATCTAAAATCATGGCACTCGGGCCCTAGTGACAAGCATTAAGCATAGCAAAGTCATAGCAACATCAATCTCAGACCATAGTGGATACTAGGGGTCAAACCCTAACAAAACTAACTCGATTACATGATAAATCTCATCCAACCCATCACCGTCCAGCAAGCCTATGATGGAATTACTCACGCACGGCGGTGAGCATCATGAAATTGGTGATGGAGGAAGGTTGGTGATGATGATGGCGACGAATCCCCCTCTCCGGAGCCCAAAACAGACTCCAAATCAGCCCTCCCGGTGAAGAACGGGAGGTGGCGGCGGCTCCGTATCGTAAAATGTGATGAATCCTTCTCTCTGATTTTTTCTCCCCGAATAGGGTTATATGGAGTTGGAGTTGAGGTCAGAGGGTCTCCAGGGGGCCCACAAGCCTGCAGGGCACGCCCTAGGGGGGTGGGCGCACCCCCAGGCCTTGTGGCCTCTGGGTGGCCCCCCTCTGGATAATTCTTGTGCCAGTATTTTTTATATATTCCAAAAATATTCTTCATAAATTTTCAGGTCAATCCGAGAACTTTTATTTCTGCACAAAAATAACACCATGGCAATTCTGCTGAAAACAGCGTCAGTCCGGGTTAGTTCCATTCAAATCATGCAAATTAGAGTCCAAAACAAGGGCAAAAGAGTTTGGAAAAGTATATACGATGGAGACGTATCAACGTAGTAGTGATGAATTCCATTTTTGCTCCATACCAATCAATCTAAAAACTAGTATAACACGCCATTGAAAATTGGAACTCTTACCCCGTAAAAAAATGATATTTTAAACGTGGCAACTCGATCAGTGGCGACTGGCGAGCCACCGCCTCCAGGTCGTTCACCTGTGGTCCCCGACCTTCAACTCCTACGGATCAAATTATCACGCGAGCTGACTATTCCTACAAAGGTGCGCTCCACCACGTACCCGGTACCCGCGCATGCAGCAATCGTGCACCTATGGGTTTATTTGTTTACCGTACCTTACATAACTCTCATGTGTGCGAGACAGTGCGAGACCGACTGTGTGCGTGCGCCTCTTCTCTTCGTATATGTACTCCAGCGTTTGTCTGGTGTCAAAAAAATAATACTATAATAACTAGCAATGTGCCAGTGCATTGCAACGCATCCAAAGTAGAGTAATACATATTCACCAATTTGATAGAAAACAGTCTAGTTTTGATATACATATATCACTAAAAATATCTTATGTTTCACTCAAATATATTCCTTTGGCTATTTTGATGAGATAAGGGAGGAATGTGGTTGGTTTCAAGATTCGAGAAGTGGGATATTGTGGCAAAAAGCCCATGTGTGTGTGAGAGAGAGGGGGGGGAGAGAGGACGAGGGCAGAGTGCGTGTGTGACAAAGACACAAAGAGTGTGTGTGCGATAGGTATTACCATAAAATGAGGCGATAGTGTGCGTGTGCACGATCGAGAGGGCGTGTCTCAAGAAGGGACGAAAAATCTACATAGATACAAGGAGCGAAAGTGTGTGGTGGATGGATAAACCTATCTAGAGGCTGGTCGATCAATGTTTGTGAAAGAGATACGAGTCAAGGGTGCGAAAGCAAGAGTTTTGTGTGAGAGAGAGAGACGGTAGTCGGTAGGGGGATCCAAAGCTAGAGTTGTGTGTGTGTCAGTTAGTGAGAGAGAGGGGGGGAGAGTTTGTCTGATTGGTAAACAAATGAATAATGTCAGTCCTAGAACGGAGATGAAGACGGAAAGGAGACCCCAACAAACGATGTGTGTGCGGGAAAGAGTAATTTTAGTGGTAGGAGTCATATCTAGAAAGATATAGGGTGCGTGAGAGAACCCCGGAGAGAAAGGCAAAGTGAAAGACGAGCGAGAGTGTGTGTGTGGCGATGAAAAAAAAAGCTTAGGTAGCTATAGTGATACCAGAGAACGATAGAGACGTGAGAGATAATGAAAACCGTGTAATCTATGAAGAGAGAGAGAGTGTGTGACACTTCTCGAGGGAGACGATGAGAGACTGTGTTTGCAAAAAATGGAGAAGCGTGTGGGTGAGATGGAGAAAAGAGAGTGATAGCTACATGAAGGAGCACGCGAGAGAGACCTAGAGAGAGATGGGCGTGAAACAAGATTCAAATATTTAGTTGTGTGCATAAAACATGTCGGATGGAGAAAAGAGAGTGATAGCTACATGAAGGAGCACGCGAGAGAGACCTAGAGAGAGATGGGCGTGAAACGAGATTCAAATATTTAGTTGTGTGCATAAAACATGTCAACATAAAAGGGATTCAAATATTTGAATTCCAGATGATGATACATGTAATTCATACTCGAACCAAAATTTGATCTATCAAACATGCATACTAATTTGAATTTGCCCGCATGTATGTTATTTAATATATTGATATTACCGATCCATACATTTGAGCTGAACATAATTTGGTTTCAAAAATTTGAATTCAAAGTCGAACATAATTTGGTTTCAAAAATTTGAATTCAACCTTATGATTTTGAGATCATTTCATTTGTAAATCATATTTTATATATAAAGGAGCAGAATTCTTTGATGTGCTTTTGAAAGTATATATAAAAAAATGATGTATATAGATTTGTATTCAAATACAAAATGGATCCTGCCCAAACAAAAATACAAAATGGATTCGAATTGAGTTGGCACGGTAAACATGCACTCTTTTTCTGCAAAAATTTGAACGAAGCGGGGAAACTCGCAGTAACCGCCCGAAACCAAAATCTGCGAGATGGAAATTACTGCCTATCCCTGACACGCAAAGCCTATCGGCTCAATTTCTATAGGTTTCGATAGGGCTAGGCTTGTAATTTCACTCAAACGTGACATAACCGCCTCCGCCTCTCACCTCCCCAGATTCATACATGGTGGGCGCTAAAACACAGTTTCCCCTCGGCCAAAATCACATCTCACTGATACGTCTCCAACGTATCTATAATTTATGAAGTATTCATGCCATGTTTACAACAATTCTATATGATTTTGGTATGATTTGATTAGAACTAACCCAGACTGACGCTGTTTTCAGCAGAACTACTGTGGTGTCATTTTTTTGTGCAGAAATAAAAGTTCTCGGAATGGGCAGAAAATTTACGTAGAATATTTTTGGAAAATATAAAAAATACTGGAACGAAAAGATATCGGAGAGTAGTCCCGAGGCAACCACAAGGGTGGAGGGCGCGTCCCCTGCCTTGTCATCGCCTTGTGGGCCCCCTTGACTTGTCCCCGACGCCAACACCTCCTATAAATACCAAAACCTCTAGAAATAAACCTAGACCGGGAGTTTCGCCGCCGCAAGCCTCTGTAGCCACCAAAAACCAATCGGGAGCCCGTTCCGGCACCCTGCCGGAGGGGGAAATCATCACCAGTGGCCATCTTCATCATCCCGGCGGTCTCCATGACGAGGAGGGAGTAGTTCACCCTCGGGGCTGAGGGTATGTACCAGTAGCTATGTGTTTGATCTCTCTCTCTCATGTTTTTGATTTGGCACGATCTTGATGTATCGCGAGCTTTGTTACTATAGTTGAATCATATGGTGTTTTTCCCCCTCTACCTTCTTGTGATGAATTGAGTCTTGCTCTTTGAGGTTTCATTATGTTGGATTGAGTATTGGATTTGAGAACACTTGATGTATGTCTTGCGATGGGATATCTGTGGTGATAATGGGATGTTCTATTGATTCACTTGATGTATGTTTTGGCACTCAACTCGCGGATTCCCGAGGTGACATTGGGGTAATCTATGCATAGGGGTTGATGCATGTTTTCGTCCTACATTCTCCAATAGAAACTTTGGAGTGATTCTTTGTTGCATGTTGAGGGATTGTTATGTGATCCAATTATGTTATCATTGTTGAGAGAACTTGCACTAGTGAAAGTATGAACCCTAGGCCTTGTTTTCAAGCATTGCAACACCGTTTTTGCTCACTTTTGTTACTTGTTACCTTGCTGTTTTTATATTTTCAGATTACAAAAACCTATATCTCCTATCCATATTACACTTGTATCACCATCTCTTCGCCGAACAAATGCACCTATACAATTTACCATTGTATTGGGTGTGTTGGGGACACAAGAGACTCTTTGTTATTTGGTTGCAGGGTTGTTTGAGAGAGACCATCTTCATCCTACACCTCCCACGGATTGATAAACCTTAGGTCATCCACTTGAGGGAAATTTGCTACTGTCCTACAAAACTCTGCGCTTGGAGGCCCAACACGAGTCTACAAGAAGAAGGTTGCGTAGTAGACATCACTCACCTCCCCGATTCATACACGATGGGCGCCAAAACAAACTCTCCTCGGCTGAAATCTCCGTCGGCAAATATTTGGTGTATGCGAGATTAGCGTCCTATCCCCAACCGACTAATATTGTTGTGATGTAGGAAATTTTAAATGGGGGCTAAGTTTGTAAATTTCCTCGCATTTGAGACAAGCGCGCCCTGAAGACATGGTTCCCCCCTACCTCTCTCCCTCCATTTCCCCATTCGTACTCCGTGGGCGCCAAAACACCCTCTCCACCATAGTCTCCTCCGTCCGCCACCCCATCCACCACCGTCCTCCTCCACCATGCCGGAGCTGATACCCCGATGCTGTCGTCCATTACAAGAGATCGGCCTCTCTCATCCACGGCTTCAGACCAGGATCCTTGCATCGCGTCCTCTCACTTCATCCGCGCCGTCGTCCACCTTGCCGAGGCCGCTCATACGATCGTCTCGTCCACCGCGCCGGGATATTTCCCTCGCCGCCACTGTCTGCCCTCCTAGATCTGCTTCCAGGCCACCAACAGCCATCGCTACCACAGCACCCTCAACGCCTCAGCAGATGCTTACACGGCGCCACACCAGAGGTGGTACTCTTTCGTATCTGCTCAAGTTATTTATCTCAGCAAGAAAATAGATCGCCACTACTTTTACTATGATTTCTTGTCCACCACTTAGAATCTTACTTGTTAGTTGAAACCAAAGATTGGTTGCGAAGTTGCCTTTGTCCAGTTTGCACCTTCAGATCCGCCATGGCATGCTCACCACTATACTCTCAATGCTTATGGTTTCCCCTTTTATATTCCACATTAGCTTAAATGACAGTCGACTGAATTTCAAATTGGGGTCAGTCCATTTTTGGGAGTTCGCCGAAGGGCTGCCCCATTATCTATCTTAGGGTTTTGGGTGGGGACAATGGTTGTGGGGGGCTATCGTCGGGCTATGGTGGGGCCTCGCCGGAGGCAAAACTCGACGCGGGTGGGGGGTGGGGGTGGGGTTGGCTAGAGGGATGGCCGGGGGCGGCAGAAAACCGGAGGTGGTGGGCGGTCCAGTGGAGGGCGGGGCCCGGTGGTTCGGCCGGCGGCCCATGGGGTGGTCTGTATGGGAAGAAAAAGAGCCGAGGAAGAAGAAGGGTTAGGAGACATAGGATCTTCATCCAACCGCCTGAAATGGTTGACTGACCCAAATGACGATAGTCAGGTGACTTGCATGTAGACATTCCCTTTTATATTCAGTGTACCATCATCCTAGGTGCTTCGAGACGTGCTAACACTGCTCCTCAACCCATCAATCTAAACAACATGCCACTCATAATTCCAAACTTTGTTGCTCAAATACGAATATGATATGATGCTAATATTACTAAAACAGAGAACGTTTAATTGGTCAGCTAATGTTCCTACTTTACTTTCGAAAAGCATATGCACCACATATAGAGAGACAGCAGGGAGCTGCATTCTTTATGCTCTCTGGTTCATCATGTGTGGGCAACAAACATTTTATTATCCAAAATCTGCTTGCTCTTCTTTAGCATGTTTCTCTTCTGTTCTTCTTTAATAAGTACTCTCTCCGTTCCTAAATATAAGTCTTTGTAGAGATTCCTCCATGGACTACAGACGGAGCAAAATGAGTGAATCTACACTAAAAAATGTATCTATATACACCCGTATGTGATCCATAGTGGAATCGCTACAAAGACTTATATTTAGGAACAGAGGGAGTATAATAGTTGTACAGTATGTTCCTTATAGTGAAGAGGAGCAGGGACATTTGCAGTGTACAGGTCTATTCGGTCGCCTGTCATGGACGCTTTCAACTCTTCGTGTTGGTCTGCCCTAATATCCAGGAAATGCTGGGAGCTGTGTCACCTTTGAGAGTTAGACTGATAGTAACAGTATTGCGCCTTCAGTGGTAGAGAGCTGGTATCCGAAGCCTTTCTAGCCGTACCGGTAATACTAGCACATATTTTCCAGCAAGTTCCACTTTCCTGATTTTAATCGTGATGCTTAGGGTTTTCCCATTATATCTACACTATGATCTGTGTAGGTGCTTTGTGTCCTGCTAGCAGCAGTCCACCCTTTAAAGCTAAACAACACACCAATCATAATTCCAAAGCTTAGTTGTTCCAATACGAATGTGACATGATATTCATATTAGTTAACAGACATACATTTAATTGGTCAGCTAATGCTCCCACTTGAGTTTCCAAATGCCTGTGGCCACATAGAGAGAGATAGCATGGAATTGCATTTCTTTGGATGCTCTGATTCATCATGGGTGGGAAACCAACATTGTATAGAAAGAAACGGAATCTCCATAATATGCTTCCTCTTCTATTCTTTAAAATGTTCCTCTCATGTTCTTCTTTAATAAGTAAAGTATGTTCCTCGTCAAGAAGGCAAGCAGGGACATCTATAGTCGACAGGTCTATTTGGCCGCTTCTGCAAGTTGCTTTCAGCAATTTGAGTTGGTCTGCCATAATATCCAGGAAATGTTGGGAGCTGTGCGGCCTTTGAGAGACTAGACTGATAGTAACAATAGCGCGCCTTCAGGTGAATAGAGCTGGCCTGTAGGTGATCGATAGGCTTTCGATTAGTAGTGGCAATACAACCCCATATTTTCCAGCCAGTTCCGCTTCCCCGATTTATTTATGATGCTTATGGTGTCCCCCTTTTATTGACACTACAATCTGCGTAGTGGCTTTGTGTCATATTAGCAGCACTCCACCCTTCAAGCGAAACTACATGCCACTCATATTTCCAAAGCTTACATTTAATTGGTCAGCTAATGTTACTATGTGAGTTTTGAAATGCATGTGCACCACCTATAGAGACATGTTGGAATACTATTTCTCTATGCACTCTCGTTGTCATGGTTTCGCAATAAACTTTCAATACACCATATTATGAACCTATCATCTGCCAACTATCCTTACTTCTGGAGCTCCCAACAGGGAGCCTATTTTTTGTGTAGTTGTGCCAGAGTATATTATTGTACGCACCAAATTACAGCACATAAGGGCTCTCTCATCAAAATCCAGTAATAGCATATAAGGGTTTACAAGGACCCCCTATTATATTAGAATATCATCTGCATTACAAAGATAATCTCACTACTATTTATGTTGTCATGCTTCTCGGATATTGAACAAAATCACAATGAATATGAGAATGCGCACATCAGAAGAGTATCGTGGAACAGTGCAATGACTAACAAACATGGCATCGAGGCATTGAGTTCCATTCTGGATGGAACGAAGCCCACACGCTCCACACCTACAGATTCGTGTTCAGAATATGATCCTAATGACTATTCTGAGCTCACGGAGTCAAAGGCAGATGGCCTATCCTGTTCACCCTACAAGGTACCTGTTCTAATTTGGCAAGGTTTTATTGGTTGCATGTAACTTGCGTAAGATGTCTTGCGTTTCTTTTGCTTCTTTGCACTGCCATGTGCTTAGTTTACTCATCATATATGTGAAGTTGCCATGCCCACCCATTATCAATACGCATTCCATTTGTCATCATACCATGTTTTTCCAATCATATGCTGCTCTTGTGTATCATACATCCAAAAGGAAGAGAGTGATTGTAGAACCTGAAGGGGTAGTAGCAAAGTCCTTGAAAAAGGTGGTGGTACCGCAGAAATCAGACAGCACCCCAATTATATTGGCGATAGAACCAGCGCCACAAAACCTAGGATATCGCAACTATGCTGCTCGCTGATTTGCTCTTGTTAGTACCTGTTGTCTTGTATCGCTGTACTTACATTCATACCTGGTTGATTATGTGACATCAGTGTGCATGATAACCTGCATATCCACTGTTCTCTCCTAATTAACAGATATATATTAATGCTTACATTCATAGCTGGTTGATTATGTGACATCAGTGTGCATGATAACCTGCATATCCACTGTTCTCTCCTAATTATCAGATATATATTAATGCTTACAATAAACCCACCCCGCAAAAAAATGTAGAATAAACCCAATGCTTATGAAGAAGTTTAGCTCTACATTGTTCTTGTAAGTATCTATTGTCCTTTATCACTGTACTTATACTGTCAGCTAGTTGTTCATATACCATCACTTTGCAGCTTATTTTCCCTTGGCATCCATTTTGTACACATCTGATCTATGTTTACTCTTACCGAAATGTTGAATAAAACCAATGCTACTGAAGATGTTTAGTTTTGCATTACTCTTGTTAGTACCTTTTGGTTGTATGTTGTACCTACATTTATAGCTAGTTGATTATGTAGCATCACTCTGCATCTTAGCTAAAATAATCTCCATTTGTTCCTAGATTATCACTTCTATATTTACTCTTAACAAAATGTAGAATAAAGGTAATGCTTATGAAGAAGACTTTGTGGTAAACTTCTTGAATTGCCCGCCCATAAACATGGAAAAGGGCTTTATAGAGCCGGTCTTCATTACTAACGTATGTTTGTCCTTCTCGAGCCTTCAAATTTTGTTGTGTATATTTGTATAGCAATGACAGCAACTACTGTTTATTTTTGTCGTTTGCATCAAATTGCATGTTTAAAGTTTATTATGAAGTTCATAAACATAAGTTTCTCCTTCTCAATTTTAGTTTTTAGTTGTACAACCTAGTTCCTTAGTCATACCATGTAAATTAAACTAAACATAGCAAATGATCTTCCTTAGCACTGCATGTATGCTTGTTAATCTGTAATCCAGTGGTGTGGTCAAACTACCAACTCCAGGACAATGTCATATCCTGCTATGTCTTAACTATGAACAATGCATATTATGTTCATGTTATTTAAATCGTGTCTCTTTATCTATCAATCTGAAATGGGATAAATTGATAGTACACTCACCATCGATGCTTATACATTCTTTAGCACTGCATCTATGCTTGTGTTCTTGATCTGTAATCCAGTTGTGTGGTGAAGCTGGCCACTCCTGCACAATACCATTTCTTGCCATGTCTTAAGTGTGAACATTTTTTATTCTATTGTAATTCAGGTCTCTTTATTTGCCACTAAGAAATGTGATGAATCGACAACACTGTTGCTTATATGTGCAAAGCATGTTATCTGTCTACTTTTTTCTCTTTGAGGATGATATCACTAACGCCAAGTACTGCCATTGATGCTATGTAGCTAGAGTTGGATATAAACGTCAAACAAGTGCAGTCATCAGCTTGCTTAGCTGCTTGCGCTGCAGCTCCCAGGCAGGGCTAACCTTTCTTGAACTGTGTCGAAGTGATGTCGGTTTCGTATATTATTTTTGGCGGCGTGTTTATTTGCACTGGTGGTGTCCTTTGATGCCCAGTGTATGTAATCTACTGTCTAGTTGCGCTTTATTATCGCTGGCGGTGAACTTTTATGCCCAGTGCACGTAATATGCAGTAATTTCTTTGTTGTATAGTCTAGGTATATTCTTCGTCATGATGCTGTAATTTAATTTTTGTATATGTTGTCGTCGCTCCCTGAAAAGGTCGTAAGCTTTGACGGAGCGCAATGGGCCTAAACGTTCGGTTTATTATATATATAAAATACAGTAATAAAACTGGCCGGCCCGCCAATCGCTCTAAATGGGCCGAAACGTGGACCTACAAGCATGTCCGACCAATAGCAGGCCGAGTTAACCAGTTGCCTAAGTTGGGCCAGAAAAAAAAAAGGGCTTTTAACAGTTCGAAAAGTAGATTGGGCCTGAACGGTGTTGGAGGCCCATGATTGGCTCAACCACAAGACGGGCCGTTAACAGGCCAAAATATTTGTCGGGCCACATTTGGCCGAATAACATAATGGGCCGTAAGCAGGCCCGATGCAAAGTGGGCCATCATTAGGCCCAGTTATCTCACAGGTCTGTAATGGGCCAATAGTCAGGTTGGGCTAAAATATATCCACGAAGACTACAGGCCTTTAAGAGGCCGAAAGTCACTTCGGCCAAGAAATAGGCCCACATGTACCAATGGCCATTAACAGGCCGAAAGTAATATCGGGCTGAACTATTACATGGTCCTTTAAGAGGTCGTACTTCAAATGGGCCCGTAATGGGGCCGAAAGCACAGTGTCTGTTAACAGGCCAGATCATATATGGGTCGTAATTTGGCCCAAAGAATGTCAGGCAGTTAACGGGCCGGATCCTATATGGGCCATCATTTGGCCCAAAACATGGCAGACTGTTAACGGGTAGGATCTAATGTGCGCTGTCATTTGGCCCAAAATGTGACAGAAATCTAACTGGCCGGATCTTATGTGGGCCGTAATTTGGCCCAAACCGTGGCAGGCTGTTAACGGGCCGGCCCAGTAGAGTATGACAAAATCTTATGGGCCCTTGGCTGGGCCGGTCTTTTTGTCTTAAATGGGCTACTGTTGGGCCATGCCACGTGTCGAGATAACATAGACGCGTTCCCTCCAATGTACGGATGACATTTGTCCCAATGCTAAGCCTACACGTGGATCCTCCGGCGAATGAGAATTTTACACGTGGAAAATCCCCATTGGTCTGAGCTGTTAACGGGTTATCGGATCCAAACCAGAACCCGATAGCTTAACGGCGACCCGTTAAGATGGATGCCACATGTCGGTTACCCTTGACGAAAACACTTCCATGACGCGCCATTTATCGTCATGGAAGTGGACACTTCCATGATGATAATTTTGGTATTGTCGTGGAACACTTCTACGACAACACAGGTATGACTATCTTGATTCTGTCATAAAATCGTCATGGATGTACATGCATGACAGAAAATGTGACCTACTGTGACAAACACGTATCATTACGGAAGTGTTTTTTTTGTAGTGAAGTCCACCCTCGACTTGTGATTGAGGGATTGTACTATGCTACTTCTTGAGCTTATGTTGGTTTTTCCCTTGAAGAGGAAAGGTTGATGCAGCAAAGTAGAGATAAGTATTTCCCTCAGTTAAGAACCAAGGTATCAATCTAGTAGGAGGAACACACAAGTCTTCAATAATTGCACCTACACAAACAAACAAATACTTGCACCCAACGTGATAAAGGGGTTGTCAATCCCTTCACGGTTACTTGCAAGGATGAGATCTGATAGAGATAGGTATAAAAGATAAGTAAAAGTGCAAAATAAAATAAAGGTAAATAAATTGCAGCAAGGTATTTTGGGTTTTTGGTTTTGTAGATCTGAAAATAATATGATAAAAGATAGACCTGGGGGCCATAGTTTTCACTAGAGGATTCTCTCTTTAAAGAACGCATACGATGGGTAAACAAATTACTGTTGAGCAATTGATAGAAAAGCGCATATTTATGATGATATCTAAGGCAATAATCATGAATATAGGCATCATGTCCGTGATAAGTAGACCGACTCCTGCCTGCATCTACTACTATTACTCCACATATCGACCGCTATCCAGCATGCACCTAGTGTATTAAGTTAACAAGAACGGAGTAACACTTTAAGCAAGATGACATGATGTAGAGGGATAGATCCAATCAATATGAAATAAACCCCACCTTTTTATCCTTAGTGGCAACAATACAAATACATGTCATGTCCCTTTCTGTCACTGGGATTGAGCACCGCAAGATTGAACCCACTACAAAGCACCTCTCCCATTGCAAGAAAAATCAATCTAGTTGGCCAAACCAAATCAATAGATCAGAGAGAAATACAAAGCTATCTTAATCATGCATAAAAGAGTTCAGAGAAGACTCAAATAATATTCATAGATAATCTGATCATAAATCCACAATTCATCGGATCTCAACAAACGCACCGCAAAAGAAGATTACATCGAATAGATCTCCAAGAACATCGAGTAGAACATTGTATTGAAGATCAAAGAGAGAGAAGAAGCCATCTAGCTACTAGCTATGGACCCGTAGGTATGTGGTAAACTACTCACACATAATCGAAAGGGTGGCAAGGTTGATGTAGAAGCGCTCCATGGTCGAATCCTCCTCCGGCAGAGTACCGGAAAAGGTCCCCGGATGGGATCTCACGAAGACAAAAACTTGCGGCGGTGGAAATTTTTTTTTGGTGTGCCCTCTAGTCTACGGGGAATATTTGGGTATTTGTAGAAGAATAATTAGGGTTAGAGGTGCCTCAGGGGGCCAACAAGCTTGCCCCCCCTAGGGCGCGCCCTCCGAGCTTATCGCCAATCTGTGGCCCCTCTGACCTCCTCCCGAAGGTTCTTGGGTGTCTTATGGTCCAAGAAAAATCGTCAAAAAGTGTTTGGACTCCGTTTGGTATTGATTTTCTGTAAAGACAAAAACAAGGAAAAAAACACCAACTGGCACTGGGCACTAGGTTAATAGGTTAGTCCCAAAAAATGATATAAAATAGCATAATAATGCATATAAAACAACCAAGGTTGATAATATAATAGCATGGAACATTCAAAAATTATAAATATGTTGGAGACGTATCAAGCGTCCCCAAGCTTAATTCCAACTCGTCCTTGGGTAGGTAAATGATAAAAACAGAATTTTTGATGTGGAATGCTACCTAACATGTTTATCATGTAATATTTCTTAATATGGCATGAAGATTCATATCCATAAGATTCAAAACAAAAGTTTAATATTGACATAAAAACAATAATACTTCAAGCATACTAAAAAGCAATCATGTCTTCTCAAAATATCATGGCTAAAGAAAGTTATCCCTACAAAATCATATAATCTTCTCATGCTCTATCTTCTTAACATAAATTATTTATCATGCGCAACCCCGATGACAAGCCAAGCAATTGGTTCATACTTTTTAACGCGTGATACGTCTCCAACGTATCTATAATTTTTGAATGCTCCATGCTATTATATTATCCATCTTGGTTGTTTTATATGCATTATTATGCTATTTTATATCATTTTTGGGATTAACCTATTAACCTAGTGCCCAGTGCTAGTTGCTGTTTTTTTCTCCATGTTTTTGTCTTTTACAGAAAATCAATACCAAATGGAACGAAACTTTTTGACGATTTTTCTTGGGCCAGAAGACAACTAGGAAGCTTCGGGAGGAGGCCAGAAGGTCCACGGGTGAGCGACGAGCTCACCAGGCGCACCCTAGGGACGCCCTATGAGCCTGTGGGCCCCCCATGGCTCCTCTAATCCTAATCTCAGCTCCATAAATACCCAAATATTCCCCGTATACCAAAAGGCACACCAAAAATACTTTTTCACCGCCGCAAGTTTCTGTCCTCATGAGATCCCATCTGGAGACCTATTTCGGTACTCTACCGGAGGGGGATTCAATCACGGAGGGCCTCTACATCAACCTTGCTGCCCTTCTGATGATGTGTGAGTAGTTTACCACAGACCTACGGGTCCATAGCTAGTAGCTAGATGGCTTCTTCTCTCTCTTTGATCTTCAATACAATGTTCTCCTTGATGTTCTTGGAGATCTATTCGATGTAATCTTCTTTTGCGGTGCGTTTGCTGAGATACGATGAATAGTATATTTATGATCATATTATCTATGAATATTATTCGAGTCTTCTCTGAACTCTTTTATGCATGATTAAGATAGCTTTGTATTTCTCTCCGATCTATTGATTTGGTTTGCCAACTAGATTGATTTTTCTTGCAATGGGAGAGGTGCTTTGTATTGGGTTCAATCTTGTGGTGTCCTCACTGTCGGTGTCAAAACCGGCGGATCTCGGGTAGGGGGTCCCGAGCTGTGGATCTAGGATCGATGGGGAACAAGGGATGATGAACATGGTATTTACCCAGGTTCGGGCCCTCTCGAAGAGGTAAAACCTTACGTCCTGCTTGATTGTATTTGATGTAAAACCTTATAGAGTAGATCTACCTCGAGATCAGGCGAGCTAAACCCTAAGGCAATTAGGTGATGAATGTAGCTCTAGCCCTAAAGACTAAAACCCTCCGGTTTATATAGGTACCGATAGGGTTAGGGTTACACGCGATCGGTTACAAAGAAAGGAAGATTCTGCCTAATCTTAGCTTGGAGGACACACCACGGCTCCGAAGATTTCTTATCCAGTCATGGATCTGCACTCCAGCTTGGGCCCCATAATAGCCCATCAATCCGGCCCAAACATAACATGCCGACAGCCCGAGGACCCCTTATCCAGGACTCCCTCAGTAGCCCCCGAACTTGCCTCCAACGCCAGGGCTTGTGTCCGGCATCCGCATACCTCATGGTCTTCGGCTTGCAAGGCAAGTTCTTCATCATGTCATGTACATGCTTGGAGTCAAGTGGTGTTCGGAATCTGAAGCGTCCATTTTACTTAGCTCCGAAGGCAAAAACTGTCCCAGTGTGAATAGTGTCCTCATCTGACAGCTTTTTCCTCTTTAACGAAGGGTCGTGATCGGTCATAATACCGAGCGGCCTGACTGTTCTCGATGCGCGGCTCGAGGCCGCCCCCCTATTGGCACGTCCCCACTACTGCAGGATGCTGCTAACGTGACACTACGATCAGAGACCCTTTGACAAAACTGTGTGCGATGCATTAATCGCAAACGGTGATGTAAAAAAACCGTCAAAAAAGATGCAAAACGTTTGCGATGGCCGAGCCATCAAACACGGTTCCAATTTTAGTTGCATGTGCGATGCAGGGCACACGGTTGATCCATTCGAACTGTTTGCGATGAGGCAGAATAACAGAAACGGGCAGCCATATCAATGTGTGTGCGATATACGGCATACAGTTCGCTCCGATGAACTGTTTGCTATTAGGGAGAGCAACAGAAACGGTTAGCCAGATCAAGGTGTGTGTGATATACGGCATACGGTTCACTCGGAGGAACTGTTTTGGATTAGGGAACACAACAGAAACGGTTCAACTTAACAAGATGTTTGTGATACGCGGCATACAGTTCACATAGATGAACTATTTGCGATGAGCCAAAAGAACACAAATGAGTCGTGTAAACAAGATGTGTGTGATACGCGGCAAACAGCCGACTCGGATGAACTATTTGCGATGAGAAATTACAACACAGATGGTTACTACAGTTAGTTCGTGTGCGATTCTGTGTGTACAAAAAAACTTTGAAAAATGCAAACTATTTGCTTGCAGTGGCTAGGAGTATCGCACACGATGCGTCTGCAAGTACTCGTGTGCGATGATTAGTAAGTTACACATACATTTCCTTATGTTAACACGTGTGTGAATTTGCAATATGGACAGTTAATATGCATATGCCTTCTGGACATCGGGCACACGCTTAAACTCAATGAACTGTGTACGATACTAATACTTTCCATGAAAATTTAAGAACTTGGCTAACAGCATTTGAGTAACATATATATAGTGGTTACACTATTCAACAAAAAGAGGATCTTTGTAACACGGTTTTGACAACCATATGGTCCATATCTACATACTTAACATAGTAACAACTATCACATTTTAAGAGGCTGAGGGCCAACAACCATATGGTCCATATCTACATACTTAACATAGTAACAGCTAGCACATTTTAAGAGGCTGAGGGCCAACAACCACAACTATCCGCTGGAAGCAGCTTGATCACGGCGACTCGGCATCTCGTCAATGAAAAGGAAGAGCCCTCCTGTGCCTTGGTAGAGCATGAGTAGAACAATGTCTCCAATTTTCCAATATGGATGCATTGCCATGACAAGCGAGAACTTGTTAATTTGAATGGTTCCATTTCTGCGGGACATGCAGTACCTTGCAATCACTTTGGCGTTATTAGCAGGCACAAGTGTAATTCGACCACGCCGGGAAATCGATCCAGGAACTGCTACAGCGGGCAATTTCTGTTGAAATGTAGAATAAAAACCAATTGTAACATATCATTGAAGATATATATATAGTTTATGAGCATCAACATTAAAATGAGACTTTTTACCAGCGTTTTGTGCACACAATTGGTCTTGTTCAATGTGTGCAGCATAGGTATAATTAATCCCATCCAAAATCCAGCGTTCATACGTTGTGCTATCTCTGTCAGATTATCAACAAAGTTTATGACATGCTTCAAGTCCTTCCAGTGAAATTTGGTACGCTTAGTAACATATAGATCGTTCACTATGCATCCAACATATCCTGCTTAAAAGGTGGAAAGGTATTATTTATTCAAAACATGGCAGAAGAATATATAGTGTGCATAAATTGGTAAATAGAATTTGTTACTGCCTAGGAACGGAGTCAGAAAATGAAGTCACAATTGGTTGCTTAAATAGTGATCAATTAGTCAGAACAAATACCCCGATTTTGCTAAGTAATATGCCAGCATGGTGAAAGTTGAAAGGACAATAACCTCGATCAGACTTTGATCGGCTGATGATGTTGGGGAAGTAAACATCCATGTTAATTAGACCAGGCTGTGGTGCACGCACTAGAATTTTATTGCCAGCTTTCAGTTCATAACACTTAGACATTTTTCTCCAAAGGTCCGCATCAAAATAGGAGTGACCATCTTTATCAAGTTTTACGCTAACCGTCATTGTAAATCCATGTTGTGTTGTCAATATGACATCCATGGAGTCATCAACAAAGTAAAGCCCAAGATTTCCTTCTACTCCTGTTCTTGCAAAGCAAGGGATGTACTGCTTGAAATGAAAATTAAGATCGTAAATTAGATATATTGAAATAACAGAGCAAGATGCAAATATGGGAGTAACTGGTAGAACAGATCAATATATAGATGAAAGCAAAGTACAAAAATAGATAATTAAAAATAGATAATGTAACAAAGATTTGATGCAAATATAAGAGTAACTGAATGAACAATACATCATATATTTGCCTAATATAGGGGGAATCAGCTTCGACATCTAGCCTGCATGTGGCACCGTACCTTTTATCCAAATGTAGCAACAGACGGTATATGTTCACAAATTTAGGCCATGCCGACTGTGGTAGGTTGAGATTGAACATACCGAGCGCTCCCTGAAGTCATCCGGAATGGTGAGATAGAACTTTGTTTCCGACTGGCCGCGACCACACTTGCCCGATTTGTGCTCGCACTGTGGACACATGAATGAACACCCACGAATTAGCTAGAACAAAAATGAATCCACGGCGATTTCCGTCGATTGATTAACATCGACGAATGGACTGCGATAAGAGATGAGTGAATATTTCGCTAAGTTGATTATCTTCTCCATGAGAAAAATCCCCGGCCCAATCCCGTAGAAAACCCCAATCGACCAGAGTCTAGAATGTCGGTGCAGAACTGCAGATAGGCGGCGGAAAGCGGTAGGGGCAAAATCCCGTGCCGTTTGGAGCGCGACCTCCGCCCGCCGACAACAGCCGTCGAGCTTAGGGTGGCCGCCGCGATAGAAGTTGATGAGGTGCAGAGTTGCGGAGGAGTCCGCGGCGAGTGGGTGGGGACGAAGTGGGCGAGGGTTTTCTTTTTCCTTTTGCATGTGTGGGTGAACACACACGGTTCGCAGAGGCGACGGAGATGAATCGTGTGCGATAGTAAATCACCGACATTGAAGGGGAATCCAAATTTCCTTTGTCCTTTATCCATGAGTTTTTTTTCTACGATGAACATAAACCCTGCAAATCACCGTGTTCAAATTTGGCACTTTTCTGGGTTCATTTACAATATTTAGGAGATTATGTGCATTTTCTAGGCATTAATGCACATAATTCAAATTCAAACAATCGGTGCATGAAAAGGTGCACGAGAACGGTCTGGAAAACCCTGATCGTTTTATTTAGTAAATTCTCATGCCTTTTACAAGGAATGGGCAGATATTTCAAGGAAATGTGTCGCAATAGTCAACCATAAACGCGTCGTTTACTGGGTTAACAACTATACAAAAATGAAATACATGCTTGGAAAACATGACGCCTGGTGTGGTGCCATGGTATGGCCTCACCATGCCCTGGTAAAAAATTGAGAATGTTTGCCTTATGTCATCATGCACGCCATTCATAAATCGAACCATCACCGAGGAAATTTCATGGTTTCGAGAGGGGAATCAGCAAGATTGAAGGGGCCGGGAATCCAAATTTCCTTCCTAGCTTGTCATTCAGTTTTTTCTACAATCAACATACCCCCTCGAATGCAACGTGTTCAAATTTGGCATTTTTTCGGGCTCATTTACCATATTAGGGGCTTATGTGCATTTTCTAGGCATTAAGCCACATAATTCAAATTTGAACAATCGGTGCATGAAAAGGTGCACAAGAACGGTCTGGAAAAACCATACTCGTGGTATTTAGTAAATTCTCAAGCCTTTTACAAGGAATGGGCAGAGATTTCAAGGGAATGTGTGGCAATAGTCAACCACAAACGCGTCATTTACTGGGTTATCAACTATAGAAAAATGAAATACGTGCTTGAAAAACATGACGCCTAGCATGGTGCCATGGTATGGCCTCAACGTGCCCTGGTAAAAAGCTGAGAAGGTTTGATTTATGTCGTCATGCACGCCCTTCATAAATCGAACCATCACCGAGGAAGTTCCATGCTTTCGAGAGGGAAATCACCAAGATTGAAGGGGAATCCAAATTTCCATCCTAGTTTGTCATTCAGTTTTTTTCCAACGATCAACATACCGCCTCCAATGCAACGTGTTCAAAATTGACATTTTTCCAGGCTCATTTACCATATTTAGGGGATTATGTGCATTTTCTAGGCATTAATGCACATAATTCAAATTCGAATAATTAGTGCATGAAAAGGTGCAAAAGAACGGTCTGGAAAACCATGCTCGTGCTATTTAGTAAATTCTCTTGCCTTTTACAAGGAATGGGCCGAGATTTCATGGAAATGTGTGGCAATAGTCAACCACAAATGCGTCATTTACTGGGTTAACAACTATACAAAAATGAAATACATGCTTGGAAAACATGACGCCTGGCGTGGTGCCATGGTATGGCCTCACCGTGCCCTGGTAAAAATTTGAGAATGTTTGCCTTATGTCGTCATGCATGCCTTTCATAAATCGAACCATCACCGAGGAAGTTTCATGGTTTCGAGGGGGAAATCACGAAGATTGAAGGGGGGTCCAAATTTCCTTTGTCCTTTGTCCATGAGTTTTTTTCTACGATGAACATACACCCTGCAAATCACCGTGTTCAAATTTGGCACTTTTCCGAGTTCATTTACCATATTTAGGGGATTATGTACATTTTCTAGGCATTAATGCACATAATTCAAGTTCAAACAATCGGTGCATGGAAGGGTGCACAAGAACGGCCTGGAAAACCATGCTCATGTCATTTAGTAAATTCTCATGCCTTTTACAAGGAATGGACAGATATTTTGATGAAATGTGTGGCAATACTCAACCACAAACGTTTGTTTATTGGGTTTTCAACTAAAGAAAAAATGAAATAAATGCTTGAAAAACATGACGCCTGGCATGGTGCCATGGTATGGCCTCACCATGCCCTGGTAAAAATTTGAGAAGGTTTGGCTTATGTCGTCATGCACGCCCTTCATAAATTGAACCATCACCGAGGAAGTTCCATGCTTTCGAGAGGGAAATCTCCAAGATTGAAGGGGAACCCAAATTTTCTTTGTTCTTTGCCCTGGAGTTTTTTTCTACGACGAACATACACCCTGCAAATCACCGTGTTCAAATTTGGCATTTTTTCGGGCTCATTTACCATATTTAGGGGATTATGTGCATTTTCTAGGCATTTAGCGCATATAAATCCAATCCAGCTACAGCTGCATGGGTGTGATGTGAGGGACGTGGATTGCCGTTCGATCGCGGCGCATCCTACGGTGCACATGCGCGATCCGTGTGGCTCGGGTTCCGGCCAATCATAACGCAACACACAATAGGCTGAGTGCACACTATTTTCGGAGGCGACAGAGATGAACCGTGTGTGATAATGAACGAGCAAAATTGTAAGGGAAGCCAAATTTCCTTTGTCATTTGTCGTTGAGCTCTTAAAAACCACCGCACTGTACGGCTGCCCGGCCCTCCGTCCCAGAGCTCTCTCTAAACGTCGTTCATGGCACCGCGGCGCACAGTAACTGGTAAGGAAGCGATGGCATCCCGCCGTGCCGCGTTCCTTGCCGCCCGCGACCGCACACATGGTAAGGACGCGATGGCATCTCGCCGCGCCGAGTTCATCGTCGCCGGTGGCCACACAGTTACGTGGGCGGACTTTGAGGCTGCCATGGCCGAATGGGCGGTGGATCTAGAGGCGGCCAAAGCCGCACAGAAGGAGCGGAAAAGGCAGAAAGCAGTCAAGAAAAGAGAGTCCCGCCGCCGCAAGAAAGAAGAGGCCGCACGCCATGCTGAGGAGAGCTTGGTGGAGATCGAAGCACGGTGGGCTGCCGCCTACAAGGCCGGCAAGGAGAACGCCGGGGTCTGGCCAGCATGCCCTGATGGTAGCATGTGAGTAGTTAGTGTGTGTGTCGCATGTAGTCTTAGAGCAAATTACCAGTAGTACTTTAAGTTAGTACTATCTATTATTAACATACAATATCGGTAAACGCATCCTTTGAGGGCTTTGAGTGTTGATTAGCATGTGTTCACTGAAGTTTTGTACCCGCACCCCGGCCCCAAATACTACCAAAACATTCGCCCGTAGCCACCGGAGTAGACTAGAGCTGGCCGCAGCTGGTTTTTAGTCCCACCTCGCCGCGCGAGTTGGCCGCACACCAGCTTAAATTGCCGCGCCGGCAGATGGCAGCAATCTTCTCTCTTGTTGCATAGGATCAAATCTGGCTACGCGAGCGAGGCAGGTTGACACTTGATTGCATTTCATAAACCGATGATTGCTCATCAGGTGTCACCTTGCCTCGTTCATGTACATTGAATAATCCTAATACAATGAAAGAGACTTTTGAAATTAGGTGCGGTTGGAGATGCTGATAGATATATGAATTATTAGAAGATCACAAAACACACGGTTTCTATGGCGTACCCGTGTGCGTTTTTTTGCGTTAATGATCCATAAGTCAGTTACATGTGCGATGTTTCCTAATAAACCAGGCGTACCATTGACCGAAAAAATCAACTACACGTGTACATTTTTTTGGAGACGGGATTTGCCAATTTTCTCTTTTCTCGCACACGAGTATTTTACGCGCTTCGTTTGCGTTGTGTGTTTCCCTCGCCCAAGTTTCAAGTTTCGCAGCGAAATTTTCATTAGGCACGCGATTTCTGAATTTATTCCTCCAACGACATCCCCACCCATCAAATTTCCTCAGTATCTCCCCCCTCCCCCTACCGGCAGCTCAAACCGCCGATGCCGCAACCACAGCTTCAACCACATACACGTTCTGCTCGGATCCAGTCAGGTAACCCGCCGATCTTTATCACGGCCCCGGCCTGATTGCTTAAATGGCCTGCGAAACATCCTCATGCCTCCAAATCCCCACCGCCCCTACCTCCAGAGCATCGCCGCGCAAGCCCAACCACATATCACGTGGAGGTTGAGGAGCTGATGACGGTCCATGGCGCGATGGCCGCTGTGCGTGTTGACCCAGAGGAACACCTCACCTCCGCCCCCGCCGACATGGTGCAGGCTCTGGCCCAGATGAAGTGCCCCAGCGACTACCCCCCCAGGACTTAACAGGTATGATCTGACCAGCTAAATCTTACCAATACCACTTGTAATGGCTATGTTTTGTACGGTTGATGTATTAAGCATGTTCGTGCCTTGTTTATTTCAGTACTGCACACTGTGTGATGTTCAAGTATTAACTGTCCAGCTCAATTTCACCAATACCAGCAACAAACTTACAATACATGACTCAGGATATCACTAGAGATGCAACCCATTTGCTATTTTTGGTGGATGCTAATCCTATTGTACTTAACATGCCTGTCCATGTACTTACGCAGGATCATAATGGCCGATGCTGTTGTTTGCCGTCGAGGTTAGCTGCATCCCATGTCTTACAGTATTTCACATCATTTGTGCAATTGCAGTTTAACTTCTACCATTTACTGGTTGCCTGTAGGTACACATGTCAGTGGCACTGATCCACGCTTCGACCCGGAGGAACAGCTCGCCTCCGCCGCCGCTGACTTTGGGCAGGCTCTGACCAAGATGAAGTGCCCCAGCAACTACCTCTCAGGACTTACCAAGTATGTACTCACCAGTTCAATCTTACCAATACCAGTTGCAATTAATGGCTATGTTTTGTACGGTCGATGTATTAAGCATGTTGTAGTAAACATGCCTAACACGTTGTAGCTATTTTCCCTACCTTTCTATAGACAACTGGGCCATTCTCTGCTCTGGCAGCACCTGCCTTGTGATGTTTAATTCTGCCAATTGCATTTTTATCAGTACCAGTTTCAATGGCTATTAAGCCTGTTGCAATTAACAGTTGTATTCATTTTTAAACAGTTGTATTTCAATGACTAGAAACTTACAAAATATGACATAGGATGTTGTTAAGCCTGTTGCAATTAACAGTTGTATCCATTTTTTTAATCTGTCCCTTTGCTACGATGCTACTCTCCGCAATGAAGATATACTAGAGATGCTGCCCATTTGCTATTTTTGGTGGATGCTAACCCTGTTGTACTTAACATGCCTTTCCATGTACTTACGCAGGGCCATAACAGGCGATGATGTTGTTTGCCGTCGAGGTTAGCTGCATCCCATATCTTACAGTATTTCACATCATTTGTGCAATTGCAGTTTAACTTCTACCATTTACTGGTTGCATGTAGGTACACATGTCAGTGGCACTGATCCACGCTTCGACCCGGAGGAACAGCTCGCCTCCGCCGCCGCTGACTTTGGGCGGGCTCTGGCCAAGATGAAGTGCCCCAGCAACTACCTCTCAGGACTTACCAAGTATGTACTCACCAGTTCAATCTTACCAATACCAGTTGCAATTAATGGCTATGTTTTGTACGGTCGATGTATTAAGCATGTTGTAGTAAACATGCCTAACACATTTTAGCTATTTTCCCTACCTTTTTATAGACAACTAGGCCATTCTCTGCTCTGGCAGCACCTCCCTTGTGATGTTTAATGCTGCCAATTGCATTTATCAGTACCGGTTTCAACGGCTATTAAGCCTGTTGCAATTAACAGTTGTATCCATTTTTAAATAGTTGTATTTCAGTGGCTACAAACTTACAAAACATGACTTAGGATGCTGTTAAGCCTGTTACAATTAACAGTTGTATCCATTTTTTAATCCATCCCTTTGCTACCGTGCTACTCTTTCGCAATGAAGATATCACTACAGATGTTGCCGTTTTATTACCATTTGCTATTTTTCGTGGATGTTAACCCTGTTGTAGTTAACATTGGCTTTCCATGTACTTACACAGGGCTACAATGGGCAATGTTGTTGTTTGCCGTCGAGGTTAGCTGCATCCCATGTCTTATACACCATCTGTTCCTAAATATAAGTATTTTTAGAGATTCCAATATAGACTACATAAGGAGCAAAATGAGTGAATCTAGATTCTAATCTAAACTATATCTATAATTCTATATACATCCGTATGTAGTTCATATTGAAATCTCTAAAAATACTTGTACTTAGGAACGTAGGTAGTTATATTTTACATCATTTGTGCAATCTCAGTTTAGCTTCTAACATTTATTGGTTGCTTGTACGTATATATATGAGCGGTACTGATCCACGCTTCGATCCCTTTTGCGTATGGGGCAATGAGATATTCATGAATAAGCGTTAAGTGAGGAAACTAAGAAAGATTGTTAGGCGAAAGAAACGGGTGATGGGGATTAAGCTCTTTATTTACACTTTGTCCAAGACAACAGTGAACTTTAGGATGGTAAGTAATGTGTTGCCTTTTCCCCCTGCCCACAACAAGTTACTCTATTAGACCTCAGTATCTGATATTTTTCTCTCTTCAGTGGTTCCGAAGTTATTAAATGATGATTACCTTGCAAACTACATGACCGGAGTGGAGGCAACTAAGGTTAAAGTACATAATTCATGCTACCATGATAATGCTCTAGAAGTCTTCCTGAAGGCGGTGAAGGATGGGCGGGCGATCGTCACAAGGGGTTGGACAAAAGTTGTTCGTGCCTATGGCATGCAGGAAGGCACATTATGGGCATTCCGCTTCTTCAACACCATCAGCAGTCAAAATGATTTACACTTGTCTCTTCACCTTTACCGCCTCTAAATATTGTGGTTCATCATAGTTAATTGTTGTCTAATCTTGTAATTACTAAACATATTGTACTGACAATTTTATTTATGGATTCGTTGTTGAACCATTGTGCTGAGAATTTGAATTGCATGTTTCATATTTCAAAATTTCCAATTCGAATAATAAATTACAGGGAAAAATAAAATTATACAGGAGCGAATAAAATAATGTGCACACGGTTAGAAAGAAAATAGCGTGTGCGATGAAAAATAGAGAACAGACGGTTCTTTGACGTGAAATGTTTGCGATGCCCGACGGACGCACACACGGTTTCAAACCAGTGTGCGTGTGTGATAGGAATACCAATCGCACACAGTTATGAAAATGGACACGTTGGCGTTAGTAGAGGCACCGCACACATTTTACATTCTTGAACCATGTGTGATAACGTACCTATCACAAACATATCGGTAGATTAAATGTTGATGTCCACCTTTTTCACACGACTATAGCGGCATAATCATTTGGGATGTCTCTCTGATCAGAAACGTAACGTCGAGATGTAACGTGTGGGACTGGGGCCGCTTCTCATACGTTTATTCTATGGCGATCGTCAGTAGCCGCTCGCCTATCCCCGACGGTTTCTGGGTCGTGTGGGAAGGACCCCCCCCCCCTAATCGCCCACACTCACTAGGTGACGGTTCCAAATGCCGTCGCGGAAAGGGGTTAAAAACCGTTTGTATAGCACAATACGGTACCAGTGCCCATTAAGGCAGAGATCGTGCCCCGTTTTTAGGGGATATGATCAATGATCTCGATTCCCCACCCGCGCATAACGTCGTGAGAGTATCGGGAAGTGGAGAAGCCCACAGCGTGAAAAGAGGAACCCTTGGCTCTTTCGTGGCCTATAAAGAGGGGGATTGCTATAGTTAGCATCCTACGCCTTCTTCCACCTTCCGCTGCTGCTTGCACAATCCTCCAGAGCTCCAACGCCCTATCTTTCTGCTCCGCGGCGAATCCCATCCTGCCCTCCCCAGCCATGGCCGGATCCGGTGCAAATGGCAAATGGGATGTCTCCGTCGTCACCAACAACGACATCTTGGAGCTGAAGCGGGTCGGCTACTTGTCGGCCGACATCGCTTAACGAGCCCCTGAAAAGGGCCAGCTCATCCCCACGCCCAAGCCGGGCGAGAGGGTTTTATTCCTCCCCCATTTCATCCGGGGCCTTGGATTTCCCCTACATCCTTTCGTGAGGGGATTGATGTTCTTCTACGGGCTACATTTCCATGATCTAGCCGCCAACTCCCTTCTCCACATCTCGGCCTTCATTATCGTCTGCGAGGTCCTCCTCCGAGTCCAGCCGCACTTCGGCATGTGGCTGAAGGTGTTCAACGTCAAGCCCAAGGTGGTTGGCGGTGCCCAGGCAAACTGCGGCGGGGCCATGATCAGCAAGCTGACACGGGTCCAGTGGCCGGTGGGCAGGTTCATCGACACCGTCAAGGTGTGGCAAAAAGAGTGGTTCTACATCACGAAACCAAGGGAAGCTACCTGGACGGCAGCTCCCGAATTCAGATCCGGACCCCCAGCGAGATTGGCCTCGTGGAGTACAAAGAGTCTGGACTAGGGGTCCACTGCGAGCGTGAAGCTGCTGCAGAAGCGTGTCGTCAACGTGATGGAGACCGGTGCCAAGCTGACCAACGTGGTCCAGATAATGCTCAAGTGCCGGCTCCTCCCTTGCCAGCAAAGGACCGACCCGATGTGGGCACACAAGCCCGAAGACTCGGCCACCATGCAGTTCCTCTTTGGCTCAACCCACGACAATGTGTGGGGTCTACTGTTCAAGCCTCAAGAGGAGTGGCTGGGCGAGGAGGAGGACATCGGTCTTGACGCGGTGACCCCCCCCCCGATGGAGGTGAGTGGTCTTTCCCCTGACATGTGTTCGGATAATCAGACTGTGCATAATTTTTTCTAAACCTCTCTTTATGGATTTTTGCAGGGTTGGCTCAAAAAGGCCGAAAAGATCGGCAGCGAGGCACCGCTGTCCGAAAAGCCCCGATCGGCTCAGCTAGAAAAGTTGCTGGTTGTGGTGCCTTACAAGGCGCTCGACAAGAAGGGCAAGAATAAGAAGGATGTGTCGGAGGCCAGGGAAGGCCTCCGTCGAAGACAAGAAGAGCTCATCCGGTCACTCGGTCTGGAGGTGCTGCAGCCCCGTCTCCTTAGGACATGGACGAAGACGAGGATGAGGAGGAAAGTGCCTCCTCGCACTCCAAGAAGAGGGCGGCATCCAAAGACACCGAGGAGGTACAACCCCCTCAGGCCTCGAAGAGGCAGTGTCGGCCTAAGGTGATCCTGCCTGACAGCTCGGACTTCGACGAGGAGTCCGAAGCGTCCGAAAAGGTTCCGGAGAAGGAACCTAGGGTCAAGCCCCCAGTTGTCAGGTGTGTACTTTGGCATTTTTAGTTGCTTTATTTTTAACCATCCCTTACTCCTGGAAACTGAACGTGTGTCGTCATAGCCCACCACGCCGCCATCCTGCCGAGCAGACCTCGGAGGGGACGTCCCCGCCCGCCGAACTGGCGGACAGCGAGTCCACGTCGTGCTCTGCTCCTCCCCTGATCCCCAAAGAGTTCGGGGAAGTGATGTCTCGAAAGACCCCCCCCCCCTCCGAACACAGGGGAGGAGGGCGATGCTGTCATGGCCGAGGCTGACGCCTCGGTCACCAGGGATCAGGATGGCGAGACCCTTCTGGCGAATGTGCGAGGGGAGTCCGGACCATCCAGACCCCCTCAGTCGTCCGCACCTGAGCCCCCAAGGCACTCGACGGTGCCGGTCCCTCCCTCCAAAGAGGGAGGAGTTGAGGGCTGATGCCCATGCCGAACACCTCCAACCAGGCGGTGGCGGGCTGGCCGGACGTGCTACAGGAGTTGGTGAACAACTCTGTCATCGTCGACGGGCACGGCACCCTTAAGGGTGCAGTTTTAAAGGGTGTTCGGTCCGTCCAATCTGGACTGAACGACGCTGTCCAAGGCCTGCTAACAGGCTTTGAGGTAAGTCAAGTAATACCCTTTTCCCGTAAAGTGGTTTTAGCCTTTGGTTTTACTGCTGAAATAGGTCGTATGTATAGCAGCCCCCGAGACTCTGTAAGAAGTACAAAGAAACTTGCAGAGGATCCAATTTCTCGAGGCCAATATTTAAAGTAGTGTGAACTTTTTTGATGTCTCAGGCATCTTCCGTGGCCGCAGCTGCTAATGTCACGGCACTAGAGGAGATGGATCGGAAGCTCAAGTGCTCCGACGGAGAGCTTGACCTTGTCAATAAGTGACTTGACGAGGCGCAAGGTAAGGCCTTGTTAAGATGTATGATTGCTTATTGCCGGATATTGACTTGCCGGACTGTATGCTAATCATGTAATATGCGGATATTGCAGCTGCCGCCGCCGAGGTAGACGGGTTGAAGGCGGCTTTGGAGAAGGTCAAGGCCGAGGCGGCCGTAGAGAAAGTGGCCGCCGCGAAGGCGATGGCCGAGCTTGAGAAGGACAAGCTTGCTGGTGAGAAGCACAAGGCTCGAGTAGTCGAGGTGCAGGTGGAGCTCAAGGATGCCGTCAAGAAATTTGAGGCCCTTGAGAAGAAACAGGAGGAGCTGTCTTTCGAGCTGTCCAAGGTCGAGAAGGAGCTCCAGGAGGCGAGGACCGAAGTGCGAGGTGTCCGGGAAGAGCTTCGCCAAGTGGGGTAAATCGCAGATGGTAAGAAGTACTTACTGCAGAGTGTGTTTGGAGGCAACAGGTTTGCCTTGCTGATGCGGGTCTGGCGCTCCGCAGGCATTTTCGCCGAGCTTCCAAAGAGTGCGGCTGCTGCGGTGGAGCACTATGCGATGCGGGAGGAGAATTCGAAACAGCGGCTCTTCTGGTCGCAGTTCCAGTCGCCTGAACACCCTCGGCTCCTCAGCAACCAAATGAAGTAGTTGATGGAGCTGCACCGGATGGTCGAGCCAGCCTTGAAGGACCTTTGTGTCCGACTGTGGCCTGATGAGCCTATTCCGGATAGCTATTTTGGCTTGGTGCAGAGGCTGCGTGAAGCATTGCCGCGGATCGATGCCGTGAAGCGATCCACGTGCCTGGAGGGTGCGAGGTTGTCCTTCGCGAAGACTATGGTGCATTGGCCAAGGACCAAGCCGTTGGATATGGGCACTGGTCCTCCGCCGGCTGGAAAGGAGCACCGCCGCCCCGAGATGTACTTCGCCCAAGTTATGGAAGGTGCTCGGGCCATAGAGGGTCAGTGTTCGAAGGATGTAATCATTGAATGATTTATTGTCCAGTTGCCACCCGAACATGTTGCTTTATTGTGCGGCCCATTGTGTATTTATTGTTTTAATTTTGACTCCTGTGCGGCTGTTTACTTATTCTGAAAGTTACCAGTCATCGGCTTTAGCCCCCAAGTAAATGTTATGTGGGGTGTTTCGTCTCCGCACTGTTACCCTTAGCCGGTCTCGGTGCCCGAAGGTGGTAGTGCGAGAGAGAGACTAGGCAATCAGACTATACGGCTTTATTGCTTTCACTTAGCCATAGGAACTTGACGGCAGGGGCTAGTGACTAGCCCCCAAGTTTTGGTGATGTACGCGGGAGCCGAGGCGTGCCTTTGTAGTCATGTGGTTTGTGCTAGGACGAACCCTTCGTATGACACGGATAAATCGCCAACGATTTCTTAGTTTAACACTTGTGGTCGGATCGCTGACCAGTTCTCGCTTACTATGACTGTCAGATTTCGGCTTCCTCCCCTGAGGTGCTTGACTGGACTAGCCAGAAGCACAATCGCAGGGGTGCTCCCTTTACCTTCTTAGCCGAACATGCGGAACATAAGAGGGCAAGCACAGGAGCCGGGCAACCCAACTATTGACCCAAGACATAGTTCGGAACTAATGCATATAGTGCAATATCCGAAACACCGAACACTCGAGGCGAGCTGGTGCCGGACTTAGTATGTAGAGCTGATAGGAAAAAACAGGCCTTCGGTTAAGTAACCGGTTTATTTACACGAGATGTGTATACCCAGCTGTTCGATGAGCGAAAAAAAAGAAAAGGAAAGAGAGAGGGGCCTAATAATGCGGATGCCCGAACACTGTGAAAGATATTTTTATTTTCCATAAGCTCTGGACATCTATCCATACAATTCAAACTGCTGAGATGTTTGTAATAATGAACAAAAGAAAATTTTACAGAGGAAGGTTTACACATGGCCTTGATGTGTGGGTCGAAGCCTCAACTTTGCCCTGCTGCACGTCTGCGCCTTTCCTTCTACGAGGTGGAGGGGAGCAAATTGGACATCCGTTTCAAACGCCATGTGTTGGCGAGGGGTGCCTTCAAAAGGGACCTTGAGATGTAATCCTGCCGTTGTAGGTTGATGCTGAGCGAGTCTGGAGTCCTGCCCGTTGTCGTCCAAGGACGTGGTGATATAATAGTTCGGTTGAGCCGAACACATGGTGTTACAGGCCCCCACGGCCGCCCATGGTATCTTTAGCGCGAAGTTGTGCTAACAAGGCATGTAACGCGTGGGGAAGGCGGGCGTATCGTGGGGAGCGTATCCCTATTTGTGGCAAATGCAAGCAGGTTCCCATGATGGGGATCGGGCTCGAGCCCGTTTAAGTGTATCTTTTGCCTTTACGGCGGGCTGATATCTTGGCCTATTGGCGACGGATTGGTCTTCGACTGCTAGTGTCGTAGTGTGCTCCTCAGTCCAAAGCGAGCGTTCCGTGTTGCCGTTTATCCTTATGATGCCTGCGGGCCCAGGCACTTTTAGCTTGAGGTATGCGTAGTGTGGGACAGCGTTGAACTTGGCAAACGCCGTTCGGCCGAGGAGGGCGTGATAGCCACTGCGGAATGGGGCGATGTCGAAGATCAAGTCTTCGGATCAGAAGTTGTCCGGCGAGCCGAATACTACTTCCAGTGTTACCGTGCCTGAGCATCGGGCCTCTACACCCGGAATAACCCCCTTGAAAGTGGTGTGGCTGGGTTTGATCCTTGATGGATCGATCCCCAATTTTCTCACTGTGTCTGCGTAAATCAGATTGACGCTACTGCCTCCGTCCATTAGGACTCTTTTGAGGTGGTACCCATCGATAATGGGGTCGAGCACCAGGGCCGCCGATCCTCCGTGATGGATACTGGTCGGATGGTCCTTGCGGTCAAAGGTGATCGGGCAAGCCGACCACAGGTTGAACTTTGGCGTTACGAGCTCGACGACGTACACATCCCGCAGCGCGCGCTTCCTATCTTTCCTTGGTATGTGGGTGGCATAGATCATATTCACCGTCTTGACCTCAGAAGGGAAGAGTTTTTGGCCTCCACTATTCGTCCTGCAGGGCTCATCGTTGTCCTCGCTTCGTGGGCTTTTGCCCGAGTCTTCGGTTGTGAGCTTGCCGGCTTGCTTTATCACCCAACAATTGTGGTTGGTGTGGTTAGCGGGCTTTTCGGCAGTGCCATGAATCTGGCAGGGCCTGTCCAGGATTGCGTCCAATTTAGTTGGCCCATCCTGATTCCCTTCAGAAGGCTTTTTCCATGACCCGGACTTTGGATTACGGAATCCGGCATTTACTGTCGTCTCGTCGGTTTAGCCATCGTTGTGGTGACGCTTGTTCTTGTTGCGTCGTGGCTTTCCATTCCCACCCCGGACCTCAGAGGTACCGGGGGCTTCCGGGTTGGTGCTTCTACGATCCAACCAACTATCCTCCCCTGCACAGAAACGGGTCATGAGGGAGGTAAGCGCCGCCATTGTCTTTGGCTTGTACTGGCCGAGTTGCCTTGCTAGCCATTCATCTCGAATACTCTACCTGAAGGCGGCTATGGCTTCGGCGTCTGGATAGTCGACGATTTGGTTCTTCTTGGTCAAAAACCGGTTCCAGAATTACCGGGCTGACTCATCGGGCTGCTGGATTACGTGGCTCAGGTCATCGGCATCCGGAGGCCGGACATAAGTACCCTAAAAGTTGGCTCGAAAAGCGTCCTCCAGCTCCTCTCAACATCCTATGGAGTCTTCGGGGAGGCTGTTTAGCCAGTGTCGAGCCGAACCTTTGAGATTCAATGGTAGGTATTTGATGGTATGAAGGTCGTCGCCTCGTGCCATGTGGATGTGTAGTAGGAAGTCTTCTATCCATACGGCCAGATCCGTCATCCATCGTAGGGCTAGATATTTATGGGCTTGAAGCCCTTCGGAAATTGGTGCTACATCACTCTATCTGTGAAGCACAGAGGGTGAGCGGCGCCCCTGACTCGGGCTACATTGCGCCAGAGACCATCTGTCATTCGGGCTCGCTGTTGTTCCCGAGCTCTGTCATTTCGGTCTAGCCAAGCTTGGTAACTATCCCGGCGAACAGGAGAGTTGTCTTTGGGTCCATAGATGGATCTTGTCAGACATGCGCGGGCATCTAGGCTGCGTCGTAGGTCGTACTCATAGGCAGGCCAAACTGGCTCTTTGCCTGGACGGCGAGGTGGAGCGAGAGGCTGTTTGGTTTTATCGACTGGCCTATCCCGCCCTCGAGGGGGCAGTCTGGCTGGTCCGCCTGAGTGTGCCGTGCAGGTGCTGGCTCTATGGCCTCATCGTCAAATTGCGGCAGAAGCTTTCGCATTGGGTAACTTTTGGTCTGCCGCTTGTAGCCATACCCTTCTTCGGCAGCTAGGACTTTAGTCCTTCTGTCATTGAGGGTGTCTTGCTCGGCATTTATTCTCTATTGTTGTTTCTTCAGGCTACGCGCGGTGGCAATGAGCTGCCGTTTGAACCGCTCTTGATCCAGTGGGTCTTCGGGGACGATGAAATCCTCTTCGCCCAAGCTAACCTCCTCTTAGGAGGGGGGAGGTAGTTGCTGTCTTTAGAATCACCGAGGTCCTTTAGGTTGAGCGGGTCTTCCTCCTCGAGATTGGCTTGAGGTTGCTCATCGGCACCGTGGTTCTCGAGGTTGTCCGCGTTATCCGGAGTGTCGTTCTCTCCGGTGTTCGTGTTTCTTGCATGGCTTCGGTGTGCCTTGGAGCAACGGCGTTGTCTGCGGCGCATGTGTGGCTCATCGCCGGGCTTGCCGCTATCCTTCTTGGGGGTGCCGTCGTCTTTTGGAGTGTCCACCATGTAAATGTCGTAAGTGGACGTGGCCGTCCAGCGGCCGGTGACGGGAAGCACGGCGTCGGTGTTGGCGGTGGCTCCGTTGTCCTCGTCCATGGAATAGGCGTTTTCCGAAGTTTAGTCCAACATGTCGGTTAAGTCCTCGACCATGGCTATGAGGTGGGTGGTGGGTGGGACGCAAAATTCCCCGAAGCACATCTCAAAGGGCTGCTGAATGCAAGCCGAGGGTGGATCCTCCCGAATAGCCATCATCTGGATTCGGTCCAACACCTCGCTTATTAAAGCGAGGGTCGTCGGACTGGTATGTGGCGGCCGCAGGGGGCCGACTTCTGATGTGGCGGGGCAGGGAATGATCGGGGCCAGAACCGGATCCTGGTCTTCGAGGGCCGAGTTAACCTCGAGGCCCGGGGCCGGATAGTCGTAAGAAACCAAGGACAAGACCTAGTCTTCGGATATTGCTTCCATGTTGGGGCTCGAAGCCGAGTTGTCAAGGGGGAGTTCGGCTAGGGGTGACCCCTGGCCATCGAACGTCGACCCGTCGCTAGGGCTCAAGGCCGTAGGTGTGTTGCAAGGAGAGAGTTCGGACGAAAGCGACTCTCGGTGTCCGAACCTTGCTTCCGCATTATGGCCTGAAGATGAGTCTCCGGCGGATATTGCGGGCATGGTCGAGAGGGATTCCTGGCTTCCGTTCGAGGCGGAGACGTCCGAGCTCGAGGCTGGCTGTAGGATGGGGGCCGATCCATAGATTGGATCAAGGAAGGGTTCAAGAGCAGGCGTAGTGAATCCGGCGAAAACCAGATCGCCGCGAATGTCCGCAACGTACTCCAGATTACCGAATCAAATTTGATGCTCAGGCGCGAAGCTGTCGATCTGATCTAGATGACCAGTTGGGTTGGCGTGCAGCACGATGCTGCCGAACGCGAAGAGTTGGCTGGGAACAAAGAGGTCCCCGGAGTTAACGCCTTCTCCGATGATTAGGCGAGCCATTGATCCTTTTGTCGACCCAACAACGGAACTCTCAATGAAAGCACCAATGTCGGTGTCAAAACCGGTGGATCTCGGGTAGGGGGTCCTGAGCTATGGATCTAGGATCGATGGGGAACAAGGGACGATGAACACGGTATTTACCCAGGTTCGGGCCCTCTCGAAGAGGCAAAACCCTACGTCCTGCTTGATTGTATTTGATGTATGGTACGGTTACAGAGTAGATCTACCTCGAGATCAGGCGAGCTAAACCCTAAGGCAATGAGGTGATGAATGTAGCTCTAGCCCTTAAGACTAAAACCCTCCGGTTTATATAGGTACCGATAGGGTTAGGGTTACACGCTATCGGTTACAAAGAAAGGAAGATCCTGCCTAATCTTGGCTTGGAGGACACACCACGGCTCCGAAGATTCCTTATCCGGTCATGGATCCGCACTCCAGCTTGGGCCCCATAATAGCCCATCAATCTGGCCCAAACATAACAGGCCGGCAGCCCGAGGACCCCTTAATCCAGGACTCCCTCACTCACCCAGTGACAGAAGGGGCAGCGAGGCACGTATTTGTATTGTTACCATTAAGGATAAAAAGGTGGGGTTTATTTCATATTGACTGAATCTATCCCTCTACATCAGGTCATCTTGCTTAAGGCGTTACTCCGTTCTTGTTAACTTAATACACTAGATGCATGCTGGATAGCAGTCGATGTGTGGACTAATAGTAGTAGATGCAGGCAGGAGTCGGTCTACTTGTCACGGACGGGATGCCTATATTCATGATCATTGCCTTAGATATCGTCATAACTTTGCGCTTTTCTACCAATTGCTCAACAGTAATTTGTTTACCCACCGTATGCGTTCTTTCAAGAGAGAAGCCTCTAGTGAAAACTATGGCCCCCGGGTCTATTTTTATCATATTATTTTCAGATATATAAAACCAAAAACCCGAAAATACCTTGCTACAATTTATTTACCTTTACCTTGTTTTGCACTTTTATTTATCTTTTATACCTATCTCTATCAGATCTCATCCTTGCAAGTAACCGTGAAGGGATTGACAACCCCTTTATCACGTTGGGTGCAAGTATTTGTTTGTTTGTGTAGGTGGAACCATTGGTGACTTGTGTGTTCCTCCTACTGGATTGATACCTTGGTTCTCAAACTGAGGGAAATACTTATCTCTACTTTGCTACATCAGCCTTTCCTCTTCAAGGGAAAAACCAATGCAAGCTCAAGAAGTAGCAACGCGCTTCAGCTTTTTCAACTCTCACGCAATACATGAGCATGAGCCATGGATATAGCACTATGGGTGGAATAGAATATGATGTCGGAGGTTGCGTGGAGAAGACAAAAAAGGCAAAAGTCTCACGTTGACGAGGCTAATCAACGGGCTATGGAGATGCCCATCAATTGATGTCAATGCAAGGAGTAGGGATTGCCATGTAACGGATGCACTAGAGCTATAAGGGTATGAAAGCTCAAAAAGATAACTAAGTGGGTGTGCATCCAACTTGCTTGCTCATGAAGACCTGGGGCATTTGAGGAAGCCCATCATTGGAATATACAAGCCAAGTTCTATAATGAAAAATTCCCACTAGTAATATATGAAAGTGACAAAATAGGAGACTCTCTATCATGAAGAACATGGTGCTACTTTGAAGCACAAGTGTGGAAAAGGATAGTAACATTGTCCCTTCTCTCTTTTTCTCTCAGTTTTTTTCATTGGGCTCTTTGGCCCTCTTTTTTCCATTTTTTTATTTTAGTCCAGAGTCTCATCCCGACTTGTGGGGGAATCATAGTCTCCATCATCCTTTCCTCACATGGGACAATGCTCTAATAATGATGATCATCACACTTTTATTTAGTTACAACTCAAGAATTACAACTCGATACTAGAACAAAAATATGACTCTCTATGAATGCCTCCGGCGGTGTACCGGGATGTGCAATGATCTAGCGTGACATGTATAAAAAATATGAATAGTGGCCAAGCCAAAAATACTATGTCAAGTATATGATCATGCAAAGCAATATGACAATGATGGTATGTGTCATAATAAAATGGAACGGTGGAAGTTGCATGGCAATATATCTCGGAATGTCTGTGGAAATGCCACAATAGGTAGGTATGGTGGCTGTTTTGAGGAAGATATAAGGTGGCTTACGTGTGAAAGAGTGTATCATATCACGGGGTTTGGATGCACCGGTGAAGTTTGCACCACAACTCAAGGTGAGAAATGGCAATGCATGATACTGAAGAGGCTAGCAAAATGCGGAAGGGTGAGAGTGCGTATAATCCATGGAGTCAACATTAGTCATAAAGAACTCATATACTTATTGCAAAAGTTTATTAGCCCTTGAAGCAAAGTACTACTACGCATGCTCCTAGGGGGATAGATTGATAGGAAAATACCATCGCTCGTCCCCGACCGCCACTCATAAGGAAGACAATCAAAAATAAATCATGCTCCAATTTCATCGCATAACGAGAGACCATACGTGCATGCTTCGGGAATCACAAACCTTAACACAAATATTCTTACTGGATCACAATTACTCACTAGCATGACTCTAATATCACCATCTTTATATCTCAAAACAAATGCAAGGAATCAAACTTCTCATATATTCAATGATCTTCATGAAAGTTTTTATTATATCCCTCTTGAATACCTTATCATATTAGGACTAAATTCATAACCTAAGCAAATTGGCATACTATTTATAAGACTCTCAAAATAGTATAAGTGAAGCATGAGAGTTCATCAATTTCTTCAAAATATAACCACCACCGTGTTCTAAAAGATATAAGTGAAGCACTAGAGAAAGTACCTAGCTCAAAAAATATAAGTGAAGCACATAGAATATTCTAATAAATTCATGATTAATGTGTGTCCCTCTCAAAAGCTATGTACAGCAAGGACGATTGTGTCGAACTAAAAAGCAAAGACTGTTGGAAATATGCCCTAGAGGCAATAATAAAATGGTTATTATTATATTTCCTTGTTCATGATAATTGTCTATTGTTCATGCTATAATTGTATTAACCGGAAACCGTAATACATGTGTGAATACATAGACCACACCATGTCCCTAGTGAGCCTCTAGTTGACTAGCTCGTTGATCAATAGATGGTCATGGACATTGGATGTCGTTGATAACGGGATCACATCATTAGGAGAATGATGTGATGGACAAGACCCAATCCTAAGCATAGCACTAGATCGTGTAGTTCGTCTGCTAGAGCTTTTCTAATGTCAAGTATCATTTCCTTAGACCATGAGATTGTGCAACTCCCGGATACCGTAGGAATGCTTTGGGTGTATCAAATGTCACAACGTAACTGGGTGACTATAAAGGTGCACTACAGGTATCTCCGAAAGTGTCTGTTGGGTTGGCACGAATCGAGACTGGGATTTGTCACTCCATGTGACGGAGAGGTATCTCTAGGCCCACTCGGTAATACATCATCATAATGAGCTCAATGTGACTAAGGAGTTAGTCACGGGATCATGTGTTACGGAACGAGTAAAAAGACTTGCCGGTAATGAGATTGAACAAGGTATAGGGATACCGACGATCGAATCTCGGGCAAGTAACATACCGATGGACAAAGGGAATTGTATACAGGATTAATTGGATCCCCGACATCGTGGTCCATCCGATGAGATCATCATGGAACATGTGGGAGCCAATATGGGTATCCAGATCCCGCTATTGGTTATTGGTCGGAGAGGTGTCTCGGTCATGTCTGCATGGTTCCCGAACCCGTAGGGTCTACACACTTAAGGTTCGGTGACGCTAGAGTTGTAATGGGAATTGTATGTGGTTACCGAAAGTTGTTCGGAGTCTCGGATGAGATCCCGGATGTCACGAGGAGTTCTGGAATGGTCCGGAGGTAAAGATTTATATATGGGAAGTCCTATTTTGGCCACCGGAAAATGTTTGGGATTTTTCGGTATTGTACCGGGAAGGTTCTAGAAGGTTCCGGAGTGGGGCCCACCTGCATGGGGGGACCCACATGAACTTGGGTAGTGGGGGCAAGGCCCCACACCCCTGGTCAAGGCGCACCAAGATCCCCCCTTAGAAGGAATAAGATCATATCCCGAAGGGATAAGATCAAGATCCCTAAAAAGAGGGGATAACAATCGGTGGGGAAGGGAAAGGATGGGATTTCTTTCTTCCCACCTTTGCCAACGCCCCAATGGACTTGGAGGGCAAGAAACCAGCCCCCTCCACCCCTATATATAGTGGGGAGGTGCATGGGAGCTGCACCCCTTGCCCCTGGCGCAGCCCTCCCCCCTCCTACTCCTCCTCCTCCGTAGTGCTTAGCGAAGCTCTGCCGGAGAACCACGAGCTCCACCGCCACCACGTCGTCGTGCTGCCGGAGCTCTCCCTCAACTTCTCCTCCCCCCTTGCTGGATCAAGAAGGAGGAGACGTCCCCGGGTTGTACGTGTGTTGAACGCGGAGGCGTCGTCCGTTCGGCGCTTGGATCGGATCTTCCGCGATTTGAATCACCGCGAGTACGACTCCATCAACCGCGTTCTTTGCAACGCTTCCGCTTAGCGATCTTCAAGGGTATGAAGATGCACTCCCTCTCACTTGTTGCTAGCATCTCCTAGATTGATCTTGGTGACACGTAGGAAATTTTTGAATTATTACTACGTTCCCCAACAAAGACTCATATAATACAAGACGCTCCAAGCAAAACACATATCATGTGGTGAATAAAAATATAACCTCAAGTAATTTACCGATAGATTGAAGACAAAAGAGGGGATGCCATCCGGGGCATCCCCAATCTTAGATGCTTGGTTGTCCTTTAATATTACCTTGGGGTGCCATGGGCATCCTCAAGATTAGGCTCCTGCCACTCCTTATTCCGTAGTCCATCGAAACTTTACCCAAAACTTGAAAACTTCACAACACAAAACTCAATAGAAAACTCATGAGATCCGTTAGTATAATAAAACAAATCTCCACTTTTAGGTACTGTTGTAAACTCAATCCAATTTTATATTTGCATTATATCTACTGTATTCTAACTTCACCATGGCTCATACCCCCCGACACTACCCATAGATCCATCAAAACAAGCGAACAACACAATGAAAACTGAAGCTGTCAAAAACAAAATAGTCTGTAAAGACCCGAATTAAGATCATAGTTTTGTAACTCCAAACATTCTGAAAAATTAGGATAACATAGGCAATCTGTATATCAATATTTTGTAAAAAAAATTAAAAATTTTCCAAGTTCCAGCAAATTTTAACAATTCTTCTACTAGACGCAAAAGTTTCTGTTTTTTCTCAGAATGAAATCAATGATCTTTCAAATCATCCCAAAGGTCTTACTTGGCACAAACATTAATTAAAATACTAAAAAAATCATAATAGAATTATAATTGCATATTTATTAAAAAAAATAGAGGCAAAAAGCAAAAATATAAAATAAAATTGGGTTGCCTCCCAACAAGCGCTATTGTTTTACGCCCCTAACTAGGCATATTGTATAGATCTAGGTATTGTCATCTTTGGTATTCAATCCATAAGTGGCCCTCATAATAGATTCATATGGCAACTTAATTTTCTTTCTTGGAAAGTGTTCCATGCCTTCATTAATGGAAGATGAAATCTAATGTTTCCTTCTTGCATATCAATAATTGCATCAATCGTTCTAAGGAAATGTCTACCAAGAATAATGGGGCATGTAGGATTGCAATCTATATGAAGCACAATAAAATCTATGGGCACATAATTCCTATTTGCAACAATAAGAACATCATTAATTCTTCCCATAGGTTTCTTATTGGTGGAACCCGCTAAGTGCAAATTTAAGGAACAATCATCAAGTTTATGGAAACCTAGCACATCACATAAAGTTTTTGGAATAGTGGAAACACTAGCATCCAAATCACACAAAGCATTGCATTCATAATCTTTAATCTTAATTTTAATAGTAGGTTCCCATTCATCATATAGCTTTCTAGGGATTGAAACTTCTAGCTTAAGTTTTTCTTCAAAAGATTTCATCATAGCATCAACTGATGGAAATATGCCCTAGAGGCAATAATAAAGTTGTTATTATTATATTTCCTTATTCATGATAAAGGTTTATTATTCATGCTAGAATTGTATTGATTGAAAACTTAAATACATGTGTGGATACATAAACAAATATCGTGTCCCTAGTAAGCCTCTACTAGACTAGCTCGTTGATCAAAGATGGTTAAGGTTTCCTAACCATAGACATGTGTTGTCACTTGATAATGGGATCACATCATTAGGAGAATGATCTGATGGACAAGACCCATCCGTTAGCTTAGCATATGATCGTTCAGTTTATTGCTATTGCTTTCTTAATGTCAAATACATATTCCTTCGACTATGAGATCATGCAACTCCCGGATACCGGAGGAATACCTTGTGTGCTATCAAATGTCACAACGTAACTGGGTGATCATAAAGATGCTCTACAGGTATCTCCGAAGGTGTCTGTTGAGTTGGCGTGAATCGAGATTGGGATTTGTCACTCCGTGTAACAGAGAGGTATCTCTGGGCCCTCTCGGTAATACAACATCACAAGAAGCTTGCAAGCAAAGTGACTAAGGAGTTAGTTATAAGATGATGTATTACGGAACGAGTAAAGAGACTTGCCGGTAACGAGATTGAACTAGGTATAGAGATACCGACGATCGAATCTCGGGAAAGTAACATACCGACAGACAAAGGGAATTACGTGTGTTGTCATAAAGGTTCGATCGATAAAGATCTTCGTAGAGTATGTAGGAACTAATATGGGCATCCAGGTCCCGCTATTGGTTATTGACTGGAGAGGCATCTCAGTCATGTCTACATCATTCTCGAACCCGTAGGGTCCGCATGCTTAACGTTCGTTGACGATATAGTATTTTATGAGTTATGTATGTTGGTGACCGAATGTTGTTCGGAGTCCTAGATGAGATCACAGACATGACGAGGAGCTCCGGAATAGTCCAGAGGTAAAGATTAATATATGGGACAATAGTGTTTGGTCTCCAGAAGGGTTCCGGAATTCACCGGAAGGGGTTTCAGATGTTTCCCCAAATGTTCTGGTACGAGAACACTTTATTTGGGCCAAGGGGTAAAGCCCACGGTGCTTTTGGTAAGTGCAAAAGGCAGTTTTGCGGAGGCCAGGGGCCAGACACCAGGGACCCTGGCGTCTGGGTCCAGACGCCGGGAACCCTGGTGTCTGGTTCTGGAGTCTGAGAAGGACTCTTGCCTTTCGGGCAAAACCAACTTTGAGGAGGCTTTTACTCCAAGTTTCGACCCCAGGGCTCAACGTATAGATAGAGGGGTAGGGCTAGCACCCAAGACACATCAAGATTCACCAAGCCGTGTGCCGGCAACCCCGCCCCTCTAGTTTATCCTCCTTCATAGTTTTCGTTGTGCTTGGCGAAGCCCTGTGGAGATTGTTCTTCACCACCACCGTCACCACGCCGTTGTGCTGCCAGAACTCATCTACTACTTTGCTTCTCTTGCTGGATCGAGAAGGCGAGGACGTCGTCGAGCTGAACGTGTGCTGAACGCGGAGGTGCCGTACGTTCGGTACTTGATCGGGATGGATCGTGAAGGTGTACGATGTGACGCCCCCGGCCCGATCGTGCACTAATCATACACGCAAATGCACACGATCAAGCCTAAGGACTCACGGGAAGATATCACAACACAACTCTAAAACATAAATAAAGTCATACAAGCTTTATATTACAAGCCAGGGGCCTCGAGGGCTCGAATACATAAGCTTGCGTACAAGCGTCAGCGGAAGCATCAGATATCTGAGTACAGATATGAAACAGAAACAGAAAGGCCTTTAGAAAGGCGGGGCAAAATAAAACACTACGATCGAAAGGCGTAGGCCTCCTGCCTGGGACCCTCCGATCCTACTCCTGGTCGTCAGTCAACTCGTAGAAGCATCCATCCTCTGGGTAGTAGTAGTAGCGATCGTCGGGGCATCTGTCTCAGGGGGCTCCGTCATCTTGGTCACGACAAACTGATATGGGGAGAAAAGGAAAACAAAGCAACCGTGAGTACTCAGAAGTACTCAGCAAGCAAGGATCTACACTACATATGCAACATTTTCAAAGGGAGGCTGTATATGTGGACTGGGCTGCAGAAATGCCAGAATAGAGAGAAGGCCTAGTCCTATCGAAGACTAGCATCTTCAGCGGTCTTGCAGAAATAGAAGAGGGTAGAACAGTACAATATAATGTAGTAGTAACATTAAGTCTCAACCTCACCCAGAGATCCTTTCTCGACTCCCTGCGAGAAAGCAATCCCAGAGCCATACAGTCACCAACCTCGTCCTGAGATCCCTTCTCGACTCCCTGCGAGAAGCAATCCCAGAGCCATATATACAGGTCTCATCACAGGTATCCAGTTCTAAATTGTATCAATCAGGATACAACTCCGAGTGTCCTTTATCGTAGGACCGGCTATCGATAGAAGTATTCTTCCCTGCAGGGGTGCACCAACTTACCCAACACGCTCGATTAACTCCGGCCGGACACACTTTCCTGGGTCATGCCCGGCCTCGGCCAAACGATACACCGCAGCCCTACCTAAAGCTCAGCAGAGAGGTCCCCGCCGGTCTACATCCTAAGCACTCAGGGGTCTTGGGCCATCGCCCTGTGCACTCCGGGTCGTTGTGTGCAGGGTGGATACCAGCACCGCCTCGGAGGGTCGGTATGATCCGACCGTGCCACAATGCTGAACTGGACGTCTGACAGAACTTTCGGCTGATGCTACGATGCAGAACGCCCATACTATGCCCACGTGATGGTTAGTGCTATCAGACCAGAGGCCTGCTCGGATCAAATATCCAAATCGTTAGGACTAGGGGCTTGCGGTAACGAGCAGAGACTCACGAAAGATGTGACCCCGTCGCCCCGTCTCGAGGACTTGCTGCAAGGGTTAAGAATGCCCGGCCGCGCCTCGTATTCACCACTCGGGCACCACACTGGCACCCGTCTTCACAACACTCGCCTCTCAGGCGCACGCGGGTACCCCTCAGGGCCGACCCGCCTATCCAAGGAACAGTGTAAAGTCCAAGTATCCGTGTGTCCATAACATCAGGGGAATCCGAGGTATCACCCTCGTTGGGTTCCTACTCGATGTGTCTGTCAAGGTGAACTCGGAGGATTCACCCTCGATGGGTTCACACTTGATGTGTTGCACGACAGCGTCGTTACCGGAAGTGGCGAAGGAGGAATCACCCTCGATGACCACGACCGAATAGCTACTCTACAGAGTTAACATCAGAAGTGCTACATGAGGTTTCACCCTCGGCACTCGATAGTAACGCTGCAGTGTCGTTACAACTAAGGGGGGGTGATGTGCGGTGTCGGGTCCTGGTCTTCAATCCCGTTGATCGGGTCTTCTGACGATCCAGCGCGGCAGTCGGGATAAGTGGGGTCACTGATAGGTCTCTACCCAGCCTAGACTAAACAGTTTAGGATATGCAGGTAATTATCAACAGCAGGTTACAATGAACAGGCTATGCATCAGAATAGGTAAAGCAGCAGCAGCAGCAATTCTAATGCAAGCATGAGAAATAGAATGGGCGATATCGGTATGCTCAAGGGGGGGCTTGCCTGGTTGCTCGACGGCAAGGGCAAGGTCGTCAATGGTGGCGTCGGGCTCCTGAACCGCGTCGGTACCGGGAACTGCGTCGGGGTCTAACGAGAGAGAAGAGGGGGAGGAAACAGTATAAATATAGAGCAAACATAAGCAACACGGAGCAGGCCATGCTAACGTGCAGTGCAGGGTTGCCTGAAGACATGTCCAAGTCATTTAGTTATTTTAGGAATTTGTTTGGAATTATTTTATTAAGGTCATACACTATTCATCTATCTGAAACAGGCAAAAAGTTGCATGTTCAGATAGTTAGAGGCATCCAACAGGTATGTGGGTAGCGTATTCGGATCCGTCTCATTTTTCTGATCATTTTTCATATATAAATTATTTTCATCGGAGTTACGGATTAAAAGATATGATTTTCTAAAGTTTTATTGATTTTCTGGAATTTATTTAATTAATCAAATTCGAATTATCCAAAGCAGTACGAGGGTGACGTCAGCATGATGTAATGATGATGTCAGCAGTCAACTCTGGCTGACCAGAGTCAAACCTGACGTGTGGGGCCCACATGTCATTGAGACAGAGGCATAATTAGTGTTAATTTAACTAAGTTAGGTTAATTAGGGGGGTGGGGCCTACTGTCAGTGTCTAATTACCTGATTAATTATAATTAACACTTTTATTTAATTTTAAATCTATTTAAACTGGCGGGGCCCGCATGTCAGTGGCGGGGCCAGCCCAGTCAGCGGCTGACCCGGTCAACTGGGGCCAGCCGGGCCCGCTGGCAGCGGCACAGAGGCGGGGCCCGCGGCGCCAGGTCAGCACGGCGACGAAGACGCGCCGGCGAGGCGTTCCGCGGCGGGGCTCGCCGGAGTTTCGCCGGAAACCCGCTGCAGGGCACGGCTCGTTGCGGGACTCGACGCGTTCGGAAGCGGAAGCTGCGCCGCATCCACTGGTGGGTTTGGCTTCGCCGAAGACGCACCGGAGCGGTGACGGCGAGCACGGTGGCGGACGACGGCGTTCGGGCTCGCACGAGCGCGACGATTTGGCGCGAACTAAGACGAACTAAACGGCTCGTGGGCTACGTGGGAGGGCCGCAAGCACGCTGTCGTGCTTGGCACTCACTGGCGTGAGCTGTGGTCACGGCAACAATGGAGTGCGACGGCGATGAGCTCGGCCGCGAGGGGAACAACGGCTACGGCTCGAACGAGAGGGTGAGAGGAGGGGGAGAGGGGGTGGTGCTCACGTAGAGCCTGTAGAGGTGCAACGTGGGCTCGGGGAAGGCGCGAGGCGGTCGGGATCGACGACGACGATGCGGGCGGCCGCAGGTTGAAGACGACGGAGTTGGGGATGATGCCGGGGTCCTCGGCTCGGTCCAGTCGACGCAGGCGAAGTAGCGGCCGCCGGCGAAGCTTGGGGACACGTCGGGGAGGTGAATGGGGCACGGTGGCCGTGGCTACGCCGGAGCCATGGCGGCGGTGGCGCTCAGTGAGGGGGGAAGCAGAGGAAGGAGAGGGGAAGTGAGCGAGGGAGAGCTCAGGGGTGTCCGCGGGGTTGCTCTTTATCCACGGCGAGCGCGCGACGCGCTGTCGAGTGCCGAGGGAGGGGGGCCGGGCTCGGGGGCGCGCGCGCACGCAGGGTGCTCGACAGCGCGCCCGCGGCGTCAGGGGTAGGGGGAGGGGGCTAGTTGGGCTGGGCCAGCTCCTGTGCGGCTGTGGGCTTAAGTGCACAGGGGCATTTTTTCATTTCTTCTTTTCTTTTCTTTTCTTTTCTATTCTGTTAATTGTTTAGGCCCCAAATGGTTTTTGTAAAAAGGGAGACCTAGTCCATAAATACCAGTGCTTTATACCCTAACACCAAAAACTAGTTTGGGCAAAACATCATTTCATATTTGTCTTAAATAAATTAAAAGGTTACTAAATGTTATTTTCAGCCACTGTTTTAAGTTGTTTGAGTCACTTACCCAATTTTAATAATGTTGTTTATAATTTTAACATATCCTCTGATTTATCTGCTATTTAATGAACAATTTAGTTTCTATGTTGGACAACTTTTATATTTCACTTTCATTTAAATTTGAATTTTGAGTTAGGAGTTGAAATGCAATATGATGTTAATGATGATCATGCACTGATAATCATGCTGACTTGGCATTATCAAAATGAGATTACTGTGGCTAACCACTGGGGTGTTACATACGACTACATCAACCACGTTGATAAACGCTTCTGCTTAGCAATCTTCAAGGGTATGAAGATGCTCTCCCCCTCTTGTAGCTATGCATCTCCATGGATAGATCTTGCGTGTGCGTATAAATTTTTTTGTTTTCCATGCAACGTTCCCCAACATCAACGATATGTTTAGTAAAAGCCTTATTTTGATTATAAGCATGAGGTGAATTAAGCATAGATTGTAAGAAGGAAATACAATCAATCAAAGAGCAATTATCATAATTAAAATCCTTGAAATCTAAAAGAGTGAGCTCATCACTAGTTAAAGTTTTGGCCTCGCCAAACCCACTTTTATCAATTTTTTCATTACGATCTTCACCCTCCAAATTATTGGGATGCCTTCTAACTAAAGTTGACTCCTCTCCAGTCCCTTCTTTATCAAGTTTTATATTAGCAAACAAAGATTCAATAGGAGTAACACCAATCACTTTAAGATCATCATGATTCAAAGATTCAGATTTAGCAGCCATCCTATTTATTAACGTAGTTTGTTTAGCGAAGATTTGACCTACTAAACTTTCAATATGAACTAGTTGAGATTTAAGACCAATAAATTCCTTATTAACATCATCAAGCTCCTTATTAATATACTCAATCATAGCAGATTGTTCCTTAAGTTCATTCCTAAAGAAGCTACTATGCTCAAATTGTAAAGACATGAAGCTTTTTGCATTATTTTAAATCTCTCCCTACTTTATATGGTAAGGATCAAGATTTTTAAATTGAGACATGATGACAAAGCAATCTAGCACACAAGCAAACAAAAAGCAAACAAAAAAGCGAACGGAAAAAAGGCAAATATTTTTGTGTTTTTCTGAAAATGTTTTAGAAGTGTGGGAGAGGAAAACGAGAGGCGAATGTCGAATAATGTAAATGCAAAAGATGGGAGTTTATGATGGGTACTTAGTAGGCTTGATGTAGATCCTCCCTGGCAACGGCGCCAGAAATTCTTCCTGCTACTTCTTGAGCTTGCGTTGGTTTTTCCCTTGAAGAGAAAATGGTGATGCAGCAAATTAGAGATAAGTATTTCCCTCAGTTAAAAACCAAGGTATCAATCTAGTAGGAGGAACACACAAGTCTCCAATAATTGCACCTACACAAACAAACAAATACTTGCACCCGATGCGATAAAGGGGTTGTCAATCCCTTCATGGTTACTTGCAAGGATGAGATCTGATAGAGATACGTATAAAAGATAAGTAAAAGTGCAAAATAAAATAAAGATAAATAAATTGCAGCAAGGTATTTTTGGGTTTTTTGTTTTGTAGATCTGAAAATAATATGATAAAAGATAGACCCGGGGGCCATAGTTTTCACTAGAGGATTCTCTCTTGAAAGAACGCATACGGTGGGTAAACAAATTACTGTTGAGCAATTGATAGAAAAGCACATAGTTATGACGATATCTAAGGCAATGATCATGAATATAGGCATCACGTCCATGACAAGTAGACCGACTCCTGCCTGCATCTACTACTATTACTCCACACATCGACGGCTATCCAACATGCGTGTGTATTAAGTTAACAAGAACGGAGTAACGCTTTAAGCAAGATGACATGATGTAGAGGGATAGATTCAATCAATATGAAATAAACCCCCACCTTTTAATCCTTAGTGGTAACAATACAAATACGTGTCATGTCCCTTTCTGTCACTGGGATTGAGCACCGCAAGATTGAACCCACTTACCTCTCCCATTGCAAGAAAAATCAACCTAGTTAGCCAAACCAAATCAATAGATCGGAGAGAAATATAAAGTTATCTTAATCATGCATAAAAGAGTTCAGAGAAGACTCAAATAATATTCATAGATGATCTGATCATAAATTCACAATTCATCGAACCTCCACAAACGCACCGCAAAAGAAGATTACATCGAATAGATCTCCAAGAACATCGATGAGAACATTGTATTGAAGATCAAAGAGAGATAAGAAGCCATCTAGCTACTAGCTATGGACCCGTAGGTCTGTGGTAAACTATTCACACATCATCGGAAGGGCAGCAAGGTTGATGTAGAAGCGCTCCGTGGTCGAATCCCCCTCCGACAGAGTACCGGAAAAGGTCCCCAGATGGGATCTCACAAAGACAGAAACTTGCGGCGGCGGAAAAGTATTTTTGGTGTGCCCTCTGGTCTACGGGGAATATTTGGGTATTTATAGAAGAAGAATTAGGGTTAGAGGTGCCTTAGGAGGCCCACAAGCTTGGGGGGGTGCCCTCCGAGCTTGTCGCCAATCTGTGGCCCCTCTGACCTCCTCCCGAAGGTTCCTAGGTGTCTTGTGGTCCAAGAAAAACCGTCAAAAAGTTTCGTTCCGTTTGGACTCCATTTGGTATTGATTTTCTGTAAAGACAGAAACAAGGAAAAAACACCAACTGGCACTAGGCACTAGGCTAATAGGTTAGTCCCAAAAAATGATATAAAATAGCATAATAATGCATATAAAACATCCAATGTTGATAATATAATAGCATGGAACAATAAAAAATTATAGATATGTTGGAGACGTATCATACTAGTGTTAGTTTTTTTGCCAGTGTCCGATTTTTTTGCGAAAGTGTCTGTGTCCATCACCAAACACAATCGACTCAATCTGGTCATGACCCTTTTTTTGCTTCAGTTGCAAGTCCACTCTCGACTCGCAACTGCGCTCAAAGTTTTTGTTGTCCTAGTTGCAAGTCCAGCCTTGACTCGCAACTTGCCCTGTGTTTTGTGTCATGGTTGCAAGTCTGCCATCGACCCACAACTGGGCTCGATCTAGGCCTCATTTCGTTTTTTTTGTCTTTAGTTGCAAGTCACCCTCAACTTGCAATTGGGCATGAGCTTTTTTTGTCCGAGTTGCAAGTCGGCCATCAACTTGCAACTGAGCTGCACCCTTTTGTTGCCTAGTTGCAAGCCCCCCCCCTCGACTCACAACTGGGTTTGATATAGGGGCCCACCCTTTTTCTGCCTTAGTTGCAAAGTCACTCTCAACTTGCAACTGAGCCCGACCCTTTTTTCCAAATTGCAAATCCAGCCTCCACTCGCAATAGGGTAGAAGTTTTTTTGTCCCAGTTGCAAGTCCACCATTGACTCGCAACTGGGCTTGATCTAGGCTCGACCTTTTTTCTGTACCAGTTGCAAGTGCACCCTCGATTCACAACTGGTCCCACCCTTTTGCACCTCAGTTGCAAGTCCAGCCTACACTTGCTACTGTGACCGATTTTTTTGCCCCCATTGCAAGTCCACTATCGACTCGCAGCTGGGCTCGATCTGGGCCTGACCCATTTTTTTTGCCTTAGTTGCATGTCCAACCCCAACACACAACTTGCCCCGACCCCTATCTAGTTGCATGACCAACCCCAACACGCAACCCACCTGACCCAGTTGCATGTCCAACCCAAACATGCAACTCATGCCCGACGTAGTTGCATGTCCACTCTCAACACGCAACTCGTTCCCCAACTGAGTACCCCTAGCTAGTTATATCTTTTTTGCAAATACATGTCAAACTTTGTAATACACATTGTATATTTTTCTATATACAGGGGAAAAAATTTATAAGAGACGTTGACCATTTTTTTCAATATACGGTGAATATTTTTTCAATTACTGACCTGGCATTTTTTAGAATACATGGTAAACATTTTTTTAAATTCATACTGAGTATTTTGTCTAAATGGTATGAAACTTTTTAAAAAATTATGTGAACATTTTTTACATTTCATAAACATTTTCTAGAAAATGTCGTGCTTTTTTTGAAATTCATGAAGTTTGTTTTTTGAAAAAATTCATGAACATTTCTTTGAATGTTACAAAAGTTTTTTTCATTGTATAATGCATTTTTTAAAAATCACAAATATTATTTTAAAATGCATGAATATTTTTTCAAATTTCAACATCTTTTAAATGGTACAAACAAATATTTTATTGAAAATTTATGATTAAAATAAAAATAAGTTAAATTTTTCGTGTTTTTCAAAAAATGTTTGGGATTTTAAAAGTGTCCACACCTTAAAAATTGTCTGGGGATTTTCAAAAAAAAAATCATGTTTTCAAAATTTGTTCGGAATACCTAGATTTGTTCTTATTTTTCAAAATAATATTCAGAATTATAAAGTTTATTCACATTTTTAGAAGACTTTTCAAAATTTTAGAATTGTTTGTGTTTTCAAAATTGTTTACAATTTGCAAAAAAGTTTTCAAAAAATATCAAGAATGTCTTCTAATCTCGGCGTTGTACTATGTTCTTATAAACGTTTCCCGCTTCCTAAAGATGAACAGTAGCTAATGGTTGTTGTGGTAGGAGCCTGTTTTCTCTAGTATGTGGTCGTGAGTTCGATAGATATATTTTTTTGACTTAGATGTGAGATATTATCTCACATAGTCACACCCTAATAAATAAATGTACAACACCCCCATATCAATATATCTCTTCTTTTTCACGAAAATAAATATCTCTATTTTTAGTGAAACATATCTCTTGTTGTTGTTGCGGGGAATCAGTGTCTATTGTTGATTGTTTGTCTTACGATAGCTAAGCACTGCCGAAAGGCGTATCAATATCTAACCGCGCATGGGTGACCGCGAGTCATTAGCCGCAAGTTCTTTTTCATACGAAAACTACTCCGCTTTCCTAGCGTCTGGTACACGATTCTAAATGGATATGTCAAGATCTCGTGCTGAATTTCACAAGCATCCAATTTTTCAATAGGATATCATAGCAGTATCGTCGGGGTTCTGTTGGCGTTGGGTTGTTAGGCGAGAGGGACGGAGGGCGTACTCCCTCCCTCCAATCTTCTCTTCTTTTCATCTTTTCTCTTGTGCTGTGTGCCAGGCCAAACCCATACATACATCCACCCAACCCACCACCAATCACTGCCAGCAGCAGCGACGGAGTGAGGGAAGCAAGCACGGAAGGAGCGCTCGGATGGCGATGGGAGCGGCTGTGCGGGAGGCGGCGGCGGACGGCGTCGTGACCTTCCTCTGGGTGCTCTGCGTCTCCACGCTCGGCGCCTCCACGGCCGCCGTCACCACCTACCTCAGCCTGCACGAGGGGATCCACTACGCCCTCCTCGTCACCGTCTCCATCCTCGCCCTCCTCCTCTTCGCCTTCAACCTCCTCTGCGACGCCCTCGGTGGCGCCAGCTTCAACCCCACCGGCGTCGCCGCCTTCTACGCCGCGGGCCTCACCAGCCCCTCGCTCTTCTCCATCGCGCTCCGCCTACCAGCGCAGGTCCGTCACTGATTTCACCTTCTCCCCCCCAAACTCAGAAAATCAAACCAATCAGCACCGGCCGACCGGCGCGAATCTGAATCTGCCTTGCTAGGCCGCCGGAGCCGTCGGCGGAGCTCTGGCCATCTCCGAGCTGATGCCGGAGCAGTACAAGCACATGCTCGGCGGGCCCTCGCTCAAGGTGGATCCCCACACCGGCGCCGTCGCCGAAGGGGTGCTCACCTTCGTCATCACCTTTGCCGTCCTCTGCATCATCGTCAAGGGACCCCGCAACCCCATCGTCAAGACAGCGATGCTCTCCCTCTCCACCGTCAGCCTCGTCCTCACCGGCGCCGCATACACCGGCCCCTCCATGAACCCTGCCAACGTACGCTATGCTCACTCACTTGCTCCTTTGTTTTCTTTCATTTGACTGCCAATCTTATCCATGGAACTGCAACCCCGGATACTGAACTGAGCTCAATTCGAATGGCCGAGCTGATTTTTTTTTTAATATATTGACAGACTACTGACTGGTTTAGTGATGCAAATGTCTCCATTTTGGCAAATCCTATATACTACTAGTTCTGAACGCATAATTATTCTGCTTATTGGGAACACGATCATGCAAACACAAGGCCCTTTCAGTTAACCAACTTGGATGCTTTGTAGACAACTGTAATCTAATCTAGTAATCTGTACATTACCGAGCCATAAATAACTGGATGGGGGTTGGAAATGATAATACCATTATATAGTGTTGGAAATTTAGGGAGGGGTAAATGAGACAAATATGCAAGGAACATCCACTGGATACATCACTAGTGATATTCTGAAGACTCGTTTGTAGACCTAAAACGATCAATGATTTTTTTTTTTTGACCCCATTCATGGAATGAACATCCACTGGACACGTCACTAGTGATATTCTTGAGACTCGTTTGCAGCACTCTTATATTATGGGACGGAGGGAGTAGAAGAGAAATGTTCAGTAGTTAATGTTCATTGGATTGCATTTTACTGGTAACAGGAACAAGTCTTTATGTTGCCATGGGGAAGTTTGCTATTGTGCTTAGTTGTGTGCTTCTTTCAATTTGTTACTCAGGGAAAAGTTATCTTATGCACCTCCAAGACTTGGCAGATGTCAGATCTTAACAGTGGACGATGCTTTAGTACTGAAATTATATTTATGCTGCTATATGCCATTGCTCATCTAATAGACTAATATAGATAATCTGATGTGATCAGTTAAGTTGATGCTCACTTGGAATAGCGTGGAAATCCTTGTCTTCTGATTCTTCACATGGTTTCCTGTTAACTGATTCCGTCGAACTACCATGTACAGGCCTTTGGTTGGGCGTATGTTAACAATCTGCACTACACCTGGGAGCAGCTGTACGTGTACTGGATATGCCCCTTTGTCGGTGCCATTCTCGCTGCGTGGACCTTCAGGGCCGTGTTCCCGCCACCGGCCCCTAAGCCCAAGACCAAGAAAGCATGATGAACTCAAGCACAAACTTTGACTTAGCAATTGGTGGACCTGAAGAAGCGAACATGGTTTGCCAGGGAATAATTTGAAATTGTATTTAATCACCTCAATGTTACACCGATGTTTAACTTAAAAGTGATCATTTATCAGTCATTCATGTTTACCGTGTGCTTTATATTTATCTTTTTTTAGAGTTCGTAAAATTGAATTTATAGAGCGGTTATTAGATAAAGAGGCGATATTGCAACCTTAAAACTATGCAAGGAACATCACATCACTAGTGATATTGCAACCTTAAAACTATCAATGCAAAAACTTACTTTTGACTCCATTCATGCAAATGCTGAGCTTGGTTTATTTTGAGGACCTTTTTTCTCTAGGGGCGGTCCTGAGTTGGATCATGATTCATGAGAAGGAGGTGAACCTGCCATGCCTCTCAAAACTCAAAAGCGATCGATGATTTGGCATACTCTATTTACCCAAAAGACAATTTTTGCTTTTGTTTTTGCTGTCAAATTGAGCTCCGCGTATCCTGATTTGCTTTACAGTTCAACTTTATTGTTCTGGTCGCTGCAAAAAAAAAACTTCATTGTTTTGGGTCCAAGGTGTAGAAGCATTGATGGAAAAAAAAAAGATGGCGAAAAACATCAAATTTTGCGACGGAATGGAACCTTTTTGAGGGAATATTTAAAAATCTTTGGCAATGGCTTGGCAAAAAGAAATTTTGATCATTTCTTCAGCATCGCGAATATCTAAAAGCAATGAAACCGGTACTGGGAAACCCAAGTCAATGTTTTGTTCTTGTTTATTGGCTCTCTGAACGAAGGTCTGGTCTCCTGCTGCAAGTCTAGTCTAGTCTCCTCTGTTTTTTCTTTTCCAGCAGCGAGCGGGTTGGGCAGACCCCACCGTCACATCACATCAAACTTCACTCTTTCCTTTACTTTACTCTTCACTACGCTCCATCTCCATGGGCTAGAATCTCTTCTCTGCCATCATCACAGTTCACTGTTCACAAGAGAGAAGAGAAGCAGCAGAGAGCTACAAGAAGAAGAAGAGCTAGAAGAAGAAGGCGGAGAAGGAATCCATGGGGAACATCCTGAAGTGCTTCAGGGGAGACGAAGAAGAAGACCACTACCCCTACTACCATCCAGGCTCCAGGCCCCACTACCCACAGCAGCAGCAGCAAGCTGATGGCCATGGCGTCGCCTCCCTGGCGCACGACCTCCTCAACTTTGAGAGCGCGTCCATGGTAACTCAAACCCTACCCGCCACTCTTCCGTATTCATCTTGTTCACTGCATGCAAATGCCTTGTGAAGTCAGATTAAGTCTCCCTAGCTACTGAAGTACTAACTTCAGCTTCAACTTTACTCTACTGCAAGTCTTCATGCAACGGTCACAGATTATGCAGATTCATACCCATGAGGATATATTTCTTTTCATTGGTGTGCTTTATCTGTGCATGTGTAAATTGCCCTTTCTAGTAGTTTTCTAGCAGTGCGATTTAAAGGTTCTTCCTTCATAGAAAATGCAATGAAGATAAATATCTGGACTCATAGAAAATCTAAGGTCAAAGCCATAATAGCAACCTTTTCTATGTGGTCCATAAAAAATTCACAAGCCAACTTATTTCGGGTCCAACTTTTGGATGAACATGTTCATCAATAATATCGAAATTTAAGCATGCCGCATTGCGGCAACTAGCATTTGTATGAAAACTTGCAGATCCTTCACAACTGATAATACATACGACAAGTTTAATCATCTCTTTTGCTCCAATTTCTGCCACTTGTTTTCCTATGACGCGACATGTGTGAAGACTGTTTTGTTTGTCATATTATTAGGTTCCTGAAGGGCTCAGGCAGCATGTTACGGCGTCCAAGAAAGCACAGATTAAATGGTAGGCAGCACCTCCAAAAGGCCCTCACACTTGATAGTATTTTCCCTCAATTATTAACACATTTATTATACCTCTTGTCCATCGAGTTATTGATAGCAAAGTTTGTCTGGTTCCTCTAGGCTGGTATATATTTAAGGCCTATGGCTGTTAACAAAATCAGAAGGACACGCACTCACTTGGATTTTAAGCTGGGTCGTGCTCAGAATGAAAATAAATTGCTTCATAGGACCCTACCAAATGCCTTTTGACTTTTCTTACAAATAAGGTGATCCATGCCTATCTACACATGTGATTTGTAATGATGAGATAGACAAAGCAGAACAAATTAGTAATTACAAGCAGATTGGTGTCTTGGTGAGGTCTATCCAGTTCTCAGCATTGAGAAATCCAAAGTTTCTTATTAAATCAGCGACAATTAATATGGATAGGAGGGAGTGACTTATTTTCCCCTTTATATGGGTGTAGTTTTGTGACATTGTTCAGTGATTAAGGACGAATTGTTGGTAAATTATGACTAGATAAGTGGAAGGGGAGATGCAAACTTCATTTTGTCCTTTTTATTCACTGATAATTTAATAAAGTTGTTCTTACTTTGTCCTTATAAGGTGCACAATGGTATGGAGAACACTGTCAATAAGTGATAGTTTGCCACAAAGAAGAATTTGAATAAGGAGGCATTCAAAAAATGTCGAGAGCAAGAAGGGTAGTACTCCCTCTGTAAACTAATATAAGAGCGTTTAGATCACTACAGTAGTGATCTAAACACTCTTATATTAGTTTACGGAGGGAGTAGTAACTACCAGAACCTATTAGAAACAGTTAGAATACTGGTACTAACTTGGATTTCCACTGAATAGAACTAATACAATCTTTTAATCTGCACGAAAACAGGTACCAGAATATGTTGGAGGCATATAAGAATGCCAGAACCCCACCGAGAACACCGGAAGAGGCTGCACAACTAGTTGTAACAGCCCTAAACTGGATCCAGAGAGCTGATTTGGAGGTAACTTGTTTCTTCCTTTTTTTAGATCCTACGTAGCTCAGGTGAGCATAGGAATAATGCATTGACTAATACGGACTTGTATGTTTGGACTGTGGAACCTGTAAGCGCAAGTTTGCAAAAAATGTTAAAAGTTACGGCTTACATTTTTATACTAGGACTAGCTTTTTTTTCTTGTTATAGGAACCAAAACCATAAATCCAGGAAACCCACTGATGTTTCCATTAATATTTGGTTGTTACACGTGACTATATATGTTCAACTCAATCCTCCAGAAACATTTTTTTTCCTCAGGGTATCCTCGAGTTCTACAACTTCCCCATCCCATCACTACCTGCAACATCCTCAAACCACCGTCCATCCTCGCTGCCAGAGGGCGTGCAGTTTGTCTTGAACACTTTGCCGGTCAGATGTGATCATTTATTCTGAAATAGGCTTATCACCAGCATAAAAGTATTGAAAGACTGGTTATGCCGGTCAGCATAAAAGTATTCTCACAGGTCACTGTCTCACTGCTGTTCTCAGGTTAATAACCAAAACATTGGAGATGGTGATGGCTTTACCGCTTATGTTGCCACAACTGACCCGAGGGAGTCTGGGAATGTTCCTATAGAAGTACATGAGATGGTGATTGCGAGGACTGAAGCACGCAATCGTAGGGATTACAAGAGTGCCGATGCACTTCAAAGTAACCTTAAAGAAGCTGGATACAAGTATTAAAACTGAACCATTACAGATTTCTGTTCTTAACATTATACTCCAAAAGTAAATTTTTCATAAATGAACACACCATGTTTTTTTTTTCCAATATTTGGATTCACTTATATTGGATTCCAAAAGTATTAAGAATACTAGATTTTTTTTTCTTTGAACTAAGACACATTCTGAATTCACTTTGTCCATTCAAACTAGCACTAGAATGGTTTTACTACATTATTTGAAGTTTTTTCTGTTGTAAAACAGCATGGATACCTATTTTAGTACTACAAAAAAATTAGTGCAGTCACTGAAAATAAGAAGTAACATATTTATAGTATAATATTTTAAAACCTTCCTGTGACCATTCAATTGGCACTTGTGTACCAATAGTCTGGAACACAACAGGCTTGTGTCAGTTTTATTTGGCGCTTGCTTTGATCTAATCATGTGAACGAGCATTCATTTGTTTTACTTTGGAATGGCTGAAAGCATAACTTAGTACTAATTTTTTTTTATGAACAGGATAATCGTCTGTTCAGACGAAGAGATCCTAGCAAGGAAATACCGAATCAGAATGAGGTATTTGTTGCTCAAGATTACCCATTATATTCCACAAATAAAATAATCGAAATACTTATGTGAAGTGTATGATCTTTCATGAGTTAAAAGGGGAATTGATGCACCAGAGCTTAAGATGACATATGGGAAGGAATCAAAGAGTGCTTTGGTGAAGCTCATTGGTGGGAAAAGAACCACAATTCATGTGTATGGGCAGGACCAGTTTGATCGCTACGTTGGTGATGTCTATTGCAATGGTGTGTTCATCCAGGTGAAACAGGCACTAAAGACATGCCTTCAAGCAATTTAATTGCTTTAGTTCTGATGAAATTGACTCTGTGTGTGTGTATGTGTCTGGGTCCTTCAGGAGAAAATGCTGAAGAATGGTCACGCATGGCATTTTACGACCTACGACAAGCGCCCAGAGTTTGCTAAAGTAAGAAAAAAAATATTGCAAAGATATATGATGCCCTTACCTTACATGGTTATGCCTGCTGAGTTTTGAGTTGCTCTGTGATGGATGGTGCAGTGGGAGAGAGAGGCAAGAGCTGCACAGCGAGGGCTCTTTGCCTCACTCAACCCTGAGAAGCCGTGGGACTGGCGAAGAGAGCAGCGCAATGGTGGCATTCAGGTCTACTAATGGTTCCATCCATGTCTCGAACTAATGGTCAGAAAGGTGTATAGTTTGGTAGCTAGGGTGGATCTTGATCAGCATCATCATGCTGCAAACTAAATGTGCAGTATGTTTATGTATGCCGCGAGAGTAATGCTTTCTAATTCGGCCTATGGCCAAGATTCCTAAACCTTCTTCTTAATCAATGAAAATGGCACATCTTTTGCCTTGTTTCAAAAAAAAAAGGGTGCAGTATGTCATACCTGATGAGAATGTAGAGATGAATTGTGATCAGTAAGTGCCAATATATCGTTGCCTGTATAAGCAAAAGAGCAACCTAGACGAGTGGCCAATCCTAGCCTCTCAGGTCTACAATCCCTTCGCATGCAGGGTCCCAAATCCAACAATCTCTTTGCTGCTTTCACCAAAAAGTCCAATTAGAATCTATCAGTGCCAAGAATGACTACCACTGAACTGCATTAACAATAATCCGGTGATTACATCAAAACGAAGAGACATGCATGCATCACACCTCAGTTTCTTTTCTTAGTAAGCTCTTAAGAATCCTAGGCAAAAAAAGAAAAGGAAAAACTAGATGGCAGGACTAACAATCCTCACTACACATATTTGCAAATTGCATCGCTCCACACTAGCTGCACAGCCACCTATACATATTCAGGTTCCACTTCATTTAGGATCAACACATTAAACATTCCAAGGCTACCACCTACCACATTACAATCCGTTCTGTGGTCGAAGAGTTGGATGAATATGATCTCAAGCCATTCCTGTCATATCCACAAAATGATCATGTCTCAAGGTCCTGGTTTGTTTGCAGTGTTGCTCGGTGGGTCCAACTTCACATCTGCAGCATCTACATTAGGCTGCACCGGTGCTGTGGATCATGCTTCATGGTTCTAGCTTCCCTGACACTGCGAGGCATTGCAGTCTCACCAAGTAGCTCCTGGTTTACGCATCCAGCTTCCTTATTAGGTCGCACCATTCCAGAATCTCTGGGCGGCTTCTGTTCTACGCTTCTAGCTTCGTTATTACGTTGCAGCATTGCAGTGTCACTGCCTGGCACCGGTTTTACTCTTATAGCTTCGTGATCATATGGCAGCATCACAATGTCACTGCCTTGCACATGTTCTACTCTTCTATCTAACTCATCAGGTTTCAGCACTGCAATGCCTGACTCCTGTTCTGCTCTTCTGGCTTCCTTACTAGGTTGCAGCATTAAAGCGTCGCCGCCTGGCTCCTGTACTACTCTTCTAGCTTCCTCATCATCTTTCAGCATTACAGTGTCGCTGGATGGCTCCTGTGTTGATTGTTGGATGCATCGGGACACTGGGTTAATGACATCTCCAGCCATTTTTCCTTCATTCTTTTCCACATCAACTGCTTGGCGATTCCTTTTCATGAACTTCCTCTTGTTCCATTTCTTCTTGAAACCACCTTTCTTCACCTCAAGTGGTTTTGGGGTTTCAATTGGCTTTTTCGCTGTCTCCTTAACTTGCCTTTTGCTAGGAACTACAATATGCTTTGTGGCACCACTTCCGCGACCCTCTAGTTGACCTGCACAAACAGAGCCTGCGCATGATCGAGTGTCCAGCCCAGCACACACGAGGAAGAAATCGATGCAATTTCACGAAAACGTACATCTAAAAAAAGAATATGAGATACCTTGTATTGCAAGAAGAGCAGTTCGGGCTCCTTTTATCTCTGCCTCTTTCTTTGACCTGGCTGCAGGACCAATGTATTGTATACCACCAATCTCCACGGTGCATGTAAAAGGAGCTATCCCTGAAGCTTGTCTGGTCAAGCTATAAGATGGAGTGTAATTCATCTTCTGAGCATACTCCTGAAGAAGATTCTTGCAGAGGCCAGTTTCTAACTGAAAACCGTAGTAACAGGTGTGGATTAGAATGCTATTTTAATTAAGTCAGCCTAATACTTGTGAACTAAGCATATTCCACGATAACATGTACTGTGAGGTATGCATCTACAATTAAAGAACCAGAGGCTTGAATAAATACAAGCCAATAGAGAGTAGAATGATGTCAGACTTGGGCAAAGCCACATCGAAGTGGAAGAGAGAAGCTTACATATCCACATGCAACATTATGGTCAAATTAGCAGACATTACTCAAAGGCTGATAACACCAAGGAGCAAAGATGCTATCAGTGTTCATGTAACGCATTGCACGGAGACTTCACCTTACGAAAAAGATTTCTGATATTTTCACATTATTACAGGCAGAATAACTGAAAACAATTTTACAGGGCTTAACTTCCATAATTTCAGGAAGCCCCTAAATATTGTTCAAAGTATAAACAGCTGTGCCAGGACTACGAAGCAGAATTCTATGTTTTCACATTATTACAGGCAGAACCGCCAAAAACAATTTTGCAGGGCATAACATACATTAAATTTCAGGAAGACTGTGAGTTAGTGAGTAATGTGGGAAGCAGCATAAAAATATGATTCAACTACATAATTGGGGTGATCAGCTTCTTCCCAAATACTGAGGATAAAGAATGCAGGTCATGGCCATCCATAATTCCACATTCTGAAAATTCAGAAAAAAATAATTCCACATTCTTACCTTTATATATATATATATATATATAGAAACGGTTCTTGGCTGAATGAAGGGACGAGTCGAATCAAATACGGAGTAGTAACTTACAGCTGCTGGGATTCTCCCAATGGTTGGGATGGACTCGACAATTTCCATGAGGGCGACTTCAGCAGCCGACTGCTCTGCGGCCTTCCGGGTGAAAAATCCGGGCAGCGAGTCGAACTTGGCGCCGTCGATCACGACCGCGGACTTGAAGATGGGCTCGTGGCAGGGCCCCTCCTTGAGGGTGTGATACTCCGGAGCCGGCAGGCCGGCTTTCTGCGCGTACTCCTGCAGCCAGCTCTTGAAGGCGTCGCATTTCACAGACCCTGAAGCGGTGAAGCGCACCAAAACTCAGAACTAGGGTGGGGAACCAGCAACCTGTAGCAACTGGACACGGGAGCAGAGGAGAGAGAGTCTTACTGATTCCGCTGGCGTTGGGCACAGGCACCGCCGCCGCCATGCCGCCGCCGGCGTTCCGCGTTCGTACCGACCGGGCCGCCGCCCTGGGCACTGGGGGTTTTGTGTGGCGTTTCTTCCCTAGCACCAAGAAGTGTGGCTTTTTAGTACTTGTTCGGATGGACCGGTAGCTTAATACTCCCTCACTATCAAAATACTACTCCCTCCCTTCCTAAATATTTGTATTTTTAGAGATTTTAAATGGACTACCACATATGGATGTATATAGACATATTTTAGAGCGTAGGTTCACTCATTTTGCTTCGTATGTGGTCACTTGTTGAAATCTCTAGAAAGACAAATATTTAGGAACGAAGGGAGTAGTAGACTGTCCGTGCGTTGCCACGGTCCGAAAATGAATATGTAAACAATGCTTAATTTATAGCTGCAATCATCTTCCGTTGTAAACGTTGCCGCGGGCCTCGTTGTAAGCTTTTTCCTGGTTTCTTGCTCCTCCATTTTATAGCTGCAATCATCTTCTATTCCTACACATGCTTCCAATCCTATGTTTTGGATACCTCCAGATCGAACGCAGCCCAATTCTTTCTATCCTTGTATTTCTTCTCGCGGAGGCAGCATCTCCTTAACCATCAGTGAAAAACAAAGCGACCTATCACTTGTCGTCCCTCCTTCCCATTCACCTTTATCTCTTTTTTTGAAACGAGGCAAAAGACTTGCCATTTTCATTGATTAGAGAGTGAGAATTGCCCGTTAATTGACGGGAAACCAGGCTAAAACCGATATATCCAACCCACATAACATGGGTACACCGGCCAACCTGGTTATCGACATAGAACATAAAGCTACAAAGAGGAAAAGACATCTGGCGAGTAGTCGCAAGCGTCATCGTCATCACCGGTTACCTCCGAACAAGCAACTCCGACTTCACCATAGACCTTCATCGTTGAAGCCAACCCCGCAAGCAGCTGCACCGAAACCATGACGACACATGCCAACAGAAGGCCACACGCGCAAACAACCGACAACTCCGACTCTGACGACGAGCATCACAAGGGAAATGTGCAGGACTTGCGGCGCTGCAGTTTTGACTTCAAAGAAACCAAACAACCAGCGAAAGAGCACCTCGGACACGTCGAGAAGATCTGACTACCGAAGCCCGAGCCACGAACGAAGCTCCTCTCGACTCCATCATCGTTGCCAAACAGACACCATCGCCCCCGAAATGGCTGCCTCAACAAACTACACGGCGAAGATGCCGCAAAGCATGCAGCGAACATGCCGCCATCCACCAGTCTCCGGGTAGTGGCCGACTCTGAGACGATGCCCCAAAGAAGGAAGAAGACGTGAAGGCCCCTTTGTCGCCCGATCCTGAGGATCTGAGCTTTCCCTCCAGAGACAAGGCTGCGGGGACGGGCCGAGAGGAGCACCACACAGCAACAACGCTTCCAAGAAAGAGCACAACGCCCACGGGCATCTCCGTCGCCGGACCCGGCAAAGGCCAAACATAGGATTTCTCCCGGAGATACTCAACCATCAACTGCTCGCACCGGCACAACAAACAAACCCCATCCCGCCGAGGCCGACAATGAACTTGTCATGGGGTCCCACGATGCACCACGTCTAGATGCACGCACCACCCCCCTCCCCCCAGCCAAAGCCGCTAACACCAAATCCGGGGCCACCGCTCCAGCAGCCTCCACCATGCCACAACCACGCCGGGCTAGCAAGATGGCCAGATTCGTCGCACCAAGCCTGGAGGGGGGCCGCCACCCCGCCCCATCCCGCAGAGCAGAGCTGCCGGGCCGAAGCCTGAGCAACCGGCAGCAGCCGCAACCCCGCCCTTGGAGTGGGTGGCAAGTAGCCAACCGTCGGATCCACACGCCAGTAGCCGCCGGAGCGCCGCCAACCGCCACGCCGTCCCTGCCAGATGTCGTTGAGGCGCCCCAAGGCCGCTCCCCCAAGCAACATGAAGAAGGACACCCATCTCCCGGTTGCCTTGTCGTCGCCCACGCAGCCGAAGGGGACCGCCGCATCTGCAGTCACACCGACCAGACCAGCGTCGCGACCAACCTCGGGGCCGCCGTCGCGAGCTCCCAGCACCGTTGTCAGAACGACGTATGGGTGCCCCGCCGCCGCCACGCAAGCGCCAGCGGCAGTGGCGGCAGGCCGCTTGATTTGGCCTATCCTCTGGCGGCTAGGTTTGGCGCCCTGGTGCCGCCAGGAGCGGCACTCGAGCGGGGTCTTTTCTCTATGGGACCAAATTTTACCTCTATCTCTTCATCCGCCCTTACAAATTGTATCGGTTGTACAATCTTTTATTTTGAGGCAAACATTATACAGTTTGTACTCTATACTACTTGCCAATTCACAAGATATATAGTGCAGTAGCAGCAATCGATCATCATTCTCTGGTCATCCTCTTTCTCGGGACCAGAGCAAGCATACCGCCAGTCAATCAACCTTATATAAGGCCCTAATGAAAAGTGAAAACTGAGAAGAAAGAGCATCACCTATAATAGTTAGTATTCTGATCATCTGATGCAGACTTGGGTACGAACCGTGGCAGTAGAATTTTCAATGTCAACGTCGACAATAGCCCAACTGAAGCAGCATGACTAATCAATATATTTATTGGGTGTCATACAACTTAGAATAATTTTAAAGTACTTTTCATGTTTTCGTAACAACCTAATTGAAGCAGCATGAGTAATCAATAGATTTATTGGAGCTAGCAAAGCGGTGCATATATATCTTACACCTGCTATTTTTCACAGTTGATGATCGTGTCTTGTTACTATTAATTAAACGATGTTCTCTCCTTCATTATCATGGAGAGTACGTACGTCAGTGCAATCTCAAGGAATCCGAGGATCGTGCAGAAATTCTCATCCACTTCTAGCTTGCGTGCCTAGTGTAAAATATAGCGCAAGGTCTGCAGGTAAGCGATTATAGGAATCCAGCAGATATAAACCATCATCGCCCACAAACCTGATGTACATCACTACTCCATGCTATGTCCATTGGACAATCTATTAAGCCGATCTAATTGAGAAAAGTTTATTAGAATTTAGAAAGCCTGACCTCGGCAGAGCTGATATTCGTTGTCGATCCAGGAGAAGTATGCCAACACAGCGGAAGCGGCATCCATGTCGGTTCATGACGAATGACGGCGACGTCGCCCACCTCCTTACAGGATGAGGCAGCTCTCACCTTGTGGCAGCGGCCGTCCGTCCTCAACAATGAGTCGACTCCTGTGTCCTTGCCAGAGGAGGTCCTCAGATGCGGCGGATACATGGGGAATTAGTGCGCCATAGTGATAGAGAGGCCACCATCGATGGCGGTCTACAAACGATCTGCGCGGCCATGGCCACAGAGATGCTCGATGTGACAGAGGCAAAGGCGACCACGACTCTTAATCGGACAACGCCGGATCAGACCGAGCTCTTGGAACCCTCGATACCTAGCGAAGGTGCTGACGACACGATGCCAAGGAGGATGGTGGCAGCCTGCGGGGAGCGGCCGAGCGGCCCATCCCCTGCGTGAGCGTGCACGAGAGACAGAGAGTGAGGGAGAGGGAGGAATCCGGGATGGGGTAGGGCACGAGGCTACGTGGTGGCGGCGGCGCTCGGACTCTTTGAGCGGTAGGGCAGGACGATGGAAGTGAGATGAGGCGTCCGCATTTTTTTTGTTGCTGCCATTGGATAATATTCGATTACAAATTAAATAGGTACATAAATACTTTAATAATGAGATGATATTCCATTACAAATTAAGTAGGTACATAAATGCTTTAATAATGAGATTTCTTAAAATTGGTTATTTGTTTCCTAATTAATGTGATTGAGCGATTTAAGGTAATTAATTTAGATTTGATCTTTAGAGATTGATCGTGATTGATTCTTTCACATAAAGATATTACTAAATAATTTGTGTCAGTATGGAAAGTTCTGATCCGTTCAGATTTTTTTCGTTGTGTGAGAGGGTGATGCGAAACTAAACCGGTGGGGTGGGGGAGGGGACGAAAACAAATCAGCGAAATAAAACGGTTGAAAGTGGTGGGACGAAAATAAACCGTACTATTCAACCAACTCAGACATTAGGAGTAGAGATAAGACTTTTTGACATTGTTATTTCAATACAGAAGGAGTACTCACGTGTTTAAACACTTCCATTTTCTGATTACCCACTTATATAGTACTAATACACACAAACAAGCTTAATGCAAAAGAAGGGGTGAGTAATGAAATGCCTATGGTCTGGGTTAATGCTACACCGGATCGTATTCTGCACATTGTATCACAGGAGATTTCTGACGTATTTGATTCAAAAAATTTAGGCAACCCCCTCTGGATCCGAGCCTAATGGCCTGTGGGCACCGCCGATTGATTAGGCCCACCTATCAATGAAGTGTGTATGTAAGTAGACGAGTAAGCATGGGGTGTGTTTGTTAGTCTGCATTCCTCCAAACAAGGCCAGTGGGTGCAAGAAAAAATCGTTTGGTTGTGTACACAAGGGCCTGGCTTGCATGCACACGAACCATAAAAGTAGCTCAGAGCCTGACTCATGAGAAACATTTGACTCGGTCGTTTCCAATGAACCAGGCTGAGTCGAGTGCAAAAAGGGGCATGGCGTATGCAGTGGTGCAGGGAGGAATTGGCATGGAGATGGTGGGAGACAAAAATCTGCCGCTGTGGAATGGCGTGAAATCTCCCCCTTCACCCATTTACTCACTCACCTCTAGCGGTAGGACAAATCCAGTCCCAATTCTTGACACCGGCGACTCAGATCTGCGAAAGCAGCGGCAACTTGCTTCTCCCCCTCGTCTCCGCCAGTAGGACCTTCTCTATCTCTGTATTGTCTGCCTCATCTCTGGCACGGGCGGGTCGTTAGCTCTAATGGTAGTAAACACCATACAACCACCCTCCACTATTAGGTCATTAGGTATGGTCGATTTCGTAATTACTTACCACCACATCGATTTCGTTAGGACGAATGGATGAAGCAAGTTGTTTATTCAACAACACTCATAACTGTGATTTAGGCATGTGTCATGTTGGTCGACAAGAGAGTGTTTCGTCGGAGTGATAAACCTATGACCCGTTATGGTCCATTGTAAGCCTAAGTAGAGAGAGGATGACAAATCTGAACTACATCTACAACAATGTAGAGGCTGTGAGCATGCTTCGAATGCAATGAGCACTTTTTGCCAAGCTAGTGGAGACGTTTAGGACTAGAGGGTTGCTAGATGATAATATCCACACCTCTATGGAAGAGCAAGTAGCAATGTTCTTTCTTGTTACAGGTCATAATCAGAGGTTTAGAATTATTCACAACACATTCAGGAGCACCAACTAGGCAAACTTCTAAGATTCGAACAAGTCCTAGATGGTATCTAGAAGAACTACTACTAACCTAACCCTAAATACTGAAAAGTAAATCAAAGTAAACGACAATATTCTTCTCTGCTTTATTGAGAGGGGCCGGCCCCTTTATATAATAGACTAGACTTGGCCAACAAGCCGGTAAATCTATTCAAACTCTAATACTATCTCTAAACCGACTGGACTCTTTCCTAACAAAATGCTTAATCAACTAGGACTCTAATTTGCTGGGCTAGTCCATGTAACAATATCCATATTCTAAGGTGAGCACTACTCGTAGTTCATGCAATGACATGCTTGTATTGTTATAAGCGAGCCATTACAATTTTCATTCCATCACATGATTGTATTGGCGTAATAGATGGTACTCATGTGACTTCTAGAGTGCCAAGGTCACAAGCTACATCATATAGGGGAAGAAAGCACTACAGAAGCCAGAATATGCTTGCTGCTATTGATTTCGATCTAAAGTTCACATATGTGTTAGCTGACTGGGAAGGGTCAACCCATGGTGCTAACATTCTTGCTGAAATCATGGCTCGAACTGATGGGATCAATATCCCCGGCAGTAAGTTTTACCTACGAGATGCTGGATATGCATGTCCTTCTGGGGTTCTTTTATCCTTCAGGAAAACCAGGTACCATCTCAATGAGTTCTCTTCAAGGAACTATCCTAAGACTGCAGAGGAATTGTTCAATCTCAGACACTATGCCTTAGAGTTACGGTTGAGAGGGTATTTGGCCCTTTGAAGAACAGATTTAAGGTCCTTGATCAGAAGGCATTCCACCATTTCTCCATCCAAGTTAGGCTTGTTCTTGCATGTTGCATTCTGCATAACTGAATCTTAGAATGGGGTAACGACAAGCTTGTGTCGAAGGAGGAGGACGTGACGGTTGATGATGATCATGACTCTGCCCAGGTTGTGGAGGCATATGACATTGAAGCTTAAAAGAGCAAAAGGTTGGAGTGGGTTGAGGCAACGTGGGACAACAAAGGCAACATAGGGATCAGAAGGCATTCCAGCCTTTATTCACTTAGCCAGACCCAACGGAGGCACATATGTAAATAGCCCAAAAATGATGCAGGTAACTAAACACGCCCATCAAAATTGAAAGGATATAATTCATATAGAAAACTGTTTGGAGTAGAGAAATTTTGGAGGAAGGGTCTTACCACATGTTTCTTCTCTTTGACATCTCCGATTCCTATATTCTTGTTGGAGAAAATTGCAAAATAAACCACCACGATTGCGCATGAGTTTGCTGAAATCCATCAAAACACTAACAGTCTGCAAAACCCATCGATTTTTCGTAATATTTTTTGCAAGAAACATTGCTCAGCTTGCTGCGTTTTGACACCAAATATGACCGATGAGGCCCATCGTTAGTGCTGATGTGGAACCAAGTCTTCACACCAGTTGATAGGAACACTAAGTTGAGGAAGTGCCCACCTGTCATTGCACATTCGCATTTGCATTGTATCAAGCACCTCATGTGCATCGACCGGTTCATGCTCTCTAGCACGCACAACACGACATCGTGGAGGCTGCCGACCGCCGACACCTGCACCCCATGCTCACGGTGCACATCAGCACTGGGCCCCAACGGTCAGATTTGATGTCAATGCGCGGTCAGCCGAGCAGTTAATGCTTCTGGAAAAAAATACTCAAAGATGGTGGTTTTTAGAAACTGTTAGCATTTCAATGGTTTTCGAAGAACTCACGACAATTGTGATGGTTTTATGCAATTTACTCCTTGTGTGATGTCCAAACAACAGTGTTTTTTTTGCAGTTTTAGTTCCTGTAGGAATCCCTGATGCACGGATCAATTCTTGCATTTTCTATTCATATGTTCCAAAGGAAGCCTCCCCAATTTCCTGTCCTGATAGCAATGGTATGATACAAAGCACGCATATCCAAGAATTCAGTTACTTTTATAGCAAAAAAAAAAGAATTCAGTTACTTGGACAAATCTAATGTGCTGATTACACATGTTGATGTGTACTGTTTATCACCATTTCCCTTTTTTCTGACGCTTTATGAGCAATTGGGCTTACAGAAGGAAGCACGTAATGAGAGATATCTGGGGCTTCCGGTCCATGTTGGTCAGTCAAGAACTAATGTGCTTGGGTACATTAAAGATCGTATTTGGGAACGCATTCAGGGGTGGATGGAAAAGCTGCTGCCAAAGATTAATAGCATGATTGACAGATATTTCTGGGCTCAACAGGAAAATGAAAACAAGGTTCATTGGATTAGTTGGGAGGAGCTTACACTGTCAAAGGATAAGGGAGGTTTGGGATATAAGTATCTTCATTCATTCAACTTGACCATGCTAGCTAAACAGGGTTGGCGATTATTGACCGCCCCTTCTTCCCTGTGTGCATGGGTGTTACGGGCCAAAGACTATCCGGACGGTGATGTGCTATAGGCACAACCAAAGGATGGAATCTCGTATACATGGAGAAGCATTATGAAAGATATGGAATTGTTAAAGGAAGGAGTGATTAAGAGTAGGAGATGGATCATCGATACAAATTTGGACATATCCATGGGTCCCTCGTAAGGGAGTCAAGACACCAACCAATTACACCAAAGGGTCTTTCCACCCCCCGCGAAAGGTAGATGAATTGTTTGATCCATACACTGGCGTACCGAGCCAGTTCTTTTGCTGGCTTCTAGAATAGACTGGGTAGGTTGTCCCCTTCCTGAAAGGATCGATATGGTTGACTAGAGCGGGAGGGGGGGGGGGGTAAGGCAACTACCAATTTTTAGCTTTTCTTAACAAATTAGGTTTAGCAACAAGTAGGTTGTCTAGATGTGCAACTAGGGTGAGCAACCTATATGATGCTAACAACAACAACAACAAGGGCAAGCAAAGGATACAACACAATAATAGCTTGCACAAAGTAAAGGTAAGAGATAACCACAAGTGGAGCCGGTGGAGACGAGGATGTGTTACTGAAGTTCCTTCCCTTTGAAGGGAAGTACATCTCGTTGGAGCGGTGTGGAGGCACAATGCTCCCCAAGAGGCCATTAGGGCCACCATATTCTCCTCACGCCCTCACACAATGCGAGATGCTGTAATTCCACTAGTGGTGCCCTTGAAGGCGGCGGCCGAACCTTTACAAACAAGGTTGGGGAAATCTCCACAACTTAATTGGAGGCTCCCAACAACACCATGAAGCTTCACCACAATGGAATGTGGCTCCGAGGTGACCTCAACCATCTAGGGTGCTCAAACACCCAAGAGTAATAAGATCCGCAAGGGATTAGTGGGGGGAATCAAATTTCTCTTGGTGGAAGTGTAGATCGGGGCCTTCTCAACCAATCCCTAGAATATCAACAAGTTTGATGGGCTAGGGAGAGAGATCGGGTGAAAATGAGCTTTGGAGTAACAATGGAGTTTGGGGGAGGAAGAGGTGGGTCTTCTTGAAGAAGAAGACCCCCCTTTTATAGTGGGGAACAAATCAACCATTATGCTCTTCTCAGTCCGCACACAAGCGGTACTACCGCTTCCTACAGTTGCTAAGGAAAATAGAGGTAGGAGGGGAGAGCAGAGCGCCGAGCGGTAGTGGCAGCGGTGGTAGGGGCGGTACTACCGCCTACAGGCGGTACTACTGCCTCTACTGCCGCTCCCACTTCCGCTCGTCCTACAGGGTTTATCAAGGTTACCCGGTAGAGACCTAGAGGTACTACCGTAGAACCCGACACGAAAAGTCGAGACCACAGTAGAGAGTGGTAGTACAAGCGGAACTAGCAGCGGTACTACCGCTTGCAGCTCTCCACCACCTCTACAGCAAAACAAAGGGACTACTCCAAAGAAGCGGAAAGGAGACAGGGGTGCAGAGTGAGTGTGTACGTGATGATTCCACCCAAACCTTTACGAAGCGGACCCCCTCTTGATAGTAAGGTTTATCCTACGACTCAAATCCACCGAAAAGAAACGCAGGAAAATAAACCGTCTTCTGTAGTAGGCTTCGAGGGGCAGTAATCGTCTTGTGCCTTATGATGGAATATCTGAAATGCTCAATGCACACGATTAGTCTGCAAAATTATTGTCATCAATCACCAAAACCACTAAGGGAGAAATATGCCCTAACAATCTCCCCCTTTTTGGTGGATTGATGACAACACGGGATTTGCACAACGAATATATCTAGATAATAAGCAAACCCACTCTCGACAAAATATAGACGGGCTCCCCCTAGATGTGTGCACTAATTAGATATTCTTATGGAATGCAAAGCACACACATTAGGATCAACACTCCCCCTATATTTTATAGACAGGCAATACCCTTGCATAAACAAAGTAGGAGTTAATAATAAGGATGCAAGGACTAGCATGTGAGCATAAGGATAAGGGCATAAACATAATACATCTCACACACTAACGAAGTACTCGACATAATATATAAAGATAGGGTAGCACATATGTCTCACACCATATGGTCTCAAACACATAAGCTAGGCACATACCAAATGAAAGAGTTCGAACGAGGAAGGCAATGCCAAATAAGCCAAATAAGACGACACACACTCGAAGACGACATGGCAAATCCCTAGACCCTCTCCCACTTTGGCATCGAGACACCAGAAGGCCAGAAAGTACACCTAAGAACGAAGGTGGTAGCAGTACTCCACGGCATCACCAATCGTGCTCCTCATCCTCAAACTCCTTTGCAGCGGGTGGTGGACCTCCAGTTCCCTCATCAGAATTAGTCCACGGGTAGTGCTGTCTGATCCACGCATCCTCACCAGTGATCCTGCCCTCGGAGCCACTAGTAACGTCGAGGCCAACCTGCCTCATGATAGCCTTGTCACGACTGCAAGCCTTCTTTGCTTCCACGTGAGCCTTGTACTGGCCCTTTGCCTGGAAGCAGAACAACTTCTTCATCTTCTCCTTGAGCTTCTTTGCCCAAGAGGGCTCCTCTGACGGTGGCTCATAGTCCGGCTCATCATCATCATCAGACCTGACAGTGTCACTCTCTGGAGGAGCAGGAGCAGAAGTATCCCACTTCTCCTTCTGTCCCAGCTGAATAACATCATGGGAAACTAAGTCTCCAGTGATAAGCTCCTCATCCGGAAACAAAGAAGCCCAAGTCTCCTCAATGAGCTGCATCAAGAAAGGGCCATAGATGATGCACTTACGCTCCATGACCGGAGAGTGAAGTTCTGACCACATAACATGAGAGACGTCCAACACCTCCTGAGTGCCATGCTGCTTTTGGCAGAAGAGAAGTAAGTCCACCAGATAGGAGTGCATCATATCCTGGTTGCCAACGCAAGGGAACAAAGTGTTCCGGAAGATCCGATGCATGAAATCAAGAAAGGACCAGAGCTCTTAGGAGACGTGTCCAGTTTCAGACACCTTTTTGGTAGAGAATGGCCAAAGAGCTTCCTTGTGAGTAGCAGTAGCCTCCCAGTGAGGGCAAAACCCAATTGGGGTTTGGGCGCCCTGATCATCATAAGATAGGCTTTCCATGAAGCTCTTCCAAGTAGCTGACAGACACCGACCATTGTGATACGTCTCCAACGTATCTATAATTTATGAAGTATTCAAGCTGTTATATCATTCTTAGATGTTTTACAATCATTTTATAGCAACTTTATATCATTTTTTGGGACTAACCTATTGACATAGTGCCCAGTGCCAGTTGCTGTTTTTTGCTTGGTTTTTACATCGCAGAAAATCAATACCAAACGGAGTCCAAACGCAGCGAAACTTTTTGGAGATTTTTTCTAGACCAGAAGACACCCGATGGGCCAAAGAAGTACCAGAGGGGCGCTCCGAGGGGAGCACAACCCACCAGGGCGCGCCTGGGGGCCCTGGCGCGCCCAGGTGGGTTGTGCCCACCTTGGTGGCCTCCCGCAGCGCCTCTTCGCCCTATAAATTGCCAAATATTCCAAAAACCCTTGGGTAAACCTAGATCAGAAGTTCTGCCACCGCAAGCCTCTGTAGCCACGAAAAACTAATCTCGACCCCGTTCCGGCACCCTGCCGGAGGGGGAAATCATCACCGATGGCCATCTTCATCATCCCGGCGGCCACCATGATGAGGAGGGAGTAGTCCACCCTCGGGGCTGAGGGTTTGTACCAGTAGCTATGTGTTTAATCTCTCTCTCTCTCTCGTGTTCTTGAGATGGCACGATCTTGATGTATCACGGGCTTTGTTAATATAGTTGGATCATATGGTGTTTCTCCCTCTCTATCTTGTTGTGATGAATTGAGTTTTCCCTTTGAGATTTTGTTTTATCGGATTGAATACTTTTATTGATTTGAGAGCACTTGATATATGTCTTGCATATGAATACCCGTGGTGACAATGGGGTATTATATTGATTCACTTGGTATTCTCAGTTTCTTTAGGCGCAGCAATTTCTTTAGCTGGCCTAGGTTGTTCTTCAGGCACAACATTGGTGGTTGCCCTGGCATTGTCTTCAGGAGCTGGAATTTCTTTAGCAGCCCTGGTAGCTTCTTCAGCAGCCTGATTTTCATCAGCTGCGCTTGTAGTTTCTTCAGAATGCTGAGCAGATGCTTCAGCTTGAGGAATTTGCTGTTGCGATGGTGCTGCAATGTCTGCCTTGAGGTTCTTGGCAATCTTGAAAATTTTGACTTTGGCACCGAGCCAATCTGCATGGTATCTGTCAAATTCATCACTGAGGTCTCTAATCTCCCTCTGAATAGTAACAAGTTCTTCAGGAGCCAGTGTAAGAATATTGTTCCTCAGGAATCGCTCTTTCTTGTACTGGGCCTTCTTGACTTTCATGGCCTTCTGAAACTTCCATTTTTCCTCGCCAATGAAGGCGGTCAGCATATGACTTTGACCAGGAGTGAGGTTAAAGTCAGGCAGTGCAGTGTTGGGATCTTTGTGCCATATGTCAATAAAGTCGAGGATCTTCCTTGGATCCAGCATAAGAGGCACAAAGCTGCCTTTGACTCTTGCAGCCCTTTCCAGTCTATCCTTGATGATTTCAGTCAATTCTTCATCATTAGCGTCATCATCGTCATCATACGGAACATGGAATGCCACATGCTTCTTGTGAGGACTTGGCCTCGTTCCACGTCCAGCAGTGGTCTTGACCTTCAGCAAAGTTGGACCACTTGAAGATTGTGGTGGAGCTGAGGATGATGCAGAAGCCCCTGAGGCAATAGAAAAGCCTGCAGTCTGCTGACACTTTGCAAGATGCACAGGTGTTGAGGACTTTGAAGCAGCTACTGAGGATTTTGTAGCAACTGAGGGGATTGGCACTGCCCTTGAAGACGTTGCTTGAGGAATTTGCCCTAAGGGCTTTGCCGTTGAAGAACTTGGTCGTGAGGGCATTGAGCTTGAAGATTTCTTCACAACAGACTTCTTCAGCATGGCCTTCTTTGGCGCTATTGTACTAGCAGAGGCCTCAGTGGCAGCAGCTTGAGAATCCACATTAAATTTCCTCACTGCTTTTGCAGCAACTTTCTGAAGCTTGGCTTGGCGCTTGGCCCATTCTTTAGGAAATTCCTCACCACGCTTGATGCTGGTGGGATCGGCTATTTGGCCAGCTACCAAGGGTGGTCTTGGACATGGAGGGTTCACATCGAATTTTGATAACCCACAAGTATAGGGGATCGTTTGTAGCCTTCTTCCATAAATAAGAGTGTCGAACCCAACGAGGAGCTAAAGGCAGAACAAATATTCCCTCAAGTTCTATCGACCACCGATACAACTCTACGCACACTTTAACGTTTGCTTTACCTAGAACAAGTATGAAACTATTTTGCAAGAATAAAACTACGAGTACTTTGCAAAAATAAAACTACGAATAAATTGCAAGGTAATAAAAGTGAGAGCTTTTGTCAACAAGAAAGTCATTTGTCCCTAGGTAATCGATAACAAGTACCGGTAATCATTCTTGTAATTTTATATGAGGGAGAGGCATGAGCTAACATACTTTCTCTACTTGGATCATATGCACTTATGATTGGAACTCTAGCAAGCATCCGCAACTACTAAAGATCAGTAAGGTCGTGAAACCCAACCATAGCATTAAGTATCAAGTCCTCTTTATCCCATACGCAACAACCCACTTACTCGGGTTTAAGCTTCTGTCACTCTTGCAACCCACCATAAGCAAATAATGAACATATTGCAACACCCTACAGCGGGGGCCCCTCTGTTTGCGCGACACGGAGGGCACCGTAGGATAGCACCATAAATAAAATACACAATCATACCAACCAAGATCACGATTAGCCCACAGGACAAAACGGATCTACTCAAGCATCATAGGATAACCATAGATCATTGGGAAATAATATATGGAGTTGAGCACCATGTTTAAGTAGAGATTACAGTGGAGAGAAGGGGTGTTACACCGCTGCATAGAGGGGGAGAGAGTTGGTGTGGACGGTAGCAAGATTGTTGATGTAGATCGTCGTCACGATCCTTGCCCCGGCGGCACTCCGGCGCCACCGGGAGAGAGGGGGAGAGAGCCCCCCTCCTTCTTCTTCTTCCTTGGCCTCCCCCCTAGATGGGAGGAGAGTTCCCCCACTGGTCCATGGCCTCCATGGTGGCGGAGGGGCGGGAGGCCCTCCGAGATTGGATCTCCCTCTCTGTTCTCTTCTGTTTCGCGTTCCCCATATTTAGCCCTTCAACGTTTCTTAAATTCCTGGAGACCCGTAACTCCGATTGCGCTGAAATTTTTACACAAATTTTTTTCATAAATTATCTTTCTTGCGCCAGAAGAAGGGCCCCAACCGATGTTCGAGGAGGGCACAAGATACCTGGGCGCACCAGGGGTTGCCCGGCGTGCCCTGGTGGGTTGTGGTCACTGTGGGGCCCCGTTTGCGTTGATTCCACCTTCCAAAAATCATAAATATTCCAAAATAATTCTCCGTAAATTTTTATCGTGTTTGGAGTTCGTTTGATATGGATTTTCTGCGAAACAAAAAACATGCAACAAACAGGAACTGGCACTGGGCACTGGATCAATAAGTTAGTCCAATAAATCATATAAAAAGTTGCCAAAAATATGTGAAAGTTGTATAATATTGGCATGAAACAATCAAAAATTATAGATACGATGGATACGTATCAATATCCCCAAGCTTAATTCCTACTCGTCCTCGGGTAGGTAAATGATAAAAAAAATTGATGTGGAATGCTACCTAGCATAAACTTGATCATATATCTAATCATGGCATGAATATTAAGAGATAAGTGATTCAAAGCAATAGTCTATAATTTGACATAAAGACATCAATACTCAGGCATCCCAACAAATAATCATGTCTTTCAAAATATCGACGCTAAAGAAAGCTATCCCTACAAAATCATATAATCTTGTCATGCTCTGTCTTCTTAACACAAAGTATTTATCATGCACAACCCCGATGACAAGCCGAGCAATTGGTTCACACTTTTTAATGTGCTTCAGCTTTTTCAACTCTCACGCAATACATGAGCGCAAGCCATGGATATAGCACTATGGATGGAATAGAGTATGATGATAGGGGTAAATATAGAGAAGACAAAAAGTAAGAAAGTCTCACATCAACGCGGCTAACCAACGGGCTATGGAGATGCCCATCAATTGATATCAACATAAGGAGTAGGGATTGCCATGCAACGGATGCACTAAGAGCTATAAGTGTATGAAAGCTCAATATGAAAACTAAGTGGGTGTGCATCCAACTTGCTTGCTCATGAAGACCTCGGGCATTTGAGGAAGCCCATCATCGGAATATACAAGCCAAGTTCTATAATGAAAAATTCCCACTAGTATATGAAATTGACTACATAGGAGACTCTCTATATGAAAAACATGGTGCTACTTTGAAGCACAAGTGTGGTAAAAGATAGTGGCAATGCCCCTTCTTTCTTCTTTTCTTTTTTTTCCTTTTTTCTTCCTTTTTTCTTTTTTTTCTTTTTCCTTTTTTCTTCTTCTTTTTTCTTCTTCTTTTTCTCTCTCATTGTCCGGAGTCTCATCCCGACTTGTGGGGGAATCATAGTCTCCATCATCCTTTCCTCACTGGGACATGCTCTAATAATGAATAATGATGATCATCACACTTCTATTTACTTATAACTCAAAAGAAATAAAAATTACGACTCGATACCTAGAACAAAGTATGACTCTATATGAATGCCTCTGGCAGTGTACCAGGATGTGCAATGATCTAGCATAACAATGATATCAAAAAATGGACAAGCCATGGAAATATCATGCTAGCTATCTTACGATCATGCAAAGCAATATGACAATGAATGCTCAAGTCATCAAAACGGAAGCGGTGGAAGTTGCATGGTAATATATCTCGGAATGGCTATGGAAAGGCCATAATAGGTAGGTATGGTGGCTGTTTTGAGGAAGATATAATAAGGCTTATGTGTGATAGAGCGTATCATATCACGGGGTTTGGATGCACCTGCGAAGTTTGCACCACATCTCGAGGTGAGAAAGGGCAATGCACGGTACCGTAGAGGCTAGCAAATTGCGAAAAGGTAAGAGTGCGTATAATCCATGGACTCACATTAGTCATAAAGAACTCATATACTTATTGCAAAAGTTTATTAGCCCTCGAAGCAAAGTACTACTAAGCATGCCCCTAGGGGGATAGATTGGTAGGAAAAGATCATCGCTCGTCCCCAACCACCACTCATAAGGAAGACAATCAATAATAAATCATGCTCCAACTTCATAGCATAACGAGAGACTATACGTGCATGCTTCGGTAATCACAAACCTTAACACCAATATTCCTACTAACCACAACCATTTACTAGTACCTCCCACATATTACCATCTCTATATCGCAAAACTATTGCAAGGAATCAAACATATCATATTCAGTGATCCATAAGTTTTATGTAGGATTTTATGACTAACCATGCAATTGACCAATTCCTGTGGACTCTCTAAATAGATATAAGTGAAGCAAGAGAGTTTAATTCTTTCTACAAAAGACCATGTGCTAACAAATATAAGTGAAGCAAAAGAGCATTCTACAAATAACGGTTTTCTATGTGAAGAGAAACAGGCAATCCAAACTTCAAATGATATAAGTGAAGCACATGAAGCATTCTATAAAGCCACACTCAAAAGATATAAGTGAAGTGCAATGAGCATTCTATAAATCAACCATGGACTATCTCATACCAGCATGGTGCATAAAATAAAAATGAAAACTAAACACAAAAGACGCTCCAAGATTTACTCATATCACATGAACGAAACGAAGACGAAAACATACCGATACTTGTTGAAGAAAGATGGGATGCCTTCCGGGGCATCCCCAAGCTTAGACGCTTGAGTCTCCTTGAATATTTACTTGGGGTGCCTTGGGCATCCCCAAGATTGAGCTCTTGCCTCTCCTCCTTCTTCTCATATCGATACCTCCTCGATCTTTGATCACTTCATCCACACAAAACTTAACCGAACTTTTAGTGGCGGGGTTAGTGAATATGGCAGTCAAATCCCATCATGTACTGCTATAACATTATTGTATAATTATAATCAAACATTACCCACTGTATGCTATCACAATTCTATGGCCCCAAGTCAAAGGGGGCTCAACAAGATTTCAAACATACGCAAATAATGAAGCTATAACAGCAATCTGTGAAAACAGGACAGTCTGTAAAGATCTGAACATTCACCATACCTCTGTAACTCTAAAAATTCTGAAAAATTAGGAAAAAAATAAACAATTTGTATAGCAAGACTGCAAAAAGTTTCAGAACCTTTCGACGTTCTAGTAAAAAATGTAAAATCGCGCACTACAGCCAAAGTTTCTGTTTCTGCACCGCACATACCAACAAACGATCTAATCATCCTAAAGGCAAATCTTGGCACATTATTTTTATAATACAATGGATTTGTACAAGGGGATAATTATTTTTGTGAGAATCTTCATGAAAAATTTACATTGTTTCCATGAGCATGAACACAAGTGTTCAAGGTCGACCCTCACTTCTCCAATGCATCACCTTTCAATCGCTTCTCTTTTTGAAAAAGTTTTTAGGTCCCCCTCTATATTTTTTTGTTTTTAAACTTTATAAAAGCACTCAACAGAAATAAATGACTCTCTAAAACTTTTGGGTTGTCTCCCCGGCAGCGCTTTCTTTAAAGCCATTAAGCTAGGCATAAAGTGCTCAAGTAATGGATCCACCCGGATCCCAAGGTATATCAAAGCCAATTTTAATTAACAATGATTTGGCATTTAGTAGTGAGCACAAAGCAACATATATCATGCAATGACGAAGTCTAACTCTCTTCCTATGCATTGGCATGTCATACAAGAACAATTCATGCACATCAAGTAAAGGCCAATACATAGCATAAGCAGTTTCTTGCAATTCTATCGTGTTGGAAACATAAAGAGGTGGAGATGTAGTTCCTCTCTCATAATAATTGCAAGTAGGAGTAGCAAGCACATGCATATTATATTCATCAAAATCATCATGTGTAGTAGCAAAACGCAACCCATCAATATAATCCTTAATAAGAGAAAACTTCTCCGATATAGTGTAGTTTAGAGAATTCAAAAAGATAATAGGACTATCATGTGTGGGTGCAATAGCAACAATTTCATTCTTAACATAAGGAACTATAGCAAGTTCATCTCCATAAGCATAATTCATATTGGCATCTTGGCCACAAGCATAGCAAGCATTAAGTTCATCAAAAAGGGATATTTCAAATGAATCAACGGGATCATAGCAATTATCATAGCATTCATCCTTCGGTAAGAACGAAGGGGCATTAAACAATGTATAAGTTGAAGAGTTACTCTCATTAGAAGGTGGGCACAGGTAGCTAATCCGCTCTTCCTCCTTTTGTTCTTCGCTCTCCTCATCATCTTTTTCATCCAATGAGCTCACAGTTTCATCAATTTCTTCTTCCATAGACTCTTGCAAAATATTAGTCTCTTCTTGGACAGTGGAGACTTTCTCAATAAATATATCAACATCAGAGTTGTATTTATAATTTTCATAGCAATATTTAAGGATGGCAAAAATTTCAGGTCTATAAACATCATCATCAAAAGCTTCATACTTTAAAAACAAAGATTCAATTTCATAAGCACCCTTAAAAGCAACAAATTCTTCTATTCGTTCCACATCATAATAATCATATCTACCATTGGCATAAGAAGCCAAGGTTTCATTATCATTAAATTTGCATGTAAAGTGAAGATGTGGAGCATTCATCCTAGAGCAACAAGGATAATCATATCTCTGGCATAAATTCCAAGCATACCAATGCAACATATCAATTTGATCCCATAATAATTTCCCTTTTTGTGTCAAGCGATAATCCCTAAAGTATTCACGTTGATCCAACGTTACTCCCATTATCAAGTTGAATGGGGTTTTCTCAGGATTATCAAAGTAGGGAATAATATTTTTCACATAACGAGAATCGAGGGTTTTAGGAGGTTCCCCATCTCCATGAGTAGCAAGTACAACTAATTTTTTTGGTGTTTCGTGTTCCATATCCATAACTAAAGATAGAGAACAACTTAGAATAGGAAATAAAAACTACTTAGTGATAAAGCAAACAAGCACACACGAGAATATTCACCCCACGCTATTGCTCCCCGGCAACGGTGCCAGAAAAAGGTCTTGATAACTCACAAGTATAGGGGATCGTTTGTAGCCTTCTTCGATAAATAAGAGTGTCGAACCCAATGAGGAGCTAAAGGTAGAACAAATATTCCCTCAAGTTCTATCAACCACCGATACAACTCTACGCACACTTTAACGTTTGCTTTACCTAGAACAAGTATGAAACTATTTTGCAAGAATAAAACTATGAGTACTTTGCGAAAATAAAACTATGAATAAATTGCAAGGTAATAAAAGTGATAGCTTTTGTCAACAAGAAAGTCATTTGTCCCTAGGCAATCGATAACAAGTACCAGTAATCATTCTTGTAATTTTATATGAGGGAGAGGCATGAGCTAACATACTTTCTCTACTTGTATCATATGCACTTATGATTGGAACTCTAGCAAGCATCCGCAACTACTAAAGATCATTAAGGTCGTGAAACCCAACCATAGCATTAAGTATCAAGTCCTCTTTATCCCATACGCAACAACCCACTTATTCGGGTTTAAGCTTCTGTCACTCTCGCAACCCACCATAAGCGAATCATGAACATATTGCAACACCCTACAGCAGGGGGCCCTCCATTTGCACGACACGGAGGGCACCGTAGGACAGCACCATAAATAAAATATACAATCATACCAACCAAGATCACGATTAGCCCACAGGACAAAACGGATCTACTCAAACATCATAGGATAACCATAGGTCATTGGTGTAGCGACCTGATCCCAATGGATCGAAGTCTCTGTGCTTAAGTGTCATCCCTGGATCGGTATGCTGACACACACAGTACTCGAGGATTTATAACAGAGTTCAATCACACACTTATTACATCGAGATCCTCATAAAGAGTATTTATTACATAAATATGGTTGAATGCCAACTAAATAAAATAACTGCGGAAGCTTCGAAGATATATGAGTCCATCCAACTCCATGACAAGACTGAGTGCATGATAACGACCTATCGCACCTTAATCCTTGTCTGAAAACTCTGCAACATGAGACGTTGCAGCCGTGTAGGTCAGCACATGGAATATGCTGGCAAAATCACACTAAAGAGTAATGATGAACAATATCTACCACTACATGCATATTTGGCTGGTGGAGGCTCTAATTTTAATTTTTGCATAAAGCTAATTTTCCCCTACAACAAAGGAATAAATTTTATTTATTACCAAGTTTATGCCATTATTGAGAAGGTTCCTCCAACTCAATCCCAAAATTACCAAGTATTAATAATAACCCAATTCATTAATTAAATAGAGTGATGAGATCAACAATAATTCTCTTCTAGATACTCAAGTTGTCCATAACCGGGGACATGGCTAATCATGATTAGTTTGTACACTCTGCAGAGGTTTGCGCACTTTTCCCCACAAGACTCGACCACCTCCATGATCGGAAGATCAAGACACAGTCTTTCTGAAGTATTTACTCTTTACTCTGGGTAGACCGGTACACCTACTTTCCCCTACATCTGCTAGTCTACCACTGAAAGAGGTCACACAACTTACTCAACTATGCCAGAGCCCATAATGGCTTGTGGCTGCACACGGAAGTTTCTAGGCATGAACGATTATATGTTCCCTTTGAGCCTGGGTGGCGGACCTAAGGTAATCACACGGGTACTCCGGGATTCCCTTGGGCAAGCATTGGTTTCTCCAGGTGCCCCAAACAATCCACCCAGATGTGTGTTAATGTTGCCACCTTAAGTTACCCTTAATTATTAACTCTCGCAACTTGCATGAATCTCACATACCAATCCCCGTCTACGAGCATGGCTAAGCAATATGTAACAAAACATATATTCCCGGGGTGATCAAAGGTAATAGGTTCCTACCTCATGAACTACATAGCAATAACCACATGTTCCCAATCCTACTCATGCAATCTTTGAGGGTGAAACTAATGCATAATAAAACTGGGTATGAAAGAGTATGATCAAAGTGTAACTTGCCTTGCTGACGATTAGTAAACCGTAGAGATTCGTAGTAGCAAGCTTCGCACTTCGGATAATCTAACAAAGCAAACATTAACATACATAAGCACACAAGCAAAGAATCAAAAGGAAAACCGAAGAAAAGTCTTTTGAAACTCCAAAGAACAACCAAATAAAACTTCTGTACAGCACGAAATTTTAACAGTAGTAAAATTGTGTGAATTTTATCTTAACAGAAGATACATGTGATGAGTTTCGATTTGCAAAAAGAATCACTCAAATCGGAGTTGCGAAACTCAAATTATAGTCAAACGAAGTTTAAATCAGATCTGAACTAAATCAAATTTTAAACTTTTCAAAAACATTATTAGGTTGTTTATCTGGATAGAGTGGATCGTAACGAAGAATTTGGCGTTGGTTTCGTTGGATTTGGACAAACGGTTGAAAAGTTGTGAGGGTTTGAAAAACATGGACTAATCTGTAAGAAAATAACTGCATCTAGGTCCCTGACTACGAGACAGAAAAACTAACGGACGAACGTCCGCTACAGAAGCATAAGCGACGAAAACGTTCGCTACAGAGGCTAAACTAGCGAACGTTCGCTAACAAAAAAAAATGTTTCAAAAAAAATGAATCGATCTGGATCGTCAGATCCAGATCGAACGGACGAGGGGGATCGACGGTTACCGCGGCACTCGCCGGAGTTGGGAAGGCGGCGGCGGCTTCGTGGGGCGGCGGCGACGGCTGCGCGGGGCGGCGAAGCAGCGGCGGCGGCGGTGGTTGCGGCGGCTGCTGCTGCGGCTGTTGTTGGAGAGAGACGGGGCCGGGGCGGCGGCTTATATAGGTGGGGAAGGGGCGGCTTGCGTGGAGGAGGGGCAAAGGCGAGGCGGAGTCCGGCTCGGCGACGGGATCGATGACGGCGCGGCGGCGTGTTCGCTCGGGATTTCGTCCCGAGCTCGGGGACGAGCAGCGCGGCGCGGCCCAGTTCGGTCGGTCCGAAACATTTTTTTTAACAAAACATTTTTTTTGTTTTTCCTATTTACAGAAACTTCAAAACCTCGAAAGCAAAAATAAATAAAACCTAAAAATTTCAGAAAAAAAATTCACATAATTCCCTCCTAAATATATGGGCTTAGGTGAACATTTTTCTGGACCTAAATGCAACATTTTGAAAAAAAAAATTAGTACTAATAGAATTTGCATAAAATAAATAATCTTACAAATAAAATCAAATTAAAATATTCCAAAATTCAAAATTCAATTTCCAATATTTCCTTGTTGTTTTTGAAGAAGTCCTTTTATCTTCTCTCTTTATTTTATTTATTTGAAATAATTGGAAAATAATTTTGAATAAATCAATTTGATCCAATTTTCCAAATTTTGAAAACTCAAAAATTGATTTTTGGGAAACCTCCAACTCTCTCAATTGGTCCTTGAGTTGCTTAAGGTTTCTAGGATCAAAATTTCAAATAAAACAAATGGGCAAAAATGCATAAATCATGGATGCATAAGAATGATCTAAATGATAACATCCAAATTGAAAATTGGGATGTTACAAACCTACCCCCCTTAAGATGAATCTCGCCCTCAAGATTCGGGTTGGCTAGCAAAAAGGTATGCGTGGTCCTTTCGGAGGTCTTCTTCTCGTTCCCAGGTGGCTTCCTCCTCGGTGTGGTGACTCCACTGAACTTTGCAAAACTTGATGACCTTGCTGCGAGTAACGCGGTTGGCGAACTCGAGAATCTTGACGGGCTTCTCCTCATAAGTCAGGTCACTCCCCAACTGAATTACCTCCAGGGGCACTGTATCTCTCAGAGGAATATCGGCCATCTCTGCATGGCACTTCTTCAACTGGGAAACGTGAAACACATCATGAACTCCTGACAGACCTTCGGGTAATTCCAACTTGTAGGCAACTTCACCCATACGTTCCAAGACCCTGTAGGGCCGCACAAATCGTGGCGCTAACTTTCCTTTGACTCCAAATCGTTTAACTCCTCGAAGTGGTGACACACAAAGATATGCTCTGTCTCCGACTTCATAGATTACCTCCTTGCGTTTTGTATCGGCATAACTCTTCTGCCTGGACTGGGCTATCTTGAGTCTATCACGGATTAGCTTGACCTTCTCCTCAGAATCTCTGATTAAATCTGGTCCGAACAATTTTCGATCTCCAACTTCATCCCACATCAATGGTGTCCTGCACCTCCTTCCGTACAAAGCTTCGAAAGGGGCCATCTTCAAACTAGCTTGATAGTTGTTGTTATATGAGAACTCTGCGTAAGGCAAATTATCATCCCAACTAGATCCATAATCTAGCGCACAAGCTCTCAACATGTCCTCCAGAATTTGGTTGACTCTCTCGGTCTGTCCATCTGTCTGCAGATGAAAGGCTGTACTGAACTCTAGCCTGGTACCCAAAGTTTTGTGTAACTGATTCCAAAACTTCGAGGTAAATTGTGTTCCTCTATCTGATACGATGGTCCTCAGAACTCCATGCAGACATACGATCCTGGTCATGTATATTTTGGCCAACTTAGCGCTCGTATAAGTGGTTTTCACGGGGATGAAATGAGCCACTTTGGTCAAACAATCAACTACAACCCAGATGGAGTCATAACCTGAACGAGTCCTGGGCAATCCGGTGATGAAATCCATGCCAAGCTTATCCCATTTCAATTCGGGTATCGGCAAAGGCTGAAGTAATCCGGCTGGTTTCTGATGCTCTGCCTTAACTCTATGACATACGTCGCACACTGCTACATACTCGGCAATATCCTTCTTCATACCTGTCCACCAGAACTTTCCTTCAAGTCCAGATACATCTTGGTGTTGCCTAGGTGAATCGAGTAAGGCGAATCATGGGCCTCCTGAAGAATTAGCTTTCTGATCTCTGGGTCATCAGGCACATAGATACAATCCTCAAACCATAAAGTTTCGTGCTCATCCTCACGAAAATCTTTAGCCTTTCCGTTACTCATACTTTCTTTTATCTCCGCAATTTCCTTGTCCGTCTTCTGGGCTTCTCAGATTCTTCCCAACAAAGTGGATTGAATTTCCAATGCCGCAACAAAACCTCTCGGAACTATTTCCAAGCGAAGTTCTCGGAGATCAACGGCTAACTCTTGAGGTAATCCTCCGCTTATGAGAGTGCTAACATAACTCTTGCGGCTCAAAGCATCTGCCACCACATTGGCCTTTCCTGGATGATAATGCAGTCTCATGTCATAATCCTTTATGAGCTCCAACCATCTCCTTTGCCTGAGGTTCAACTCCTTCTGCGTGTAGATGTATTTCAAACTCTTATGATCCGTGTAAACATCACAACGATTTCCAATAAGAAAGTGCCTCCAGGTCTTGAGCACATGCACTACGGCTGCTAACTCCAAATCGTGTGTGGCATAATTCAACTCATGCGGTCGGAGTTGTCGTGAGGTATATGAAACAACTCTTCCTTCTTGCATAAGAAAACCTCCATGTCCCTGACGGGACGCGTCGCAATATACTTGGAAATCCTTGCGTATGTTTGGAAGAATTAGCACTGGGGCTGTAACCAAACGTTTCTTCAACTCCTGAAAACTGGCCTCACAATCCTCGGTCCAATTAAACTTGGTGTCCTTCTTCAATAACTCCGTCATGGGCTTCGCGATCTTGGAGAAATTCTCAATAAATCTCCGATAATATCCTGCGAGTCCAAGGAAACTGCGTATCTCTCCAACTGAGGTGGGTGACATCCATTCGGTGACGGATTTAACCTTGGAAGGGTCTACTGCTATTCCTTCTCCTGATATAACATGTCCGAGAAATCCGACTTCCTTCAACCAAAACTCACATTTGCTGAACTTGGCATACAACTGATGTTCCCTGAGCTTCTCGAGAACCAAACGCAAATGTTCCTTGTGCTCTTCTTCATTCTTCGAGTAAACCAATATATCATCAATGAACACCACAACAAACTTATCCAAGAACTCCATGAACACCTTATTCATCATACTCATAAAATAGGCAGGGGCATTAGTCAAACCAAAAGACATGACCGTGTACTCATATAGCGCATACCTTGTGGTAAAAGCTATTTTAGGTATATCCTGCTCCCGGATCTTTAGCTGGTGATATCCTGATCAAAGATCGATCTTGGAGAAAACTTTAGCTCCCTGCAGCTGGTCAAACAAATCATTGATCATCGATAGAGGATATTTGTTCTTGATCGTCACCTCATTCAACGCACGATAATCAACAACCATTCTCAAGGATCCATCCTTCTTCTCAACTAGAAGCACAGGGGCTCCCCATGGTGATGAACTTGGTCGAATATAACCTTTCTCCAATAATTCCTTAATCTGCTTCTTAATTTCCTCCAGATCATTCGCGGGCATCCGATACGGTCTCTTGGATATTGGTCCGGTGCCTGGCAACAACTCGATCAAAAACTCTATGTCTCAGACTGGTGGCATGCCTGGTAGTTCCTCCGGGAATACATCGGGATAATCCTTCACAACTGGTACTTCCTCTTGAACAACTCCCGAAAGGGAATTTACTTGAGTCCTCCTTGGCGCATGCCTAGACACATACTTGATCCGTTTTCCCTCTGGGGTGGTGAGAAGAATCGACTTACTAGCACAATCGATGTTTCCCTCGTACTTGGATAGCCAATCCATGCCTAGTATCACATCCAATCCTTGTGATTCCAGGATAATGAGGTATGTGGGAAAAACATGCCTACCTATGGTCAATGGCAACTGAAAACATCCCCGGCTAGCCATATACTCCGCTTCTGGTGAGCTCACTAACATAGGTGACTTAAGGGCTACGGTTGGCAACTTAAACTCGTCCACAAATCCCCTTGATATGAATGAATGCGATGCACCAGTGTAAAAAATAACAAGGGCTGTAAATGCATTAATCAAAAACTTACCAACCACTGCGTCGGGCTGCTCGTCAATTTCCTCCACGTTGACGTGATTCACCTGACCTCTGGTGAAGGGATTGGGCTTCTTTCCTGAGCTTCCATTGCCATTACCATTCTTTGCCTCAGGACATTCAGTGGCGTAGTGTCCGGTCTTCCCGCACTTGAAACAGGTAATGTGACTCAGATCTTTCTTTGCGGGTGTCGCGGGGTTGGAACAGCTCTGACTGTTGTTACCTCCATCCCCATTACCATTCTTAGGGCCACTATGGTTGTGTGAATTTCCTCCATTGTGAGAATGGCCTCCATGGCTATGTCCTCCATGGTTATGATGCGTGTGTCCTCCCGAGTACGGGGAATAGCGGGGCTTCTGCTGAACTCCAGAGTTGTACTTCCCTTGTCCATACTTACGCTTGCGGATCTCTATCTGCTGCTGCTTGCCTTCAATCATTATGGCCTTGTCTACCAGCTCCTGGTAGTTGTTGAAAGTTGCCACCATCAACTGCATACTCAGCTCATCATTGAGTCCCTCAAGAAATTTCTCCTGCTTCGCGGCATCTATGGCCACATCATCTGGGCATAGCGAGCTAACTTGCTGAACTCATCCATGTACTGCCCCACAGTATGATTTCCCTGGCGTAAGTTGCGGAACTCACGCTTCTTCAAACTCATGGCTCTAGCTAAGACATGTGCGGTGCGGAAGGCATGCTGAAACTGATCCCAGGTAACTGTAGCAATGGGGTAGGTGGTGGTGAAATTCTCCCACCAAGAGGCTGCGGGTCCATCAAGCTGATGTGCGGCAAAGTGCACCTTCTCCGCATCTGTGCATCCAGCAGTTGTTAGCTCCCTTCCGATCTTGCGGAGCCAATCATCAGCAACAATTGGCTCGGTGCTGCTAGAGAACACCGGCGGATTCAACCTTAGGAAACGGGCTAGGTTGTCAACTGGGGGTGGTGGCGGTGGGTTGTTGTTGTTGTTGTTGTTGCCTTGGTTCTGGATGAGCATCTGCATCAAGGCATTCTGCTGTTGGATCAACTAGGTGAGCTCTGGCAGGAATGTGAATCCGGGGTCACGTCTCGGAGGCATCTGATGGGTTAGAGGGGTGAGAAAACAGAATAGAATAAGGTCTAATGAGAGGTTTCACTACCCATATGCATATAAGACAAACATATTCAATTCACATCACTCAATTTCAAACAAGATTCACACAATTGATCTAAGCTACTATTACAAAATCTCACGAACGATTTCTAACTGCTTGGAAGGGCTCTAATAGTAATATGGTGGTCGACTAGAAGTTTTGATCGGTGGAAGACTCCATAATATCAGCACCAGCTTCGTCTTCATATTCATCACTGTCCTCATCATCATCACTGTCTTCATCTTCATCATCAGTGTCTTTGTCTGTGTCATCTAGTATGATGTAGTATTCCGAACGAATGTCCACTTCAGGTTCTGGTTTCACCATGGGTATTCCAGCTTCTTCTTCAGGTCTTCATTCTGCTCCAGTAGCACAGCAATTTCCTCTTCATATCCATCGCGAGTGGCCTTGAGTTCATCCTCTAGCTCCATATTCCAGGTCATCACCTTCTTGGTCTTCTTCATGATAGCGCACATCTGATTCTCATATCGACGAATGTGCTGATCCATCTCCTGTATGTATGCCACAATAGATCCATCCTTCCTGGTGCGAATCATCTCCCATTGCTCATCCCGACGTCCACATATCTGGTAGACGGTGTCTTCGAGATCCTTGTAGTACACCTCGCAAATGCGTCCAAAGGTGATGTGGGCGGCCATGCTCTTTCCTAAGCTCCAAGTTGGTGCATCAAAGGTAAACTCGATGGCCTCGGTAGTTGGTGCAAAAGTCCTTCCAGGAACACAAACTTGGATCCTCCAGCGCTCCTCTTCTGGTAAAGTTGTAGTGAAGGTTCCGGTGAAGCTTGGTAGGCCGATGTTCAGGTACCTCGTGACTCCCTTCAAGTGTCGTCCGAAAGGGGTGTCGTCATCAGGCTGAGTGAACTTGTTCCTGGGGTCCGACATCTATAGTGTAGAAATAGAGAAGGATTAGAAATGAATAGAGAAGAGTATCCTGTGGCTTTTCCTAGTGGTCGCGTCCTACAGTTAGTGTGTGCTCTGATACCATCTTGTAGCGACCCGATCCCAATGGATCAAAGTCTCTGTGGTTAAGTGTCATCCCTAGATCGGTATGCTGACACACACAGTACTCGAGGATTTATAACAGAGTTCAATCACACACTTATTACATCGAGATCCTCATAAAGAGTATTTATTACATAAATATGGCTGAAAGCCAACTAAATAAAATAACTGCGGAAGCTTCAAAGATATATGAGTCCATCCAACTCCACGGCAAGACTGAGTGCATGACAACGACCTATCGCACCTTAATCCTCGTCTGAAAACTCTGCAACATGAGACGTTGCAGCCGTGTAGGTCAGCACATGGAATATGCTGGCAAAATCACACTATAGAGTAATGATGAACAGTATCTACCACTACATGCATATTTGGCTGGTGGAGGCTTTAAGTTTAATTTTTGCATAAAGCTAATTTTTCCCTACAACAAAGGAATAAATTTTATTTATTACCAAGTTTATGCCATTATTGAGAAGGTTCCTCCAACTCAATCCCAAAATTACCAAGTATTAATAATAACCCAATTCATTAATTAAATAGAGTGATGAGATCAACCAATAATTCACTTCTAGATACTCAAGTTGTCCATAACCGGGGACACGGCTAATCATAGTTAGTTTGTACACTCTGCAGAGGTTTGCGCACTTTTCCCCACATGACTCCACCACCTCCATGATCGGAAGATCGAGACACAGTCTTTCTGAAGTATTTACTCTTTACTCTGGGTAGACCGGTACACCTACTTTCCCCTACATCTGCTAGTCTACCACTGAAAGATGTCACACAACTTACTCAACTATGCCAGAGCCCATAATGGCTTGTGGCTGCACATGGAAGTTTCTAGGCATGAATGATTATATGATCCCTTTGAGCCTGGGTGGCGGACCTAGGGTAATCACACGGGTACTCCGGGATTCCCTTGGGCAAGCACTGGTTTCTCCAGGTGCCCCAAACAATCCACCCAGATGTGTGTTAATGTTGCCACCTTAAGTTACCCTTAATTATTAACTCTCGCAACTTGCATGAATCTCACATACCAATCCCCGTCTAAGAGCATGGCTAAGCAATATGTAACAAAACATATATTCCCGGGGTGATCAAAGGTAATAGGTTCCTACCTCATGAACTACATAGCAATAACCACATGTTCCCAATCCTACTCATGCAATCTTTGAGGGTGAAACTAATGCATAATAAAACTGGGTATGAAAGAGTATGATCAAAGTGTAACTTGCCTTGCTGACGATCGGTAAACCCTAGAGATTCGTAGTAGCAAGCTTCGCACTCCGGATAATCTAACGAAGCAAACATTAACATACATAAACACACAAGCAAAGAATCAAAAGGAAAACCGAAGAAAAGTCTTTTGAAACTCCAAGGAACAACCAAATAAAACTTCTGCACAGCACGAAATTTTAACAGTAGTAAAATTGTGTGAATTTTATCTTAACATAAGATACATGTGATGAGTTTCAATTTGCAAAAAGAATCACTCAAATCGGAGTTGCGAAACTCAAATTATAGTCAAACAAAGTTTAAATCAGATCTGAACTAAATCAAATTTTAAAAATTTCAAAAATATTATTAGGTTGTTTATCTGGATAGAGGGGATCGCAACGAAGAATTTGGCATTGGTTTCGTTGGATTTGGACAAACAGTTGAAAAGTTGTGAGGGTTTGAAAAACAGGGACTAATCTATAAGAAAATAACTGCATCTAGGTCCCTGACTACGAGACAGAAAAACTAACGGACGAACGTCCGCTACAGAAGCATAAGCGACGAAAACGTTCGCTATAGAGGCTAAACTAGCGAACGTTCGCTAACAAAAAAAAGCGTTTCGAAAAAAAAAACGAATCGATCTTGATCGTCAGATCCAGATCGGACGGACGAGGGGGATCGACAGTTACCGCGGCGGTCGCCGAACTTGGGGAAGGCGGCGGCGGCTTCGTGGGGCGGCGGCGACGGCTACGCGGGGCGGCGGAGCAGCGGCGGCGGTGGCGGTGGTTGCGGCGGCTGTTGATGGAGAGAGACGGGGCCGGGGCGGCGGCTTATATAGGTGGGGAAGGGGCGGCTTGCATGGAGGAGGGGCAAAGGAGAGGCGGAGTCCGGCTCGGCGACGGGATCGATGGCGGCACGACGGCGTGTTCGCTCGGGACTCCGTCCCGAGCTCGGGGACGAGCGGCGCGGCGCGCTGGGCCGGCTGGGCTGGTCGCGGCCCAGTTCGGTCGGTCCGAAACATTTTTTTCCTATTTACAGAAACGTCAAAACCTCGAAAACAAAAATAAATAAAACCTAAAAATTCCAGAAAAAAAATTCACATAATTCCCTCCTAAATATATGGGCTTAGGTAAGCATTTTTCTGGACCTAAATGCAACATTTTGAAAACAATTTTTAGTACTAATAGAATTTGCATAAAATAAATAATCTTACAAATAAAATCAAATTAAAATATTCCAAAATTCAATTTCCAATATTTCCTTGCTGTTTTTGAAGAAGTCCTTTTATCTTCTCTCTTTATTTTATTTATTTGAAATAATTGGAAAATAATTTTGATCCAATTTTCCAAATTTTGAAAACTCAAAAATGGATTTTTGGGAAACCTCCAACTCTCTCAATTGGTCCTTGAGTTGCTTAAGGTTTCTAGGATCAAAATTTCAAATAAAACAAATGGGCAAAAATGCATAAATCATGGATGCATAAGAATGATCTAAATGATAACATCCAAATTGAAAATTGGGATGTTACAATTGGGAAATAATATATGGAGTTGAGCACCATGTTTAAGTAGGGATTACAGTGGAGAGAAGGGGTGTTACACCACTGCATAGAGGGGGAGAGAGTTGGTGTTGACGGTAGCAAGATTGTTGATGTAGATCACCGTCACGATCCTTGCCCCGGCGGCACTCCGACGCCGCCGGGAGAGAGGGGGAGAGAGCCCCCCTCCTTCTTCTTCTTCTTTGGCCTCCCCCCTAGATGGGAGGAGAGTTCCCCTTCTGGTCCATGGCCTCCATGGTTGCAGAGGGGCGGGAGCCCCTTCGAGATTGGATCTCCCTCTCTGTTCTCTTCTGTTTCGCGTTCCCCAGATCTAGCCCTTCACCGTTTCTTAAATTTCCAGAGATCTGTAACTCCGATTGCGCTGAAATTTTTACACATTTTTTTCCATAAATTATCTTTCTTGCGCCAGAAGAAGGGCCCCAACTGACGTTCAAGGAGGGCACAAGATACCTGGGCGTGCCAGGGGGTACCCGGCGCGCCATGGTGGGTTGTGGTCACTATGGGCCCCCATTTGCGTTGATTCCACCTCCCAAAAATCATAAATATTCCAAAATAATTCTCCGTAAATTTTTATCACGTTTGGAGTTTGTTTGGTATGGATTTTCTATGAAACAAAAAACATGCAACAAACAGGAACTGGCACTGGGCATTGGATCAATAAGTTAGTCCAATAAATCATATAAAAAGTTGCCAAAAATATGTGAAAGTTGTATAATATTGGCATGAAACAATCAAAAATTATAGATACGACGGAGACGTATCAAATTTCTTCATGTATTTGGGGGTTAGAAAACGATATCCCCTCCATTCCTTAGTCCATCTCCTCTCAATCCTCTGTATGCGCACTTTGCGCTGATTCTTGTTTTCCTTTCCATGAATTTCTTCATCAGGTGTGCAGTATTCATCATAGATGTCTTCAGGGATTTCAAACGCTGTGTTTGTCTCAGGCCTCTTGCCTCCCTTCTGAGGTCTCTTCCCATCTGCCATTTTCCTTACTTGAGGACTTTGAACTTTGGATGTTTCTGAGGAAGTATGCAAATTTTCTTCGAGGAACGCTGCATATGAGTTAAATTGATGAGAACCTAGTGATTCAGCAGCAGCTATTTTGTACCTGTGAATAGAGTATAGGTGCGAAGAATTTGGAGAGGTCATATGCGTTCTCAGAAATTTTCAAAAGTATCAAGTTTGAGGAATTTGACCATAGATGTCTTGAGGAATTTCACTAAGCGTTCTTGACTTAGGTTCCAGAGTTGTATAGATTATAAAATCCACAATCTTGAAGAAAAACATAGCTTAGAGAAACAAATCAAGGAATAGAAGCATTCCGGTGTTTAAGGAGTGGGAAGTTGAAGAATAAACACCTTTTGAGGATTTTGTGTAAATCATAAGAATCAAAGTAGGGTAGTAAAATTAGATTTTAATTACCCTTGATGAAGAAGATGACGAACTGGGAGTGGAGATAGAGAAGTTCATCGGTTCAGATCTCCCACGCCCTAACTCAATGGAGGGAGACAGCTACGGCAGCGGCCGAAGCGAGTACGACGGCGATGAGGTCGAGGCAGTGAAGCTCTTCCTCACCGGCGATGATGGAGTGTAGCGGCGGCACTAGGTCTGAGAGCTCGAGCAAGGGGAGTTGAGGTCGAGCGGAGTAAATGAAGTATGAGGAGGGTGAGGGGTATTTATAGCCGCAGTGAAAACTGCTCACCCAAAGATTTTGGACGAACATGCCCCTAACCCTTGCTATCCTAACGACATGTGTCACCCATGTACTGAGAGGTGGAGATCGTGGGGGATCGTGGGTGAGTAGTTTAATCTGTCGTGGGAAGCAGAACGGTTTGAGCGGCAACAGCCGAAAATTCAGATATGAATTTTTTTAATGTTTCGTTCGCAAATTCTTCAGCTGTCAAGGACACAGTGAAGATTTTGAATGGGTTTCAAATAGAACGCACATGAAGAATTTGTGAACAGACTGGGTTGAGTTTAGCATAGAGGGGGAACGGTTCCGATCACATTCACTTAGAAGAAAATCAACTTGAAGAATTAGCAATAAGTGAATGTTGTTGAGGACATTGAAAACTCAAATATATATATAGTCAATGAAGAACACCAATCGAAAAGTTTGAGGAAATTGCAAAGTTGAGGAATTTGAAAATTTGAAGAATTTGCAAAATGAAGAAAAACTCAAATTTGAAGATTTTGAACTTTGGTTGGTGGCGTGACCCACCGTATAAGAATGATGATTTCAGACACCGCGTACAATTGTCGTAGGGCTCTGAGAATCAAATTCTTCATTAATTTCTTCACACTTAGAGGGTTTGTCTTCATTGATTGAAGAAAAATGTTACTTCGTGTGTTGCACATCTAAGTCATCAATTTTGCATAAGTGTTAGGATGTGTGTCCTTTCAAAGAACATTCGAAGATTCTAAGATATTTAGCTCACACTGCAACTTGATAAATCTCTTCTCATCCAAGGGCTTTGTGAAGATATCTGCCAGCTGTTCTTCAGTCTTCACGTGGTCGATGGAGATGTCGCCCTTTAACACATGATATCAAGAAAATGATGATGAATCTGGATGTGCTTAGTCTTCGAGTGCTGAACTGGGTTATGAGCAATCTTGATGGCACTCTTGTTGTCGCAGTAGAGTGGCACATTCTTCATGTTGATGCCATAGTCCTTGAGGGTTTGCTTCATCCACAGCAATTGAGCACAGCAAGAACCAGCAGCAATGTACTCAGCTTCAACAGTAGAGAGTGATACGTAGTTCTGATTCTTCAAGGACCAATATACTAAGGATCGTCTGAGGAAATGGCATGTGCCTGATGTTGACTTGCGATCCACTCGATCACCAGCATAGTCAGAGTCAGAATATCCAATGAGATCAAAAGCCGAGCCCTTGGGATACCATAATCGAAGTGTTGGAGTGTGAGCTAGATATCGAAGAATATGTTTCACCGCCTTATGGTGTGAATCCTTCGGTGTAGCTTGAAAACGGGCACACATGCAAACACTAAGCATAATATCTGGCCTAGATGCACATAGATACAATAAAGAGCCAATCATGGAGCGGTATACCTTTTGATCGAAGTCTTTACCATTTTCATTGGTGCATAGATGACCATTTGTGGGCATAGGGATTTTGACACCTTTGCAATCTTGCATGCCGAATTTCCTCGGAACGTCCTTGAGGTATTTCTCTTGAGATATGAAGATGTCGTTGCGTTGTTGACGAATTTGGATACCTAAGAAGAATTTCAATTCTCCCATCATAGACATTTGATATTCCTCACTCATCATATAGGCAAATTCGTCACTGTAACATGTGTCAGTACAGCCAAAGATAATAGCATCCACATAAATTTGGCACACAAATAATTCATCATCATATGTTTTGGTGAAAAGAGTTGGGTCAAGTGAACCGGGTTTGAAGCCTTTCTTCATGAGGAATTCCTTCAGTGTATCATACCACGCCCGAGGGGCCTGCTTGAGGCCATAGAGGGCCTTGTTGAGTCTGAAGACTTTGTCAGGATGCTTAGGGTCTTCAAAACCTAGGGGTTGAGCCACATATACTTCTTCCTCAAGCTTACCATTGAGGAATGCACTTTTCACATCCATTTGATATAAGATGATATTATGATGGTTAGCATAAGCAAGCAATATGCGAATAGCCTCAAGTCTAGCAACAGGTGCAAAAGTTTCATCAAAATCAATTCCTTCAACTTGTGTGTAGCCTTGAGCTACAAGACGAGCCTTGTTCCTCACCACTAAGCCATTTTTGTCTTGCTTGTTGCGGTAGATCCACTTGGTACCGATGATATTGTGCTTGCGAGGGTCTGGTCGCTTGACAAGTTCCCACACATTGTTGAGCTCGAATTGATGTAATTCCTCTTGCATAGCTTGAATCCACTCAGGCTCCAGAAATGCCTCATCAACTTTAGTGGGCTCTGTGATCGAGACAAAAGCAAAGTGCCCACAAAAGTTAGACAAATGTGAAGCTTTTGAGCGTGTGAGAGGACCTGGTGCGTTGATGTCGTCGATGATTTTCTCAATCTGCACTTCATTTGCAACGTGAGGGTGAGCAGGTTGACGACTTTGATTGGGCTGAGCATTTTCTTCAGCGACATTTTCTTCAGATGCACCAGCATGGTTTTCTTCATGATCTAGAATCACTTCTTTAGCAGATTCTTCAGTGGGTATGACATCCTCAGTAGCTTTGAACTTGATGGATTCCTCAGGAGACATTTCATCTAGCACAGGAGGTAGGTGCTCTTTTGCGAGCCGTTAGTTTCATCGAACCACACATCTACAGTTTCAACAACCTTGTTGTGATAGGTGTTGAAGACTCTGTAGGTGTGCGAGTCCTTTCCGTAACCAAGCATAAAACCCTCGTGTGCTTTTGGTGCAATTTTTGAGTTCTGATGAGGATCTCTAATCCAGCATTTAGCACCGAAGACTTTGAAATAACTCACATTGGGTTTCTTGTCAGTGAGGAGTTCATATGAGGCCTTCTTGAAGAATTTGTGAAGATATACCCTGTTGATGATGTGGCACATAGTATCAATAGCCTCAGGCCAGAAGCAACGAGGCGTCTTGTATTCATCAAGCATAGTGCGAGCCATCTCAACAAGAGTCCTGTTCTTGCGCTCCATGATGCCATTTTGCTGAGGAGTGTATGGGGCAGATAACTCATGAGTAATACCAAGTTCATCAAGATAGTCATCAAGACCAGTATTCTTGAACTCGGTCCCCTTATCACTCCGTATATGCATGATCTTCACACCGAAATTCATCGAGGCCCTTGAGGAAAATCGTCTGAAGACTTCCTGCACTTCAGTTTTGTAAGTGATGATGTGCACCCAGGTGTAATGAGAATAATCATCAACAATAACAAAGCCATATAGAGATGCTGCATTTGTTAGTGTGGCATAATGAGTAGGGCCAAAGAGGTCCATGTGAAGCAATTCAAAAGGACGAGTGGTAGTCATGATAGTCTTCGAGGGGTGCTTGGATCTGGTCATCTTTCCAGCCTCACAAGCCCCGCAAAGATGATATTTGAGGAATTTGACACCCTCAATGCCAATGACGTGCTTCTTCTTCACAAGCATGTGCAAGTTCCTCATGCCACCATGACCGAGTCGATGATGCCATAGCCAGCCTTCTGAAGCTTTGCAAGTAGACATGTGGCAGGTTGTGGTCCTGCAGAGAAATCAACAATATACAAGTCTCCTCTCCTAAAGCCTTCAAAGACTTTGTGTCGGATTCAGGGCTCCGCAGACCCAAGAAGGTTCGAACTCTGGGGCGTGTGCGAAGATCTCAACCTCTCAAGCCTAGCGCTCATCGCCCCACAGCCTAGCCTAGCCGAATTCGCGTGAGCAAGGAAGAAGATGAACACGGTAGTTTACCCAGGTTCGGGCCACCTTGCGGTGTAAAACCCTACTCCTGCTTTGTGGTGGATTGGCCTCATGAGGGGCTGAGGATGAACTAGTACAGAGGATGAACAACCTCGCGAGGGCTCGGGGGTGAGAATGAGTCGACCCCTTCTATGGTGGTGGGTAACCTATATTTATAGTGGCCTTGGTCCTCTTCCCTCGAAACTTAGGTGGGAAGGGATCCCACAACAGCCAATTTGAAAGGGGACAAGTAGTGCATCCTATCCTGATGAAAGGTGGTCTTCGCCTGCAAAGGTTCTGGTCGTGATGCAATGGTGGGCTTGGTGATGACCTCCTCCTTGCCGAGCCTGTGGTCTTGGTCTTGTAGCACCGGAATGGAAACCTTTGGGAGATTCCTCGGGAACCCAACACCAAAGAGGAAACTGCCTCCTCTGCGCCCGCTGGTGCCCGCCTAGCCTTGGTCATCATGGCTCACGTCATTGCAGCCTCATGAGGTGGGGTGCCTGCATAGAAATCTCCGCTCCTCGGGAGGCTGCCTGGGGAGGCCGCTCCCTCGGGGGGTCTTGGTGTCATCCTCCTCGCGAGGCCTGGCCCCTTGCGAGGGTCTTGTCTTGGTGGTCTTGGAGGTAGGCCGTACCAGGCCATTGAGGGAGCCACGCCGTGGGCCGCAGGCAGGCAAGTCTGGGTACCCTGGTTCCCAGAACGCCGACAGTAGCCCCCGGGCCCAAGGCGCGCTCGGGCTGGCTTCGAGGCAAAGCCAAGGGGCAAGGGTGACGCGCCGCGGGCCCCAATCGCCTGCGGGCCAAGTTGACACGTGGCGCTTGACGGGACGCGGACGCCATCTGTCTCCCCACGTCGCCTTGGCAACTGTCTGGACTGACAAAAGGCTAGCTCACACCACCAGGCCATCATTACTCCTCCTCGCCTTGCTTCAGATCCCCTTTCCTCCTCCAAGGACCTCTCCAGATCCAATCGAGCTCGGCTTCCCCATTTCCTTCTCCAACTCCGGCGCCGGTGACCTCGCAGATGGCCCCCGAGAAGTTGAGGCCCACGGCGCAAGGCGCAATCTCTCCTCCCTCTCCTACGCCAGCACTCAAAGCGTCCTCCATCACCGAGGAGGGGCACCTTGCCCTTGTGCTCCCGTACACGGCGAGCGACGAGAACGAGTGGAAAGAGACCATGATCCTGGCCGGCTCCGCCGAGCAACGGACTCTGGCTCGGACAGTTTACCCCTTCTTCCTCCACAGCATCTTCGCAGGGCTCGTCCCCCCTCTCTGCGAGTTCTTCACCACCGTCCTCAACCACTACCAGATCCAGGCCCTGCATTTTCAACCCAACTCCATCCTCCTCCTGTCCATCCTTGCCTTCTACTGCGAGGCATTCATGGGCGTGAGGCCCTCCGTGCCACTTCTCCGGCACTTCTCCCTGTGGCTACACGATCCGACCCAGCGCTCCGGCTGCATGTCCTTTGTCGCGGTCCACAAGAACAACATGCTCATGAGGGACGGGAAGAAGGTGGAAAGCTTCCGGCACCGCTGGGTCTTCATGGACACCAAGGGCCTCAACAAGCGGCTGGAGCTGCCGACCGCGCTGCCCGAATGACTCGAGAGGTGGAGCCACGAGAAATTCTCCGACCCCCAGGCGGCACTTGTCCTGAGGAAGATGACCTCAGACATGGATGCCCGGGCGCTGACGGGGGGCGCTCGTGAAGGAGTTCCTGAGGCAGCGTCTTGCTCCGCTCCAATCGCACACATGCCCCATGTGGGAATTCCAGGGCACGGTGGACGACATCAGGCTGTGCTCGGGGAGCTTGACGGGCGAGGAGCTGGACAAGGCCATGAACACTCGGCTCGAGGGTGAGCCGGGTGACCTTTCGGAGGCCTACGCTCCGCTGTACAGTCGTGCCGACAGGGAGGCGTTGGTCGCCGCCATGCCCGTCTTCAACGAGCTGGGGCCCGCGTCGCCTGAGCGCCCCAACTCCCCGATGCCGGTGTCCTCTGGCACCAGTGTTGGTGAAGAGGGCAAGGAGGACTCGGAAGCAACCGAGGACGATGTGGCGGAGATCTCCCCCCCCCCCCCCCCCCGCGTCACAGAGCGAGCTCCTCTGCGGCTTCGCAGACGACGACGACGCCGATGAGCCCCCGGCCACGGAATCCCCATGCTCCACCGGTGCCACTCCCCAGACCATGCAAGGGTCTGGCCAGGTGACCCCGAAGAAGAGCGGGGCGGCACCCCCTCCGAGGGGCACCCCTCCGGCCACCGGAGCGGGCGCGATCCTGTAGGTCGTGGCCCCTCAGGGCGACGCCTCCGCCCTGCCAGGCGGAAGTGCCACGCCGAGGCCAGCCGAAGAGTGCCCCGCCAACTCTCCAAGCGCGACCAAGGCCGCACCAAGGAAAAGCAGGGGTGCCCCAGCCCCGGCCAAGAAGGAGAAGAAGAGGACGTGGATCGATCCCGATGAGTAAGTACCTTACGTTGCTTCTGTTTATCATAGATTGGCGCCATGCCCACAGTGCTCCCCTCCTGATGACCAGGATGGGCGTCGTGGTGAAGAAGAGGAAGGAGGGAGCTGGGACTCAGGAGGCGCCACCTCTCGCCACAGCCGTAACTGCTCTGGCACGGGTGGAAGAGGTCGTCTCGCGTCCCCTCACGACGGAGCAGGCCTCCCAGGACATGATGATGCGGCCTCAGGAGGAGCCGGCTCCCGCGCGCCAGCAAGCCACGGACCCGTCTGCCCTCGTCGTGCCCGAGGGGGCTCAGAACCTCCGGTGCCCCAAGCCGTCCTCGCCACCGCGTCCCTGGTGATGGCGCCAACCGACGCGCCGGTGCCGCCTCCTCCCCAAGCCCTTGCGCTGGCGGACTGCGGCCCTCTCATCAGGCCAGGCACCCTGGACGAAGCCTACGCCGCATTGGGTTAGCTCCGAGCCGACCTTCAGGACGCGGACATGTGCCTCGTGAGGGAGCGCCTGGGGCTTATCTCAGGGTGGCTCCAGGCCGACACGTCTGCCAAGACGGCCTGGGGCCGGGCCGAGGCCGCCACCGCGAAAGGCATGAAGTGTAACATCCCCAGCCTCACACTATAGTAATCTCTCCTTAACAGTGGCCATGTCATCATGATCACTATGCCATCTGACATTTGTCCCAAAAAAAATCATCAAAGCCAACTTCAATTTCAATTCTTAAGTGAATAAATGAGTTGCTCCAAAAATTGTTGGAAAAATGTTCACCAGATAGCAAATAATCCAAAACAAATGTTGTTAAGGAAAACAACATCACCATCAACTTATATTTGGGTTAGTGCATTTAAAATAGTGCAAAAACAGCACTTTAAATGCCATATTCATTTTTGAAAAAATCCAAATGAATTCCAAAATTGCCCAAACATTTTGTGGCAGAGCAAAATAATGCATTAATATTGTGGACCCATTTCACATTTTTGCAAAAGCATTTGGTAGCTCTATTCTTTTTCTAAATCTGCTGTAAAAGGGAAAAACAGTAAAAGAAGTAGAAAAGGAGAAAGGCCACTGTGCACTGGGCCTAAGTGCACAGTGCACTCAGCCCAGCCCAGCGGCCTCTTTCTCCCTCCTCCCCTCTCTCTCCATCGTCGTGTCAGCGCGCCCGTGGCTGCGCGCGCGCTCGCCGACAAGACGGCGACACGGCGACGCCCACCGACAGGCGAGGGGATAAGGCTGAGGCCTCCTCCATCTCCCCTGGTCGCCTCGCCATTCTTCCCCCTTTCCCCATCGCTCGCTTCCCCTCTTTTCCCCACTAGCCGAGCTTCATCGCCACCGTCCTCCATTGTCACCACGGCCACCGGCGCCCTTGTGCCTCTCCGTCGAGTCCAGATGCTCCGCCGGCGCCTACCTCTTCCTCCTCGACCCCGCGAATGAGCCGCAGGCCGCTGCAGCGCCCGAAGTTAGCCGTTCCCCACCTCGGATCACCGGGGCTCATCGGCGTCGATCCCCTGCACGACAGCTCCTAAACCTCTCACGGGCCAACTTGCGCCGCTCGGTGAGCCTTTTCCCCCTCTTAGTTCCTCTCTTCGCGCCGCAAGCTCCGTTCTAGCTAGCTCGCCACAGCACCGTGCTCTGTCCGCCGCCGCACCTCCCCGTCCGGCCACTTCCGGTCGTCTCCGAGGCCATGCAGTAGCTCATTTCGACGCAGCACTTCGCTCTCGTTCGAACGTGACCGGCGGTGATACGTCTCCAACGTATCTATAATTTATGAAGTATTCATGCTGTTATATTATCATTCTTGGATGTTTTACAATCATTTTATAGCAACTTTATATCATTTTTTGGGACTAACCTATTGACCCAGGGCCCAATGCCAGTTGCTGTTTCTTGCTTATTTTTTACATCGCAGGATATCAATATCAAACGGAGTCCAAACACCGCAAAACTTTTTGTGGATTTTTTATGGACCAGAAGACATCCAATGGGCCAGAGCAGCACCTGGGCCCCCAGGCACGCCCCGGTGGGTTGTGCCCACCTCGGTGGCCTCTCGTACCCCTCTTCGCCCTATAAATCGTCAAATATTCCAAAAACCCTCGGGGTAACCCTAGATCAGAAGTTCCGCCGCCGCAAGGCCTTTGTGTCCACGAGATCCAATCTAGACCCGTTCGGGCACCCTGTCGGAGGGCGAGATCATCACCGCTGGCCATCTTCATCATCCCGGTGGCCACCACGATGAGGAGGGAGTAGTCCACCCTCGGGGCTGAGGGTTTGTACCAGTAGCTATGTGTTTAATCTCTCTCTTGTGTTCTTGAGATGCACAATCTTGATGTATCGCGGGCTTTGTTAATATAGTCGGATCATATGGTGTTTTCCCCTCTCTATCTTGTTGTGATGAATTGAGTTTTCCCTTTGAGATTTCGTTTTATCAGATTGAATACTTTTATGGATTTGAGAACACTTTATGTATGTCTTGCTATGAATACCCGTGGTGACAATGGGGTATCGTATTGATTCACTTGATATAAGTTTTGGCACTCATCTCGCGGATTCCTGAGGTGACATTGGGGTAATCTATGCATAGGGGTTGATGCACGTTCTTGTCTTTGTTTCTCCGGTAGAAATCTTGGGGCACTCTTTGAGGTTCTTTGTGTTGGATTGAGTATTATGAATCTGAAATTATTTGGTGTTATTTTAGTACGAACTCTTGGATAGATCGATCGGAAAGAATAGCTTCGAGGTGGTTTCGTACCCTACAAATAATTTCTTCTTATGTTCTCCTCTAGATAGGAACTTTGGAGTGATTTTTCATCGCACGTTGAGGGAAGGTTATATGATCCAATTATATTAGCATTGTTGAGAGATTGCACTAGCGGAAGTACGGACCCTAGGCCTTGTTTTCAAGCATTGCAATACCGTTTGTGCTCACTTTTGTCACTTGCTACCTTGCTGTTTTTATTTATTCAGATTATAAAAATATATTTCTACCATCCATACTACACTTTTATCACCATCTCTTCGCCGAACTAGTGCACCTATACAATTTGCCATTGTATTGGGTGTGTTGGGGACACAAGAGATTTCTTGTATTTGGTTGCAGGGTTGTTTGAGAGAGACCATCTTCATCCTACGCCTCCCACGGATTGATAAACCTTAGGTCATCCACTTGAGGGAAAATTGCTATTGTCCTACAAAACTCTGCGCTTGGAGGCCCAACACGAGTCTACAAGAATAAAGTTGTGTAGTAGACATCAAGCTCTTTTCTGGCGCCGTTGCCGGGGAGGTGAGTGCTTGAAGGTATATCTTTAGATCTTGCAATTGAATCTTTTAGTTTCTTGTCTTATCACTAGTTTGGTTTATAAAAAGAAAACTTTAAAAAAATGGAATTGAGGTTGCATCGTATTATTCATCTCTATAACGTCTTTCGTGAAAATGATGGAAAGGAAAATTGTGCTCAATTGATAGAAGAAGAATTCTATAAAATGTTTGACAAAAAATCTTTGAATGATGAGCATGATTGCAATGTTGTTGGTATGAATTCTTTGAATATCCATGATGCTAATGATATGCAAAGCTACAAGCTTGGGGATGCTATGTTTGATGAGAATGATATTTTTAGTCCCCCAAGTCTTGAGGTGCAAATTTGTTATAATGGTTACTGCCTCCTATTTATGATGATTATATTGATGAAAGTGGATTTGAGAGTGTCATGACTTTATTTAATGATGAATCCATATTTGGAAGAGGTTTTGCATTGATTATGACAACAAAGTTCCTATCTATGATGATTATGGTGATGACATGTATGCTATATTGAATAATGATAACCATGAAACCTGTCATCATGATTTTAGTTTTCAATCGCATGATAGTTATTTTGTTGAATTTGCTCCCACTACTATTCATGAGAATAAATTTGCTTATGTGGAGAGTAAGAAAATTTCTATGCTTGTGGATCATGAAAATAATACTTTATGTGATGGTTATATTGTTGAATTCATTCATGATGCTACTAAAAATTATTATGAGAGAGGAACATATGCTTGTAGTTATTGCAATAATATCAAGTTTCCTCTCTATGTGTTGAAAATCTTGAAGTTTTACTTGTTTTGCCTTCCTATGCTAGTTGATTCTTGCTCCCATAAATTGTTTGCTCACAAAATCCCTATGCATAGGAAGTGGGTTAGAATTAAATGTGCTAGTCATATGCTTCATGATGCTCTCTTTGTGTTTCAATTCTTATCTTTTGTGTGAGCATCATTGAAATCATCATGCCTAGCTAAAAGGCATTAAAGAAAAACGCTTGTTGGGAGACAACCCAACATTTACCCCTACTGTTTTTGTGTGTTCACATTATTATTCTACTGTAGTAATCATATTTTATTGCTTTTGTTTCAATAAAGTGCCAAGTAAAGCCTTTGGGATAGTATGGATGATAGTTGGCTTGAATCTGTGCAAAAACTGAAACTTTTGCGCTCAGTCCAGGAATTTTGAAAATTCACTGGAACGTGCTTTTGATCTGAATTTGTTACAGGTGATAGATATACAAATTCTCTATGTTTTCCTAATTTTCATAATTTTTGGAGTAGCAGAAGTATGGTTGGAGTACATATTATTACAGACTGTTCTGTTTTTGACAGATTCTGTTTTCAATGCATAGTTTGCTTGTTTCCTAGTTTCTATGGCTTATATTGCTCAATATAAATTGTGGAAATGAAATGATACAGTAGGTATTGTGTGGAAACAATTATGAATCTTGTCTTTGATAGTACCAAAGTGAATGATTTGTCTTTATCATACTAACCCATCTCACGAAGTTCCGTTAAGTTTTGTGTGATTCAAGTTTTCAAGTTTTGGGTGAGATATCGATATGAGGAGAATAAGGAATGACAAGACCCTAAGCTTGGGGATTCCCAAGGCACCCCCAAGGTAATATTCAAGGAAGATCCAAGCAACTAAGCTTGGGGATGCCCCGGAAGGCATCCCCTCTTTTGTCTCCAACATTATCGATAACCTCACTTGGAGCTATGTTTTCATTCGTCACATGATATGTGTTTTACTTGGAGCGTCAATTTATTTTGTTTGGATTTGCTTTCTGCTATTTATAATAATGTTTTGCATCTTTTACTTCAATAAAAATGCCAAGTATAGCCTTTTCCATGCTTACTTTGCAAGTATATGAGTTGCTGTTTCATAACAGAAAGTTTATCGCTGTTGCAAAAATTCTCTAGAAAAGTCAGAATGTGATAAAATGCTGAAATTTTTTGTACAGTAAGCTATAATAAATTTTATATAGTGTGGTAATATTTTAGAATTTTTAGAGTTAGGTAAGTATGAGTAAAATTGCACTCTCTACAGACTGTCCTGTTTAGACAGATTGCTGTTATGTTCGCATTGTTTGCATATGTTTGCTTGTTTAATGATTCTATTTGAGGATAGGAGTATTAAATATGCAGAGGCATTTAGTATGCAATGTTGAATAATAATTTTAGTGATTTGCTACAGTAGATAATGATAAGGTTTTGCATTGGTTTATACTAACTTATCTCACGAGTTCTTGTTGAGTTTTGTGTGGATGAAGTTTTTAAGATTTAGGGAAACCGTGATATGAGAGGAATTAAGGAGACACAAAAGCTCAAGATTGGGGATGCCCAAGGCATCCCAAGTTAATATTCTAAGAAGTCTCAAGCATCTAAGCTTGGGGATGCCCCGGTAGGCATCCCACCTTTCTTCTTCAACAATTATCGGTTAGTATCGGTTGAGCCTAAGTTCTTGCTTCTTCACATGATGTGTGCTATTCTTGGATTGTCATTTTATTTTGTTTTGCTTGCTGTTTTAATAAAATACTTAGATCTAAAAGTTTTTAAATAAAAGAGAGTTCTCAAATAGCTACCCATTTACATGACTACTCGTTTGATCTTCACTTATATCTTTTTGGAGTAGTTTGTCATTTACTCTCGTGCTTCACTTATATCCTATGAGTAAATTGTTGAATGAATTGAATATCATGAAGTTGAAATTATATGTTCATATCATGCCTAGTGGTAGCTTCACATTGGGTTTAGAAAGTGAAATCTTTTGAGGCTTGACAATCACAATATTGGTCATACAAGCAATTCATGAATGATTACTATAAGGAAGAGAACTTTCACATGCAAATACACTATCTTGGAAATCTTTTGTGATTGTGAGCCCCCATCAAAATATTATATGCCAAAATTGTTGACGTTGGACAAGGAAGACAACATAATGGTTTATGTTTGTTCATATTCACATAGAAGTTATATTGTCATAGATCCTTCAATATGTGGTGCTTGCCCCCCATCTTTGCTAGCCAAAAATTCTGCACCAAGTAGAGATACTACTTGTGCATCCAAAAATCCTTAAACCCAAATCTTATTTCCAAGAGTCCACCATACCTACCTAAGGATTGAGTAAGATCCTTCAAGTAAGTTGTCATCGGTGCGATAAGGCAATAAAAATTGCTTCTAAAAGTGTTAGATCATTTAGTGTAAGAGAAAATTGAGCGTTGTACGAACTTGTGATAGCAAATAATAAAAGCGACAGACTGCATAATAAAGGTTGCTATCATAAGGGGCAATATAATGTGACGTTCTTTTGCACTAAGGGGTTGAGCATACAAACAAATAAGCGCATGGCAACCTCTGCTTCCCTCTGCGAAGGGCTTATCTTTTACTTTTATGTATTTACTTTTATGCAAGAGTCAAAGTTTTTCTCTCTATTCCTTTTTATTTTTATCTTTTGGCAAGCATCATGTGGTGAGGAAAGATCTAGGCACATATATCCAGTTGGATATGGGTAGCATGAGTTATTATTGTTGACATCACCCTTGAGGTGAATACGTTGGGAGGCGAAATTATAAGCCCCCATCTTTCTATGTGTCCGGTTGAAACGTTTTGCTCATGTGTATGCGGTGAGTGTTAGCAATCATAGAAGACTATATGATGGTTGAGTATGTGGAGCTCTTACTTAGACTCTGTTGAATAAGTTGAATTGCAATTGTTTGGTGACTGAGAACATAGGTTGTTGAGTTTCAAGAGAATTCATTGTTTGAACCTTAACATGTGAATTGGTTGCTACTTTAACATGAGAAGTTTTATAAGAAAGAAGTGCTGTTATGATGCTAGGAAAAGTGATTGAAATTATCATTGATCAAACTTATGCACTTTGCTAGCATTCACACTTCATAAATTATTTCTTTTATCATTTACCTACTCGAGGACGAGTAGGAATTAAGCTTGGGGATGCTGATACGTCTCCAACGTATCTATAATTTATGAAGTATTCATGCTGTTATATTATCATTCTTGAATGTTTTACAATCATTTTATAGCATCTTTATATCATTTTTTGGGACTAACCTATTGACCCAGTGCCCAGTGCCAGTTGCTGTTTTTTGCTTTTTTTACATCACAGGAAATCAATATCAAACAGAATCCAAACACCGCGAAACTTTTTGTGGATTTTTTATGGACCAGAAGACATCCAATGGGCCAGAGCAGCACCTGGGGGGTGCCCCGAGGGGGGCACAACCCACCAGGGTGCGCCTGGGCCCCCAGGCGCACCCCGGTGGGTTGTGCTGAAGGAAATATGCCCTAGAGGCAATAATAAAGTTATTATTTTATTTTTTTATGTCATGATAAATGCTTATTATTCATGCTAGAATTGTATTAACCGGAAACTTGATACATGTGTGAATACATAGACAAAACAAAGTGTCCCTAGTATGCCTCTACTTGACTAGCTCGTTAATCAAAGATGGTTAAGTTTCCTGACCATAGACATGTGTTGTCATTTGATGAACGGGATCACATCATTAGGAGAATGATGTGATGGACATGACCCATCCGTTAGCTTAGCATAATGATCGTTAAGTTTATTGCTATTGCTTTCTTCATGACTTATACATGTTCCTCTGACTATGAGATTATGCAACTCCCGAATACCGGAGGAACACCTTGTGTGCTATCAAACGTCACAACGTAACTGGGTGATTATAAAGATGCTCTACAGGTGTCTCCGATGGTGTTTGTTGGGTTGGCATAGATCGAGATTAGGATTTGTCACTCCATGTATCGGAGAGGTATCTCTGGGCCCTCTCGGTAATGCACATCACTATAAGCCTTGCAAGCAATGTGACTAATGAGTTAGTTTCGGGATGATGCATTACAGAACGAGTAAAGAGACTTGCCGGTAACGAGATTGAACTAGGTATGAAGATACCGACGATCGAATCTCGGGCAAGTAACATACCGATGACAAAGGGAACAACGTATGTTGTTATGCGGTTTGACCGATAAAGATCTTCGTAGAATATGTAGGAGCCAATATGAGCATCCAGGTTCCGCTATTGGTTATTGACCGGAGATGTGTCTCGGTCATGTCTACATAGTTCTCGAACCCGTAGGGTCCGCACGCTTAACGTTCGATGACGATTTGTATTATGAGTTATGTGATTTGATAACCGAAGATAGTTCGGAGTCCCGGATGAGATCACGGACCTGACTAGGAGTCTCGAAATGGTCGAGAGGTAAAGATCGATATATTGGAAGGCTATATTCGGACATCGGAAAGGATCCGAGTGATTCGGGTATTTTTCGGAGTACCTGAGAGTTACGGGAATTCGTATTGGGCCTTAATGGGCCATACGGGAAAGGAGAGAAAGGCCTCAAGGGTGGCTGCGCCCCTTCCCCATGGACTGGTCCGAATTGGACTAGGGAAAGGGGGCGCCCCCTTCCTTCCTTCTCCTTCTCCCTTCCCCTTTTCCTATTCCATGTGGGAGGTGGAATCCTACTAGGACTAGGGAGTCCTAGTAGGACTCCACACCTTGGGCGCGCCCTATGAGGGCCGGCCTCCTCCTCCCTCCATCCTTTATATACGTGGCCAGGGGGCACCCCATAGGGACACAAGTTAATGGTTTTAGCCGTGCGCGGTGCCCCCCTCCACAGATTTCCACCTCGGTCATATTTTCGGAGAGCTTAGGCAAAGCCCTGCCGGAATCACTTCATCATCACCGTCACAACACCGTCGTGCTGACAAAACTCTCCCTCGGCCTCAGCTGGATCAAGAGTACGAGGGACGTCACCGAGCTGAACATGTGCAGATCGCGGAGGTGCCGTACATTCGGTATTTGGATCGGTTGGATCGCGAAGACGTTTGACTACATCAATCGCGTTACTAAACGCTTCCGCTTTTGGTCTACGAGGGTACGTGGACACACTCTCCCGCTCGTTGCTATGCTTCTCCTAGATAGATCTTGCGTGATCGTAGGAAATTTTTTGAATTACTACGTTCCCCAACATGTGCCCACCTCGGTGGCCTCCCGTACCCCTCTTCGCCCTATAAATCGTCAAATATTCCAAAAACCCTCAGGGTAACCCTAGATCAGAAGTTTCGCCACCGCAAGGCCTCTGTATCCATGAGATCCAATCTAGACCCCGTTCCGGCATCCTGCCGGAGGGGGAGATCATCACCGGTGGCCATCTTCATCATCCCGGCGGCCACCACAATGAGGAGGGAGTACTCCACCCTCGGGGCTGAGGGTTTGTACTAGTAGCTATGCGTTTAATCTCTCTATCTCTCTCGTATTCTTGAGATGCACAATCTTGATGTATCGCGGGCTTTGTTAATATAGTCGGATCATATGGTGTTTCCCCCTCTCTATCTTGTTGTGATGAATTGAGTTTTCCCTTTGAGATTTCGTTTTATCGGATTGAATACTTTTATGGATTTGAGAACACTTTATGTATGTCTTGCTATGAATACCCGTGGTGACAATGGGGTATCGTATTGATTCACTTGATATATGTTTTGGCACTCAACTCGCGGATTCCCGAGGTGACATTGGGGTAATCTATGCATAGGGGTTGATGCACGTTCTTGTCTTTGTTTCTCCGGTAGAAATCTTGGGGCACTCTTTGAGGTTCTTTGTGTTGGATTGAGTATTATGAATCTAAAATTATTTGGTGTTATTTTAGTACGAATTCTTGGATAGATCGATCAGAAAGAATAGCTTCGAGGTGGTTTCGTACCCTACAAATAATTTCTTCTTATGTTCTCCGCTAGATAGGAAGTTTGGAGTGATTTTTCATCGCACGTTGAGGGAAGGTTATATGATCCAATTATATTAGCATTGTTGAGAGATTGCACTAGCAAAAGTACGAACCCTAGGCCTTGTTTTCAAGCATTGCAATACCGTTTGTGCTCACTTTTGTCACTCGCTACCTTGCTGTTTTTATTTATTCAGATTATAAAAATATATTTCTACCATCCATATTACACTTTTATCACCATCTCTTCGCCGAACTAGTGCACCTATACAATTTGCCATTGTATTGGGTGTGTTGGGGACACAAGAGATTTCTTGTATTTGGTTGCAGGGTTGTTTGAGAGAGACCATCTTCATCCTACACCTCCCACGGATTGATAAACCTTAGGTCATCCACTTGAGGGAAAATTGCTACTGTCCTACAAAACTCTGTGCTTGGAGGCCCAACACGCGTCTACAAGAATAAAGTTGTGTAGTAGACATCAGGCAGCACGTGCTAGACCACACTGTGGCCTCGTGCCCTAGCTCAACCGTAGATCACCGCCGCCGCGGTTCACCGCCGGCGTCTTTCCGGCATCCCCTGCTGCGGCCGGTGCCACCAATCGATGCGGCTTTCGATGCCCGTTCGAGCGCACCCACGCACGCCCGAAACCGAGCCCCGTAGCGCAATTCTGGCCAAGTCCGGCCATCGCCGCCGCAACTCCGGTGGCTCCGCTAACCTAGCGAGTATGGGGCCCACCCCTGTGAGGCTGCCAGTGGCCCCCAGCGCCTCAGTTGACCGCGTTGACACGGTCAACGTGGGGTACTGCTCACTTCTGTCACTAACGTGTGGGCCCCTCTGCGTTAATTAAGTTAATTAAGTTTTTAAATTAATCTGCTAATTAGTTAGCTCACTGACAGACGGGGCCCACCAATTCATTAGCTGTTAGATTAGTCCAAAACACTGATTAACCTCACAGAGGCTGACAGGTGGGACCCAGCTGTCAGGTTTAACCTGAACAGCTGTGGTTGACCTGCTGACGTAGTGCTGACATCAGCATGATGTCATATTCCTTTTCTGGCTAATTCTGTTAATTTAGATAAATCCAGAAAATGCTAAAATCTTTGAAATTCATAGAAATTAAACCGTAGCTTAGATCGAAAAACTTTATATATGAAAGTTTCTCAGAACGACGAGACGAATTCGACCGTGCCATCCGTTTCCGTGTCGGGACCCTCTATGGAGGTGAACCCGCAACTTTTAGTCTGTTTCTGGTAGATGAATAGTGCATACATACCGGTTAATAAATCCAACTTAAAACCTAAAATAACTAATATGACTTAGATATGCTTTTAGGCAACCCTGCACTGCACGTTAGCATAGCATGCTCTATGTTGCATGTGTTTGCCGTGTATTTATCTGTTTCTTCCCCCTCTTCTCTCTCGGTAGATCCCGGTACCGACGTAGTCCCCAAGACCGACGCAACTCCGGAGTTCGACTACACTGTTGACGACCCTTCGTTTGCCGCAGAGCTTCCAGGAAAGCACCCCCCCTTTGAACATGCCTATATTGCCTATTCTTTCTCCCTCCTGCTTGCATTAGAATTTGCTACTGCTTTGAGTTATCCTATTCTGATGCATAGCCTGTTAATTTTAACCTGCTATTGATACCTTACCTGCTTATCCTAAACTGCTTAGTATAGGCTGATGGAGACCCACCAGAGATCCCGCTTTGACCCAGTTGCCCCCGCTGGATTATCAGATGACTCGATCAACGTGATCGACAACCAGGCCCCGGCACCGCACATCACCCCCCTTAGTTGTACGACACTGCAGCGTTACTATCGAGTGCCAAGGGTGATACCTCGTTTAGCACTTCTGATGTTAACTCTGTAGAGTGGCTATTCGGTCGTGGTCATCGAGGGTGATTCCTCCTTCACCACTTCCGATTACGACGCCGTCGTGCAACACCTCAAGTGTGAACCTCGTGGGTGATTCCTCCTAATTTCACCTTGACGACTACATCAGGTGGAATCCATCGACGGTGATTCCTTGGCTTTCCCCCTGGTGTTTGGACACACGGGTACTTTGACTTAACATAGAACCATGATGACATCGGGTCGGCCCTGAGGGGTACCCGTGAGTGATGGGAAGTCGGGTTGACCTGGAGGGTACCCGAGAGATAATTACGAGGCGTGGCCGGACATTCTTAGCCCTTGCCGCAAGTCCTCGAGACGGGGCAACGGGGTCACATCGATCGTGAGTCTCTGCTCGTTACCGCACTACCAAAACACTAACGATTTGGATATTTGATCTGAGTGGGCCTTTGGCCCGATAGCACTAACCATCACGCGGGAATAAATATGGGTACTCTGCATCGTATGCATCAGCCGAAAGCTCTGTCAGACATCCAGTTCAGCATTGCGGCACGGCCTGGTCGGCGCCCCAGTGGAGGTGGCCGGGATCGCCCTGCACGCAATGACCCGGAGTGCAAAGGGCGATGGCCCAACACTACTAGGGAAAACCTTATACACAGAACCTTACCAGCAGCGCGGTTCAAAACTAGGCGCTACTGCTACTTATCAGTAGCGCGCTTAAAAAAACTACGCTACTATCATCCTCGTAGCAGTAGCGTGTTAGAAAAAAACAGTGCTACTACTACAAATGCCACGACGTTGCCGCCGGAGTAGGTTTAGTCACCTATTTTCTAAGAGCACTCTGCTATTGATCTTAGCTATAGCGCTTTTCCCTAAAGAGCGCTACTGCTAAGGCAGCGCGGTTCTTCTCTGCCTGGCCGCCCGCCCCTCACTCTCCCCTCTCCACTCCCTCCTCCATCCCCTCCTTCACCCCGTCGTCCGCCGCCGCCGCATTGCCGCCAGCTGCTGCCGCCGTCGCCCCCTCCCTCCTACATCCCGCCACCATCGCCCCCTCCCTCCCTAGCTCCCTCCTCCATCCCTCCTCCATCCCGCCGCTGTCGCCCCCTCCCCCCCCACCGTCACCGCCACCGAGGTAGCTCCTCCTCCCTCCCCCCTCCTTCCCGCCTCCTCCCTCCTTCCTACCCCTCCTCCCTCCCTCCCTCCCTTGTCTCTGTTCTTGTAGAATGTAGGTAATTTAAATGTAGACATTGTAGAATGTAGGTTTTTTAATAGAATAATTTTTTTAGATTATTTTAGGTGTTTTCAATAGAATAGGAAATTTTAGGTCTTTTGATTAGAAATTTTATTTATAGTAAGTGCTTAATATAACTAGTTCTGTTTATACTAAGTGCTTAATATAACTAGTTTATTTATAGTAAGTGCTTAATAGAACTAGTTTATTTATAGTAAGTGCTTAATAGAACTAGTTTATTTAGTAAGTAGTTAATAGAACTAGTTTATTTAGTAAGTGCCTAATAGAACTAGTTTTTTATGCAAAAATTAAGTATTTGCCCCTTCCTCGTCCCCGCAGTCGTCCCCATCGCCGACCCCTTAAGACCTCTAGGTGAGAATAGCCAAATCCCCATGTTGTTGATATAGATGATAATGTGTTGTAAATGTCGATGATGAAAATGCTAGTGCTAGTCGCCATGTCATTGATGTCGATGATGATGCATTCTGAATATAGATGATGATGCATTCCGAGTGGCCTATGTTTTGCCGGAATGTTGATTCGTTTCCGTCCCAGCAAATTTCAGGCGCTCGATATGTCCTGTCTTTAGCAAAGGTCATGCCGAAATTTTTCATGAATTTTAGCATGACTTGTGCTACAATGTAGGGCATATCGAGTGCTTGTGATTTGCCAGAACGGGAATTCAATGATATTTCGGCAAAACATAGGGCATTTTTTCTATGTCATTGCTCGATATATGGAACGTGTTGACTTTAGGTCTGTTTCGGCTCCTTGTGTGTCTTTCAGTGAGGGAGAGTGTCCACCATATATATATATATATATGAGAGAGGAAGAATGCCGACTGTTGTCGTGGGGGTCGCTTCTCCTTCTTCTCTTTGTGCTAGACCTTTGTTACACACTAAGGGAAGAAGGAGTAGCGACCATCATCGACGGTCGAAACGGTGAGGGAGTGTCCACCATATATGAGAGAAGAAGAATGCCGACTATTGTCGTGGGGGTCGCTTCTCCTTCTTTTCCTTGTGCTAGATATTTGTAATGCACTAGGGAAAGGAGGAGTAGCAACCATCACCGACAGTCGCAATATCAGAGAGGGAGTGCCCACCATATACGTGAGATGAGAGTTTAGGAAGGAAGACTCGACAGACCTAAAGTCAACCGTTGCATATTGAGTAATAGTGATCTGTGTGTTGAGTTTCCTGGTAGTTGCCTTTGATCGATTTTTGATTAATGTTTCAACTATGAACATAGGATATGTCTGACGACGAAAAGGATTTTGGTATGTGCGAATACTGCGAAGACGAGCGCGGCCTGTGCGACAAAAATTTCTTAGTTGGTGGTAGGCGCTTCAGCATCAAGCTGGATGAGACCTTCGAAGTGGAAACAGTAAGTCACAACGATAAGTCTTTTTTCATAATTAAGCATGACTTCTGCTTCTTTTGCTTTAACTTATAATTTTAAATTTTTACTATTCTACTGCGTATCCCCTGCCATGCAAGAATTTATGTCTTGGATAAGATTGGTTTCAGTCCTATGGAAACTACGGAGGTAAAGAGAGTTCCCTCGAGGACCGAGCATGGTTATACTTTTGCCGCAAAATTATACAATGCAGACACCTACACCTATTTTGAATGCAAAAATTGGAGATCACTATGCAAGGCTTATGCATTTGAGCCTAATATGCTTATCACCTTTGATATTCGTCCGGAAGATGATATTGAAGGTAATATCGACATCTGGGTCGATGTGCACACGCATCCAGTTCTACCATTATGTGAGTTTCTCAACCATATTTATGTCTTGGATATTGTTTATTCAAAAATAGTTGACAACTAATTTCTATTGACAGCTTATTTCCATTCAAGCAAACATGTCCAGCGCTTGGTAGACATGACCTACTACTGTCCCAGGGCTGAACTAAACTGCGAGGAGATAAGTCATTATGTTTCATGGCTTGAGGATCTTGATACTGTCAAGACAAATTATTTTCCTGGACTTGAAAATCTTAGTACTCAAAATGTGCGACCACTAGCATGCGTATTGAACTACGGTCACATCTATTTAGGAAAGATGGTAAGATTTTTACTATTTGTCCTCAGTGCATCTTTTGCATACATTATTTTTTAAGCTAAACTTCATTGCTAAGTATGTTACTACGATGTTCTTCAACAGGGACTCCCGATGATAGTTGTGCCTCATTGGATCGAGCCTAAAGGTCGCATGGCAATGGTTAGCTTACGACCAAGACATCCTACATTGCACATGAGTGCATTCAGGATTTCTAAAAGCGAGCAAGTCTTAATAGTCAAAGACTGGAGCAAAATTATGAAGGATCGTAGAGAAGTACTAGGGGCTGCAATCAGAAGCGCAGCCCACAATTAGGAGACAGGTTCATCTGCATGCTCCAATATGATGAAGCAGGAGTGCTACACATGTTCTATGCTATTTTACCTCAGAGAGAGCAGCAGGAGTGATTAGCTAGCTAGAATGAGTTTGAAGATGATGATGTGCTACACTATGACTATGATGATTAAATAGCTAGTGTTGGTGGTAATGACTATGATGATTATTATTAGCTAGTGTTGGTGGTGATTAGATAGCTACACTATGACTATGATGATTAAATAGTGTTGGTGGTAATGACTATGATGATTATTAGCTAGTGTTGTTGGTGATGATATGATGCAAGAGTTTTTATATTAATATGATGATGATGATGATGATGATGAGTTATTATATCATTGGGTGAAAGAACCACATATTAGTTTCAAGTGGATGGATCCTAAGTGATCAAGTCATGGATTATCGTGATAATCCATGACTTGGTCACTTAGGATCCATCCACTTGAAACTAATCCGCGGTTCTTTCACCTAGTGATTTAATAACTCATTATAATGTAAAAACAATCTCTAAATTGCTACTCTATGAAAACTTGTATAAAGCTATATGAATACGACATAAAATAAAAAAGAAATAGAATACGGAATAATAGTAGTAGCGCGGGCAGTGAGACGCGCTACTAGTAATTACCAGTAGCGCCTTCTTGAGGAAGCGCTACTACTAAGTGCATATAGCAGTAGCGCGGGTTAACCAACGCTACTGCTAACCTTTAGCTGTAGCGACGTAGCAGTTACTGCTCGTTACTGCGCTACTGCTAGGCCAAAAACCCGCGCTACTGCTAGGCTTTTCCCTAGTAGTGCAAGAACCCTGAGCGCTTAGGATGTAGACCGGCGGGGACCTCTCTGCTGAGCTCTAGGTAGGGCTGCGGTGTGTCGTTTGGCCGAGGCCGGGCATGACCCAGAAAAGTGTGTCTGGTCGGAGTTAAGCGAGCGTGGTGGGTAAGTTGGTGCACCCCTGCAGGGAAGAACTAATATATGCATAGCCGGATCCTCGGTAACGGACACTCGGAGTTGTATCCCGATCGATACAACTAGAACTGGATACTTGAGATGAGAAATGGATAGTATGGCTCTGAGATCGCTTTCTCGCAGGGAGTCGAGGAAGGATCTCTGGGCGAGGTTGATACTTAATACTGCTACTACTTTATACTGTACTAATCTACACTCTTCTAATGCTGCAAGACTGCTGAAGATGCTAGTCTTCGATAGGACTAGGCCTTCTCTCTATTCTGACATTTCTGTAGCCCAGTCCACATATACAGCCTTCCTTTGATAATGTTGCATATGTAGTGTAGATCCTTGCTTGATGAGTACTTTGGATGAGTACTCACGGTTGCTTTGCTTCCCCTTTTTCCCCATATCCGTTTGATGCAACCAGATGACGGAGCCCCGGAGCCAGATGCCCCTGTCGATGACCACTACAACTGCCTCGAGGGTGGCTGTTACCACAAGTTGGCTGACGACCAGGAGTAGGATCGGAGGGTCCCAGGCAGGAGGCCTGCACCTTTTTGATCGTAGCTTTTGTTTTGCCCCACTTTCTTAAAGGCTTATCTGTCTTTCTTTTATATCTGTACTCAGATATCTGATGCTTCCGCTGACACTTGTAATCGAGCTTTTGTATTCGAGCCCTCGAGGCCCCTGGCTTGTAATATAAAGCTTGTATTATTTTTAACTTGTGTCTAGAGTTGTGTTGTGATATCTTCAAGTGATTCGTTAGGCTTAATTGTGTGCATTTGCGTGTATGATTAGTGCATGATTGAGCCGGGGCGTCACAGGTTGGTATCAGAGCCGACTGCCTGTAGGAACCCCCTTTCCAACTCCTTGGTCGAAGTTGAGTCTAGTTGTCAAAATTGTTTTACTAACTTGGCTGTGTGGCTTACGGGCCCAATTCGCCAATTGGGAGGTATTAGGATCTTTTATTCCTCGTCTTTACTCTGGGACTCTGATCTCTCTTCTATTCGGGTTAAAGATTTTGCTAACTCTAACACTAGCTTCACGTAACTGATTCTCCCCGGAGAGCCCCCCCCAGTCCAGATGATCATCTACTTCATCAGAAGACTCTGAAGATATTCCCCGACCACCGATAAACTCCGGTGGATAACTACTTACACTCGTCGTTCATATATTCATTCCATCAAAATACTATCTGACATTTCGAGAATTCTCTGAACCTACTGCCTTGCAGTTCCTTTCCGCCTGAACACACCTACAAATAAATCCTCATACTTACCCAGGGTCCGTTCATCCCCAGTTACACAAGAGCTTCCCAGAACACATTGAATTGCTATCTGATCTCCCGAAAATCCTCTGCAGCCTATTGCTCTTGAAATTCTTATATGCCTGCATTATGGTTAAATCCATCTGTCTTGCAATATTCATTAGCATCCTTTGTTAGTGTCATTCTGAACCTTTTGTTTCATTATGTATGTGCATACTCCCTATCATTAGTTGATTCCTAGAATTCGTCATTCCGACTCAGACGTCATTTTGGACCTGAGTTGATTCTTGGCCAATCATGTTGCAATTGATTGTCCATCTAGTTCTCTTCAACTTAACCATCCTTTATCGGAGCATTGCCCCTGATCCTTCGTTTTGGAAATTATAATTATTTTGCATTTGAACGCCGAATTATTCAGATGCTTATATAATCCGATGCCTTCACATTCTTTCTTCTTCTGTTTGAGTGCCGATACTCACATCGGATCCTTTGCCGACCATCTCATCTTTTGTTGGGTTGATATCCGACAGCGTCGTTCTTATTCAATAACCTTGTGAGTCTTCCCTCGGATACATAATGCCTTTGGTAGAGTGTATCCTCTCCTTTTGTCAACCATGCTCTGCCTCCGAGCTTAAGTTCATTACTTCTGCAAATTGTGGTATATGTTCCTAAGATGCCCCGGTGGGTTGAACATATGCCTTCCCTAATCAGTGTGAACTGAAAGTTATGCGGGTTATATCTACTCGCGTTCCGTAGGATAAATTTTCAATTCTACAACTTCTTCAAAGACGAGAAGTGAATGAAAGGTTATGCATTGGATAAGTGGGAGTCGACCTTGAACCCTTGTGTTCATGCCCATGGACCCGATGTAGAACTTATCATGGAAGCTGCTCGTAAAAATAATTATTTCCTTGGTACTAATTCATCTCGTATCTGTGAATTGATCCTTTGCACTCGTGGTTCCGACCATATCTTCTCCTTGATTCCATCCCTCGGACAGGTTAAAATATTTGTCCTCTGCAGATCATTTCACCTGTCCAACCTCTATTCTGATCAATCTTCGAGTATTGCCCCCTGTTATCTCGAGGATATCGTGTCATTGCACTACCTCTTATGAAATCTTATCGGAGTAATACTCCTCACCGATTTAGCCCTTCCACGGGTTCTGGGTGGTTTGTCCACCGAGAACATCAATAAGTGAATCAAATCCACCCTATAACACATTGACCTTCTGCTTCCCTACTTCTTCTGCTTGATCATGTTATGATTCAATTACATCTTTCTGAAACCTTTCGATAAATCGTGTTGTGATCATTGTCAACATCTTTGACTTATCCCAAGTTATGAATTTAATTCGTAATACTTCCTTTTACCTAAATGGTGATCCACTTGCTATCATGTCATGGATATCATGCTCTGCCTTCCTTGGGAGAGATATGCTCTTGATACTTATGTATTATCACATTTTCTTTCCATTGGTTTGTTTAACCTTTCTTGTGTTCTATATGATATAAGCAGAAATAATTCCCTGCTTATAAAACACCCCGATGTACAACCCTGTCAGGAGACCCCGTTACTATTGTTGATGACATACCGGTAACCACCGATGGACGAGAACTTTGCCTATTGGTCCGCCTCGTTCAAACGAGCAGAAAAATGGTTCTCTTCATCCCTTGCCCTTGGTACCGACGATGTTACCGACATAGCTAACAAACTATCCTCTGACATACCTTGTTGTCGTGACCGGTGAGATGTCACTGTTCACTCTACTTTTGATTGACCCTCATCACAGTTCCACGGGATCGGAACCTAACTCTCATGTATATCCTTGATTCCGAAGTATCATATGCTCTTGGCTTTGTGTGTTATCATGAGCCACCCTCCGAGTGATGATCTATTCCCGATGCTCTGAACCCCTTTCTCACACTTTGTTCAGGTATCGATCGTTTGTCCATTCGCTTGAAACTTCCTATTGTACCTTCATATTTCACTCTCGATGTTTTCCTAAGTTTTCAACTCGAGAGATACTTCTGCCACACTCCCTGAATTGTCCATCAGATAATTAACCCTATAAGGGTCAGTTCTCCTGAAGTTACCCTTTACTTCCCCACTTAAATCTCGGGACGAGATTTCTTGTAGTGGAGGAGATTTGTAACATCCCCATCATCACACTACAGTAATCTCTCCTTAACAGTGGCCATGTCATCATGATCACTATGCCATCTGACATTTGTCCAAAAAAAATCATCAAAGCCAACTTCAATTTCAATTCTTAAGTGAATAAATGAGTTGCTCCAATTTTTTTTGGAAAAATGTTCACCAAATAGCAAATAATCCAAAACAAATGTTGTTAAGGAAAACAACATCACCATCAACTTATATTTGGGTTAGTGCATTTAAAACAGTGCAAAAACAACACTTTAAATGCCATATTCATTTTTGAAAAAATCCAAATGAATTCCAAAATTGCCCAAACATTTTGTGGCAGAGCAAAATAATGCATTGTAATATTGTGGACCCATTTAACATTTTTGCAAAAGCATTTGGTAGCTCTTTTCTTTTTCTAAGTCTGTTGTAAAAGGGAAAAACAGCAAAAGAAATAGAAAAGGAGAAAGGCCACTGTGCATTTGGCCTAAGTGCACAGTGCACTCAGCCCAGCCCAGCGGCCTCTTTCTCCCTCCTCCCCTCTCTCTCCATCGCCGTGTCAGCGCGCCCGTGGCTGCGTGCGCGCTCGCCGACGAGACGGCGACACGGTGATGCCCACCGACAGGCGAGGGGATAAGGCCGAGGCCTCCTCCATCTCCCCTGGTTGCCTCGCCATTCTTCCCCCTTTCCCCATCGCTCGCTTCCCCTCTTTTCCCCACTGGCCGAGCTTCATCGCCATCGTCCTCCATCGTCATCGCGGCCACCGGCGCCCTTGTGCCTCTCCGCCGAGTCCAGACGCTCCGCCGGTGCCTACCTCTTCCGCCTCGACCCCGCGAACGAGCCGCAGGCCGCTGCAGCGCCCGAAGTCAGTCGTTCCCCACCTCAGATCACCGGGCCTCGCCGGCGTCGATACCCTGCAAGGCAGCTCCTAAACCTCTCACGGGCCACTTGCTGCTCGGTGAGCCTTTTCCCCCTCTCCGTTCCTCTCTTCGCGCCGCGAGCTCTGTTCTAGCTAGCTCGCCGCAGCACCGTGCTCTGTCTACCGCCGCACCTCGCCGTCCGGCCACTTCCGGTCATCTCCGAGGCCGTGCAGTAGCTCATTTTGACGCAACACTTCGCTCTCGTTCGAACGCGACCAGCAGCACGCGCTAGACCACACTGTGGCCTCCTGCCCGAGCTCAACCGTAGATCACCGCCGCCGTGGCTCGCCGCCGCGGCTCGCCGCCGGCGTCTTTCCGGCATCCCCTACTACGGCCGGTGCCACCAATCAATGCGGCGTTCGATGCCCGTTCGAATGCACCAACGCACGCCCGAAACCAAGCCCCGTAGCGTGATTCCGGCCAAGTCCGGCCATCGCTGCCGTGTTTCGCGTTCGCCGGCGCAACTCCGGTGGCTCCGCTGACCTGGCGAGTATGGGGCCCACCCCTGTGAGGCTGCCAGTGGCCCCAGCGCCTCATTTGACCGCATTGACCACGGTCAACACGGGGTACTGCTCACTTCTGTCACTGACATGTGGGCCTCTCTGCGTTAATTAAGTTAATTAAGTTTTTAAATTAATCTGCTAATTAGTTAGCTCACTGACAGATGGGGCCCACCAATTCATTAGCTGTTAGATTAGTTCAAAACACTGATTAACCTCACAGAGGCTGACAGGTGGGACCCAGCTGTCAGGTTTGACCTGAACAGCTACGGTTGACCTGCTGATGTAGTGCTGACATCAGCATGACATCATATTCCTTTTTTGGCTAATTCTGTTAATTTAGATAAATCCAGAAAATGCTAAAATCTTTGAAATTCATAGAAATTAAACCGTAGCTCATATCGAAAAACTTTATATATGAAAGTTGCTCAGAACGACGAGAAGAATCCGACCGTTCCATCTGTTTCCGTGTCGGGACCCTCTACGGAGGTGAACCTGCAACTTTTAGTCTATTTTCGGTAGATGAATAGTGCATACATACCGGTTAATAAATCCAACTTAAATCCTAAAATAACTAATATGACTTAGACATGCTTTTAGGCAACCCTGCACTGCACGTTAGCATAGCATGCTCTATGTTGCATGTGTTTGCCGTGTATTTATCTGTTTCTTCCCCCTCTTCTCTCTCGGTAGATCCCGGTACCGACGTAGTCCCCGAGACCGACGCAGCTCCGGAGTTCGACTACACTGTTGACGACCCTTCGTTTGCCGCAGAGCTTCCTGGAAAGCACCCTCCCTTTGAACATGCCTATATCTCCTATTCTTTCTCCCTCTTGCTTGCATTAGAATTTTCTACTGCTTTGAGTTATCCTATTCTGATGCATAGCCTGTTTATTGTAACCTGCTATTGATACCTTACCTGCTTATCCTAAACTGCTTAGTATAGGCTAGATAGAGACCCACCAGAGACCCCACTTTGACCCAGTTGCCCCCGCTGGATTATCAGATGACTCGATCAATGTGATCGACAACCAGGCCCCGACACCGCACATCACCCCCCTTAGTTGTACGACACTGCAGAGTTACTATCGAGTGCTGAGGGTGATACCTCGTTTAGCACTTCTGATGTTAACTATATAGAGTGGCTATTCAGTCGTGGTCATCGAGGGTGATTCCTCCTTCACCACTTCCAATTACGACGCCGTCGTGCAACACCTCAAGTGTGAACCTCGAGGGTGATTCCTCCTAAGTTCACCTTGATGACTACATCAGGTGGAATCCATCGAGGGTGATTCCTTGGTTTTCCCCCCTGGTGTTTGGACACACTGTTACTTTGACTTAACACAGAACCATGATGACATCGGGTCGGCCCTGAGGGGTACCCATGAGTGATGGGAAGTCGGGTTGACCTGGAGGGTACCCGAGAGATAATTACGAGGCGTGGCCGGGCATTCTTAGCCCTTGCCGCAAGTCCTCGAGGCGGGGCGACGGGGTCACATCGATCGTGAGTCTCTGCTCGTTACCGCACTACCAAAACACTAACGATTTGGATATTTGATCTGAGTGTGCCTTTGGCCCGATAGCACTAACCATCACGCGCGAATAAATATGGGTACTCTGCGTCGTATGCATCAGCCGAAAGCTCTGTCAGACATCCAGTTCAGCATTGCAGCACGGCCTGGTCGGCGCCCCAGTGGAGGTGGCCTGGATCGCCCTGCACGCAACGACCCGGAGTGCAAAGGGCGACGGCCCAAGACCCCTGAGTGCTTAGGATGTAGACCGACGGGGACCTCTCTGCTGAGCTCTAGGTAGGGCTGCGGTGTGTCGTTTGGCCGAGGCCGGGCATGACCCAGAAAAGTGTGTCCGGCCGGAGTTAAGCGAGCGTGGTGGGTAAGTTGGTGCACCCCTGCAGGGAAGAACTAATCTATGCATAGCCGGATCCTCGGTAACGGACACTCGGAGTTGTATCCCGATCGATACAACTAGAGCTGGATACTTGAGATGAGAAATGGATAGTATGGCTCTGAGATCGCTTTCTCGCAGGGAGTCGAGGAAGGATCTCTGGGAGAGGTTGATACTTAATACTACTACTACTTTATACTGTACTAATCTACACTCTTCTAATGCTGCAAGACTGCTAAAGTTGCTAGTCTTCGATAGGACTAGGCCTTCTCTCTATTCTGGCATTTCTGCAGCCCAGTCCACATATACAACCTTCCTTTGATAATGTTGCATATGTAGTGTAGATCCTTTCTTGCTGAGTACTTCAGATGAGTACTCATGGTTGCTTTGCTTCCCCTTTTTCCCCATATCCGTTTGATGCAACTAGATGACGGAGCCCCGGAGCCAGATGCCCCTGTCGACGACCACTACAACTACCCCGAGGGTGGCTGTTACCACGAGTTGGCTGACGACCAGGAGTAGGATCGGAGGGTCCCAGGCAGGAGGCCTGCGCCTTTTCGATCATAGCTTTTGTTTTGCCCCACCTTCTTAAAGGCATATCTGTCTTTCTTTTATACCTGTACTTAGATATCTGATGCTTCCGCTGACGCTTGTAATCGAGCTTTTGTATTCGAGCCCTCGAGGCCCCTGGCTTGTAATATAAAGCTTGTATTATTTTTAATTTGTGTCTAGAGTTGTGTTGTGATATCTTCAAGTGAGTCCTTAGGCTTGATCATGTGCATTTGCGTGTATGATTAGTGCACGATTGAGCCGGGGTGTCACATGAAGGAGGCCACCGGAGCCAAGGAGGCTCGCGACGCAGCGTTGGACAACACTGCGTCCGCCGAGGAGTGCCACGCTGAGGCGGAGGCCAAGCTGAAGACCCTCCAGGAAGAGCAAGTCATGCACGCCCAACGGCTTCAGCAACGGGAAGAGGACCTGAAGGCCCGTGAAGCGGAGTCCGCCGATCATGATGCCAAGCTGAAACAGGTGGCCGCCGACGAGGCCGTGGAGCGCGGCCGCCTAGCCACGCTGAAGAAGGAGGTGGCTGATGCTCAGGCATCCCACGCCCAACACGTCTCCGAGTCAGCTGCCCAGCTGGAGGCCAGGGAGAAGTCCCTTGCTGCTGCCGAGAAGAAGGCAGCCGTGGAACGTGGCGCCTTCCTCTCCCTTGAGCTCAAGGCTCGCGACGCGCTGCGCTCCATCTGCAGGGGAGGGTACGAGGAGCCGCTGGCAACTCCCGAGGATGGCCTCGTGGGGCTCTTCCCCAGGCTCGCGGAGGTGCTCAAGGGTGTTGCCGCCAAAGTGGACTCCATCCTGGAGGAGAAGTGCCGCTCGCTCTTCTCCGCAGCTGCGACGCGCATCTTCGGCCAGCTCTTCCTTTAGGACCCTGGCTTCGACTTCAGCACGGTGATCTGTTCGATTGCTCCTGAGTCCCGTGCTGCTGCCGAGGAGGACGTGAAGGGTCACATGGACATGCTATTGAAGAAGTTCCTCTGCGTCCCTGATCTCGAGGCTCTAGCAGTGGAGGTTGGCGGCGGCGGCGATGATGGTGGCAGCAACATCGACGACGGGCTTCCGGCGACCGGGGTGAGCGGCGGCGATGGCCAAGGCGGTGGTGGCGCTTCTTCCTAGTTTTATTCCTGCAACATTTACCGTGCCTCGTGGAGGCGTAAGACTTATGTTTGAATTTGTGGAACACTTGTGCTTGTAATAATTGTTAGGGCTCTGCAATTTCCTTTTCGTGCTTGGTTTCCTTCTTGTTTGCTTTTGTGCTCTGTGTCGGCAGGGCCCAGCCCTGCGCATACCTCGACTGCCGTTGGGGCGTCCGGATCGCCAGGACGACACCAAGGGGTGAGGGGCTACGTGACTAGTGAGGCCCATGAGTTGCGATGCTCAGGAGGCCCTCCTTGACATACGAGCAGCCCTCATGAAGGAAGCGTACGCAACAGCGAGGTTAATCCGGAGCCCCCATACCTTTCCTCGCCAGATTTCACCTGGGGGGGGGGGCGCGAGAAGACCAGGTACCCGGACCTAGTAGGGTGGCGTGTGCTAGGCCTGGCCTGGGCACAACCCCCGTGTCTAGCCCCCTCGTGCGTACCTCCCGAGGGGAAAGCTATGGGGTGTTAGCGGGCGAAGAGCCGAGAGGCTGTCCTAAGGTTGGTGCGGCCAAGAGGGCGCCCTCAGTTGTTTATCCACCAGCGAGGAGCATGGTGCTTCCACCTTAGCGTGGGCATAGCCGCTCCTCGGCCGTGTCGTCCGCCAGCGCGGAGCATGGGCCTTCCACTGGTGCGTGGGCATAGTCGCTCCTCGACCGTGTCGTCCGCCAGCGCGGAGCATGGGGCTTCCACTGGTGCGTGGGTGGGAGTTCCCTCGGGGGGGGGACTCCGGGGCGTGTACAGCCCCGTTCGTACGCATGGCTAGCACGGCAGAACTAGAGGAGGTGTATCTGGGCACTCGTGAGCCAGCGCGGTACACCTGTGGGGCGATGGGGGGGTCCTGCGCCGAATGCCCCTCCGGAGGTTATCACATGAGAAGGCCGGACACCAATGACCCCAGGAGGTGACGTGAATGGGGCCGGCCCGCCAAACAGAGCTCAGCCATTGGTTTTATCGACGCTGCAGGGATGGACCCGAGCACAGACGTTGTGCCAAGTCTTCTCATGCAACAATCCCACGGAAAAATACCCGGCGCACGGCTCCCACTACGGCGAAGCACCAAACTACGGTCGTATGAACCGGGTCGTGCGCCCTTACTTGCCCACACGCGATTAGCTCATACGAGAACAAGGCACCAAAGACCCCGGGAGGAGACGCCCATGGGAGCTGGCCCGCGGGACAGAGCTCGGTCGCTTGGATTTGGCAACGCTCCAGGGACGGACCCGAGCACAGACGCCGTGCCAGTCCTTAATCATGAGGCGGTCGCGGGCGGGTTTGCAAGGGCGCAACGACATCATGGTGACAAAGCACCGGATATGCAGTTGAAATACTTGGGAAATTCATAAAGGCAAGTCCAGTTCTGATACATGCGCAAAAACGATACAGCTGTGGGACCGGGCCAGAGTAGCCTGAGGATGATGCAGCCCAGGGGGCGCCCTCAATCAGAACAAACCAAAAAGTCACCTGGCACCATCGTTGTAGGAGAGTCAAGGTAGCTGAAGACACTTGCTGCAGAAACTGCTCCTCATGAGCGGGGCGGCTCCTGAAGCCCGCCGGGCTCGCGAGGGTCCGGCACTTCCTCCGATAGGACCGCCTGGTGCCTGGCCTCGTGAGCCGCCATGGCACCCTGCGCTAAGCGCTGGTACGAGGTGGCCACGTTCAGCAGGCCAAACGGCATGCGAATGTAGCTGCAAGGGTAGCCCCCACTCCGGCCGACGCGGGACGGCCAGAAGAGGTCCTGCAAAGCAGCCCTGTTGAGGCCTGGTATGTTGACGCAGACACGCAGCTCGCTGCCCATGTCAGGGGCTGTAGCTGCGCTGGGAGGCCGTGCGGGCCGATGCTCGTCGCGCATGGCCCTTGCCTCCTGAAGCTCCTCGATTGCCTTGACGAGGAACTCTCGCGCATCTGGCACCTCACGCCGTGCGCCTTGCTTGAGGGGGCGCGCATCGAAGCACGCCTCCAAGTGGTGCCCGAGCACCTCCCTCGTCGCCCTGGTCAGGTCAGAGGCCCTCCAGACAGGAGCCCCCAAGCATGTCCTGAGGGAGGCATCGGGCGCGCATTCCTATGCGGGAGGAAGGGGCGCCCCAGCAGCGGATGTGGGGCCTGAAGTACCGTCGGTAGGTGCGCCAGCCCCCTGACGACTCTTGGGGAGGAGTTGCTTCTTCTTCTTGGGTGTGATCTCAGAAAACAGGACGGCGCCCTCGTCGTCTGGGTTGTCAGCCGCCGCGGCTTGGTAGGCGCGCTCGAGGGAGCACACCGCATCCTTCTCATCACAAGCGACCGTAATGATGCTGCCACTTCCTGGCATCTTGAGGACATTGTAGCCGTGGTGGGTTGCCGCCATGAACTTGGCGAGGGCCGGATACCCGAGGATGGCATTGTACGGGAGGCCGATATGGGCGACGTCGAAGTTGATGAGCTCAGCGTGGTAGTTGTTGCGGTTGCCGAAGGTGACAGGAAGGCGTATCTGCCCCAGGGGGGTGGTGGAGCCGTCAGTCACTCCTGAGAAAGGCTTGGTCGGAAGGAGCTGATCATAGGGCACTTGGAGCGTCTCGAATGTCTCGACGGAGAGGACATTGAGCCCTGCGCCACCGTCAATGAGGGTCTTGGTGACGAGGACGTTGCTGATGGTGGGCGTGCAGAGCATGGGAAGCGCGCCTCCGGCGGCCGAGCACTTGAGGTGATCCTTGGAGTCGAAAGTGATGGCACACTGTGACCACTTGAGGGGACGCGCGGCCTCGAGCCTCGAGCCTCGGGAGGGCCGCGTTCACCTCATGGGCGAACTGCTTGAAGATGCGTTGTGAGGCTGGGGCCTGCGCACCACCTAGGATGCAGGCGATAGCACGAGGTCCCTGGAAGCCCCCAGCCCCGTCATCCTGCCGGTTGTCGTTGTTCCTCCTTGGCGGCGACGGAAGCGGAGGGAGGCCGGCATTGCCCTGAGGACGGGCCTCACGAGGCTGATCACGCCAGAACCCGTCACGAGGCTCGTCGCGCCAACGGTCCTCACGAGGCTGGTCACGCCAGTCCTGACGGGGGTCGCGGTTGTCCCAACGGCCTCCACCGCGGTCGTAGCCCCGGTCACCACGCTCGGGGCGGCGACCAAGGCGCCCATCATAGAGGGCCCTGAGCTCTTGGCAGTTGTTGGTGTTGTGGCTGTGTACGTTGTGGAAGATGCAGAACAGGCGGTTGCCCCTACAGGATTCGTCGTGGTCATGACCGCGCTTCATCTTAGGTTCAGCCGCAAGTACGGCGGGACCCTTGCGCTGCGCCTCCTTAGCCTTGGCCTTCTTGTCCTCGGGGTCTGCCTCAGGAAGCTCCAGGAGGGAGAGGTGGCCCTCCTCGGCCCTTGCGCATCTGTTCGCCAGGTTGAACATCTCCAGGGCCGAGCACAGATCTTCGTTGATGGCGAGCTCCTCCTTCATCTTGACATCTCGGATGCCTTCAGATAACGCTGAGATGATGGCTTCGTCAGACGCCTTCGGGATCCTGAGACGAATGTTTGTGAAGCGCTGTATGTACTTGTGCAAGGTCTCGCCCGGCTGCTGCTTCACGCTCCGTAAATCACCCACTGCAGGAGCGCGGTCGCGAGTACCCTGAAAGTTGGCGATGAAACACTCGCGAAGCTCATCCCAGGAGGAGATCGACCCCACCAGGAGGTTTAGGAGCCAAGTGCGCGCGCCGTCCTTGAGGGCCATGGGGAACCAGTTCGCCATGACCTTGTCATTGCTGTTTGCCGCTTCGATGCTCAGCGCGTAGAGCTGGAGAAATTCCGCGGGGTCAGGGGTGCCGTTGTAACACGGAGGCAGATCCGGCTTGAACTTGTCGGGCCAGACAATGCGGCGCAGCTCCGAGGTGAAAGCACGGCAGCCTGCCGCGCTCACAGGTGCGGGCCGCATGGGTGGAGCTTGGTCTTGACGCCCCGCACGCCATGACCTCTGGTGGCGCGCGGTCCTAGTGCTGGCGCTGTGGCGCCGGGAGCATGTGCGCATCGGCTTGTGGGCGCTGGATCACCTGGCAGCTTGCTTCATCGCGCGCCGGCGCCCCGCGCGATGGGTCGCGCCGGGGCGCGTCACGCCTGGGTTCAGGGTTAGCGCCGGGTAGAGGAGGAGGAGGAGGCGTGCCGTGAGCCATGTAGCCCGCCTGGGATGCCGGGGAAAGGAGCGAGCGGGACGGCGCGGGGGCTCGCCGGCGGTGTTGACAAGCTCGGCGATGTGGCCGAGCTAGTCGTCGTAGAGGTCGTTGGCCGGGCGGTAACGCAGGAGCTCGTGCGCCATGAGCAGTGCAGCCTGCACATTTGCCGACCCGCGGTGAGCATGGGAAGACGACGCCGTGGCCGGAGTGGCTGATGGGGTTGCGGTGCGGCCATCATGCCTCATGGAAGGTGGTAACAACGAATCCCACTGCTCACGAGAAGCAGGGTCAGTGGCAGTGTTAGCCACCGGGGAGGCAGAGCGGCGAGGAGCACCGTTGCCCACGGGTGCCGTCTGGGCGACACGAGCGGTCCGGCGCTCGGCACGGACACGGCGAGCGTCGGCCATGGGAGCGGCAGAACGGAGGTGAAGTGAACGGTGGGAGAAGGACTTCGACACGCCCCTACCTGGCATGCCAAATGTCGGATTCAGGGCTTCGCAGACCCAAGAAAGTTCGAAGTCTGGGGCGTGTGCGAAGATCTCAACCTCTCAAGCCTAGCGCCCGTCGCCCCACAGCCTAGCCTAGCCAAATTCGCATGAGCAAGGAAGAAGATGAACACGGCAGTTTACCCAGGTTCGGGCCACCTTGCGGTGTAAAACCCTACTCCTGCTTTGTGGTGGATTGGCCTCACGAGGGGCTGAGCATGAACTAGTACAAAGGATGAACAACCTCGCGAGGGCTCGGGGCTGAGAATGAGTCGACCCCTTCTATGGTGGTGGCTAACCTATATTTATAGTGGTGTTGGTCCTCTTCCCTCGAAACTTAGGCGGGAAGGGATCCCACAACGGCCAATTTGAAAGGGGACAAGTAGTACATCCTATCTTGACAAAAGGTGGTCTTCGCCTGCAAAGCTTCTGGTCGTGATGCAACGGTGGGCTCGGTGATGACCTCCTCCTTGTCGAGCCTGTGGTCTTGGTCTTGTAGCACCGGAATGGAAACCTTTGGGAGATTCCTTAGGAACCCACGCCTGTCCTTGCTTCCTTAGCACCAAAGAGGAACCTGCCTTCTCTGCGCCCACTGGCGCCCGCCTGGCCTTGGTCGTGATGGCTCACATCATTGCAGCCTCATGAGGTGGGGTACCTGCAAAGAAATCTCCGCTCCTCGGGAGGCCGCCTGGGAAGGCCGCTCCCTCAGGGGGTCTTGGTGTCGTCCTCCTCGCGAGGCCTGGCCCCTCGCGAGGGTCTTGTCTTGGTGGTCTTGGAGGTGGGCCGTACCAGGCCATTGAGGGAGCCACACCATGGGCCACAGGCAGGAAAGTCTGGGTACCCTGGTTCCCAGAATGCCGACACTTTGGAATTGTCAGATTCCATGAGCACTAAGCAGCGATATTTGCCAAAGATGACAACCATATCAAGATCACAAAGCATTGAGATAGACATGAGGTTGGATCCGGGGGACTCGACAAGCATGACTTTGTCCATGTGTCGATCCTTTGAGATTGCAACCCCACCTAGACCCAATACCTTGCTTTTGCCTTTGTTAGCGTAGGTGATATGCTTCAGATGCGATGGAGATAGAGCAGAGTCCATCAGTAAGCTCTTGTCACCAGCCATGTGATTTGTACATCCACTATCGAGGACCCACTCAGTAGCTTTGGGTGTTTCATCCTGTAGATGAATTAGTGCATCTTAAAAACTCATATATTTCAGAGTGAATAATATGACATCAAATTCATCAGATAGAATTTCATCAAATAGTGCAATAGATATAGTAGTATGAGGATGTGAGAAATGAGTAAATCATTTCTTCATGATTAGCTTGCGTCCTTTCAAGCATATTCAGGTCTCCAGCAAATTCTTCAGTCATTCAAGTTCGTCTGGAGACCTGACCCTACATAAGAGATTAGTTCTTTTTATTCACGACCCACATCTGGAGGGGTGGCAAAGAGTTCATCATTCTGCGAGCTCCATAAGAGAAAGGTGGCATTGAAGCCAGTGCACTTTGTTTCACAGAACAGGGGTTAGAGTATGCATATGAATAAATAGAGAAATTCTTCGAGGACTTATGAACATAATGATTTGAGGAATAATGCACATATTCACGAGTCTTGGAGTTTCCCTGCAAAACAGATGCATTAGCACGATGATGTTCATATGAGGAATTAGATCCATATGAGGAATTTGATCCATGTGAGGATTTTGATCCATATGAATATTTTGACCTGGGGTTTCTATTCTTCACAGGTGGCGTCATGAGGACATTCACCTGAAGACTTTCAAGGCACCTTTTGGGAACCCAGATTTTCTTCGTAGGAGGGCCGTTCTTGCAGTTAGCTCCAACATATCTAGCAAATACTTCACCATTCTGATTTTTGAACAGCTTATAGTTGGAGTCAAATGACTCATCAGATGAATATGAAGATTCACATGTAAAGCCAGATAAAGTGGATGGATCTACGGGAGGTCCTTTTGCAGCAACCCATGTGGTTTTGGGATACTGCTCAGGTTTCCAGTAGGTTCCATCGGCATTGAGTTTCCTCTCAAAGGCAATACCCTCTTTCCTAGGGTTCCTGTTCAAGATCTGCTTTTTGAGCACATCACAATGAGTCGGATGCCCTTTGAGGCTTTTGTACATGCCTGTCACATACAATTCCTTCAACCCTGCATTTTCGTCAGTAATACTTGTGGTACCCTCAGATGAGGAATTTGTGACCACAAAGATAGTTGAAGAATTTGCAGCAATAGAAGCATTTGAACTTTCAGGTGAAGAATTAGCAGATTCACGTTCAATGCATTTCAAACATGGTGGAATAAATTCTTCCTGAGCGGAACTGATCTGTTGAGCAAGTAATGAATCATTTTCCTTCTGAAGATCTTCATGACTCACCCTTAGTTTCTCAAGATCTTGCTTTCTCTGAACAAATTCATAAGAAAGCTTCTCATGATCGGCTAAGAGTGTTTCATGATGACCTTGAAGGTTATCAAACTTAGAATGTAGTCATTGAAGATTATCAGTCAGAGTTTGAGTTCGATTCATTTCCTCACCCAACAGGTCATCGCTTTTGTCTAGCAGATTTTGAACTTTTTCCAAAGCCTTTTGTTGTTTTATGGCAATATTAGCAAGTTTGGAATAGCTAGGTTTGAGATTTTCATCAGATTCATCCTCACTTGATTTAGAGGAGGGATATTTGAGTACCTTGGCACCTTTTGCCATGAAGCAATAGGTGGGAGCGTAGTCATCGTCGCCAGCGTTAGCAGTGTGTGGGTAGCCATTTTCCTCAGTGTTGAAGATGGACTTGCTGACGAAATCAGTAGCGAGAGCTAGGCTCGCCACACCAGAGTCTGACTCCTCAGATTCCTCCTCTTCCTCATTTTTCTCAGATTCAGCTTCAGAGTCCATTTCCTTGCCAATGAATGCCTGAGCCTTTTTGGAACCGCTCTTCTTCTGAGATGAAGTCTTTGAAGATTTGGACGATGAGGACTTTGAAGATTTCTTCTTTTTCTTCGAGTCGTCTGAACTGTCATCTTTGTACTTCTTCTTCTTTGATTCTTTCGCCCACTAAGGACAATCAGTTATGTAGTGACCAGGCTTCTTGCATTTGTGGCAAGTCCTCTTCTTGTAGTCGCGGGATGAAGAATCTGATCTCATGTCATCACCTCGTGAAGATTTTCCAAAGCGGCCACGCCTTGAGAACTTCTGGAATTTCCTCACGAGCATTGCTAGCTCCTGGCTTAGTTCTTCAGGGTCACCAAGGCTGCTACTAGAATCTTCTCCTTCATATGAGGAAACTGCCTTGGCCTTCAGTGCGCGTGCTCTTCCATAGCTTGACCCGTAGAGATCTCTCTTCTCAGCTTGTTGGAATTCATGAGTGTTCAGCCTCTCAAGGATATCAGCAGGATCTAGTGACTTGTAGTCTCCACGTTATTGAATTATCAGTGCCATTGTATCAAATGAGGAATCAAGTGATCTCAGCAATTTCTTCACCACCTCATGGTCGGTGATGTCAGTGGCACCAAGTGCTTGAAGCTCATTTGAGATGTCAGTGAGGCGATCGAAGGTTTGCTGAACATTTTCGTTGTCGAGTCTTTTGAAGCGGTTGAAAATATTGCGAAGAACGTCAACTCAAGAATCACATTGGGTTGAGATTCCTTCGTTGACCTTGGACAGCCTATCCCAGATAAGCTTTGCAGACTCCAAAGCACTCACTCTGTCGTACTGTCCTTTGCTCAGATGGCCACATATGATATTCTTCACTTGAGAGTCAAGTTGCTTGAATCTCTTCACATCAGCAGCGTTCACGGAAGGAGTGATGGAGGGAACGCCATTTTCCACAATGTACCAGAGATCGTTGTTAATTGCCTCAAGATGCATGCGCATCTTGTTCTTCCAGTAGGGGTAGTCCGTCCCATCGAAGGTAGGACACCCAGCCGAGACCTTGATCGTGCCTGCAGTCGACATAACTAAAACTCCAGGTGGTTAAACCAAAATCACACAGAACAAGGGAGTACCTTGCTCTGATACCAATTGAAAGTGCGTTATATCGACTAGAGGGGGGATGAATAGGCGATTTTTATAAATCCATCACTGAGGAAATACTACTTGAGGAACTTGCTAAGTGACGAACTACAAGCAGCGGAATAAGTACTCAGGTGCATGCATAGCAAGACAGTAGCATGGTCATCATGATGAGATGAAACATACACAGAGCACAGGTAGCGTGTAAACAGGATAAGCAGGCAGAAGACAAGATGACTGAAGAAATAGGATTGAGGAAATTGAGAAATTCTTCAGTCAAAGTCTTCAAACAGTAACGATCAATTTCATCAACACATGAGCGAGGAAATGAAAGGGTTGAGGAAATAGAAGCAGTAGCTCGGTGAAGACAATGATTTGGTAGACCAGTTCCAACTGCTGTGACAGTTGTACGTCTGGTTGGAGCGGCTTGGTATTTAAACCAAATGACACACAGTCCCAGGACACACAGTCCTTGCCGTATTCTCCTTGAGCTAAGGTCACACAGACCTCACCCAATCACTCGTGGTAAGTCTTCAGGTGACTTCCAAACCTTCACAGACTAGGTCACCCGGCGATCCACAATTCCTCTTGGATGCTCTAGACCTTGACGCCTAACCATCTGGAAGATGCACAGTCTTCAAAGGTAACAAGAGTCGGTTCCACACAGGAACAATCTCTTCAGTGATGCTCAATCACTTTGGGTTTTAGGTGTTGGGGTTTTGGGTTTTTCCTCACTGATGATTTTCTCTCAAAGTCCTGGGAGGATGGGATGCTCTAAATGACAAGTGTCAGTTTCTCTCAGAGCAGCCAACCAGCTAGTGGTTGAGGGGGCGGCTATTTATAGCCAGGGAGCAGCCCGACATGATAAGACATAAATGCCCTTCAATGATATGACTGTTAGGTGGATAAGATATTTGGGACAGCTGGCGCGTAGCACAGCAACGGTCGGAAATTTGAGCTCTCAAATTCCTCAGGGCTATCATGTTCCTCAGTTGTAGGCAATCCGCACTGGAGAATTCCTAACTCCTCAGTCAGAACAAATTCCTCAGAGAACAGAAGATCTTCGTCTCTGTCACTGAAGAAATTGACCGAACTGTATGAGATTTCCAAAGGCTTCAGTCGAAGGATTGGGTATGTGTAGGCTTTGAGGTGAGCATCACTTGGAAACTTTTCCTTAGTTTTACCCCGACCCCCTTTAGCAGTACGGTGTTTCCTAAGACTCAAGAAAGAGAAAATGAAACTACGAAAACAAAAGTCATCACGCTTCATAATCCTCGCATCAATATCAATGTCTTCAAGGTCACACCAATTTCCTCATTTTCATAGTCTTCAAGAAAACCAAAGTCTTCAAATGAAGACATTCATTTTTAGGGGTCGACTTTCTTCGGAAATATCAAACTCCTCAGAGACTTATAGAACCTGTGTACACTCACAAACACATTAGTCCCTTAACCTATAAGTCTTCAATACACCAAAATCACTAAGGGGCACTAGATGCACTTATAGTTAGAAGCATTTGCATTATCGATTAGAACGAAAGGAGGACAAGTTGCTATCTCCTTGGTTAGCTTTACTTGGAGTTGATCATGAGACTCCTTGAGGGAAGTGTGAACACCCTTCAAGACCTTGTGAGCCTTGTCGAGTATATGAAACTCCTCTTTGAGTTTCTCATGGCCAATCCCAAGTGCAACTTTCTCAGATTTAAGCACATGAGAAAGAACATTAGCATGATCAAGATCTTTTTGCAATTTAGCAAGAACAACATTGTGTGACTCCTCAAGAGTCAAATGAAGTCCCCGCTCTTCCTCAAGAGCAATGGAAAGATCTACAATCTCATCGGCATAATCACGACTATGCCCCTCCAACTTGGAGATGGTGTCCTCATGAGACTCAATGATATCATTGGCCTCACCAAGTTGTTCCAAGAGAGCAACAAAGTGCTTCTTGGTTTCACCCTTGAGCTTGCTCAAGAATTTGTCAAACTCATTCTCATCAACTTTCACCACCTCACTACCATCTACACAATTTAACAAGGAGGGAGTAGTAGTGATGGTGGTTTTGATGTTGGGGGTTACCTTGTTGATACCTTTGGCCATAAGGCACTTGGCGATGAGGTTCTCATTGGGGGCACCGAAGAGGGACACCTTGGTTGGGGAAGAGGTGGCAATGGCCATGGTTGTCGTTGCCATTCCTTGACCACTTGTTTCTTCTTCATCATCATCGGAGATGTACTCTTCTTGTGCCACCAAGCTCTTTTGAGGTATCTTCTTGGTGAAGTTGTTCTTGTTTGGGAAGGACTTGGCTTTGTCTTTGTGAATGAGCTTGCCACCGTTGTCCTCCCTCTTCTCATAGGGACAATCCACCACAAAGTGACTCACATTGCCGTAATTGTAGCACGTCCTCACACGTTGCTTGTTCTTTGGACCACTTGAGTTGCTCTTGGAGAAGTTGGGCCTTGAGTTTCTCTTGTTGCCCCAAAATTGCCTTGACGCAAGAGCCATGTGATTGTGGTAAGCATATTTTGTATCTTCAGGACAACTCTCTTCTTATTCATCCTCTTCTTCTTCTGGAATGACCTTGGCCTTCAAAGCAAGGTTGGGAGAGGCTTTCTTTAACCGGACCCGAGCTAGGGCATTGTCCGCGGTCTTGTTGATGATGTTCATGGCAATAAACTCATCCAACACTTCACTTGAAGACAAGGTGTGGAAGTCCGGCCTTTGACGAATCACGAAGGACATGGCCTTGTTGAATGGCATGATGGTCTTAAGAAACTTGCGCTTGATCCAATTGTCATCTGTATCCTTGCTGCCATGATCTTGGAGAGTGACTGCAAGCGTTGTCAACCTCCGGTAGAGATCGCAAGGATCCTCATCCTCAATCATCACAAACTCATCGGCCTCATCAAGGACCACCTCAAAGTTGGACTGTTGTATGCTTGAGTTCCCCTTGTACAAAGATATGATGCGCTCCCAACAATCCTTTGCACGGGTGAAGGGACACAAGTGAGATAGATCTTCGGGAGGCACCGCAGCTTGGAGGATGAACAATGCGGAGTGATTGTATTGATTGTCCGCTTCTTCTTTTGGAGTGAAATTGTTTGGATCATGCAGGTAGAAGCCTAGCTCAATGATTCTCCAAAGATTCGTTGAGCTGTGATTCAAATGAGACTTGATACAAAAAACCCAATTAGCAAAAGCACCTTCACAAGTTTAGGTGGAGGACCAAGGTGGTTGATATGCGGTGTAGGGACCGGTCCTCCATAGACCGGGGGAGGGGGAACCGAGGCAAAGGTTCCTGTCCCATTCTTGTTTTGAGGGGGAGAGGTATGAGTACCTTTAGCCGCTTCCTTACTGGAATTGGCCTCCGACTCCGATGCGGTGGGATTAACCACAAGCAATGGATCGGGAGTAGTTTTCAACCCCTCAAATAATTCTTTAAGCATGGACTTGACCTCGGTCGTCATAGACGTCTTAAGTGAAGCCATAGCTTCATTTAAGTCGTCGCATGTGATCGAAGTCAACTCCACGGCCTCGGGCACTTCCTCCTCTGTGTCAACCATACTCTTTGGGTGGTGAAACCCTTAATAAAGAGACGAGGCTCTGATACCAATTGAAAGGATCGATATGGTTGACTAGAGGGGGGGTGAATAGGCAACTACCAATTTTTAGCTTTTCTTAACAAATTAGGTTTAGCAACAAGTAGGTTGTCTAGATGTGCAACTAGGTGAGTGATGTCGCTTGAAATGGCGTCGGTATTTCCCCAAAGAGGAAGGGATGATGCAGTACAACTACGGTAGGTATTTCCCTCAGTTGTGAAACCAAGGTATCAATCCAGTAGGAGAACCAAACAACACTATGTAAACGGTACCTGCACACAAAGAACAAATACTTGCAACCCGACGCGTAAGAGGGGTTGTCAATCCCTCCATGGTAAAAAGATAGATAAATTTGTGGTAGATTGGATAAATAGCTCTCGATAAAACGCGAAATAAAATAAGTAATAAAAAAAGTGCAGCAAGGTATTTTTGGGTTTTTGGAATAATACATCTGAAAATAAAAGCGAATAAAAATAGATCTCAAACAAATATGATAAAGAATAGACCCGGGGGCCGTAGATTTCACTAGTGGCTTCTCACGAGAAAATAGCACACGGTGGGTAAACAAATTATTGTTGGGCAATTGATAGAAGGTCGAATAATTATGACGATATCCAAGGCAATGATCAATATATAGGCATCACGTCCAAGATTAGTAGACCGACTCCTGCCTGCATCTACTACTATTACTCCACACATCGACCGCTATCCAGCATGCATCTAGTGTATTAAGTTCATGGAGAAACGGAGTAATGCAATAAGAACGATGACATGATGTAGACGAGATCTATTCATGTAGGAATAGCCCCCATCTTGTTATCCTTAATAGCAACGATACATGTGTGTCTTGCTGCCCCTTCTGTCACTGGGAAAGAACACCGCAAGATCGAACCCATCACAAAGCACCTCTTCTCATGGCAAGAAAAATCAATCTAGTTGGCCTAACTAAACCAAAGATTCGAAGAAGAAATATGAGGCTATAAATAATCATGCATATAAGAGATCAAAGAAGACTCAAATAATATTCATGGATATAGATCTGATCATAAACTCAAAGTTCATCGGATCCCAACAAACACACCGCAAAAAGAGTTACATCAAATAGATCTCCAAGAGACCATTGCATTGAGAATCAAAAAGAGAGAAGATGCCATCTAGCTACTGCCTATGGACCCTTAGGTCTATGGTGAACTACTCACGCATCATCGAAGAGGCACCAATGAGGATGATGAACCCCTTCGTGATGGTGTCTAGATTGGATCTCGTGGTTCTGGAACTTGCGGCGGCTAGAATTGAGTTTCGTCGACTCCCTTAGGGTTTCTGGAATATTTGGGAATTTATAGAGCGAAGAGGCGGTGTAGGGGGCTACATGGGGGGCACAACCCCCCTGGGCGCGCCTGGGCTCCTGGGCGCGCCCTGGTGGGTTGTGCTCCCCACGGGCCTCCCCTCTGGTACTTCTTTGGCCCACTGGGTGTCTTTTGGTCTCGAAAAAATCTCCAAAAAGTTTCCCTGTGTTTGGACTCTGTTTGGTACTGATATTCTGCGAAGTAAAAAACAAGCAAAAAATAGCAGCTGGCACTGGCACTATGTCAATAGGTTAGTCCCAAAAAATGTAATAAAGTTGCTATAAAATGATTATAAAACATCCAAGAATGATAATATAACAGCATGGAACATGCAAAAATTATAGATACGTTGGAGACGTATCAGTGAGCAACCTATATGATGCTAACTACAACAACAACAAGGGCAAGCAAAGGATACAACACAATAATAGCTTTCACAAAGTAAAGGTAAGAGATAACCACAAGTGGAGCCGGTGGAGACGAGGATGTGTTACCGAAGTTCCTTCCCTTTGAAGAGAAGTACGTCTCCATTGGAGCAGTGTGGATGCACAATGCTCCCCAAGAAGCCACTAGGGCCACCGTATTCTCCTCACGCCCTCATACAATGCGAGATGCCGTGATTCCACTAATGGTGCCCTTGAAGGCGGCGACCGAACCTTTACAAACAAGGATGGGGCAATCTCCACAACTTAATTGGAGGATCCCAACAACACCACGAAACTTCACCACAATGGAATGTGGCTCCGAGGTAACCTCAACTGTCTAGGGTGCTCAAACACCCAAGAGTAACAAGATCTGCGAGGGATTAGTGGGGGGAATCAAATTTCTCTTGGTGGAAGTGTAGATCTGGGCCTTCTCAACCAATCCCTAGAATATCAACAAGTTTGATGGGCTAGGGAGAGAGATCGGGCAAAAATGAGCCTTGGAGCAACAATGGAGTTTGGGGGAGGAAGAGATGGGTCTTCTTGAAGAAGAAGGCGAAAATGAGCCTTGGAGCAACAATGGAGTTTGGGGGAGGAAGAGGTGGGTCTTCTTGAAGAAGAAGACCCCCTTTTATAGTGGGGAACAAATCAATAGTTATGCTCTTCTCAGTCCGCACACAAGTGATACTACCGCTCCAGGAGCGGTACTACCGCTTCCTACAATTGCTGAGGAAAATAGAAGTAAGAGGGGAGAGCAGAGCGCCGAGCGGTAGTGGCAGCGGTGGTAGGGGCGGTACTACCGCCTCTACTGCCGCTCCCACTTCCGCTCGTCCTGCAGGGTCTATCGAGGTTGCCCGGTAGAGACCCAGAGGTACTACCGTAGAACCCGACAAGAAAAGTCGAGACCACAGCAGAGAGCGGTAGTACAAGCGGAACTAGCAGTGGTACTACCGCTAATAAGCGTTACCACCTCTACAGCAAAATAGAGGGACTACTCCAAAGAAGCGGAAAGGAGACAGGGGTGCAGAGTGAGTGTGTACGTGATGATTTGATACGTCCATTTTGCATCATGTTTTCCTACCGTTATTTATAATGTTTTTATGCATAATAATGCTTTTTGGAGTATTTCTAATGCCTTTTCTCTCATAATATGCAAGGTTTACACAAAGAGGGAGAATACCGGCAACTGGAATTCTGGACCTGAAAAAGCTACGTCAGAGTTACCTATTCTGCACATCTCCAAATGAGCTGAAAATTTACGGAGAATTGTTTTGCAATATATGAAGAATATTGCAAATACCTACCAGAGGGGGGCCACCAGGTGGGCACAACCCACCTGGGCACGCCCTGGTGGGTTGTGCCCTCCTCGGCCCACCTCCGGTGCCCCTCTTCTGGTATATAAGTCATTTTTACCTAGAGAAAATAAGTAGTGGACTTTCGGGACGAAGCGCCGCCGTCTCGAGGTGGAACTTGGGCAGGAGCACTTTTGCCCTCCGGCGGAGCGATTCCGCCGGGGGAACTTCCCTCCCAGAGGGGGAAATCATCGTCATCGTCATCACCAACAACTCTCCCATCTTTGGGAGGGCCATCTCCATGAACATCTTCAACAACACCATCTCCTCTCAAACCCTAGTTCATCTCTTGTGTTTAATCTTTGTATCGGAACCTTAGATTGGTGCTTGTGGGTGACTAGTAGTGTTGATTACATCTTGTAGTTGATTACTAGATGGTTTATTTGGTGGAAGATTATATGTTCAGATCCATTATGCTATTTAATACCCCTATGATCTTGAGCATGATTATCATTTGTGAGTAGTTACTTTTGTTCTTGAGGTCAAGGGAGAAGTCATGTTGGAAGTAATCATGTGAACTTGATATCTGTTCGATATTTTGATGATATGTATGTTGTGATTCCCTTAGTGGTGTCATGTGAACGTCGACTACATGGCACTTCACCATATTTGGGCCTAAGGGAATGCATTGTGGAGTAGTTATTAGATGATGGGTTTCTAGAGTGACAGAAGCTTAAACCCTAGTTTATGCGCTATTTCGTAAGGGACTGATTTGGATCCAAAAGTTTAATGCTATGGTTAGATTTTATCTTAATACTTTTCTCGTAGTTGCGGATGCTTGCGAGGGGGTTAATCATAAGTAGGAGGTTTGTTCAAGTAAGAACAACCTAAGCACCAGCCACCCACATATCAAATTATTAAAGTAGCGAACACGAATAAAACCAACATGATGAAAGTGATATGATGAAATTCCTGTGTACCCTCAAGAACGCTTTGCTTATCATAAGAGACCGTTTTGGCCTGTCCTTTGCCACAAAAGGATTGGGCTACCTTACTGCACATTATTTACCATTACCGTTACTTGCTCGTTACAAATTATCTTGCTAACAAAATACTTGTTACCGACTATTTCAGTGCTTGCAGGAAATACCTTGCTGAAAACAACTTGTCATTTCCTTCTGCCCCTCGTTGGGTTCGACACTCTTACTTATCAAAAGGACTATGATTGATCCCCTATACTTTTGGGTCATCAAGGCTCTTTTCTGGCACCGTTGCCGGGGAGTGAAGCGCTCTTGGTAAGTGGAAATTGGTAAGGAAAAATTATTGCTACGCGCTGAAATTTATTGTTACTTGTTATTATGGAGAATAATCATTTAAGGGGTTTGTTCGGGGTATCTTCACCTCGACCGGAACCACAATTAGTTGCCCCTCAACCTACTGCACCTACTAAAAATATTGGTTATGAAATTCCTTCGGGTATGATAGAACAACTGCTAGCTAATCCTTATGCAGGAGATGGAAACGAACATCCTGATATGCACCTGATATATGTGGATGAAATTTGTGGATTATTTAAGCTTGCAGGTTTGCCCAGAGATGAAGCTAAGAAGAAGGTTTTCCCTTTATCTTTGAAGGGAAAAGCATTGGCATGGTATAGGCTATGCGATGATATTGGATCTTGGAACTAGAATCGATTGAAATTGGAATTTCACCAAAAAAAAATATCCTATGCATCTAGTTCCTCGTGATCAGAATTATATATATTATTTTTGGCCTCGTGAAGGCGAAAGTATCGCTCTAGCTTGGGGGAGGCTTAAGTCAATGTTATATTCATGCCCCAATCATGAGCTCTCGAGAGAAATTATTATTCAGAATTTTTATGCTCGGCTTTCTCGTGATGATCAATCCATGCTCGATACCTCTTGTACTGGTTCTTTTATGAAGAAGACTATTGAATTCAGGTGGGATCTTTTAGAAAGAATTAAACGCAACTCTAAAGATTTGGAACTCGACGAAGGTAAAGAGTCAGGTATTAAGCTTGAATTTGATTGTGTTAAATCTTTTATGAATACCGATGCTTTTCACAAGTTTAGCACTAAATATGGACTTGACTCTGAGATAGTAGCCTCTTTCTGTGAATCATTTGCTACTCATGTTGATCTCCCTAAGGAGAAGTGGTTTAAATATCACCCACCTATTAAACAAGAGACTAAAGAACCGGTCATAGCTAAAGATGAAACTATTATTTACAATGTTGATCCAGTTGTGCCAACTGCTTATATTGAAAAACCACCTTTCCCTGTTAGGATAAAGGAACATGCTAAGGTTTCAACTGTGGTTCACAAAAGTAATATTAGAGCACCTAAACCTGCTGAACAAATTAAAGTAGAACCTAGTGTTTCTATGGTTAAATATCTCCTGGTAGAAAATATTGATGGGCATGTTATTTACTTCTGTGATGAAGCTGCTAGAATTGCCAAACCCGATGAAAAAGATAAACATAGACCTGTTATTGGCATGCCTGTTGTCTCATTTAGAATAGGAGATCATTGTTATCATGGTTTATGTGATTTAGGTGCTAGTGTGAGTGCTATTCCCTTTACCTTATACCAAGAAATTATGAATGACATAGCACCCGCTGAAATAGAAGACATAGATGTTACTATTAAACTTGCTAATAGAGACACCATCACACCACTTGGGATTGTTAGAGATGTTGAAGTCTTGTGTGGGAAAATAAAATACCCTACTGATTTTCTAGTTCTTGGTTCCCCACAAGATGACTTCTATCCCATTATCTTTGGTAGACCTTACTTGAACATTGTCAATGCTAAAATAGATTGTGAAAAACAAACTGTCAGTGTTAGCTTTGGTGATGAGTCTCATGAGTTTAATTTTTCCAAGTTTAATAGACAACCTCATAAGAAAGAACTACCTAGTAAGGATGAAATAATTGGTCTTTCTTCTATTGCCGTGCCTCCTACTGACCCACTAGAATAATATTTGCTAGACCATGAAAATGATATGCATATGCATGAAAGAAATGAGATAGATAAAATTTTCTTTGAACAACGACCTCTGCTCAAACACAATTTGCCTATTAAAACTCTAGGAGGTCCTCCTCCACCTAAAGGTGATCCTGTGTTTGAATTAAAACAATTACCTGACACTTTGAAATATGCTTATCTCGATGAGAAAAAGATATATCATGTTATTATTAGCGCTAACCTTTCAGAACATGAAGAAGAAAGACTACTAAAAATTCTGAAGAAGCATCGTGCTGCCATTGGATATACTCTTGATGATCTTAAGGGCATTAGTCCCACTCTCTGTCAGCACAAGATTAATATGGAACCTGATGCTAAACCCGTTGTTGATCACCAACGACGCTTGAATCCTAAGATGAAAGAAGTGGTAAGAACTGAAATATTAAAGCTTCTGGAAGCAGGTATAATCTATCCCATAGCTGATAGTAGATGGGCAAGCCACGTTCATTGTGTCCCTAAGAAGGGAGGTATTACCGTTGTTCCTAATGATAAAAATGAACTCATTCCACAAAGAATTGTTACTGGCTATAGAATGGTAATTGACTTTAGAAAATTAAATAAAGCAACGAGAAAAGATCATTACCCTTTGCCTTTTATCGATCAAATGCTAGAAAGATTATCAAAGCACACACACTTTTGCTTCCTTGATGGATATTCTGGTTTTTCTCAAATACCTGTTTCACAACCTGATCAAGAGAAAACCACCTTTACTTGCCCATTTGGAACTTATGCTTATAGACGTATGCCTTTTGGTTTATGCTGCACCTGCTACCTTTCAAAGATGTATGACTGCTATATTCTCTGATTTTTGTGAAAAGATTGTTGAGGTTTTCATGGATGATTTTTTTGTATATGGAACTTCTTTTCATGATTGCTTGAGCAACCTTGATCGAGTTTTGCAGAGATGTGAGCAAACTAATCTTGTCTTGAATTGGGAGAAGTGCCACTATGGTTAATGAAGGTATTGTTTTGGGGCATAAAATTTCTGAACGGGGTATTGAGGTGGACCAAGCTAAAGTTGATGCAATTGAGAGAATGCCATGTCCTAAAGATATTAAAGGTATTCATAGTTTTCTCAGTCATGCTGGTTTCTATAGGAGGTTTATTAAAGGCTTCTCTAAAATTTCTAGGCCTCTTACAAATCTTTTACAAAAGGATGTTCCATTTGTTTTTTATGATGATTGTGTAGAAGCCTTTGAAACACTTAAGAAAGCCTTAACTTCTGCATCTACTGTTCAACCACCTGATTAGAACTTGCCTTTTGAAATTATGTGTGATGCTAGTGATTATGCTATTGGTGCTGTTCTAGGACAAAGAGTTGATAAGAAACTAAATGTTATTCATTATGCTAGCAAAGCTCTAGATAGTGCCCAAAGAATTTATGCTACTACTGAAAAAGAATTTTTAGCAGTTGTGTTTGCTTGTGATAAATTCATATCTTACATTGTTGATTCTAAAGTTATTGTTCACACCGATCATGCTGCTATTAAATATCTTATGGAAAAGAAAGATGCTAAACCTAGACTCATTAGGTGGGTTCTCTTGCTACAAGAATTTAATTTACATATTACTGATAGAAAAGGAGCTGAGAACCCCGTAGCTGATAACTTGTCTAGGTTAGAGAATATCCTTGATGACCCACTACCTATTGATGATAGCTTTCCTGATGAACAATTAGCTGCAATAAATGTTTCTCATAACACTCCTTGGTATGCTGACTATGCTAATTATATTGTTGCTAAATACATACCAACAAAAGAAAAAAATCTTCTATGATTTAAGACATTACTTTTGAGATGACCCACATCTTTACAAAGAAGGAGTAGATGGTATTATTAGACGTTGTGTACCTGAGCATGAACAGGAACAAATCCTACGGAAATGTCACTCCGAAGCCTACCGAGGTTTGGAGTCCCTAGATATTTAATGACTGATGGTGGTTCACACTTTATTCATGGTGCTTTCCGTAAAATGCTTGCTAAATATGATGTTAACCATAGAATTGCATCACCCTATCATCCTCAATCTAGTGGTCAAGTTGAACTTAGCAATAGAGAAATAAAATTAATATTACAGAAAACCGTTAATAGGTCCCGAAAGAATTGGTCTAAGAAATTGGATGATGCACTTTGTGCCTACAGAACAGCATATAAAAATCCTATGGGTATGTCTCCCTACAAAATGGTTTATGGAAAAGCTTGTCATTTGCCTCTAGAGTTAGAACATAAAGCATATTGGGCAATTAAAAAACTCAACTATGATTTCAAACTTGCCGATGAAAAGAGGTTATTTGATATTAGCTCACTAGATGAATGGAGAACACAAGCCTATGAAAATGCCAAGTTATTTAAAGAAAAAGTTAAAAGATGGCATGACAAAAGAATCCAAAAGCGGGAATTTGAAGTTGGAGAATATGTTCTTTTGTACAACTCTCGTTTCAGATTCTTTGCAGGAAAACTTCTCTCTAAATGGGAAGGACCATATATCATCGAGGAGGTTTATCGCTCTGGAGCTATCAAAATAAATAATGCCGAAGGTACTAACCCGAAGGTGGTCAATGGGCAAAGAATTAAACACTATATCTCAGGTATGCCTATTAATGTTGAAAGCAATATTATTCAAACCATAACACTGAAGGAACACATAAAAGAGACCTTCTGGAACACTCCAGAATACTAAAAAGGAGGAGGTACGTGATACGGTAAGTAAACGGACTTCGAAAAATCCACAAAAATATTTTCTGTCAGTTTTGGAATATTACAAAAATTAGGAAAATAAGAAACAACCAGGAAGGCACCCGAGGGGGGCACAAGACACCAGGGCGCGCCTGGGCCCCCTGGTGTGCCTAGGTGGGTTGTGCCCACCTCGGGAACCTTCCCAACTCCGTTTTCCTCCCGTTTGCTTGTTTTCCAAGATAAAAAATCTTTATATACCCCCCAAACATATTGAACACCGTATCGCGGAGAAATCTTCTGTTCTTCTTTCTTTTTATTTTCTGTCAGATCTGTCAAGCCAGGCATCATGTCTTCTCCCTCCTTTAACAAAGTAGAAGGAGATGCTTGGTTAATGAAGACAGAGCTAAAAAGAGAGGAACCAGAGAAGACCATCAAGGGTGACAAGGTCAAGGAAGTCGCGGGAGATCAAGTTCTGGCAGAGGGGCAAGCCGTTCTAGCAGCAGAAGAAGACATCCTTCAGCCTTACTATGATCATCTTACCCCTACTGAAATTGAAGCTTTTAAGATCATTGAAATGGTTTGTGTGCAAAATAAATATCTCACTCGTGAAAATATTCTGTTGCAAGAGCATGTCATCGCCCTCCGAAGCATCATTCGTAGATTGGAGTACCTCCTGAGCCTGAAGTGTGACGTTACTACATCACCACCACCACCTTCTTCATCACCAAAGGAGACTTGAGTTCATGGTATGGACACTCCCCTTGGCTTGTGCCAAGCTTGGGGGAGGTGTCCTGGTATCATAGCACCACCACTATCTTTGCTTTCATCTATTTTAGTTCGATCTTTAGTTTTCTATGATTTAGTTGAATAAAAGTTTAGTTCGATCCTTTCTTTTTGAGTGTTTGCTTAGTGATCTATCTATCGATGTAATCTGTGCGAGATATATAATAAAGAGTAGTTTGAGTTTTGTTTCTTTACTTTAATGTTTCAATAAAAGAAAGAAAAATAAATGAAAAAGATCATATGCTAATCTTATGGTAAGTAATGACATCACATAAGGAAAATTATAAGTGGTAAAATTTATTGGAGATTGACAAACATAGCATTGGTCAATGATGCAATTCATGAAAGAATTAATAAGGGAAGAGAAGATTCACATGCAAATACACTATCTTGGACATCTTATATGATTGTGAGCCCCTACTAAATATTTTGTGTCAAAATAGTTGACGTTGGTCAAGGAAGACAAGTAATGATTTATGTTTGTTCATATTCACATAGAAGTTATATTGTCATAGATCCTTTAACATGTGGTGCTTGCTCAATATCTTTTCTAGCCAAAAATTCCGCACTAAGTAGAGATACTACTTGTGCATCCAAAAATCCTTAACCCAAATCTTATTTTGAGAGTCCACCATACCTACCTATGGATTGAGTAAGATCCTTCAAGTAAGTTGTCATAGGTACAATAAGGCAATAAAAAGTGCTTCTAAATGTGTTGGATCATTTAGTGTAAGAGAAAATTAAGCGTTGTACGAACTTATGATGGCAAAGTAATAAAAGCGACAGACTGCATAATAAAGGTTGCCATCATAAGGGGCAATACAACATGACGTTCTTTTGCATTAAGGGATTTGACATATAAACAAATAAGCGCATGACAACCTCTGCTTCCCTCTGCGAAGGGCCTATCTTTTACTTTTATGCATTTACTTTTATGTAAGAGTCAAAGTATTCTTCCCTATTCCTTTTATTTTTCTCTTTTTGCAAGCATCATGTGATGAGAAAAGATCTAGACACATATATCCAGTTGGATACGAGTGAGCATGAGTTATTATTGTTGACATCACCCTTGAGGTGAATACATTGGGAGGCGGAACTATAAGCCCCTATCTTTCTATGTGTCCGGTTGAAACTTTTTGTTCATGGGTATGCTGTGAGTGTTGGCAATCATAGAAGATTAAATGATGGTTGAGTATGTGGACTTGCCTACAGGCTCCGATACGTGACCCTTCCTGAAAATATGATGAATTGTAGTTGCAAAGTTAACTGAGAACATAGTTTGTTGGTTTTCAATAAGGTTTATGCTTTATACTTCAATGTTGTGATGAATTGTTACTTGTTCATGAGAAGTTATATGATAAAAGTTATTTGATAAAGTTTTATGTTAAAGTTCCTTGCTATCATAATAATATGCATGATTCTTCTATGTTCGTATTTTGTTTTTATCGACACCTCTCTCTCTCTCTAAGCATGTGGACATGTTTTTCGATTTTGGTTTTCGCTTGAGGACAAGCGAGGTCTAAGCTTGGGGGAGTTGATACATCCATTTTGCATCATGTTTTCCTACTGTTATTTATAATGTTTTTATGCATAATAATGCTTTTTGGAGTATTTCTAATGCCTTTTCTCTCATAATATGCAAGGTTTACACAAAGAGGGAGAATACCGGCAGCTGGAATTCTGGACCTGAAAAGCTACGTCAGAGTTACCTATTCTGCACATTTCCAAATGAGCTGGAAATTTATGGAGAATTGTGTTGCAATATATGAAGAATATTGGAGCAAATAACTACCAAAGGGGGCCCACCAGGTGGGCACAACCCACCTAGGCGCGCCAGGGAGCCCAGGCGTGCCCTGGTGGGTTGTGCCCTCCTCGGCCCACCTCCGGTGCCCCTCTTCTGATATATAAGTCATTTTGACCTAGAAAAAATAAGGATGGGACTTTCGGGACGAAGCGCCGCCGTCTCGAGGCAGAATTTGGGCAGGAGCACTTTTGCCCTCCGGTGGAGCGATTCCGCCGGGGAAACTTCCCTCCTGGAGAGGGAAATCATCGTCATCGTCATCACCAACAACTCTCCCATCTTTGGGAGGGCCATATCCATCAACATCTTCAACAGCATCATCTCCTCTCAAACCCTAGTTCATCTCTTGTGTTCAATCTTTGTACCGGAACCTTAGATTAGTGCTTGTGGGTGACTAGTAGTGTTGATTACATCTTGTAGTTGATTACTATATGATTTATTTGATGAAAGATTATATGTTCACATCCATTACGCTATTTAATATCCCTCTGATCTTGAGCATGATTATTATTTGTGAGTAGTTACTTTTGTTCTTGAGGTCACGGGAGAAGTCATGTTGCAAGTAATCATGTGAACTTGATATGTGTTCGATATTTTGATGATATGTATGTTGTGATTCCCTTAGTAGTGTCATGTGAACGTCGACTACATTGCACTTCACCATATTTGGGCCTAAGAGAATGCATTGTGGAGTAGTTATTAGATGATGGGTTGCTAGAGTGACAGAAGCTTAAACCCTAGTTTATGCGCTATTTCGTAAGGGACTGATTTGGATCGAAAAGTTTAATGCTATGGTTAGATTTTATCTTAATACTTTTTTCGTAGTTGCGGATGCTTACGAGGGGTTAATCATAAGTAGGAGGTTTGTTCAAGTAAAAACAACACCTAAGCACCGGTCCACCCACATATCAAATTATCAAAGTAGCGAACACGAATCAAACCAACATGATGAAAGTGATACGATGAAATTCCCGTGTACCCTCAAGAACGCCTTGCTTATCATAAGAGACCGTTTTGGCCCGTCCTTTGCCACAAAAGGATTGGGCTACCTTGCTGCACCTTATTTACCGTTACTGTTATTTGCTCGTTACAAATTATCTTGCTATCAAAATACTTCTTACCGACTATTTCAGTGCTTGCAGAAAATACCTTGCTGAAAACCACTTGTCATTTTCTTCTGCTCCTCATTGGGTTCGACACTCTTACTTATCGAAATGACTATGATTGATCCCCTATACTTGTGGGTCATCATGATTCCATCCAAATCTTTCCAAAGCGAACCCCCTCTTGATAGTACTATTTATCCTACGACTCAAATCCACCGAAAAGAAACGCAGGAAAATAAACCGTCTTCTGTAGTAGGCTTCGAGGGGCAGTAATCGTCTTTGCACACAATTAGTCCGCAAAAGTATCGCCATCAATCATCAAAACCACTAAGGGAAATTTATGCCCTAACACTTCCCAGTCTAGAAGCCCAATCAAATTTATTTATTTTAAAAGCATACTAATTAATACTTGATTAGCAGACTTCTAAAAAAATATTTTTGGTTGGGCTTTTAGAATAAACTAGGTAGAAGACAGCCTACCTAGCTTATTCTAAAAGCCTAAAATTGCCACCAAAGAACTAGCCTATGCCATTCAAGCTGCTCAGGGGTGGTGCGTGACACAGATCATTATTGACACAAACGCTATGGAGCTCAAGAAGACCATCACGTAGACCGACTTGGACCTGGCACCAGCGGGTGTTTTGTTTCGAGAAATAAAAACAGTTCTTAATATACATTTTTGTCTTTAAGGTGACATTTTGTCCCAGAACTTGTAATCGGTACGAAGATGGACGTCGAGCCCCAAAGCCGTATGGCCGGGTGGCGCTCCTACCTTTGTCCGAGACTTGATGGCCAGCGACATTGCTGTGCACGTTGGTTAATGGAATAAAGATATTCCATGTCAAAAAACGAGAAGTATATGCATAAAGATCAGCTTCGGCAAGGTTACGAGAAGCAGTTTCAACGTCGACCAACAACCACCTAGTCAATCTATAGTTACACAAATCTGTCAGCACAGCTCCAACGTTTTCCCTATTCGTCTTTCATGGCCGTCTGATGCCTCCTTTTCTGCGCAACCTCGACGAGCAGAGTCAGCAGAGCTTCGCATACCTGCGACGTGTTCGCCTGATCCCCGGGCTCCTCATTCATCGAGTAATACACCATCCACGCATGGTCCAGCTTCCGCTCTGGTCGGACCGCCACCGATCCGGGAACTTCAGCATCCTTCCTCGTCACAAGACCGTCACTCTTCTCACCATACCTCGCCACCAGCAGCTGCGAGCATGCTGCCAAGGCAGCTGAAAGTGGCATTACGACCGGAATCCTCGCAGGATTGCCGTCAGCGGCAACCGGGAGCTCCACATGCGCGACATGAGAGAGGGCTGTCAGCACACTTGGGGTGATGCTTGCCTCCGTGTGGAATGATACAATTGGCACCTCGGGGGGCAATGGGTGCTGCGCCAGGAATTCTTTCCTCCTTTCATATGTCAGATCTTCTAGCGCCTGCAGATCACCCTGGAGAAACCCAAATGATTATGAAATTAAATTTGGTGTCGTCCACTGTGTAAGCTGACATGGTAATGATTGCAATGATCAATTCACAGAAAATACCTTAAGGACTTTCGAAACCAAAATCTCCATAAGCTTGCGTAGCATGACATAGTCACCAAGCTGCCCCTCTCTCAGGATATCAGAAGCAACTGGGCTTCCTCCATAGGGGCTTTGAGCTAGTACCAAACCTGCAACCTTGTCTTTCAGTTGTGGCCAGTAGAGTGACAGAGCTGCTGCCGCATCTACACCACCCTTGCTGTGACCGAGAAGTAGCACACGTTTCCTTGATCCCCAGTATATTTCTTCAATGTATTCCTTTATCTCCCTTGCGTTTTTACTTACTGAAGACTGAAGGACACCTTTAGTACCACTTGATGAAAATAATATATGAAGAGAAGAACACAAACTAATATAGGTAAGTACCTCACTGTGAATCTTGGCAATGTGACAAACCAGACCCATTTTGGAGAAGTATGCTTTTGTCTTCACAAAGTAAAGTGGCCCATGGTTACTAAATAAACCTGTAAAAGCAGAATATGTCTAAACACAAAAGTTCCATAAATTGTTTTCAGTATCGACGTAGCATCAGACTAACCTGGAACTAACAAATACACCACCGCATCAGGTAGCTTGTGCTCATTTTTTCTGGAGAGGAGTGAAATAAATACGTAAGATAGTTACGAAAAGCATTCTTTGCATACTGTAAAAACTGAGATTCAGTTTTTTATTTTCACTGACCTCACGGAATCAAGGATCTCCAAAAATCTGGTCGTCCCATCCTCAGCTGCAGGTAAGCCTTGAGTGCGCTGGAGCCATCCGATATCATCTGCTGAACCACGTACAGTTTTCCGAGCACGATCTACGAGACTACATATAGACATATGAAGAATCCACCATTATATTCTAATTCCAATTTAATCTAAAAATAATAAGAAAACACTGCTGGTTTAAATGAAAAATAGATTGATATACTTGAAAGGTATAATACACAAATGACAGAGCAATCTCTACCCTTGAAATAGTGAAGTTCCATTCTGAAAAACACGAAAAGGTGCCATCTGCCCTGAGATTTCCGAGGTTTCTTGAGAGGAACTTATTACACTGGGAGACAAGCTACTGCCATCCAACTCTGCAGAAGAAGTCTGAAGAGCAGGCCTGCCAGAAGTTGAGACTGGTGGAAGTATTGCTAGTTCTTGACCTTCCTCCGGTATTCCTGTAATAGAGAGTAAAGGTAATGAAGGGGTTCAACCAGATTTATGACATGAATAAAAAAATCTTACGGCATAATCGACAGTCAAAACAAGAAATCTAACCTGTGTAACCAGGCACTGGGAGGCACTGGGTAAAATACGAAGCTATTTGGGCAAGATTAGACGCAGCTTGGTTTAATGCTGGGACAGAGGGGAAGAGTTCTGAATCTTCAGCCCTATCGACTGATTGGCTATCGTCAACCTAGATTTGTGATTTATCAGTAACTATTTTGTTAGCAAAAGGAAGTGATAAAACAAAAACAAAAAATGACCACAGGGGCCATTAGCCAGCATACTGCAGGTAACGGATACGTAAGTAACAACCCTGTCCAGGCACTAAGGTTAAGTAAGCCAAATCACTTGGCAACTTGGCTTGGTGCATTTTTGTGGATGTTAATAGCACGACGCATCAAGTAAGTTGGGTTCAGAGTATTGCAGGAATTGTCATTTAATCATTCGTGTTGGATAAAAATGGCTACACGAGTAGCAGACCAATTTCCTTGTGAAAGGAATGTCAACTCTCGACTTGAAGCGGCTCAATTCAATTCCTTTCACCTAGTGACGGGCATGCTTATATTTCTGCAGATTGATATAATAAATAAAAAAACATAGAAGTGTTGCTGCAATGTGGTAAAGTTGATGGCACCAAACCCTTCCTTCCCAATTAAACTTGAAAATGCATATGAAGAAGACAAGTAGTACGAAGAAAGGATAAGGATAAGGGGTTGGAAAGTTCAGGTTTATTATGGCACGCAGCAAACAAGGCAAACAGACAGCTATAACTGCTGCCTGCTTCATTCCTACCATGACAAGAAAAAACTGCAGTACTAAATTCCTAACCTAGCCAGGTAATATCTGAACATCGAAATCTTCGAGGCAAAGGAAGGTGGGTAGTAACAGCAAGAGGAAAACAAGCAGAGATGAACACGCATACGTACCGACGCGGAAGTAGAAGGCCCTCCTTGTGCTGAAGGCTCCATGCTGGGCCGATGGATCCGCTAGTCCCAGTTATTAGTCCTAACGCGCTGGAAGAATACGGATTGAGAGGAGCACGAACGATACAAGTTAGAGGAACGAATGAATTACTGTATTAGGGAAGGAAACAAAACAATCTCGATTCGATCGGCTGACAGACGGACTGACCAAAGGAAACGGGAATCGGAACCACGAATTGGTGGATCCAGGAGGAGGCGGCTCGGCTGTCTTCTCCAGCGGGGGTGAGGTGGGGGTGTGGCGGCGGGAGAGGAGGAATTCCGTTTCGTGGGGAGGTAAGAGGGGACGGGACGGTATTCGGTTTCTGCGGCAAGAAGTGGGTGGGGGCCTGGGAGGGAGGGAGAAGACGACTTGTCCCCCGCGGACACGCGGCGCATCAGCAGCTCTAATTCACCCGTGACTTGCCACCTCGACCACACCAGGTAAAACCGTAGTACTCCCTCGTGTCAATGGACTAATTGATTTAGTATAAACTAGAAAAAATGTCCGTGCATTACAACGAAAAATGTATTCACCCGTCTTCAACAAGATAGTCATGGCTGAAGACTTCAATGGGTCCACGTGCATCCCATCTATGTTGCCGTTTATTCTTCTTCCCACACTTATCGACAGTGACCTCGATGCTCACACAATCATAAACGTTTGAACGTGGTCAATTCTAAGGTGTCTCTTTTTCTCTCCGCATAAGATGAGAAATCTGTTTTTTTTTCACCTGAAGGTTTTTGTTAGAATAAGTATGAGTTAGTGCTGCTATTAGCATGAGTCGTAACGTTGAACACTTAGAGCTTAGTGCTAGAATATAGAAGGTCTAGAGTTCTCTCTTGATTATCCATGATCAAGTGTTTGTAACTGTTGCTGTAACTCAATCTCGATGTTTAGTATGTAAAGAGAAGACAGTCAGTGAGGTATATCATGGCTTACCGCTGCAATACTTCTGTTTACATGGTATCAGAGCCATCTGACCAATGTCAACCTTTTCCTCCTCTCTCATGGCTTCTGTGCCAGCGGCTACCACTGTCGTCACCGTGCGTCTCTCGCGCGACAACCACCTCATGTGGAAGGCTCAGTTCCTCACGTTCTTGCGCACCTATGATCTCCTTGGCATCGCATCTGGCAGAGAGATGGCGCCTGCTTCGACCGTGGACCAGACCACGGGCACAGGCGATGCGTGCACTACCACTTAGGTGGAAAACCCGGAGTACACGATCTGGTACCATAAGGACCAGACGATCGTCGGCGGCATCCTCGCCACCGTCTCTGTACGTCATGGCTGCCACCTCAGCGGACGAGGCATGGGGGCAGTTGGAGCGGATGTTTGCATCTCGCTTTCGTGCTCACTCAGATACGCACGCAACTGGCTACTTCGAAGAGGCGCGACATGACGGGCACAGACTACTTCAAGATGAAGAAGACCTTGGCTGACACACTTGCATCCATCGGACAGCCTCTTCATGCTGATGAGATCGTTTCCTACCTGTTGTCAGGCCTTGGGGCGGAGTACAAGTCCCTTGTGGACTCACTGAACGTGAAGAGTGATTTGAGGTCGTGGCAATTATGGTAGCGGTCGAGGCCGTGGACATACGAAATTATGGTGGCAATTATGGGGCGGAGTACAACATTAACGTGAAGAGTGCTGCTCTTCTTCGCCATGAGTATTGTCATGAGCAGTACAACTCCGACTTCCAGCTTGGTTCGAGCTCCTCGACTAGCTACACCGGTACCGGCTCCAACCACTCCACCAACTTCTCCGACAAACAGCCAGGACGCATCAATCAAGGCGTACAAGGTCGTGGCAATTATGGTGGCGGTCGAGGCCGTGGTCGCAGCAATGGTGGAAATGGCCGTAGCGGAGGCCGCGGTTACGGTGGCAACAGCGAAAATGGTGGGGGACAACGGCCCACATGTCAGCTGTGTGGCATAAAAGGGCATGTTGCCTTGAAGTGCCGCAAGCGCTTCGACAGTTCCTTCCACGGCGATGAGGAGCAGCATTCGACGAATATTGTCGGCACTAGCGCGGGTACCAGGTTGATCCTAACTAGTACTCGGACACGGGCGTGACTGACCACATCACTAGCGACTTGGATCACCTCTCCTTCCACGAGTGCTACAACGGCCACGAAAACGTCCAAGTTGGCAATGGAGCAGGTTTGCACATCGAACATATTGTTCAAAGTTCTATTAATACTTCCGCTTCTAAACCTCTTATTCTTCGAAACATACTTCATGTTCCACATATAAAAAATAATCTCATCTCCATCCATAAACTTACAAAAGACAATGATGTGTTCGTTGAATTTCACCCTGATTTTTTTGTCATTAAGGACCAAGCATCGAAGACAAGTCTGCTCCAAGGCAGATGTAGAGTCGGCCTCTACGCCATTCCGCCGTCCACCCTCCACCATGTGAAGGCTGCCATGTTTGCGTCGGTCAATAAAAAGCAATGGCATCATCGCCTCGGTCACCCGTCGTCCCAAGTTGTTCAGTCAATTCTTAGTTTGAATAAACTTCCGTGTAGTTGTTCTCATGATGCATCCATATGTGATGCGTGTCAACAGGCCAAGAGTCACCAACTTCCGTATGGTTCATCTAGCTTTTCCGCAAAATTTCCTTTAGAAGTTAGAACTCATACATTCGGATGTTTGGGGGCCTGCTACTGTTTCAGTTGGTGGCTATACATATTATGTCTCTTTTATTGATGTATTTAGCAAATTCACTTGGATCTATTTGTTGCGTGCTAAATCTGATGTTGAGCAAGTTTTCATCTATTTTCAAGCTCATGTTGAACGTCTTCTTAACCGAAAAATTCAATGTATTCAATCTAATTGGGGCGGCGAATATCAAGGCTTGCATAAATACCTTCAAGCTCAAGGCATTGCACACCATGTTTCATGTCCCTACACCCATCAGCAGAACGGCGCAGCTGAACGCAAACACCGGCACATTGTGGAAACCGGACTTGCTCTTCTTGCACATGCTTGCATGCCCGTTCGCTTTTGGGATGATGAGTTCCTCACTGCTACCTTTCTTATCAATCGTCTACCAACACGAGTCATAGATAATGCATCTCCCATGGAGTGTCTTTTTGGTGACAAACCCGATTACACCATGTTGAAATCATTTGATTGTGCGTGTTGGCCACATCTTCGCCCCTACAATTCTAGAAAACTTGCTTTCCGATCCAAAGAATGCATCTTTGTTGGTTATAGTTGGCACCATAAGGGATATAAGTGTCTTGATGCTAGTACTGGACGCTTATATATTTCTCGCGATGTGGTTTTTGATGAAGCAGTTTTTCCATTTGCTCGCAAGCTTCAAGCTACGCTTGCACCTGGAAATTCATCAACACAATCGTACGTCCAACTTTTACCCCCCACATCAAGTTCACCAGCCCATATTCCAGCAAGCAGAAGTACTAATAGTTCTAATAATCTAATGGCCGATGTGCAGTCTATTTCTTTTGATGCTCATGTAGGTTCTGACGCTGATTCGGAGTCAACGTCGTCCTCACCACTTGGCTCTGCAGCAGCCGACTCTGACACTTCTGGGTCGTCTCCTGGCCCAGATTCTTCCACCACCAAGAGCACAGGTTCTTCCGCCGGCAAAGACTCCGTGGCCCCGGCACCTCCTGCCCCAAAATAGATGCGTCTGCACACTTAGTCTCAGTCGGGCATTGTCAAGCCGTACATCCGCACTGATGGCACTGTTACATATGGGTGCACGACATCATCTAATGAACCTGTTGAGCCTACTAGCTACACTGAAGATGCGCAACATCCATCTTGGAAAGCCGCAATGGATGATGAGATTGCCGCCTTGCATCGGAATGAAACTTGGAGTTTGGTTCCGTTTCGTCCAGGACTCAATATAATTGATAGTAAATGGGTTTTTAAGCTCAAACACAAGGCTGATGGCTCTATTGATCGGTACAAAGCTCGTCTAGTTGCTAAAAGATTCAAACAACGCCAAGGAATTGATTACGATGATACTTTCAGTCCAGTCGTGAAGCCCACTACTATTCATGTTCTATTGTATCTTGCAGTCACTCATCATTGGAGTATGCGGCAGCTTGACATTCAGAATGCATTCTTGCATGGTTTTCTGAATGAGGATGTCTACATGTATCTACCATCAGGCTACATCGATCAACGGTTCCCTCGTCATCTTTGCAAACTTCAGAAGTCTCTTTATGGGTTGAAGCAGGCGCCACGTGCATGGTTTTCCCGCCCGAGCTCTCGTCTTCTCGATCTAGGCTTCCGCGCATTGGCTGCTGATGTCTCTCTGTTTATATTTCAGAAAGGGGGCATCCACATGTATTTCTTCATATATGTTGATGATATTATTGTCATCAGTTCGTGTGATGCAGCCATTGGCCGTTTACTCGATCAGCTTCGTCAAGATTTTGCCATCAAGGTTCTTGGGGTATTGAGCTACTTTCTTGGTGTTGAAGTTTAGACTATTGAAGGTGGTCTTGTTCTTTGTCAACGCAAGTATATACTTGATCTTCTTAAGAAGGCCAACATGGAAAACTCCAAGTCATGCATTACACCAATGGCAACAACTAAGAAGCTATCCAAGAAGTCTGGGATGCCCTTGTCTTCAACCGAGGCCACACGGTATCGTAGTGTGGTCGGTGCACTTCAGTACCTTACTCTGGGAAGGCCTGATATCTCGTATAGCATGAACAAAGTCTGCCAGTTCTTACAATCACCGACTGAAGCTCACTGGACAGCTGTAAAATGGATCTTGCGATATCTTCAAGGAACGTCAACATATGGACTCCTGCTCCGATGTTCTCCATCCATGACGCCCAGTGCTTTCTCTGACGCCGACTAGGCTGGGTGCCCAGATGGCCGACGATCCACTGGTGGCCACGCTGTTTTCCTTGGTGGTAATCTAGTTGCATGGAATTCTCGGAAGCAACCTACTGTTTCTCTCTCGAGTACAGAGGCCGAGTACAAGTCTGTAGCAAATGCAACAGCAGAGCTCATGTGGATACATGCATTACTTGGAGAACTTGGTATTCCAGAGAGCAGACCGCCATCCTTGTGGTGTGATAATATTGGCGCGACTTATCTCTCCATGAATCCAGTTTTTCATGCTCGCACGAAGCATATCGAGATTGATTATCACTTCGTGTGTGAAAGAGTGGCGAAAAAGGCTCTTGGTATTAGACATATTTCAACTCATGACCAACTCGCAGATATACTAACCAAACCATTGATGACTCAACAGTTTGAAAGATTCAGAAGCGATCTCAATGTGCTTCCCATGTTTCGATCGAGGGGGATGTTCGAATAACTATGAGTTAGTGCTGCTATTAACATGAGTTGTAACATTGAGCACTTAGAGCTTAGTGCTAGAATATAGAAGGTTTAGAGTTCTCTCTTGATTATCCATGATCAAGTGTTTGTAACTGCTGATGTAACTCAACCTGGATGTTTAGTAGTATATAAAGAGAAGACAGCCGGTGAGGTATATCATGGCTTACCACTGCAATACTTTTGTTTACAGTTTTGCCGAGGCGTGCATACATGGTTATAGAGCAGGGTGTTTTATGCAAAAGTAGCGACGGACGAGCAAAAGCACTAATGACTTTATTAGTAGGTATAGATTTGTATTACAATATGGATGGAAGGGCATAATAAAGGATAACTCAAACGTCGTAGTCAAATCGCACGTAAACATCTGGACCGCACAGTTTGAACATTTTGAGTCATCCAACGTTATCCATCAAATGTTTGTGAACGCACCTATGAATTTTCACAAATTGGGAAAAAAATATGGAGCAGCTTTGGGGGTGTTTGAACCTCCGACATGTAAGTGCTTCACATCTCGGACCCACAAAAAACCATAGTTTTTTCCTGCTCCAACCACCACTCTGCGCTCCACACCATATTCATGTCGGTCAAGAACAAACGTGACTAGTCACTGATGCATGTCGGCCGAATGGCGCGGTAGTCACACCGGTGCAGCGGTTGAGGCACCTGCTCCGACCCGCCACTTGCGTCACGTTAATGCCAGCTTAGAGCGGATGCAGCCAAACGGGCGACAGGACAGATTAATTCCTATTACTTTGAAGTCGGTTGCTCGTCCGTTCGCCTGCCCGGCATTGAACAGGCGTGGCGACCGAGATACCCAATTCGGGTGTCCACATTCAAACCAGCGCCTAGTCTGGCTGGAGCCCGATATATAAACCACGGTCGCGCACAACACAAACCTCATCACATCTGCTTCCCTTTACTCCATCATTCACGACCGCTGGCGCACCTTAGATTCATTTCATTTGCCGCTCTCGCAAGTGGCAAAGTGTGGTGGAAGCGTCTCTCGCCGCGCCGCCGACACGAGACCACGGGCATCGTCCATGACTCACAGGCCCAGCACGTGAAACTCATACACTACAAAAAAAGACACACCCGTGACATTATGGGCCGAACAAAAAAAATCGGTCATGCTTATGACACTTCTATGACGATAATTGTGACAAAAAAACATATCATCATAGATGTGGTGGGATCCTACTTCTATGACAAAAAATCATGACAGAAAATGGGCTTTTCGTCCTGGGCGGCCGAGGACGCACCTGCATGACATTCTTTGTGCCGTCCATGATGGAAAAAATCATGGTAGAAGCGAGGGCGACGAAAATTTCGGGGAGTTCCCGGTTACGGTGGGTGGTCGGGGCTGAGCGATGCATGGAGTTTTGCGCGTTTCTCTCGTATACGTACGCGCGTGTGTGCGAGGCGTTGGGCTCTAACTGAACTCGGCCGAGCGATTGCACTAACTATGTTACTGAACTTGAGCGATCGATCCCTGGCTGTTAACTGAATCCGAGCGATTCCTTCGCTGCTGACTGAACCCAAGCGATTCATTCGTTACTGCTACTAACTGAACCTGAGCAATCGATCGCTGCTACTACTTACTGAAGCCGATCGAACCTGCCTCTTGATGAACAGTGAATGTTGGGGGTTGGTTGAACGAGTTGAGATGTGGTGAGTCTAGCCGGTTGGTTGCGGTTCGATGAATAGTTCCCGGTGGGGGTTGGATGAACAGGACCCCGTGGTAGTAGGCCGTTGTCGCTGGATGAATAGGACCCCAAGGAGGCCGCCACACCCAAGCCTATTGGGGGTGGATGAACAGGACCCCATGGAGGGCTGGTTGAACAGTAGCCGGTGGAGGCTGGATGAACAGTAGCCCGTGGATGAACAATGGCTGGTGGAGACAGGAGGAAGCCGCGGTGGATGAACAGTAGCAGGTGGAGGCTGGAGGAAGTCGACGGCGGATGAACAGTAGCCTGTGGTGTCTAGAGCGAGGCAGTAGACGATGGATGAGCAGTAGCCCGTGGAGTCCTGTTTTGCGCTACGCTGTAACACCCCCTTGTAATGAGCCCTGTGACACTCTGTTAATCTTGCCAAGTCATGACCATTTGCAGTGCCAGGTTACATGGGTTAAGTATTCAATACAAATTCAACTCTGAAAATCAACTCAATTTCCAAAGTGAAATATGAAGTTGACCAAGCCTTATGGGAAAATTGTTCAAAACTTTGCAAATATTCCAGAAGCACTCATAAAATTATCACCAATAATATTTGGATTAAATACAAGACTCAAACCATATGAAACAGCAACAAAACAACAATATACAACACATTTAAAATCATATCATTTTCAAATGAAGTCCAAATTCACCCAAACCAATTTTTGGGGAAAGCTTACACTGCACATTAATATTTGAGCCTAGTCTCATATTTTACAAAAAGGCTAAAGTGGCCTAACTAATTCAAAATAGAGAATAAATAAAGAGAAATATAAAACAGAAAAGGAATAAGACAAAAGAGGCCGGAGCCACTTACCTGGCAACTGGGCTGAGCCCAGCTGGCCCAGCCGCTGTTCCTCCTACCTGCTCCCGCCCCGCTGTCGCCGTCGCCGTGGCCAGAGCCTCGCCGCGCCGCCACCGCGGCGTAGCAGGTGGGCAAGGGGATAAGCCTCGCCTCGACCGTCTCCCCTGGTCCTATCTCTCACTCTCCACTCCTCTCCCTCGAGTGCTCCCCTCCTTTTCCCTCTCCTCTGCTCGCGCAACTGAACGCGGTCGCCACCGATCTTCGTCGTTGCCGTGGCCACCGGCGGCCCCGTGCTTGCTGGTTTTGTCCACGGGCCTCGCCGTGGTCGGCCACCTCTCCTGGTGCCTCCAGGCGGAGCTGTGGACCCCTGCAGCCGCTGCTCGTCCTCGTCCCGCATCTCTGCCCACCAGCGAAACTCCGGCGACCTCGACTAGCTGCTGCTCCTAAGCTGATGACGGCCTGTCGTGCGCCGCACGGTGAGCCACCACCCCCTCTGTTCCCTTCCCGAGCCGCGCTTACCTTCTCTAGCTAGCGGTGTTCGCCGTCGCACTCCGACCGTCGCGGGTCCTCGCCGTCAGGCCACTTTTGGTCGCCCCCGAGGCCGCGCTCTAGCTCTGTTCGACGCGGCGTGCTCCCCTCATTCGAACGCGACCGAAAACACGCGCGGAGGAGCACCGTAGCAGTAGCGCCGTGCACGCCCGGAAGCCACCGCCGCCAAGATCGACGCCGGCGACGTTTCCGGCATCCCCGGCGTGTCCCAGCAGCACCAATCGACGCGTCTCTCTCCCAGCTTTCGATCGATCCATTAAACGCGCAAAACGGCCCTCTGTGGCAGAAATCCGAGCCCCGCCGGCGTTCGGCCGCCGCTGTGGAGCTCGCCGGAGAGGATTCCGGCGCCGACGCCAGCATGGCACCGCGTGGGACCCGCTAGGGGTCGCTGACGAGTGGGCCCAGCGCCAGTTTGACCGCGTTGACCGAGGTCAACGTGGGGCACTGTTCACCTGTGCCAGTGACATGTGGGTCCTGCCAATTTTAAATGAATTTAAATAAATATATATTCAGTTAATTAATAGATTAATTAACTTAATCACTAATGTGACACTGACAGACTGGGCCCACTCCTCTAGTTAGCCTGTTAAATAGAATTAATCCTCAGTTAGTCTAACAGAGGCTGACATGTGGGTCCCACTGGACCCACATGTCAGGTTTGACTCCAGTCAACTGCACTGCTGGCTGCTGACGTCATCTCTACGCAACGCTGACGTCATAAATCCTTTCTGTTAAATTAAATAATTCCAGAAAATGCCAAAATCTTTAGAAATTCATAGAAAATAAACCGTAGCTCGGATGGAAAAACTTAAAACATGAAAGTTTCTCAGAACGACGAGACGAAGCCGAAAACGCGGTCCGTTCATCCGTCACACGTCCCTATCTATCCGAACATGGAACCGATCCCCTCCGGTCATCTGCCCGACAAATGTCCGGAACCGGGAAAACATTCCCGGATGGATTCCTCCTTCCTTGGTGGTGTGCAACCATATGTTAGGACACACCCGGCACTGCGTATTATCATGTCGTACTTTGTGTAGCACCTGTTTGCTCTGTATTTACTGTTTCCTCCCCCTCTTCTCTCTCGTTAGATCTCGGTGCCGACGTAGCCTCCGAAATCGACGCAGCTCCGGTGATTGGCTGCACTTCTGACGACCTTGCCATTGCTGCCGAGCAACCAGGCAAGCCCCCCCCCTTTGATCATCCCGATATCGCCTATTCTATTTTCTCATGCTTGCATTAGAATTTGCTACTGATATTGTTATCCTATATCTGCTGCATAGCCTGATTATTGTAACCTGCTGTTGATACCTTACTGTTCATCCTAAACTGCTTAGTATAGTTTGGGTAGAGCCCCACTAGTGACCCCCACTTTATCCCGACTGCCCCGCTGGAGTTTCAGAAGACCCGACCAACGGGATCGAAGATCAGACCCCTGGCACCGCACCTCACTTCCCCTTCGTTGCTCGACACTACTGGGTTACTATCGAGTGCCGAGGGTGATACCTCGTCAGCACTTCTGATGATAACCTTGTAGGTTAGCTAATCGGTCGTGGTAAGCGAGGGTGATTCCTCCTACACCACCCCCGATAACGACGAAGTCGAGCAACACCTCACTTGTGGACCTCGAGGGTGATGCCTCTTACGTCCATCTTGATGTTACATCAGGTGGGAGTCCAACGAGGGTGATGCCTCGGATTCCCCTTGATACGGTGACCACACGGATGCCTTACATTATTGTTGATACTGATACTTGAGAAGGCGGGTCGACCCTGAGGGGTACCCGCGGATGATGGATAGTTACCCGTGAGTTATTCCACGAGGCGCGGCCGGGCATTCTTAGCCCTTGCAGCAAGTCCTCGAGACGGGGCGACGGGGTCACATCTTTCGTGAGTCTCTGCTCGTTTCCGCAAGCCCCTAGTCCTAACGATTTGGATATTAATCTGAGCCGGCCTCTGGTCGGATAGCACTAACCATCACGTGGGCATAGTATGGGCGTTCTGCATCGTAACATTAGCCGAAAGCTCTGTCAGACGTCCAGTTCAGCATGGCGGCACGGTCGGATCGCGCCGAGGCGCTGGTATCCACCCTGCGCGCAACGAGCTGGAGTGCATAGGGCGATGGCCCAAGACCCCTGAGCACTTAGGAGGTATACCGACGGGGACCTCTCTGCTGAGCTGTAGGTAGGGTTGCGATGTGTCGTTTGGCCGAGGCCGGGCATGACCCAGGAAAGTGTGTCCGGCCGGAGTTAAGCGAGCGTGGTGGGTAAGTTGGTGCACCCCTGCAGGGAAGAACACATCTATCGATAGCCGGTCCTACGGTAAAGGACACTCGGAGTTGTATCCCGATTGGTACAGCTAGAATTGAGATGATACCTGGATATGTGGCTCCAGGATCGCTTTCTCGCAGGGAGTCGAGGAAGGATCTCTGGGCGAGACTGTTACCTGATTCTACTACTACTTACATTATGCTACCCTGTACTCTTCTAAATGCTGCAAGACACTCGAAGATGCTGGAAGATTCTTGAAGATGCTAGTCTTTGATAGGACTTGGCTTTCCTCTCTATTCTGGCATTTCTGCAGCCCAGTCCACATATACAGCCTCCCTTTGATAATGATGCATATGTAGTGTAGATCCTTGCTTGCTGAGTACTTCAGAGTACTCATGGTTGCTTTGCTTTCTTTTTCTCCCCCTATCAGTTTGTCGAGACCAGTTGACGGAGCCCCTGAGACACCTGCACCGTCGACTACTACTACTACCCCGAGGATGGCTTCTACTACGAGATGGCTGTCGACCAGGAGTAGGTTCGGAGGGTCCTAGGCAGGAGGCCTACGCCTTTCGATCGTAGTACTTTCTTTTGTCCCGCCTTCTTAAGGCCTTTCTGTCTTTCTTTTATATCTGTACTCAGATATCTGATGCTTCCGCTGACGCTTGTATGCCATCGAGCTATGTATTCGAGCCCTCGAGGCCCTGGCTTGTAATATAAAGCTTGTATGATTTTATTTATGTTTTAGAGTTGTGTTGTGATATCTTCAAGTGAGTCCTTAGGCTTGATCGTGTGCATTTGCGTGTATGATTAGTGCACGATTAAGCCAGGTTTCGATCCTGGGACCTGTGGGTTATGGGCCCACGTCGCCAACTGGGTGGTATTAGGATCTTTTACTCCTCGACCTTTACTCTGGGACTCTACTCTCTCTTCCTTTCGGGTTAAAATTTTACTAACTCCAACATTAGGTTCTCGTGATCACATCCACCCGGAGTTCTGAAGTTACCCCCCCTTGCTTCTAGATTGTGGGCCAGGTTCTGCTTACAGGATCCTCTTATCGAGGGCACCCTGTGTTGTCACTTGCAGATTCCTCGCTCCAACTGTTTTCTCGACGTTGAAGTAGCATGTCGCTATGCCGCGTTGTTGAAATCCATCTGAACCTTCTACACCGCGTGCCTGCGTGCCGCCTAGTTTCCTAGCTTACCTTCTACGCCGTTGTAGCGCTGGTCTGTAACCGAACCTATGTACGGATCTGTATGTCATGACGACTATGATGTTGTATCTATTGCACTTCTTTTCTGTCGTGCATGATTACTTCATGAATGATCCCATACAATGTCAATGCTTGATGTTGAATGTGACGTTAGCCGTCGCGTTAAAGCAGAGCATCAACAGCCTGCTGGAATTCTGCAACCGCTTCCTATTTCTTTGTGGAAATAGTATAAAGTGCAAATGGATTTCATTACTGGTCTTCCCAAGTCTCAGAAAGGTCACGATGCTATTCTTGTCGTCGTCGACCAACTTTCTAAAGTTGCACATTTTCTGCCTGTCAAGGAGACGATCACTGCTAGTCAGTTAGCAGAATTATACATCTCCAGAATTGTTTCACTCCACGGTATTACGAAAGAGATCAGTTCGGACCGTGGCGGCCTTTTCACTTCCAAGTTCTGGGAAAGTTTCCAACAAGCTATGGGAACTCATATCACCTGGAGTTCAGCATATCATCCCCAGTCCCAAGGCCAAGTCGAACGAGTAAATCAAGTGCTTGAAGACATGCTGCGAGCTTGTGTTATTTCTTTCGGCAAGAAGTGGGAAGAATCTCTCCCGTATGCCGAGTTCTCTTATAACAACAGCTATCAAGCCAGCTTGAAAATGGCCCCCTTCGAAGTTCTATATGGACGTAAGTGTCGAACCCCTCTGAATTGGTCAGAAACTGGGGAACGACCGCTCGTGGGTCCGGATATTATTCAACACGCGGAAGAACAAGTCCGCATTGTCCGAGAAAATCTCAAGGCGGCCCAAGACCGCCAGAAGAGCAACTACGATCGCAAACGATGGGGTTTGACTTATCAACCTGGTGATCAAGCTTATCTGCGTGTCACTCCCATGAAGGGCACCCATCGTTTTGGAATCAAGGGCAAGTTAGCTCCACGCTACATTGGTCCTTTTCGCATTGTTGCCAGACATGGTCAGGTGGCATATAAATTGGAGTTACCACCGCAATTCTCTCATATCCACGACGTCTTCCATGTGTCGCAACTTCGTAAATGCTTCAAGGAATCTCCGCATCGCGCAGTGGATCACGAGATGCTCGAATTGCAAGATGATCTATCTTATAAGGAGCATCCCATCCGCATTCTCGATGAAGCTGAACGTCGAACTCGCCAGAAGACGACTAAGTTCCTGAAAGTACAGTGGTCGAATCACACTGAAGATGAAGCCACTTCGGAACGCGAGGATCATCTTCGCAAGGAATACCCCGACCTCTTTCCTTCTACCTCCTAAATTCTCGGGACGAGAATTTCTTTTAGAGGAGGAGAATTTGTAACACCCCCTTGTAATGAGCCCTGTGACACTCTATTAATCTTGCCAAGTCATGACCATTTGCAGTGCCAGGTCACATGGGTTAAGTATTCAATACAAATTCAACTCTGAAAATCAACTCAATTTCCAAAGTGAAATATGAAGTTGACCAAGCCTTATGGGAAAATTGTTCAAAAGTTTGCAAATATTCCAGAAGCACTCATAAAATTATCACCAATAATATTTGGATTAAATACAAGACTCAAACCATATGAAACAGCAACAAAACAGCAATATACAACACATTTAAAATCATATCATTTTCAAATGAAGTCCAAATTCACCCAAACCAATTTTTGGGGAAAGCTTACACTGCACATTAATATTTGAGCCTAGTCTCATATTTTACAAAAAGGCTAAAGTGGCCTAACTAATTCAAAACAGAGAATAAATAAAGAGAAATATAAAACAGAAAAGGAATAAGACAAAAGAGGCCGGAGCCACTTACTTGGCAACTGGGCCGAGCCCAGCTGGCCCAGCCGCTGTTCCTCCTACCTGCTCCCGCCCCGCTGTCGCCGTCGCCGTGCCCAGAGCCTCGCCGCGCCGCTCGCTGGCCGCCACCGCGGCGTAGCAGGTGGGCGAGGGGATAAGCCTCGCCTCGGCCGCCTCCCCTGGTCCTATCTCTCACTCTCCACTCCTCTCCCTCGAGTGCTCCCCTCCTTTTCCCTCTCCTCTGCTCGCGCAACTTAACGCGGTCGCCGCCGATCTTCGTCATTACCGTGGCCACCGGCAGCCCCGTGCTTGCTGGTTTTGTCCACGGGCCTCGCCGTGGTCGGCCACCTCTCCTGGTGCCTCCAGGCGGAGCTGTGGACCACTGCAGCCGCTGCTCGTCCTCGTCCCGCATCTCTGCCCACCAGCGAAACTCCGGCGACCTCGACTAGCTGCTGCTCCTAAGCTGACGACGGCCTGTTGTGCGCCGCACGGTGAGCCACCACCCCCTCTGTTCCCTTCCCGAGCCGCGCTTACCTTCTCTAGCTAGCGGTGTTTGCCGTCGCACTCCGGCCGTCGCGGGTCCTTGCCGTCTGGCCACTTTCGGTCGCCCCCGAGGCCGCGCTCTAGCTCTGTTCGACGCGGCGTGCTCCCCTCATTCGAACGCGACCGAAAACACGTGCGGAGGCGCACCGTAGCAGTAGCGCCGTGCACGCCCGGAAGCCACCGCCGCCAAGATCGACGCCGGCGACGTTTCCGGCATCCCCGGCGTGTCCCAGCAGCACCAATCGACGCGTCTCTCTCCCAGCTTTCGATCGATCCATTAAACGCGCAAAACGGCCCTCTGTGGCAGAAATCCGAGCCCCGCCGGCGTTCGGCCGCCACTGTGGAGCTCGCCGGAGAGGATTCCGGCGCCGACGCCAGCGTGGCACCGCGTGGGACCCGCTAGGGGTCGCTGACGAGTGGGCCCTGTGCCAGTTTGACCGCGTTGACCGAGGTCAACGTGGGGCACTGTTCACCTGTGCCAGTGACATGTGGGTCCTGCCGATTTTAAACGAATTTAAATAAATATATATTCAGTTAATTAATAGATTAATTAACTTAATCACTAATGTGACACTGACAGACTGGGCCCACTCCTCTAATTAGCCTGTTAAATAGAATTAATCCTCAGTTAGTCTAACAGAGGCTGACATGTGGGTCCCACTGGACCCACATGTCAGGTTTGGCTCCAGTCAACCGCACTGCTGGCTGCTGACGTCATCTCTACGCAACGCTGATGTCATAAATCCTTTCTGTTAAATTAAATAATTCCAGAAAATGCCAAAATCTTTAGAAATTCATAGAAAATAAACCGTAGCTCGGATGGAAAAACTTAAAACATGAAAGTTGCTCAGAACGACGAGACGAAGCCGGAAACGCGGGCCGTTCGTCCGTCACACGTCCCTATCTATCCGAACATGGAACCGATCCCCTCCGGTCATCTGTCCGACAAATGTCCGGAACCGGGAAAACATTCCCGGATGGATTCCTCCTTCCTTGGTGGTGTGCAACCATACGTTAGGACACACCCGGCACTGCGTATTGTCATGTCGTACTTTGTGTAGCACCTATTTGCTTTGTATTTACTGTTTCCTCCCCCTCTTCTCTCTCGTTAGATCTCGATGCCGACTTAGCCTCCGAGATCGACGCAGCTCCGGTGATTGGCTGCACTTCTGACGACCTTGCCATTGCCGCCGAGCAACCAGGCAAGCCCCCCCCTTTGATCATCCCGATATCGCCTATTCTATTTTCTCATGCTTGCATTAGAATTTGCTACTGATACTGTTATCCTATATCTGCTGCATAGCCTGATTATTGTAACCTGCTGTTGATACCTTACTGTTCATCCTAAACTGCTTAGTATAGTTTGGGTAGAGCCCCACTAGTGACCCCCACTTTATCCCGACTGCCCCGCTGGAGTTTCAGAAGACCCGACCAACGGGATCGAAGATCAAACCCCTGGCACCGCACCTCACTTCCCCTTCGTTGCTCGACACTACTGGGTTACTATCGAGTGTCGAGGATGATACCTCGTCAGCACTTCTGATGATAACCTTGTAGGTTAGCTAATCGGTCGTGGTAAGCGAGGGTGATTCCTCCTACACCACCCCCGATAACGACGAAGTCGAGCAACACCTCACGTGTGGACCTCAAGGGTGATGCCTCTTACGTCCATCTTGATGTTACATCAGGTGGGAGTCCAACGAGGGTGATGCCTCGGATTCCCCTTGATACGGTGACCACACGGATGCCTTACATTATTGTTGATACTGATACTTGAGAAGGCGGGTCGACCCTGAGGGGTACCCGCGGATGATGGATAGTTACCCGTGAGTTATTCCACGAGGCGCGGCCGGGCATTCTTAGCCCTTGCAGCAAGTCCTCGAGACGGGGCGACGGGGTCACATCTTTCGTGAGTCTCTGCTCGTTTCCGCAAGCCCCTAGTCCTAACGATTTGGATATTAATCTGAGCTGGCCTCTGGTCGGATAGCACTAACCATCACGTGGGCATAGTATGGGCGTTCTGCATCGTAACATCAGCCGAAAGCTCTATCAGACGTCCAGTTCAGCATGGCGGCACGGTCGGATCGCGCCGAGGCGCTGGTATCCACCCTGCGCGCAACGAGCCGGAGTGCACAGGGCGATGGCCCAAGACCCCTGAGCACTTAGGAGGTAGACCGACGGGGACCTCTCTGCTGAGCTGTAGGTAGGGTTGCGGTGTGTCGTTCGGCCGAGGCCGGGCATGACCCAGGAAAGTGTGTCCGGCCGGAGTTAAGCGAGCGTGGTGGGTAAGTTGGTGCACCACTGCAGGGAAGAACACATCTATCGATAGCCGGTCCTACGGTAAAGGACACTCAGAGTTGTATCCCGATTGGTACAGCTAGAATTGAGATGATACCTGGATATGTGGCTCCGGGATCGCTTTCTCGCAGGGAGTCGAGGAAGGATCTCTGGGCGAGACTGTTACCTGATTCTACTACTACTTACATTATGCTACCCTGTACTCTTCTAAATGCTGCAAGACGCTCGAAGATGCTGGAAGATTCTTGAAAATGCTAGTCTTCGATAGGACTAGGCTTTCCTCTCTATTCTGGCATTTCTGCAGCCCAGTCCACATATACAGCCTCCCTTTGATAATGATGCATATGTAGTGTAGATCCTTGCTTGCTGAGTACTTCAGAGTACTCACGGTTGCTTTGCTTTCTTTTTCTCCCCCTATCAGTTTGTCGAGACCAGTTGACGGAGCCCCTGAGACAGCTGCACCGTCGACTACTACTACTACCCCGAGGATGGCTTCTACTACGAGATGGCTGTCGACCAGGAGTAGGTTCGGAGGGTCCTAGGCAGGAGGCCTACGCCTTTCGATCATAGTACTTTCTTTTGTCCCGCCTTCTTAAGGCCTTTCTGTCTTTCTTTTATATCTGTACTCAGATATCTGATGCTTCCGCTGACGCTTGTATGCCATCGAGCTATGTATTCGAGCCCTCGAGGCCCTGGCTTGTAATATAAAGCTTGTATGATTTTATTTATGTTTTAGAGTTGTGTTGTGATATCTTCAAGTGAGTCCTTAGGCTTGATCGTGTGCATTTGCGTGTATGATTAGTTTCGACCGTCATATACGCCACACCCCTCCCGATGAACAGGATAACGTTTCGACTGTAGGTGCTCCAACAGAAGTCTGTTTCCTCCATTTTGCGGTATGCTACACCCCTCCCGATGAACAGGATCCCGTTTCGACTATAGGCGGTTGAACAGAAGGCCGTTTCCTCCGTTCTGCTATACGTCAGGCCCCGTTTCGGTTGTTTCATTCAAGCCGGTTGGCTCCCGATGAACACGACGCATTCTGTTGCCTCCTGATGAACATGACGCAGTTTCTCCGTTCCGACCCAGCCAGTTGGCTGCCGATGAACACGACGCCGTTGCTGCCGTCCACTGCCTCTCCATGTACACGAGCCCTGGCCGTACGTATGCGCGAGTAGGCGTTCGAGACCCCGCCCGTATGTATGTATGTGGCCGTATTTTTTGGCACGTGGTTGTACGTACGTGTACACAGTTTAGAAGGGACTGGCTGAACTGCTACGTCGGGGGCTCTACTACTACACGTGCCGCTGCTTGCTCGACCACGGTTCATCGTTGCAGAGAGATCGATCGACCAGTATGTACGTACACGTTCGTGACTAGACAGACAATGCTATGTACGCTATGATCGGGTGGGTCCCAGCTGTCAGGGAGGATAAGGATGCACTTCCTTGCGTGCGAAGATATAGCTGCTGGGTCCCAACTGTCAGGGGAGGAATCATTTTTTTTGCGAGTAATAAGGAGGCACTTCCTTGTGTTTGAAGATGTAGCTGGTGGGTCCAGCTGTCAGCCTCACCGACTAAAGTCCTCTTCCGATGAATGTCGTTTGTTGACCTCGTTGACCACGTTGTGTCGAGAGCATCAAGGCGATGGACGACGGTGAGGCCTAGGAAGGGAATGACGCGGAGCCAGGGAAGATGAGACAGGTGGATGCCCACGCGAAGGGGAGTACGAGGGTTCACTGGTTAGGCTGCGGTGTAAGGTTGCCGTCGCCGGAGAATAACAGGGGGTGTGGGTGAGTAGAGGGAAGGCCTGGCCAGTGGTAGTATGGTCGGACGGTGAGGCCTGCTCGGTAGCACAGCCGGCCATGGGAGGCTGGAGCAGGAGGTACGGCGGGCGCTGGTTTGGGCGGTTGAAGCAAGAAGACCAGAGGTTGAAGACGCAGCATGGCCGTTGGATTAACATCCAACGGTCACTACAGCTAGAATCGTTTATTGACTAAGTTGACAAAGCCCTGCATACGCGTCAACTTAGTAGGCCCACAAGTCAGCCTCCAAATGTGGTGGGTCCCAGCTAGCAGGGGGAATCAATTTTTTGCGTGTAATAAGGTCCCACTTCCTTGCGTGCGAAGATGTTTTCTGGTTTTTTTAATTTCTTCCTTTTTGAGTTAGAATAAAAATAAAACAATTTAGCATCTTTGGCACAACCTATATTTTCGTGAAATGGATCATAATAAAGCTAGTGGGTCCCAGCTATCACGGAGAGGAAACTTTTTTTCCCCGTAATAAAGGAAACACTTCCTTGCGTGCAAAGATGTAGCTGGTGGGTCAAACCTGTCACGGGGAGAAATCATTTGTTTTCGCATAATAAGGAGGCACTTGCTGCGTACGGCCATGGGCCATGTGGGTCCCTACTGTCAGCCACTCCATGTACATGCCTCTTCCGATGGCTGTCGTTTGTTTACAAAGTTTACCACGCCGCGCTGAGAGAACCAACGCGGTGGACGATGGCGATTCCTAGGAAGGAAACGACCCGGAGCCGGCGAAGACACAACAGTGCATGCCCACGCGGAGGGGAGTACAAGGGTTCACTGGTTCGGCTGCGGTGTGAGGCTGCCGTTGCCGAAGAATAACAGGAGGTGTTGGTGAGTAGAGGAATGGCCTGGACGGCGATGGGGGTAGGGTGGGCCGGTGAGGCCTGCGCGGCAGCACAGCAGGCCACGGGAGGCGGTAGCAGGCGGTACCGCCGACGGTGGTTTGGGCAGCTGAAGCAAGAATATCCGAGATTGAAGAAGCACGACAGCCGTTGGATGGACATCCAACGACCACTGCTGCTAGAATTGTGTGTTGACTATAAGTTGAGAAAGCCTTGCGTACGCGTCAACTTAGTAGGCCCACAAGTGAGCATCACATATGTGGCAGAAAACATATAGTCCATTTTTGATTTGTAATAACGTACAACCCATTTTTTAATTCTAATGGAATTTACTACAACCCATTTATAGTTTGTTAAAATTACAGCCCATTTTCTAGCCAGTACAGCGATTAATAATTTCAACCAACTATCAAAACAGAATTCAACAAAAATTCCCACATTTTGATGGGATCCGAAATATTTTATCCCAAAATTTCAAGTGAGATTAAATATAATTTCAAAATAAATTTGTATTAGGTAAAATCCAACGAAATATTGCGCGCGCAACAAGTAATGAAATTAAAATTTTCAAAATCCAAAACTAATATTTTTGAAACTAATTACCTATTTGGTGCTTTTTTATATTTATAGCCTAGTTTTTATAATTACAACCCATTTATTATTTCTTAAGCCCATTTTCTTGGCAAGCCTAATGCTGGGCGAAGAATAACAAGTTGACCTAGGTTGGGTATTCCGAAAAAAAGTATAGCTGGGCTAGCCATTTTCACCTTGAAAAAATAATATCTGGGCTGGATATTTGGTCGACATAAAATAATAGCCTGGGCTAGACGGGTCACAGCCCGCCCAGTTGATACCCTACTCCTCTGAACAACAACAAAAACATTGCTCAAGAAAAGCTCTGCTCACACCTCAAAAAACAAATACTGCTCGAGCTGCTGGGTCCCACCTGTCGGCCGCTCCTTGTGCAATTCTCTCGTTTATTGACTATATAAGTTGACAATGGTGTGGGACCATGATGTCAGGAAATCAGGAGGAAGCAAATTCTTTTTATAGTTTTATATGATAAGGAGGGACTTGCGTATGTACGGCTATGGCCCTGGTGGGTCCCTACTATCATCCTCTCCAAGTAAAGTCATCTCCTGATTCCTCATGTTCGTTAACCATGTTGACAACGCGAGACGGCAGCGCCACGGCGAGCACAACAACTCGAAGGACGACAGAGAGGGCCTCACGGGCCCTACGGATGGTCTGATACAGCTCCCGCTGCTCATTCAGGAAGCCAGAATCATCGGACCCCTATGAGCACCTTCGAGAGACTGAGCCGGCATGAAACGGTAAGATGATGAGTTGGTCGGAAGATCATATGGTTTCACCTCTAGCCTACCCCGAGTTGTCGTATAGGCTATGAATGAAACATAAGACGATGAACTTCTTAAGCATAGAAACAACAGAAGAGAATGATCTTCTTAACATGCAAATCACTGGCATTAGATCAACATGCAAAACAATACGAAGCATTATTCTCAGGAGGCACGGTGAACAGCTCGTGATGCCGCGTGCCATAGCATTCCAAGCTCAACTTTGCAATCAAACTCACAAGGCCTGGCATTTCATAGACAACATTCAAAAAAAACTCTTAAAATACCTTACATAAGTCAACATTCATGATTATGCATCTCATCAGAGTCAATATTTACTTCTGAACTAAACACACAAATAGTAAAAAACGATCGACGCTGCTCACGGCAAAGGGCGTTCCATTCCAAAATATCAAATGCATGTCTTCTGGCTAACATCAATGAGCAAAATTTGACAAGATTTTCCAATTCCTAAATATCAAACAAATGTCTTCTTGCTAACATCAATGATTAAACTTTGGCAAGCTTTTCCCATTCAAAATATGTAATGCCTATGATTGTGGAACGGGCAGGGTTTGTCATCAGTTTGCACATTGAAATGGCACATGGAGCCGGATTAACCAGCTTATCTTTTTGTGCAGTTCCACTGAAATCAAACAATGTCTTGCATATCATGGTGGATTTCGTATTTATATGTTGCAAGGCCTTGAAGACATTGGTAGCTTTATTCAAGTAGATAGTCTGGTGGCTCAAGGTGACAACGAATGATTAGAGAACCATTCGATGTATTGTGCATGATGAAGTATTATGGAGGACATGGACCATCTGAACATTTTATGCAGTTCCACTGAAATCAAGCTGAGCATCCATGTCTGCATAAATACAAAAAAAGTGTGATGAATATAATAGTGGTACTAGTTGATTAAACATACACTCACAAATATAATCATCTTCATTATCTTAACAGGAAAAGATAGCAATACAATAGCTTCAATTAAACATTTATTCAAAACAATACAACAATATAAGTAGCCCAACATAACAAAGCACGATCATGTGGATGAAGGCCGATACTGACCTCGTTTGTTATAGCTGCGGCAGCCACTGACTTGGTCATACCTTTCCTTGTGGAGTGAATTTTGCACTCCACGTGCTGTTGAGTTTTCCTTGGTCTCTGCAGACTAGTCATGTCACCAGCGTCTACTAATACTGTAAAGCTTCTCGATCATTCCTTGTGTAATATAGCGCAAACAGTGATTGCATCTTTCTGCAAAGTGGAAAGATCAACTGGGCCCAATAATGCTACAGTTTGCCTTGAACACATTGGCTCCTTTTGTGCAGTTCAACTAAAATCAAAGTCAAAATAGAACTAAGCAGAAGTTTTGATATCCTTGTATGCACAAATAGGTATAAAGGAAACAATTACTGAGAAATAACGGTTGATGACTTATACGCCCAGAAGAAAAAACACCTAATTTATCTTAATGGGAAACAAAGCAGTACAGTAGCAATTCTCAAAGAGTGTGATTCATTCATATTAACTGAGACATTATCTTAACAATACCTTGGTTCAACATGTATAAAGAACGACAAAGCAGGAAAGTACCATTCCTAAAACAGTGTAACTGATTCATATTAATAGAGACATTATCTTAAGAATACCTTGGTTAAACATGTAGAAAGAACTACAAAGCAGGATAGTACCATTTGTAAAACACTGTAACTGATATATAATAACAGAGACATTATCTCGACAATACATTTGTTAACCATGTACTCCCGCCGATCCCTAACAAGTGTTGCAGTTTTGAACTAAGATTCGGTAGTTAATTCTAAGAGTGGCATTGCTTAATTTTACCAATGGCATTAGATTAACAAAAAGCATAAATAGTTGCAGGGGAGAGTGGGTGCAACAGCACCATGTGCTTCCATCGACTTATAAAGGGGGTGATGCAGAGTTTGTTATAACAAAGAAACAAGCATCACGGCTGGGTTGGTCCCATTTTTGTTCACTTAATGGGAAAAAGACAGCAATACAATAGCTTTAATTCAACATTTATTTAAAATGGTACCAATACAAGTAGCACAGCATCTCAAAGCACACTGCACAATCATGTGGATGAAGGACGGTACTGACCTTTCATGAGGCAGACAAGATCAAATATGAATCTGCCAACACGAATAGGAAATCCAATCTCGTTTTGTGTAGTTCAACTAAATCAAGCAAAGTTGTTGGTGTGACATTTAAGTTGAACTGCACAAAACACTCTTAAAACAAAAGTGTTTTGCGTAGTGAAGCAAAAGGTCGCAATAGCAACGAGTTGAATAGATATCCCTGTTTTGAGAGGTAAAAAATAAACAAGTACTGGCCAATAAAGGAGTATGAATCATATGGCCACAAAAAGAAGCATCTACCTTATCTTGATGGAAAACAAAGTAGGACAGTAGCATTTCTAAAATGATTGCATTGATTCATATTAACAAAGACATTCTCTTAAAATAAGATTCATTAAAAATGTAATACACTTTTAACAGTGGCACTGCTTCAATTTTCTAGCGGCATTCTTAGATTAACAACAGCAAAATAGTTGCATGGGACATGGGGCATGACAGCACCATGTGCCTCCACACGTATAAATGGGTGATGCAGAGTATGTTGCCAAGTAGCATATCTGTGTTGGTCCCATATTTGTTCTCTTTGAACCGTTTTCCTATGTGAGGGCAACAAATATAGTCCTGCACAAACTCCCCGACCCCCCAGTTTCTTTCCTTTTTCAACAAAGAGATGTGTGTACTGGGTTACGCCCTTTTTCCCTTTTCGACCAACAGAGCGGCTGGATAGCCAGTCTGTACTACTTTCCCTCCTTCCTTTCCTCATTGAACCACGTCCTAGATTCATGCTCCACCCCACCCCCCTTCTTTCCTCTTTGAACCAAGACCTAGATTCTACTACAGAATCGAAAAAGATCCGCATGCAGCTAGAGCAATGACGATTTCAAAGAAAGTTATACCTTAGGGTCGTGAGGATGTGGCTAGGTGTGCGGCAAGAGGCCGGATCTGCCCACACTACGTACGGCAACGAGGAAGAAGGGGTCAGAGGCCCTCCCGCACATGCGCTGGGTGAAAGAGAACAACGCAAACGGTAGTCGATTCCCTCCCTCGCTGAAGGTGACAGAGTGAACGCTGCACCTCCTCCCCTTCCCGGTCTGACGGGATCCGGACGGCTCCTTGACCAGCTGTGAGGGGAGAGAGAGAGAGAGAGGCCAACACAGTCTTGTTTAGATCCGATGAAGAGGGTGAGAGATTGTGAATAGAGCAAACCCTAGCAAAGGAACGATGAGCCTCCAGCGTGTCCATATATATGTAGTGCAGCGAGAGTGTGAAGAGTGCAAACCCTAGCAAACAAGCACTGAGGCTCCAGCTTATATAGTACTCGTATATAGTACTACTATAGTGGTGGTTTTCTTTTTCTCTCCATAACAATAGTTTTAAATTGTGTACGAAACGAAACTCTTTATTTGACGTACCAGTGAAGAAAACTATGATCAACTAACGATCCACGCATCCTGGTCGCACTTCCTGTCGTTCATGTGTGGTACACTACCCTCCATTAAGTGAACAACCACACACGCGGCAAATTATCGGAAATGTGTGAGAGTGTGTACAAATAAAGAAATTTAATTTCAATTATTTTGTATGTACAGTTTGCCCTCTCTCAATAATTATGGTTTGTTGTGTTCGGCCTAAATCAGTGTGCCACCGTATCTCGTACTCCCTCCGTTTTTATTTAGTCCGCATATTAGCTTTGGTCAAAGTCAAGCTTTGTAAACTTTGAAAAAGCTTCTAAACAAAAATATTACTTTCACATCATATAGATTTATTATGGTAAATATTTATATTACTTTATATAAACTTGGTCAAACTTTACAAAGTTTGACTTCAGTCAAATCTAATATGCAGAGTAAATAAAAATTTGGGGGGGGGGGGGGTACTACCTCCATCCGGGTTTTTAGTCCACACCATATTTTTAATCAAATTCTGACCACATATTTAGTTAAAAGCTGGACAAATAAACTTACAGGGGAGCTGAAGACAAAGTTGTGAGAAGGCTTAGAAATCAATACAAAACTTTTGCTCTTAGTCCCAACGTCGATGCTTCTTCGAGGAAACATTTGGTTCATATCCAATTTTGTGATAAAATTGCACCAACGTAAACGACTGCGTGCAAGATGAACTGATGAAGGATATGTCTTTGTGGGTAACAAGCAAAGAGCACTGATGGAAGACAACCCTTTCTTCATTGAACATCGATCAGCTTCACTAGCCGATGCAACCATGAGACGCAACCATGAGCATCGATAGGTCATCGTGGTGATGCGTCATCGATTTTGGCATCAAGTTTGGGTCAGGCACCAATGAAGTTTGACAATCCTCACTGTGGTTTGTTTCTTCTCTGTATTCAAGCTCGAGAAAGGAAGAACCACTTGGCAGAGGACAGTGAGGCGGAGCAACAATGGCCATCCAATTTTGTGCAGTTCCACTAAAATTGAGGAAGACATGCCCGGGTATGGAGATACGCATCGTTGTTTGCAAAAAAAAATTGATATTTAAGTAGTGTCGTTACTTTGTTTAGCAGTGGAACAAGATTAATAGCGGCATCTTAATTGTCAACAAGAATTAATGAAACGTACACCAAAAAATAGAAGCATCATGATTATCTTGATGGGAACTAAAGCAGGATACCCGGAAGAAAAAACCTAAAGCAGGACAGAAGCATTTATCGACTCCTCTAGATTGACAACAGCATTACTTAAAAGGGACGTCACTTTAACATGGGCATTGCTTCATTTGACCAGTGATAGTATTAGATTAGCAGCAGCAATAGGAGCATATGGACAATGACCGCGCAACCACCATGTACTTTTGTCAAAAAAACATGTATACCTCCACCGAGGCATAAACCAGGACAACTTTTGGAGTGGCCTTTCCTCTGTAACACTAAAAAATAGGTGATGTTGGACCAAACAACGAACCCTAGCTACTGTACATGGGGAGCTGGGGAGTAGTGGTATAGAAGAAAACCCGCATGCAGCGACCTGGGGAGCTGCACCAGTACAATGAAGCATGAAATCCAAAAGAAGTTATACCTCAGGTGGGGGAGATGTGGCTTAGGCGGGCGGGCGGGGTCTGCCCACACGACGACAGCTAACAAGGGCGTGATACGTCTCCAACGTATCTATAATTTTTGATTGTTCCATGCTATTATATTATCTGTTTTGGATGTTTTATATGCATTAATATGCTATTTTATATTATTTTTGGGACTAACCTATTAACCTAGAGCCCAGTGCCAGTTCCTGTTTTTTCCTTGTTTTTGAGTTTCGTAGAAAAGGAATACCAAACGGAGTCCAAACGGAATAAAACCTTCGCGATGATTTTTCTTGGGCTAGAAGACAACCAGGAGACTTGGAGATGAAGTCGGAGGAGCCACGGGGCGGCCACAAGGACGAAGGGCGCGCCCCCCACCCTTGTGGGCCCCTCGTGCACCTCCTGACCTAATTCTTTCGCCTATATATTCCCAAATATCCCCAAACCACCAGAGGCATCCACGAAAATACTTTTCCACTGCCGCAACCTTCTGTACCCGTGAGATCCCATCTAGGGACCCTTTCCGGCACCCTGCCGGAGGGGGATTCGACCATGGAGGGCTTCTACATCAACCCTATTGCCCTTCAGATGAAGCGTGAGTAGTTTACCACAGACCTATGGGTCCATAGCTAGTAGCTAGATGGCTTCTTCTCTCTCTTTGATTCTCAATACCATGTTCTCCTCGATGTTCTTAGAGATCTATTCGATGCAATACTTTTTCGCGGTGTGTTTGCCGAGATCTGATGAATTGTGGATTTATGATCAGCTTATCTATGAATATTATTTGAATCTTCTCTGAATTCTTTTATGCATGATTTGATATCTTTGTAATTCTCTTCGAACTATCGGTTTGGTTTGGCCAACTAGATTGATTTTTCTTGTAATGGGAGAAGTGCTTAGCTTTGGGTTCAATCTTGCGGTGTCCTTTCCCAGTGACAGTAGGGGCAGCAAGGCACGTATTATATTGTTGCCATCGAGGATAAAAAGATGGGGTTTTTATCATATTGCTTGAGTTAATTCCTCTACATCATGTCATCTTACTTAATGCATTACTTCATTCTTTATGAACTTAATACTCTAGATGCATGCTGGATAGCGGTCGATGTGTGGAGTAATAGTAGTAGATGCAGAATCATTTCGGTCTACTTGACACGGACGTGATGCCTATGTTCATGATCATTGCCTTAGATATCGTCATAACTTTGCGCTTTTCTATCAATTGCTCGGCAGTAATTTGTTCACCACCGTATTATTTTCTATCTTGAGAGAAGCCTCTAGTGAAACCTATGGCCCCCGGGTCTATTTTCCATCATATAAGTTTCTATTTTCTATCATATAAGTTTCCGATCTACTATTTTGCAATCTTTTACTTTCCGATCTATAAACCAAAAATACCAAAAATATTTACTTTATCTTTTATTTAGTTTCATCTATATCTACCAAATCTCACTTTTGCAAGTAACCGTGAAGGGATTGACAACCCCTTTATCGCGTTGGGTGCAAGTTGTTTGATTGTTTGTGCAGGTATTCGGTGATTTGTGCGTTGTCTCCTACTGGATTGATACCTTGGTTCTCAAACTGAGGGAAATACTTATCTCTACTTTGCTGCATCACCCTTTCCTCTTCAAGGGAAAAACCAACGCAAGCTCAAGAAGTAGCAGGGCGCGGAGGACCTTCGACCGCGCCAGCGCCGGCTCAGAGAGGATGGTGCGCATCGGCTTCCTCCATCACCGACGGCAACAACGTCAACGCTGCACCTCCTCACCTCCCACAGCGGACGGGATCTGACCGGATCTGTGACCACCGGTGAGAAGAGAGATAGAGTGGACACTGTCATGTTGTTTAGATATGTAGTGGGTGAGAGAGCGAGACGCAAGAAACCCTATCAAACAAGAGGCTACACATACAATGGAGTAAAAAAATCCCTCCATAGTAGTGGTTTTAAATAGAATACGCGCGTTCCCTGAAAAATTAAACGAAAACTAGCGGACAAATCTTTTTTTAAGTACCAAGAAAGAAAACTCGATCAATAACATGCCCCTGCTTCCAGGTCGCACTTTGTATCGCTCACATGTGGTCCCCGGCCCTCCATTATTAAGTGAACAAATTAAAGCATCAAATTACTACATAAGCTGCCTCTTCGTGTACAAATGTGCTCCATCGTGTACTCGCGGGTATGTCGGAGGCAGAGTGAGTGCGTGTACATTTCTTCTTGTTCGTAGTACTCCATTTATCTCATTTCATATTGTTTCCCACTCCTATGATATTCCTATCCTAGGAACAAAATGAGGCGGTACTAAGTTTGTGTGTGTGTAGGGAGAACGAGTCATCGATGATGTGTACGAGTAGTCGCGAGAGTCGTCACTATGTATGTGTGCGTGCACACACACATAGAATACATATCCGTGTTTATGTAAAATTCTTACTTTCATCTCCATCTCCATCTCCAATCATATTTGTCCAACTCACACATTATTTACGTTATTAATTATGTAGAAATATTTACGTACGTCTAGCATCTCTCGTTTGTGGGCGTTCGGACCGCTTCCACGCCCGCTCCTGACCGCCCTGGCCAACCCGAACCCTCTTCATCACCCGCGCGCGCTTCCCGCCCGAAACGGTCAGTGCCGCATTCATGCCCGGCCAGAGCGGATGCGACCTCTCACTGACGCCAGCATTGAAGCGGCGCGCCAGCCGAGAGAGCGCCGCCCGCGCCGCTTTCCGGTGCACGCGACTGCTCCGCGTTCAAACGACACCACGGCCGGCCACAACATGCATGTAAAAAAGTTCTTGGGAGTCCGTGCTACAGCAAGCTGCCCTCCCCCTCCTCTTCTATCTCTTCCAGTAGTACTCCATGGGGCGATCCATCAATAAGCAGGCGGGAAAGTTTGCGTATATTCGGTTTGCGGTGAGTGGCATGCCGAGCGACCGTGTGGGGCGGAGGCTTGTGTGGGGTGAGACACGAACGCGACAGACGTGATTTAAACGTTTAGTTTTGCTCGATGGCGCGATCCACCGAAACAAAACGTTCATTTCCAAAAGAATACTATAGTATACTGTACTGCATGAGGGAGAAACGGATTCAACGAAGAGTGATGGTTGCTTCTTCCGTCTAACTTACTACCGGGTCTATGTGATTTGACGGCTCATTGGTCATTATTACTGCGACGGTAGAGCGTGGTAGAGCATCTGCACTCTTATTTATTTATTTATTCTATGATAAAACTAATTTTCTCCACTCATACACCGGAGGAGTGCGAAACACGGCAACCCAGTGAGTACATGGCCCATCTCACACTATCACCATATTCCTTGGCCATCGTGCGACACCTCCGGTCCTTTTTTATTTGCGGTTAGGCCTCCTCCAATGCATTGGTGCTAAAGTGGGGGTGCTAAGTGCATTAAAATGCTTAGCAACTAATGTCCCCAATGCATCGGTGCTTAGCTTTTGTAGCTAAGCCTCCTTTATTTAATTGTTTAGTAATAAAACTCCTTCATGTGTTGGTTGATAGTCTTTTTGCATAGGTCTACGTGCTTAGCATTGGTCCTTCCTGGGGTCACCATAATACTCTCTCTTCTCTTTAATTGCTTTGCCACATCATTTTTCAGCCTATGTGGCACCCTAGACGGAGGGAGTAGTACGTAGTAGCCCGCATGCCAAGAAAAAATTACTATACGCCGAAGTGTATAGACTATTTTGCCCCCGGATTTGCTATGGAGGAAATGCTAGGTAGTTACGCGCATGCAAAGTATTGTCTTAGCCTGCAGACCTCAATTCTCGCGCACTATTACTCCTCTCTCCATCTCTCTGGATGCAGGCTCAGTAGATCTATCTGCATGCAGCTCTCTCTCTCTCTCCGGTTTTGCACGCATGCGATGCGACTCTCTCTCTGTGTGTGTGTGTGCAAGCATGCCTTAAGCATAGTTAATACTTAATAATATATCTGGTTGATGGCTAACATGTTGCCATGTCATCTATAACCAATGTAATAGTCAACATGTATAGTAATGGGCTACAAGAAAGTACTACTTTTTTGCTATACATGTATAGTAATGTTGGGTAGTAGTATTTACTAGCTTCTTGGAGCCCTTGCTACAGCCGGCTGTAAATTTACAGCCCACTTCTCTTCTCTCTCATCCAACTCAGCAAAGATACAATATTTAAAGGCTTGCAGCCCGCCTACGTCATCTTATTATACTTGCTCTTAGGAAGGGACGAGGAATATGGAAGAGAGAGATGGGAATTATTGTGGCTGCGTGTGCGGTACTACTATTGGAAAGAGCAGCACAAAGATGATAAGGCGCAGACCATTGCGGGAAAAGTGAGATTTTCTTATACGCATACAAAAAAGGACCGGAGGGACTACTACAATGCTAGTACGAAGCTTTCAGATTTTGTTTCATGTATGTATCACTATTGCAGGATGCTGCTAACGCGACACTACAATCAGAGACCCTTCAACGAAACTGTGTGCGATGCATTAATCGCAAATGGTGATGTAAAAAAACCATCAAAAAAGATGCAAAATGTTTGCGATGGCGGATACATCAAACACGGTTCAGATTTTAGTTGCGTGTGTGATGCGGGGCATATGATTCAGTTCAATGAACTGTTTGCGATGCAGAAGAAGAACAGAAACGGGCAGCCAAATGAAGGCGTGTGCGATATACGACATACAGTTCAGTAGGATTAACTGTTTGTGATAAGGCGGAACAACAGAAATGGGCAGCTAGATGAATGTGTGTGCGATTGAGGGCATACACTTCTGACGGATGAACTGTTTGCGATTAGGCAACACAACAGAAACGGTCAGCCAGATCAACGTGTCTGCGATTGATGGCATACACTTCACACGGATGAACTGTTTGTGATTAGCCACAACAAACAGAAATAGTTAGACAGATCAACGTGTGTGCGCTAGACGGGCACACATTCTAATTGAAAGAAGCGTGCGCGATGGTAATAACGAGCGCGCACGGTTGTTGGAACAAGACGTGCGCTGACATAGCCTATTGCGGTGCACCCTATGGTGCAAACACCACGTACACGACCGAGAAAGCATGCCCACGTTACACCATCCGGGAATAGTGCCACACTTAGAGATTATAGAACCGTCAATAAATTTTGAGCCTATGTCCCGTCACATTCCAAATTACTACCACGCTATATTTAATTGAAAACCTATTCACACCGATCAAAACCTAAATGGTTTCCCACTTAGGAGCGTATTAGTACTCGGTTATAAATACTACTACTACTCCAAGATGGCTGCACATTCCTCCTCAACTCCTCATCCACAAAAACAAACAAGTCATTCATCGTCGTTCCCTTGCGTCTGCCATGGCCAGCGTGAGTTCTGGGTCAAGAGATTACCACCAGGGAGAGGCGAGCATGGAAGCGGAAGCACGAGAGATGTCCCGCCTCACCGCAAAAGCAGCCGACATGTCCCGCCGCGCGGCCGTAGCAGCACAAAGGTCCCGCCGCGCCGCCGAAGCAGCACAGAGGTCCCGCCGCGCTATCGATGCAGCAGACTGGTCCCGCCGCACCGTGGAAGCAGCAGAGATGTCCCGCCGCGCCGCAAATGCAGCAGAGATGTCCTCCCGCGCCACGGCGGCCTGGGAAAATGTCTCGCGGGTAGGCGAGGACTCTCACAGGCGCATGCACGCTATGCTCGAAGACCTGATGGGTCGGATCTCCGACTGGATGAAGCACAGGACGAGATGAATGCCTCCTTTGAAAATGCTACCAGCATCATCCAGGGACTAGGGGAGGACAAGGCGAAGCTCCGCACTGAGCGCGACCTGCTGAAGGCGAAGATCGCCGGAACGACGAAGCAGCACAAGGAGACCACTGCCTTGTTGCAGAGGACCGGCGTCATCGTCAAGAAACTTATGGACGAGAATGCCATGCTCTGCATCGAGCGCCAAAGGCTGGTGGAGGAATCCATGGATCCTCTCAAGCAGTGTCTTGAGGACACGAAAGAGCTCATCACCGCTTGCCGCGGGAACTAGTCTCCGCAGCCTGCACCAACGCATCAAGAAAGTAGAGATCAGCGAGCCAGATCATTGTCTTCCTTCTTCTTTTGCCCTTGTGTATTTCAGGCGTTGCTGCATGTGGCTTTTTTAATTATCTTCCTAGATATGTAAGACAATTATTATCCACTGTCACCGTCCTTATATTCATCAGTCTTGCTATAAGTCCCTGTCGATGCTATATAGGTCCGTCGGATCTTACATCAAGATCCGTGCAAAACTTTCTTTTTAGATTTTCTTTTTTCTCTCTTAAATCTCAGTCGAGTGAGACATAGCCACGCCACGAAACAGGGGCTCGGGCGCCATTAATGGAGACATTGGGAGAGAGGTGGGCGGCGGATAGAGGTTAAAGGGCTCTCCTCCTGATGAGCACGTGCAGGGGTCTGATCGCATGCCTCTCGTACTCAAATAGCTACCCCGCACGGCACCTCCTAGCCAATAAAAAAAAGGGGACGCGTGGCGACACGTAAATGGTAAGTAGAACGCCCATGGTGTCAATATTATTTGTGTTTCCGATTTTTAACGTGACAGCACTTGTTCCAAAATGACTTTGTTGATTGTTAATGTGTGCGCCTTCGTAAATCGGACAAAAAATTTACCACAGCATGTTGGTGCCATGTCATGACACCATGCCAAGTTTCATGATTTTTAGGCAAGTTTTGGATTTACGGGTATTTTAAAACCAAGTTTCTCGATGTTTTCGGCCGAGCCAAGACGCCCAGATGTTTGAATTCCATTCCCACTTCTTGCATGGGACCTACAATTCGCCCAAGTACACATAAATGATTTTTCAACTAACTTTGGCGCACTGGAGCATGCGCTTGTACTTCAAATTTGAATTATGCGCATTAAATGCCTGGAAATTCAATTAGTGTATAAAAAAGGCCAAACGAACCCGGAATAATTCCAAAATTTAGCATGAAACTCCTATTTGGTCTAAGCTGCCTGTGTAAAAAAATCAAGGCGGGAGAAGGCAGTGTATGTCGTTTCGCACACAGAGGTGACACGTTCCCTCTCGGAACCACGAGCCTTCTTGAGAGAAGCTTCGGTTTGCAAGAAGCTTATACCAAAGCTTGTCCCAATTCGGCCAAAAAATTGACCACAACATGTTGGTGCCATGTCATGACACCATGCCAAGTTTCAGGATTTTCAGGTGTGTTTTGGATTTACAGGAATTAAAAACCCAAGTTTCTCAATATTTCTGGCCGAGCACAACACCCAGATGTTTGAATTTCATTCCCATTTCTTGCATTGGACCTAGAAATTCACCCAAGGACACACATGTGATTTTTCAACCAACTTTGGTGCACTGGAGCATGTGCTTGTAGTTCAAATTTGAATTATGCACATTAAATGCCTAGAAACTCAATTAATGTATAAAAAAGGCCAAACGAATCCGGAATAATTCCAAATTTTAACACGGCACTCATATAGTTCTATGTTGCCTCTGTAAAAAATCATGGGGGGGAGGCAGCGTATATCATTTCGCACACAAAGGTGGCACGTCCCCCCTCGGGAACCACGAGTCTTCTTGAGAGAAGCTCCGGTTTGCAAGAAGCTTATACCAAAACTTGTCCAAATGCGGCCAATTTTTTTACCACAACATGTTGGTGCCATGAAATGACACCATGCCAAGTTTCATGATTTTCAGGCAAGTTTTGAATTTATAGGAATTTAAAAAACCAAGTTTCTCAATGTTATCGGTCGAGCCACGGCGCCTAGATATTTGAATTTCATTCCCATTTCTTGCATGGGACCTAGAAATTCACCCAAGGACACACATGTGATTTTTCAACCAACCTTGGTGCACTGGAGCATGTGCTTGTAGTTCAAATTTGAATTATTCACATTAAATGCCCAGGAACTCAATTAATGAATAAAAAGGGCCAAACGAACCTAGAATAATTCCAAATTTAAACACGACACTCATATAGTTCTATGTTTGCTTTGTAAAAAAATCAAGAGGGGGGGCAGTGTATGTCGTTTCACACACAAAGGTGACACGTTCCCTCTCGAAACCACACGCCTTCTTCAGAGAAGCTACAATTTGCAAGAAGCTTATGCCAAAACTTGTCCCAATTCGGCCAATTTTTTTACCACAACATGCTGGTGCCATGAATTGTCTCCATGCCAAGTTTCATGATTTTCAGGTGAGTTTGGGATTTACAGGAATTTAAAAACCAAGTTTCTCAATGTTCCCGGCCGAGCCACGATGCCCAGATATTTGAATTTCATTCCCATTCTTGCATGGGACCTATAAATTCACCCAAAGACATACATGTGATTTTTCAACAAACTTTGGTGCACTGGAGCATGTGCTTGTACTTCAAATTTGAATTATGCACATTAAATGCCTAGAAACTCAATTAATGCATAAAAATGCCAAACGAACCCAGAATAATTCCAAATTTTAGCACGGCACTCATGTAGTTGCATGTTCACTGTAGATAAATGTTCTAGCAATTCAAACACCATCCTTTCCCTCTGTAACACCATTTTGTCTTTCAAAACATAATGAAAAAATCAGGTATACCAAAAACAGTTTACTAGCAAGAATCGTGTGGGATGCGATATAAAATATCTTGGCGCACCATCTTGTCTGGCTTACCCAGGAAGCTTCGTCGTCTATAGTCCACCGCCCATGCTTGAACCACACTTGCGCGCCAGTTTCTCATGGCACCGAGCAAAAATTTTCTGCCACCACAGAAATATCTATCTCCCCGCCCCCTCCCTCCCACCAAAAGCCACATTTCCACTGTTCTTACTTGCTTTCCAAGTTCAAACCTTCACTGCTGCTTACTGGCATCTCTGCCTCCTCGTCGGCGACCCTTCTTCTTGCAGTGTCGCCTCCTCGCCGGTGACCCTTCTTCTTGCAGCGCCGCCTCCTCGCCGCCGACCCTTCTTCTTGCTATGTGGCCTCCTCACCGGCGACCCTTCTTCTTGATGCACGGCCTCGTCGATATGGTCAGGTAATCCACACCCCACCCACACCATCCTCCTCCTTCCCCGTCCCACATGCCCCGACCGATGGCGCAACACCTTCCGCCGAAATCACTGGCCCCGTCCTCCAATTAAGCGCCGCCCACAGCCATTTTGCACGGAGTATAACATGGAGCTCAGTAGAATCTGGCAGCGGAGAAGCAAATCGCGGCCGCACGTGCGGACGAGGTCACTATGGCTGCCATGTGTGCTGACCGCCAGATCTTGGAGGAGCACCTCGTCTTCGAGGCCACCATCGACACCGCCACGCGGTTGTCTACTTTAAAATACAGTTCATGCTGTTTTCTCGAGGCCACCGCCAGTGCCTTCTAGTGATTTGTCCTCTGTAATGTTAATATGCAATCTGATATTCTGAACTGTAATGTTCAGTTAACAGTTTGGTCCAACAATTGCTACATTTCGTAGTACTATTCTCAAGCATTCTTTATTTCGTTAACTGTCTTATCTTCTAGTACATGTTTCTATTCTACAATGTCGTGCTCATTTAACTGTTTTGGTTCATTTGGTCTGCTGTCCATTTAACTGTTTGGTTCAATTCTAGAATTTGATTTTCATTTGTTGTGGGTACAATTTTGTATTGTTATGCATGTGAGAAATAAATCAAATTTGGCTGTACTCAATACATATTCTACTGATAGTACGACAACTCTCAGTTAACCTGATCAAGATCTTCCTTATATGTGTTGCAGGGAAACAATGGGAGAAACTGTGGTTTACCATCGAGGTTTGCTCATGCATGGTCCTTTCGCTAATAGCACATTATTGTGCAGTTGTAGGAATCATTCTAATATTTAGGTTTCTTACAATTTGGTCTTGCACATGTAGGTCCTGCTGTCAGAGGCTTAGACCCACTGTTTGACCCATTTTGGACATGGGGAAATGAGATGTCCATGAATATCAATCAAGTCAAGAAACTCAGAAAGATTGTTAGGATGAAGAAACTTGCGACGAATAACAGCAAGATCTTTGTTTGCACAATGAAGAAGACATCAGTCAACTATAGGATGGTACTAACTCTTTTACCTTGTTTTTACCCCTTGCGCCATTTCAAAATTTATAACAACGATTTATGCATATCTTTGTTTTTAGTACTTTTCAAAGTAGTTCACTGATGATTACCTCTCAAATCACCTGCATGGTCAAGAGCGAGGAAGGTATTCATTCAACACCCACGGTACAATATTGAAGTCTTTTTGAAGAGGACGAAGGTTGAGCGGGCAATTATCCATAGCCACTGGCCTAAAGTTGCAAGGACATTCAACATCACTAAAGGCTCAATATTTGCCTTCCGCTTCTGCAATTTACCAGATGAGATTCATCTGTCTATTTACCGTGTATGATGCTACTTTTCCAAAGGTTTTCGATGTTGCATGTGAAACTTGGTGCTGTTGTGTAATGGCGTAGCTAGCTATATCCCTCTTTGGTGTAACTGAGTGCTGAAGCTATCTGATGTAATTCGATTATGAAATCTTGGTTGCCGTTATACGGATATGAAATATCTGGTGTGTTTTATAAGAAATGTCAATTTGATTACTACATGGATTATGAATAATAGGCTAATTACCCTGCTTATTGGGGTTTTCTATTGCAGACGGTTACTCAGACAACACCGTGGGCGATGAACTCAAACAACCCACACGGTTTCTAGAAAGTAGGCGTGTTGGATCAACTAACAATCACACATGGCTTCCAGCAGAGAACTATTTGTGTTAGGCCACCTTGCACAAACGTTTCCACAGAAAAAAACTGTGTGTGATATACATACGAATGGAAACATTTTTCTAGGATTCACCGTGTGGGATGTACATACGAACGGAAACGATTGGGTTTCGATGCCTCGCCTGATCGCACACGAGCTCATTTTGCCCCCGCCTGTGTGGCCGGAGGGCCTATCCCCGACGGTTTCTGGGTCGTGTGGGAAGGACCCCCCTTTCGCACACACTCACTAGGCGACGGTTTGAAACTCCGTCGCGGAAAGGGGGTAAAAACCGTTTGTATAGCACGTCTCTGCACCAGTGTACACTACTAGGAAAATGCCTATACATAGAAGTTTACCAATAGCGTTTGTCTATGCCCCCACGCTACTAGTAGTTACCATTAGCGCTGTGTAGGAAGAGCGCTACTGGTATATATTAGCAGCAGCGCTTGTTTCCTTGGGGCACGCTACTGGTAAGTGTGCCACACCACACCACCAGATCAATAAAAATTAGCAGCGCCGGTCGTCTACCCAGCGCTACTGTTAGTTCAGGATCTATAGCGCCTGTTGTAAGAAACGCGCTACTGCTATTTCTTCTATGTGTACACTTTTACCAGTAGCGTATTTTTCCACCCCGCGCTATAGATAGTAGAACTTAGCAGTAGATATTTTGGCTGGCGACCATAGCAGTAGCGTGCATTGGTGACCAGCGCTACTGCTATGGTTGCCAGCCAAAATACCTACCACCTTTCCCCCCTTCTTCCTCCCCTCTTCTTCCTCCCCCTTCGTTTCTCCCCCTCTCCTTGCACTTGCTTGTTCCTTTCAATGCTCCCCCTCCTCACCCTCTTCTTTGCCCCTCCACCACCCCCTCATTTGCACCTCCCTCTCCTCTTTCTTTCTTTGCCCCTCCACCCCCTCTTCTCTGCCCCTCCTCCCCCCTCTTCTTTGCCCCTCCACCACCCCCTTCCATTAATGCCCTCCCTCCCCCTCTTCTTTCCCCTCCACCACCCCTTCCATTAATGCCCTCCCTCTCCTCCCTCTCTCTCCCTAGCTCTCTCTCTCCCTAGCTAATTAGAGCTATATCTAGAGCTACTAGCTAATTAAGAAGGTGCTCGATATCCCCCTTGACACATAGGTGAGCAAAAAAAGTGTGTGTGTGCGATAGGACCGAAACTATATATATATGTGCGATATATATATGAGAATATACCGAATTGTGTGTGGCATGTGAGTTGACTATATTGTGTATTTGTTGAAATGTGGGTGACATGAGTTGCCTATGTTTTGCTGAAATGTCGATTCAATTCTGTTTTGGCGAATTTCGGGCAAACCCAATATGTCCTATGTTTAGGGAAGGTCATGCCGAATTTTTGTATGAATTTGATCCATGCATGCATACGTGGTTATAATATTTTACTCCGCGCGCAGGTGATCATGAAGGTCAATGGAAGGATGGTGGAAAGATACTGGCAATCCGCGGTGGATAACATGTATGAAAAAAGACTGAAGGATGTTGTATGTCTGTGTCGAAAATGCAAAGGAGGAGTCAGGCTCGACCCCTTTAAGTGTGGTAAATTCAAGGTGCACCTGCTCATGCATGGTTTCATGGATGGCCATACTCGGTGGATAAGTGAAGATGATGATGGTGAGGACGTTGACGGGGCAGGAAATAACGACATGGGGCCAGATGAAGAGATGACCGATTATGGGCCCGAAGAAGAAGACGGCCTCGGAAATGGCGATGGCGAAGAGGCAGTACAAGGCGGAGAAGACGCGGACACACCGCCGTCTTCATCGCTAGTAAGTTCAGCCATGCGGGACCCGCATGTTCGAGACCTGCTTCGAAAGAAGACGACTAGCGACAGAGCTGCTTCTAGAGAGGAGGCCAAACTGGCGCAACTGTTGGTAGACTCGATGACTCCTTTGTATGATGGTTGCGATCCCGAGGTGACCCACTTGAGTTTCAAGCTAGAACTTATAAAGACAAAGGCAAAAAACAAATGGACGAATGCAAGCCTGGATGAGCTTCTGAAGTATCTAAAGAAGGTTCTTCCCGCGGGAAGCCTGTGTCCTACTAGTGTCGAGGAGGCAAAGAAAATCGTGTGCCCTCTTGATCTGCCACACATTAGATATCACGCATGCATCAATGATTGCATCATATATCGGAATGAGCACGCGGAAAAAACCATCTATCCAAAGTGCAATGCTCCACGATTAAGAAGGCCGGAAAGAAAGCTCCACAGAAAGTTGTATGGTACTTTCCGATCATTCCGCGTCTGTAGCGGTATTTCATAGATCCTAAGGAAGCAAAGCTTATGCGCTGGCACGTGGAGAGGGTGAAGCCAGATGACGAAGATGATCCGAAGCTGAGACAGCTCACAGATGCTAGCTAGTAGAGAGCATTAAACGCTGAATTTGATTTTTTCGCAAATGATCCAAGGAACATCGTGCTTGGCGCTAGTAGTGATGGCATGAATCCGTTTGGCAACTAGAACACCAATCATAGCACATGGCCCGTGTTTGTATGGCTGTACAACCTCCCCCCTGGAAGTGCATGAAGGAAAAAATACATACACATGGCTATGCTTATTCAAGGGCCGAGACAACCAGGAAATGATATAAATCTGTATCTCGGGTTACTGAAAGAGGAGCTACAGACCTTATGGACAACGCCGGCCAAGACATGGGATGCAAGCAAAGGAGAGTATTTCTACATGAGAGCCACGCTGATCACGACGGTGCAGGACTATCTCGGTTACGGCTATCTCTCCGGCCAGGTGTGCCACGGATATTGCGGATGCACCAGGTGCATGGATGATACAACTTCTCTGCAGCTATCGAAAGATGGCGGGTCTTCGAAAATCATGTACATGGGGCATCGAAGATGGCTCGAGAAGGATGACCCTTGGAGAAAGCGTGGAGATCTATTCAATGGTAAGGCTGAGCATCGAGGTCCTCCATGTAAGCGTAGCGGTGCAGAAATATATGAGTTATTGAAGAACTGGGAAGAGTGCCCCTCGCCGGGAAAGTCGAAGAAAAAGGCGCCGGAGCTGCTGCTGAAGGTATGGAAGACGAGATCTGTTTTCTGGGACTTGGAATACTGGCCCAAACTCGACACGCCTCATAGCCTTGATCAAATGCATATCACAAAAAATATCCTCAAGAGTTTGCTTGGAACATTGATGAACATGCCGGAGAAGACCAAAGATGGGCCGAAGGCAAGAAAAGACTTGGAATTTTTGAAAATCAGGAAAGATCTCCAAATGCCCGGTAAAAAGTCGTCAGAGGAGACGGAGACGGAGACGGAAGATAAGGGCAAAAAAGTAAACAAGAAGGAAGAACAATATTGCCCCCCCTCTTGCTTCACCTTAGATCCGAAGGAGGTCGATCAATTGTTCAAGTGCCTTGCCGGAATCAAAGTTAGTTTCGGATACTGTGGGAAGATAAGCAGATATCTGGACACTAAGAAAAAAAGGTTCAGCGGGATGAAGTCTCACGACTGTCATGTGATGATGACGCAGTTACTCCCGGTTGCACTTAGAGGGATTATGGACACACGTCTGTGAGACGCTTACTGACCTATGCCACTTTTTTTATGCTATCTCTCGAAAGTCGATCAGTGTGAAGCAACTCCATAGGCTACAGGAAGAGATCATTGTCATACTGAATGAGCTAGAGATGTACTTCCCGTCCGCGTTCTTTGATGTCATGGTGCATCTATGTGTCCACATCGTGGACGACATCATCGACCTAGGGCCGACATTCCTGCACAACATGATGCCATTCGAGAGGATGAATGGGGTCATCAAAGGATTCGTTTGTAACATGTCCCGTCCGGATGGAAGCATAGCCCAGGGATATCTGACCAAAGAGTGCATCTCTTTCTGTGAGAGTTATCTAGCAGGCACTGGAGACCCTATTGTTGGTTTGCCCGTCAACAAGCACTGTGGAAGGCTCAAAGGTGAAGGTCACACCAACGGTCATAGGGATGTGAATGTGGTCCGCTCGGGCCGACAAAACGACTTTGACAAGGCAAACTTAGTAGTGCTACAACACCTAGATGTGCTAGAAGATTTCATCACACTCACAAAGAGACCATCGCAAAGAAGTACCGTGACTGTGGGGTGCACAGGACGGACGCTGAAGTTATTAGACAGCACAACTCCACTTTCTTGCGTTGGTTCAAAGAGCGAGTTCTGGCTAATCCCCCGGAAGAGGGCTGTCTGGACGGAACGCTCATATACGCCTTAGCACATGGCCCGTCAACCAACCTCGCGACTTATCAAGCATACGATATCAATGGATACAAGTTCTACACAGAGGACAAAGATATAAACAGTGATAACCAAAACTCAGGGGTGACGATGGAAGCCATGACCGGGAACATAATTGAAAGATATTATGGAAGGGTCGAAGAGATCTGGGAGCTTAACTACTCTGGATTGCATAGCGCGACGATGTTCCGTGTCAGATGGGCTGAGAACGTACAAAGAGAAAACCGACATTTCACTACCATGTGTATACCCGACTCCGATAGCGGTATCGTCAATGCCACCGCCAAAAATGAGCCATGGGTACACACTAAACATGTGACACAATGTTTCTTCATAACCGACCTGAGCAATCCCAGCCGTGTTGTCATGAGGAGAGGCAAAAGGAGCATCGTCGGAATGGATGGAGTCACCAACGAGGAAGACTACGACCAGTACGGTGATCCGATGAGGGAAGATGATGCTGATGACGATGAAACATACGTCAAAAGAAGAATGAAGACTACATTATCTACGATAGATCGTAATCCCTGGAAAAGGAAAAGTCACGACCATGGGCTCAATTATTCGACAACGAACAAAAGAGGGAAGAAGATCAGTCTGAAACGTCGTTGTCGCCCAAGCTGACAAACTAATCCACATAATTTGTGTGTATCTATTTTGTATACCGCCGTTAGCGGTCAAATGATGTAATATATATTATACACTAATTATTATCCGGAGGGTTAACGGTGTTATTACTCCAACAGACCAAATTAATTAAACCCTAGCTAGCTAGAGCTATATATACCCCTGCTATACAAAAATTGTACAAATGCAAATGAAAGATAAGAAAAAGAAAAATGCAAATGAAAGAAAAAGAAAAAGAAAAAGAAAGGAAGTTGTGGAAAATGAAATGAGAGAAAAAGAAAAAGAGTTAGCAGTAGCGCTTTTCGGGGGAACAAGCGCTACAGCTAACTGGCCACATACTTTAAAAACAGAGTTAGCAGTAGCGCTGTTTGTGCTGGGCAGCGCTATCGTTAACTTAGCTATAGCGCGTTTTGCCACCCCGCGCTATAGCTAAGTTGCCTACACAGCACCAGTCGAGCCACACCTCTATCTCTTTCCTCTCTCCCACTCTCGCTCGATCCCCTCTCTGAGCTCCCATGCCACTGCTGACGCCGCACCCGCCCACGCCGCCGTCGACGCGCGCCGCACCCGACACTTCCTCCCCCCGTGCTGCCCCTGCCCCTAGGTCCACCCCTCGGCCCGGCCCCTCCCCTCGAGCAGTCCCCTCCATGGGCCGGCGCCCCTCCCCCGAGCAGTCCCCTCCACCGGCCGACGCCCCTCCCCCGAGCAATCTCTCTCTCTCTCTCTGACCAAATTTGGTCTCTTTGCAGATCGAAGCTAGGCACAGATCAACGAGGAGGAGAAGGACACCCTCAACCCCCTATGCCCCGGCGACCCCGACCCCGATCCCAACCCTGAGGTGCGCCACCCCCTCTTCCCTCCCTCTTCATATGTCAGCGCAACAAATATTATTAGGCAATGCTTGTTCGAGTGCTTGTTAAAATGCTTGTTAGAGTGCTTGTTAGAGTCATATTTGGTTGCTAGAGTATTTGGAGTTAAAATAAAATGAAATGAAATGTTGTCCATTGGAGTCCATTTGGAGTTGCTGTTAAAATGAAATGCTGGACTTTGGTTGTTACATAGTAGTAGTATAAATTATAAAATTTCGGTGATCTTGGTGGCTGCATTGCTTGTGAGATGCTGTGGGGAATATCTTTGTTCTTGCATGCATCACATAGTTATTGCATTCTGCTAGTGTTGGTAGATGGTAGTGAAATGCTACTTCAGCACATAGTGCTTATTGTCATTTGCAGGGAAACCGATTGCGAGTGACCTATGTTTTGCCAGAAATGTTGATTCATTTCCATTCTGGCAAATTTCAGGCGCTCTATATGTGCACTTTCTAGCATAGGTCATGCCAAAATTTTCTGTGAATTTCGGCATGACTTGTGCTAGAAAGTTGGACATATCGAGTGCTCGAGATTTGTCGCGAGGGGAATGAAACATCATTCAGGCAAAACAAAGGTCACTTTTTTTGTCATTATTCACTTTATTATATAAAGCTGGATAATTAAACGACTACGACATTGAACCCTAGGAAACATGACCGACACTGATGAGGCCGGAGGTTCTCAGTCCCAAGAAGATCGAGCACACGCCTACCTCGACTTTCTAGCGGATCAGGAGAGACAAGATGGGTGTCAGGACCCCCTTGTCATGACGGACGACAACAGTGGTGGCACCGGCGCCAACACTGATGCCACCAACACCGGCACTGAGACGGGCCCTGATGATGTTCCTAACGACAACACGGAAGGTGGGACCTCCCAAGCCAGTGAAGGAAAGAAGGCAAAGAGGACACGAAGCCCAAGTAAGCTCGGCACCGGAAGACTGGTGGTCACGGCGGTGCACCCTGGCGAGTTCGAGCCAACAGAGCCGCGGGAAGTGGCAGCATGTTACGGCAACCAACTAGCATGCATCCTACGGGATACCGCTAACATCAACACCACAAAAATACGGAAGAATTAACATTTGAAGAAGCTGCTCCTAACTAGGTTGCACGCAAGATTCCTGTTCCCCGGTCGAAATGACGATGTCGACCCATGGGAAGATGATGCCATGAAAAAAATCAACAACAAAGCCCTAGGGAAGTTCATCATCTGATCATGAAACTAGGGTGACTGGTAATTATCCTTTTACCACCTTATATATTAGCTTCTGATCAATGAAGTCTACTACATTCTAGTCACATTCGTAAATGATTCACACTCCATTTTGCAGAGAGTGCAACACAATCTTGCGGCCGAAAGCGACTCGTCGACTCAGTCGTTGGTGAAGTACAAGTGGGACACTCCTTTCAACCGGGCCATGAACATAGTGATGGGACACCCGCCGGGCCAGCGGCCACAATATGGACGTGTGCATGGCGCCGCGGACGGCGCCACGTGGAAGTACTATTATAACGAGGACCCCAAGGCCAAAAGACAGAGAAAGAAGTTCAGTCAAGTGACTATCGACAAGAAGGTGGCGCGGGCGATCGAGAAAATAAGAGCTGATACCAAAGCTGAGGTATTGCGGGAAGCGGTAGCTGCCTGTAGAAATGATATGGCAGCTGCCTTTACAAGCTTGATTCCAACTGTGGTCAGCTGGGTGCAACAAAATCCAAACGCGGCACCAACTGATTTTCCCATGCCCAGCTTCACTGGGAGCAACTCAATGAACACCGCACCCACACCCGTACGTACTATGGCAACCGCACCCGCACCTACTCCAGCACCTGCTCCCGCACCCAGCTATCACAGCAGCCCTAGCTCCGTCTTTGGCTTGAATGTCGGGCCGTCGACATTGGCTAAGCTCGATGCCCTCACGGTAAATACGCGTCGCACCCTCATCAACACAACTAATTAATTAATCTTCAGTTGCCATTCTTTTTGGATCTCTGACGCCACACATACATGTCTTCGCAGGCCGACTCCACTCCATGCACCCTCCTTTACCACATGAAGGGCGTGTTGGTGGATGTGGGGAAGGGTACTATAGTGAAGCCCAAGGATTGATTGTTTCACCGCCGGCAGATGCCTGATAACGCCTTCAGGGTCTCCGTGGTGAGTGTGAAAGCAGGCTACGAGGGTTTCCCTTGTCCGATACAAACCGATGGAGAGGATGACGAGACCCCCATGCAGCTTGGCCAATGCAAAAATTGGCCGATCCTATGGCTGAAAAATCTTCTTCGTGTCGAGGTGGCCGGGAGCACACCAACGGGACCTCAGGAAGGTATGACCACAACCCCGCCTACACAACTACAACCATCATCTGTGCTGCTTGGTGAGATCGAGAGACACGAGGAAGGAGGGCCAACCGTTCCGGCGGATGATGCCATCTGCCCCCATGGAAGAGGATATTGATCATGACATGGAGGAGGATGACCCTCTCTAGTATCTCAATACCGCCTTTGCCAACGAAGTAACAATGAGTCAACCATATGAATATGAGATGCATGTACCAGAGCCGAAACATCCTCGAGAGTGCAAGAAGTCTTTGTTCATGCAATCCTCGCAGGACACGCCTCCAGATGCCGGTTCCACCCAAGCTCAACTAATTAGCCAGAGTCGTCTAATGCTGAGCCTGACAACACTAGGGGTGATGCTCAGGGAGGGCCTGACAGACCCACTAGCACCTGAGCCCACTAAGAAGAAGCAGAGGAAGAGACCGGTGAGAAAATCCAATAAAGCTGCCAATGTTGGTTCTAGCAGCCAGCCGCCATCGACCAAGGTTGACAGTGTACCGATGAAACATGCACCATTAATCCATGTCGTGGGAAAGCCAATGGTACCGGTGAATGCGCTAGCTGCCATAATAGGGGATCTCAGGAGACTCCATGACCATGTGCTTTCGACAGAGAGAAGCCTCCTCGCCTCAGATGATCCAGGATACCCACTTTATACGGTTCATGTGCCGAGCAGTTGCAAGATGTACATCCACACATGCCCCGCGGACCTCTTCTTCCTGCGATTTGATTACATCTTCCAGATGTTTCAAATGAGGACACTCGATTTTATGTTCGTCCGCCTGTATGCGCTGCACATGAACTACATCATCAGGAGAGAGCAAGTCACTGGTCTTGCGGTCGCGGACCCATACTACATGCATGAGGGCTTCTTGTCAATCAACGAAGCCAACCGTCAATATGCGAGTCAGTACATCAAAGAATTCTTGGTCAGCAATAAGGACAAAGAAATGATTCTCCTACCTTATCATCCTGGGTAAGTCATCCGCGGATAGCCACTATAACACATACATCCTTTCGTGCATTTCAATAATTACTTTGCACGCATGGAGGCTAACTTGATCGTGTATTTTGTGCAACGGGGGGTGTCATGTCGTTCTCATCATTCTTTACCCGCGTTACTCCCGCGCTCTATATTTGGACCCGTCGAAGAACATACAGAAGAAAGATTACACACACATAAAGTATGTTCTGGACAGAGCTCTCCTGGGCTTCAGCATGCGGGGTGGCTACATCCAATGCAAAAAAAACATATAAGGCCGGGCTGTGTTTCGGCCACAAGACTGACTTCTGTTGCATCCAGCAATCGGCAAGAAGTGAGAATGATGGATTCTATGTCATCCATCTAATGATGGAGTACAGAAGGGATGTGCAATCACTTTGCATGAAATCTTCATCCGGTACCCATATCCAGAGATGGGCCGAAGCCTTTGGAGCCGTGCCGGATAATCGACTTCGAAATGATTTCTACCGGATCCAGCAGGAAATTGCGTCCATCATCATGAAAGATGTCCTCGAAGAGAATAGGATGTTCTACGGTGGCCCAATATCGCGAGCTGACATCCGAACCCGCATAGCCCTACAGTGTCAGGACATGACGCCTTTCACTAAGCTTGGGTGCACCCTCCCAGATACGGACAGATGGGAAGAGTGCACTGCTTAAAAACAATGTGTCTGTTTAGTTACTTGTTACTTTCTGTACGACAAAACTTTGAATGTCTCAGTATGACAAAATTATTAGATGTAAATGGTGCCGCGCTCTAGTTAATTAGTTTTGGTACGATGAAATTTGTTAACTATGTTTACTATATATGTTGCTTCTATTTCATAACTGTTTCTCCCCACAGGCCGATGTATCTTATGCTGCATATATATATATATATGCATCATTGAATTCGCTTCATGATATATATATATATGCATCTCTGACAGGTATATAGATCAACGATGGCGAGGAAGTGGTATGCCGTGTATGTAGGGCATGTTCCGGATGTGTACGATGAGTGGCCAGAGTGTCAGGCCCAAGTGTACCGCTTCCCGGGGGGAAGCCAGAAAGGGTTTGATAGCAGAGTGGAAGCCGAAGCTAGTTACATAAGATTCATAGTACAACAGGGGATTCAGAACCAGCGCCGCAAAAACTACTACATAATCCCACTTTTGCTCATCGTGATCGCTCTTATCTCGTATGTCATAGTTTAGGTAGATGATGAAACATGTGTCTGCGGTGACAATGTAAGAGACATGTGATCATTAACTTGTATCGCTATTTCGAGATGATGATGAGATCGACATCATTTGTGTTCGATAATGATGATATGATGAGACTATGTTGTACCACTTCGATGATGATGATGAGACATTCCTTTTTCATATAGTTTCAGTGTATGTGTATGTTGTAATTGTATAAAACCTGTAAAAATATGAATACAGCAAAATAAAAATAAATTAAAATACTAGCAGTAGCGAGGGGTTCTGGAGTAGCAGCAGCGCTGCCTTACCAGTAGTGTTGGACGTAGGGGCGCGCTACTAGTATTAGCAGTAGCGATGGACAGAAGCGTGCTACTGCTAGATATAGGTAGCAGTAGCGCTGGGTAAGAACCGTGCTACTGCTAAAGTTTAGCTGTAGCGCCGTAGCAGTAGCGCGGGCACCAGCGCTATTGATAGCCAAAAAACCCACGCTACTAGTAGCCTTTTTCCTAGTAGTGGTATCCTGACTCAAAGGTTTCCCCGTTCCAACATTCCATCAAATACAAAGGAAAAGTAACACACATGCTGATGCATCACAATGTTGCACGGATCATAGCCAATATTTACTTCACAACTAAAGACAAAAGTTGTGAGGGTGTGTACAAATAAAGAAAAAAAATGATTGATGCAGTCCCTAGGCCATAAACCCTAAACCCTAAATAGGATTTAATTTCCTGGCTAGGTAGAGCCCATCGAAGGAAAGAAGCCTGGAACCCACGGATCATATAATGCTTTTGTGCAGTTCCACTAAAATCAAGCTGAGCATCCCTGTTGGCAAAGATATCGAAGAAGTGTGATTAGAATAATAGTAGTGGCACTAGTTCATGAGACATAAACTCATCACAAATAGAAGCCGGTAGAAGTAGAGAAAGATCCAAATGGAGATGGAGCTACGTGGGGAGCTGCGGGAGTGGAGCAAGCCGGCTCCAAAAGGAAGTTGTACCTGGGACGTCGGGGTGTGGCTAGAAGGGCGGTGGGAGGCGGCATCGGCCCATACAGCGGGGACGCACCGACAGTGGGTTTTCTCCCTCGCCGCTGTCGACCGCGTCTACGCAGAACATCCTCCCCTTCCCCCGGCAGTGGGATCAGGCCAGATCTGTGACCATCGGTGTGGCCATCGTCGTTCTATGCTTGTGAAGAGAGCAACCCAAGCAAGCAGGCTTGTAACTTAGGCTCCTGCTAGTGTATATATAGTTGAGCGGATTCCTTTTTCTCTCCATATCAACCTTTTTATATTGCGTACATGTCATTGAAGAGTGAAATGATGGTTGCTTCGTTCGACTAACTTACTGTGTGATTTGACTGCTCATTAGTCATATTACCGCGGCCCCTGCACGATCTCCCCCTACGTGTATGACCATTCCTGAGTCTCACTTGTACTTATCTCTATTTTCTTGCATGACACATGGACAGGATGCGCATAGAGGCATTTTGTTCCTTCACGTTGTTACGTACGTACTCCCTCCTTCCGGTTTAGAGCATGGTTTATAATATAGCCAGCTGATGGCTATAAGGAACCGCCATGTGATGTATAGCCATCATCTATATGCACTCATACAATAATGTGGGCTATAAGGTTGACTATTACGACATTAGTACTTTTTTCCATCTTCTATCTATCTATCTCTTTCTTCACATTTATTGCATTTACCTAGAAATGCGTATATAGCTAGGCTCTTGCATGAGAGCCCACTCCCCTTACTTTTTCACATCTCTCTCCTCCACATAGGCAAAAATGCCATGTAGGCGGGCTATAATCCCACTATTGTACTTGCTCTTACTACTAGGACTCCCTCCGTCCTGGTTTATTGGTCCCCTTTGTACTCAATTCATGGGCTTGTTTTTCTCAAGAAATTGTCTTCACTAACGTATTAATATCGGGAATGCATGCGTGAACAACAAATGATTAAACCTTGCATGCAATGTTTTGACAAAGCATTGACATATGAACATGTGAATGTGAGGGACTACAACCTCGTGCATGCTTGCAACAGTCACACGTACACATGCACACAAAAACGCGCGCGACGCCCTAATGCATGCATGTCCGAGCACACGACGAAACACACACGGTCGCACTCAAGTGCTCAACCTACACCTGCATGCACACACATACTCAGGCAGGGTGAGCTAGTGATCGTATAAACACCGGGAAATGTATATATTAACCTCAATGAGCGTATTATGAAGTCCACTAACTGTATTTTTACAAATATACAGTGACAGCCAGTGTATTTATCTCGTTTCAAATTAAGCCATATTAACCGGACAGGAGGCAGTATGGACTAGCATTACTTTGTTGTGTCCCGTCAACTTGCAGAACAAGGAGAAGCTTGCAGGACGAGGAGCTGCTTGCGCGCGGTGGCTCGCAGGACAAGGAGAAACTTTTGACTAATGCAAGCTCTCCCTCACTCAGGTGGTGGACGTGCAACAGTTAATTCGGTGTCAGATTGCCAGAAGCATACAATGTACTAGTACCATCATTGTTCGACATCCCGAAGAGGTGAAGAGCCAAGCGAAAGGTTTACTAGTACTCCGAGTAGTATTATGTACTACTAGTAGTAGTACTATACAGGTACTACTAGGAACCGCATGGTGGAGCGACTGCACTCTTATTTTACTTTAATCTATGATAAAGCAATCTTCAACACATTTGCTTCTCTTTGAGGGTTCTCGCATGTGATAATGGAAGTTGATTGCATGGAACACTCACCACAATTCTTGCTTAATTCTGGCTCCTATCCTGTTAGAAATAGGAGGGCTCAGTAATAATTTCTCTTTTTTTATTATTCAACATGTAAACAGGTCAGCAAACCTTCCGGCGCATCTTTGTGGCGAAGCGTGCTTGCATTTGAATGTGACCGAGAGCTTCCTTGATGAAACACCTTGCTTCCTTTTTTTGTGGGGTACCTCACTTCCTAGTGACCAGTCTCTTGGCTGATTGTCCTAAGAATGCTTATATATGAATAAAGCTCTCTCATTTACCCGCAAAAAAATCAAGTCATATTAACCGGAAAGGAGACAGTACGGACTAGCACTACTTTGGTGTGTCCTGTCAACTCGCGGAACAAGGAGAAGCTTGCAGGACAAGGTGAGCGTGACGGCTCGCAGGGCGAGGAGAATCTTTTGACTAAGGCTACTCATAGTGGGAAGTATCATATACTAGTGCATATGATACTAGTGTATAATACTACCTTCATAGTGCATAGTATCATAGAGTAGTATCATAGATGATCATATTTATTGCCATGCATGAAACAAAGTAGCATAGCATTTAACATGATACTATATTGATGTCTACTACGCAACCTTTCTTCTTGTAGACGTTGTTGGGCCTCCAAGTGCAGAGTTTTGTAGGACAGTAGCAAATTTCCCTCAAGTGGATGACCTAAGGTTTATCAATCCGTGGGAGGCGTAGGATGAAGATGGTCTCTCTCAAACAACCCTGCAACCAAATACCAAAGAGTCTCTTGTGTCCCCAACACACCCAATACAATGGTAAATTGTATAGGTGCACTAGTTCGGCGAAGAGATGGTGATACAAGCGTAATATGGATAGTAGATATAGAATCTGAAAATATAAAAACAGCAAGGTAGCAAGTAACAAAAGTGAGCAAAAACGGTATTGCAATGCTTTGAAACAAGGCCTAGGGTTCATATTTTCACTAGTGCAAGTTCTCTCAACAATGATAACATAATTAGATCATATAACAATCCCTCAACGTGCAACAAAGAGTCACTCCAAAGTCACTAATAGCGGAGAACAAACGAAGAGATTATTGTAGGGTACGAAACCACCTCAAAGTTATTCTTTCTGATCGATCTATTGGGCTATTCCTATAAGTGCCACAAACAGCCCTAGAGTTCGTACTAAAATAACACCTTAAGATACACATCAACCAAAACCTAATGTCACCTAGATACTCCAATGTCACCACAAGTATCTGCGGGTTTGATTATACGATATGCATCACACAATCTCAGATTCATCTATTCAAACCAACACAAAGAACTTCAAAGAGTGCCCCAAAGTTTCAACCGGAGAGTCAAGACGAAAATGTGTGCCAGCCCCTATGCATAAGTTCACAAGGTCACAGAACCCGCAAGTTGATCACCAAAACATACATCAAGTGGATCACGTGAATATCCCATTGTCACCACAAATAAGCACATGCAAGACATACATCAAGTGTTCTCAAATCCTTAAAGACTCAATCCGATAAGATAACTTCAAAGGGAAAACTCAATCCATTACAAGAAGGTAGAGGGGAGAAACATCATAAGATCCAACTATAATAGCAAAGCTCGCGGTACATCAAGATCGTGCCAAATCAAGAACACGAGAGAGAGAGATCAAACACATAGCTACTGGTACATACCCTCAGCCTTGAGGGTGAACTACTCCCTCCTCGTTATGGAGAGCACCGGGATGATGAAGATGGCCACCGGTGATGGTTTCCCCCTCCAGCAGGGTGCCGGAACGGGCTCCCGATTGGTTTTTCATGGCTATAGAGGCTTGCGGCGGCGGAACTCCCGGTCTAGGGTTATTTCTGGGGGTTTCTGTATTTATAGGAATTTTTGGCGTCGAGAACAAGTCAGGGGGGGTCCACGAGGAGCCCACAAGACCGGAGGGCGCGCCCTGGGGGGGCACGCCCTCCACCCTTGTGGAGGCCTCGTGGCTCTTCTGGCCCAACTCTTTTGCTTCGGGGGCTTCTTCTGGTCCATGAAAAATCACCGTAAATTTTCAGCTCATTTGGACTCCGTTTGGTATTCCTTTTTTGCGAAACTCAAAAATAAGGAAAAAACAGAAACTGGCACTAGGCTCTAGGTTAATAGGTTAGTCCCAAAAATAATATAAAATATCATATAAATGCATATAAAACATCCAAGATGGATAATATAATAGCATGGAACAATAAAAAATTATAGATACGTTGGAGACGTATCAAGCATCCCCAAGCTTAATTCTTGCTCGTCCTCGAGTAGGTAAATGATAAAAACAGAATTTTTGATGTGGAATGCTAGCAAGTGCACAATTTTGATCAATGATAATTTCAATCACTTTTTCTAGCATCATTATATATCATAAACAGTAGCTCATCTCATAAAACTTCTCATGATCAAGTAGCAAACTATTCACATGTTAAAGCATAGATCATAAACTTTCTTGAAAACTAACAAACTAGGTTCTCAGTCATCAAACAATTGCAATTCATCTTATTTTCAGGAAGGGTCTAAGTAAGAGCTTTGATTTAGCAAATCCCACATACTCAACTATCATATAGTCTTCCATGATTGCTACCACTCAAAGCATATTTTTAGAACAAATAGCATCCATTGAACACAGAGAAAGATAGGGGCTTAATGTTTCGCCTCCCAACTTATTTATCATATAGATAATTGGCAACAATAATAATTCATGATCAAATATATTTGAATGGCCATATATGCTTAGATCTTTCCCCATCACATGATGCTTGCCAACTAAAGAGTAGGTTGGAATGAGAAGGAATACTACTGACTCTTGCATAAAAGTAAAATATAGGCCCTTCGCAGAGGGAAGCAGGGATTTGCAGAGGTGCCAGAGCTCGAAGCTTTTAAAACAGAGATGAAAATAATTTTGAGAGGTATGCTTTCATTGTCAACATAACAACCAAGAGTTCCCAATATCTTCCATACTAGATACATTATAGGCGGTTCCCAAACAGAAAGGTAAAGCTTTTACTCCCCCTCCACCAACAATCACACTCCACGGCTTATCCGAAACAACGGGTACCATCCAACTATCAACAATCCTGGGGGAGTTTTGTTTGCAATTATTTGCGATTTTGTTTTTGATCTTTTGATCATAGGACCGGGCATCCCAATTACCAGCCACTCTCTCATGAATGATAAGTGAATAAACACTCATCGTGAGAATAACCCACCTAGCATGGAAGATACTGACAGCCCCTAGTCGCTACATGAGCGATTCGGGCATACAAAATAGATTATTATTTGAAGGTTTAGAGTTTGGCACATGCAAATTTACTTGGAACGGCAGGTAAATACCGCATATAGGTAGATATGGTGGACATGTTGGAAATATGCCCTAGAGGCAATAATAAAATGGTTATTATTATATTTCCTTGTTCATGATAATTGTCTATTGTTCATGCTATAATTGTATTAACAGGAAACCGTAATGCATGTGTGAATACATAGACCACAACATATCCCTAGTGAGCCTCTAGTTGACTAGCTCGTTGATCAATAGATGGTTGTGGTTTCCTGACCATGGACATTGGATGTTGTTGATAACGGGATCACATCATTAGGAGAATGATGTGATGGACAAGACCCAATCCTAAGCATAGCACAAGATCGTGTAGTTCGTTTGCTAGAGCTTTTCTAATGTCAAGTATCATTTCCTTAGACCATGAGATTGTGCAACTCCCGGATACCATAGGAATGCTTTAGGTGTATCAAACATCACAACGTAACTGGGTGACCATAAAGGTGCACTACAGGTATCTCCGAAAGTGTCTGTTGGGTTGGCACGAATCGAGACTAGGATTTGTCACTTCGTATGACGGAGAGGTATCTCTGGGCCCACTCGGTAATGCATCATCATAATGAGCTCAATGTGACTAAGGAGTTAGCCACGGGATCATGCGTTACGGAACGAGTAAAGAGACTTGCCGGTAACGAGATTGAACAAGGTATAGGGATACTGACGATCGAATCTCGGGCAAGTAACATACCGATGGACTAAGGGAATTGTATACGAGATTGATTGAATCCCCGACATCGTGGTTCATCCGATGAGATCATCATGGAACATGTGGGAGCTAATATGGGTATCCAGATCCCGCTATTGGTTATTGGCCGGAGAGGTGTCTCGGTCATGTCTGCATTGTTCCCGAACCCGTAGGGTCTACACACTTAAGGTTCCGTGACGCTAGAGTTGTTATGGGAAATTGTATGTGGTTACCGAAAGTTGTTCGGAGTCCTGGATGAGATCCCGGACGTCACGAGGAGTTCTGGAATGGTCCGGAGGTGAATATTTATATATGGGAAGTCCAGTTTCAGTCGCCGGAATAGTTTCGGGGGTTATCGGTTTTGTACCGGGACCACCGAAAGGTGTCCGGGGGTCCACCGGGTAGGGCCACCTGCTCCGGAAGACTTAGTGGGCTGAACATGGGTGGGAACCAGCCCCCTAGTGGGCTGGTGCGCCCCCCCAAGTGCCCAAGGCGCCTAGGGTTGAAAACCCTAGGGGGTGGGGGCGCCTCCCACATGCTTGGGGGGCAAGTCTCCCCCCTTGGCCGCCCCCCCTCTAGATGCATCTAGGGGGGGCGGCCCCCTCTCCCCTTCACCCTATAAATAGTGGGGGGGTGGGAGGGCAGCTGAACCCTTTCCCTGGCGCAGCCCTTTCCCCCTCCAACTCCTCCTCCTCCTCCGTAGTGCTTGGCGAAGCCCTGCCGGAGAACCGCAAGCTCCACCACCACGCCGTCGTGCTGCTGGAGCTCTCCCTCAACTTCTCCTCTCCCCTTGCTGGATCAATAAGGAGGAGACATCCCCGGGTTGTACGTGTGTTGAACGCGGAGGCACCATCCGTTCGGCGCTTGAATCGGATCTTCCGCGATTTGAATCGCCGCGAGTACGACTCCATCAACCGCGTTCTTGTAACGCTTCCGCTTAGCGATCTTCAAGGGTATGAAGATGCACTCCCTCTCACTTGTTGCTAGCATCTCCTAGATTGATCTTGGTGACACGTAGGAAAATTTTGAATTATTACTACGTTCCCCAACAGTGGCATCATGAGCTAGGTCTATGCGTAGATTCTATGCACGAGTAGAACACAAGTAGTTGTGGGCGATGATTTGTTCAATTTGCTTACCGTTACTAGTCCTATCTTGATTCGGCGGCATTGTGGGATGAAGCGGCCCGGACCGACCTTATACATACGCTTACGTGAGACAGGTTCCACCGACTGACATGCACTTGTTGCATAAGGTGGCTAGCGGGTGTCTGTCTCTCCCACTTTAGTCGGATCGGATTCGATGAAGAGGGTCCTTATGAAGGGTAAATAGCAATTGGCATATCACCGTTGTGACTTTTGCGTAGGTAAGAAACGTTCTTGCTAGAAACCCATAGCAGCCACGTAAAACATGCAACAACAATTAGAGGACGTCTAACTTGTTTTTGCGGGGTATGCTATGTGATGTGATATGGCCAAAAGGATGTGATGAATTATATATGTGATGTATGAGATTGATCATGTTCTTGTAATAGGAATCACGACTTGCATGTCGATGAGTATGACAACCGGCAGGAGCCATAGGAGTTGTCTTAATTTATTGTATGACCTGCGTGTCAATGAAAATGCCATGTAATTACTTTACTTTATTGCTAACCGTTTGCCATAGTAGTAGAAGTAATAGTTGGCGAGACAACTTCATGAAGACACGATGATGGAGATCATGGTGTCATGCCGGTGACGATGGTGATCATGCCGCGCCTCGAAGATGGAGATCAAAAGCGCAAGATGATATTGGCCATATCATGTCACTTTATGATTTGCATGAGATGTTTATCATGTTTACATCTTATTTGCTTAGAACGATGGTAGCATAAATAAGATGATCCCTCACTAAAAATTTCAAGAAATGTGTTCCCCCTAAGTGTGCACCGTTGCGAAGGTTCGTTGTTTCGAAGCACCAAATGATGATCGGGTGTGATAGATTCTAACGTTCGCATACAACGGGTGTAAGCCAGATTTACACATGCGAAACACTTAGGTTGACTTGACGAGCCTAGCATGTACAGACATGGCCTCGGAACACGAGAGACCGAAATGTCGAACATGAGTCATATAGTAGATGCGATCAACATGGAGATGTTCACCGTTGATGACTAGTCCATCTCACGTGATGATCGGACACGGCCTAGTCGATTCGGATCATGTATCACTTAGATGACTAAAGGGATGTCTATCTGAGTGGGGGTTCATTAAATAATTTGATCAGATGAACTTAATTATCATGAACTTATTCTAAAATTGTCTTTACAATCTATCTTGTAGATCCAATGGCCCACGCTAATGTTGCCCTCAACTTCAACGCGTTCCTAGAGAAAACTAAGCTGAAAGACAATGGTAGCAACTATACGGACTGGGTCCGTAACTTGGGGATCATCCTCATAGCTGCCAAGAAAGCATATGTCCTTGAAGCACCGCTAGGTGACGCACCCATTTTCCCAGCAACTCAAGATGTTATGAGTGTCTGGCAGTCGCGTAGTGATGATTACTCCCTGGTTCAGTGCGGCATGCTTTACAGCTTAGAATCGGGGCTCCAAAAGCGTTTTGAGCAACACGGAGCATATGAGATGTTCCAAGAGCTGAAAATGGTTTTCTAAGCTCATGCCCGGGTCGAGAGATATGAAGTCTCCGACAAGTTCTACAGTTGTAAGATGGAGGAAAACAACTCTGTCAGCGAGCATATACTCAAAATGTCTGGGTTGCACAACCGATTGTCTCAGCTGGGAGTTAATCTTCCAGATGACTCGGTCATTGACAGGATCCTCTAGTCGCTTCCACCTAGCTACAAGAGCTTTGTGATGAACTACAATATGCAAGGGATGGAGAAGTCCATTCCTGAGTTATATTCAATGCTGAAATCAGTGGAGGTGGAGATCAAAAAGGAACATCAAGTGTTGATGGTGAATAAGACCACTAGTTTCAAGAAAGGCAAGGGTAAGAAGAACTTCAAGAAGGACGGCAAGGGAGTTGCCGCGCCCGGTGAGTCAGTTGCCGGGAAGAAGCCAAAGAATGGACCCAAGCCTGAGACTGAGTGCTTTTATTGCAAGGGAAATGGTCACTGGAAGCGGAACTGCCCCAAGTACTTAGCGGATAAGAAGGCCGACAACGCCAAAGGTATATATGATATACATGTTATTGATGTGTACCTTACCAGCGCTCGTAGTAGCTCCTGGGTATTTGATACCGGTGCGGTTGCTCACATTTGTAACTCAAAACAGGAGCTGCGGAATAAGCGGAGACTGGCGAAGGACGAGGTGACGATGCGCGTCGGGAATGGTTCCAAGGTCGATGTGATCGCCGTTGGCATGCTACCTCTACATTTACCTTCGGGATTAGTTTTAAACCTCAATAATTGTTATTTAGTGCCAGCTTTGAGCATGAACATTGTATCTGGATCACGTTTAATGCGAGATGGCTACTCATTTAAATTCGAGAATAATGGTTGTTCTATTTATATGAGAGATATGTTTTATGGTCATGCCCCGCTGGTCAATGGTTTATTTTTATTGAATCTCGAACGTGATGTTACACATATTCATAGTGTGAATGCCAAAAGATGTAAGGTTGATAATGATAGTCCCACATACTTGTGGCACTGCCGCCTTGGTCACATTGGTGTCAAACGCATGAAGAAACTCCATGCAGATGGACTTTTGGAGTCTCTTGATTATGAATCATTTGACACGTGCGAACCATGCCTCATGGGCAAAATAACCAAGACTCTGTTCTCCGGAACAATGGAGCGAGCAACCAACTTGTTAGAAACAATACATACTGATGTATGCGGTCCAATGAGCGTTGAGGCTTGCGGTGGCTATCGTTATGTTCTCATCCTCACTGATGACTTAAGTAGATATGGGTATGTCTACTTAATGAAACACAAGTCTGAGACCTTTGAAAAGTTCGAGGAATTTAAGAGCGAGGTAGAGAATCAACGTGACAGGAAAATACAGTTCTTACGATCAGATCGTGGAGGAGAATACTTGAGTCACGAGTTTGGCACGCACTTAAGGAAATGTGGAATTGTTTCACAACTCACGCTGCCTGGAACACCTCAGCGTAATGGTGTGTCCGAACGTCGTAATCGCACTCTATTGGATATGGTGTGATCTATGATGTCTCTTACCAATCTACTGCTATCATTTTGGGGTTATGCTTTAGAGACTGCCGCATTCACTTTAAATAGGGCACCGTCTAAATCCGTTGAGACGACACCGTATGAATTATGGTTTGGGAAGAAACCTAAGATGTCATTTCTGAAAGTTTGGGGATGCGATGCTTATGTCAAGAAACTTCAACCTGAAAAGCTCGAACCCAAATCGGAAAAATGCGTCTTCATAGGATACCCTAAGGAAACTATTGGGTATACCTTCTACCTCAGATCCGAAGGCAAGATCTTTGTTGCCAAGAATGGATCCTTTCTGGAAAAAGAGTTTCTCTCGAAAGAAGTAAGTGGGAGGAAAGTGGAACTTGACGAGGTACCCCCTCTTCAACCGGAGAGTAGCGTAGCTCAGGAAGATGTTTCTGTGGTGCCTGCACCGACTAGAGAGGAAGTTAATGATGATGATCATGAAACTTCGGGTCAAGTTGCTACTGAACTTCGTAGGTCCACGAGGACACGTTCCGCACCAGAGTGGTACGGTAACCCTGTCCTGGAAATCATGTTGTTAGACAACGGTGAACCTTCGAACTATGAAGAAGCGATGGCGGGCCCGGATTCCAACAAATGGCTTGAAGCCATGAAATCCGTGATAGGATCCATGTATGAAAACAAAGTATGGACTTTGACGGACTTGCCCGATGATCGGCAAGCCATAGAGAATAAGTGGATCTTTAAGAAGAAGACTAACGCGGATGGTAATGTGACCGTCTATAAGGCTCGGGTTGTCACTAAGGGTTATCGACAAGTTCAAGGGGTTGACTACGATGAGACCTCCTCACCCGTAGCAAAGTTGAAGTCCATCCGAATCATGTTAGCAATTGCCGCATTCTATGATTATGAGATCTGGCAAATGGACGTCAAAACGACATTCCTTAATGGTTTCCTTAAGGAATAATTGTATATGATGCGGCCGGAAGGTTTTGTCGATCCTAAGAATGCTGACAAAGTATGCAAGCTCCAGCGCTCCATCTATGGGCTGGTGCAAGCATCTCGGAGTTGGAACATTCACTTTGATGAAATGATCAAAGCGTTTGGGTTTATACAGACTTATGGAGAAGCCTGTATTTACAAGAAAGTGAGTGGGAGCTCTGTAGCATTTCTCATATTATATGTGGATGACATACTGTTGATGGGAAATGATATAGAACTTTTGGAAAGCATAAAGGCCTACTTGAATAAGTGTTTTTCAATGAAGGACCTTGGAGAAGCTGCTTACATATTAGGCATCAAGATCTATAGAGATAGACCGAGACGCCTCATTGGTCTTTCACAAAGCACATACCTTGACAAGATATTGAAGAAGTTCAATATGGATCAGTCCAAGAAGGGGTTCTTGCCTGTATTGCAAGGTGTGAGATTGAGCGCAGCTCAACGCCCGACCTCGGCAGAAGAAAGAGAAAAGATGAGTTTCATCCCCTATGCCTCAGCCATAGGCTCTATTATGTATGCCATGCTGTGTACCAGACCTGATGTGAACCTTGCCATAAGTTTGGTAGGGAGGTACCAAAGTGATCCCGAAATGGAACACTGGACAGTGGTCAAGAGTATCTTGAAGTACCTGAAAAGGACTAAGGATATGTTTCTCGTTTATGGAGGTGCCGAAGAGCTCATCGTAAAGGGTTACGTCGATGATAGCTTTGACACAGAACTGGATGACTCCAAGTCACAAACCGGATACGTGTACATTTTGAATGGTGGGGCAGTCAGCTGGTGCAGTTGCAAGCAAAGCGTCGTGGCAAGATCTACATGTGAAGCGGAGTATATAGCTGCTTCGGAAGCAGCTCAGGAAGGAGTCTGGATGAAGGAGTTTATCACCGACCTAGGAGTGATTCCCAATGCGTCGGGCCCGATGACTCTCTTCTGTGACAACACTGGAGCTATTGCCATTGCCAAGGAGCCCAGGTTTCACAGGAAGACCAAGCACATCAAGTGCCGCTTCAACTCCATTCGTGAATATATTCAAGATGGAGACATAGATATTTGTAAAGTACATACGGATCTGAATGTCGCAGATCCGTTGACTAAACCTCTTCCACGAGCAAAACATGATCAGCACCAGAACTCTATGGGTGTTCGATTCATCACAATGTAACTAGATTATTGACTCTAGTGCAAGTGGGAGACTGTTGGAAATATGCCCTAGAGGCAATAATAAAATGGTTATTATTATATTTCCTTGTTCATGATAATTGTCTATTGTTCATGCTATAATTGTATTAACAGAAAACCGTAATACATGTGTGAATACATAGACCACAGCATGTCCCTAGTGAGCCTCTAGTTGACTAGCTCGTTGATCAATAGATGGTTGTGGTTTCCTGACCATGGACATTGGATGTTGTTGATAACGGGATCACATCATTAGGAGAATGATCTGATGGACAAGACCCAATCCTGAGCATAGCACAAGATCGTGTAGTTCGTTTGCTAGAGCTTTTCTAATGTCAAGTATCATTTCCTTAGACCATGAGATTGTGCAACTCCCGGATACCGTAGGAATGCTTTGGGTGTATCAAATGTCACAACGTAACTGGGTGACCATAAAGGTGCACTACAGGTATCTCCGAAAGTGTCTGTTGGGTTGGCACGAATCGAGACTGGGATTTGTCACTCCGTATGACGGAGAGGTATCTCTGGGCCTACTCGGTAATGCATCATCATAATGAGCTCAATGTGACTAAGGAGTTAGCCACGGGATCATGCGTTACGGAACGAGTAAAGAGACTTGCCGGTAACGAGATTGAACAAGGTATAGGGATACCGACGATCGAATCTCGGGCAAGTAACATACCGATGGACAAAGGGAATTGTATACGAGATTGATTGAATCCCCGACATCGTGGTTCATCCGATGAGATCATTGTGGAACATGTGGGAGCCAATATGGGTATCCAGATCCTGCTATTGGTTATTGGCCGGAGAGGTGTCTCGGTCATGTCTGCATTGTTCCCGAACCCATAGGGTCTACACACTTAAGGTTCCGTGACGCTAGAGTTGTTATGGGAAATTTTATGTGGTTACCGAAAGTTGTTCGGAGTCCCGGATGAGATCCCGGACGTCATGAGGAGTTCTGGAATGGTTCGGAGGTGAAGATTTATATATGGGAAGTCCAGTTTCAGTCGCCGGAATAGTTTTGGGGGTTATCGGTATTGTACCGGGACCACCAAAAGGTGTCCGGGGGTCCACCGGGTAGGGCCACCTGCCCCGGAGGACTTAGTGGGCTGAACATGGGTGGGAACCAGCCCCCTAGTGGGCTGGTGTGCCCCCCCCCCAAGGGCCCAAGGCGCCTAGGGTTGAAAACCCTAGGGGGTGGGGGCGCCTCCCACATGCTTGGGGGGCAAGTCTCCCCCCTTGGCCGCCCCCCCTCTAGATGCATCTAGGGGGGCCGGGCCCCTCTCCCCTTCACCCAATAAATAGTGGGGGGGGGGGGGGGTGGGTGGGAGGGCAGCGAAACCCTTCCCCTGGCGCAGCCCTTCCCCCCTCCAACTCCTCCTCCTCCTCCGTAGTGCTTGGCGAAGCCCTGCCGGAGAACCGCAAGCTCCACCACCACGCCGTCGTGCTGCCGGAGCTCTCCCTCAACTTCTCCTCTCCCCTTGCTGGATCAAGAAGGAGGAGACGTCCCCGGGCTGTACGTGTGTTGAACGCGGAGGCGCCGTCCGTTCGGCGCTTGAATCGGATCTTCCGCGATTTGAATCGCCGTGAGTACGACTCCATCAACCGCGTTCTTGTAACGCTTCCTCCTAGGGATCTTCAAGGGTATGAAGATGCACTCCCTCTCACTTGTTGCTAGCATCTCCTAGATTGATCTTGGTGACACGTAGGAAATTTTTGAATTATTACTATGTTCCCCAATAGGACACTCATGGAAAAAATTGGTTCAAGGATTTTGGATGCACAAGCAGTATTCCCACTTAGTACAGAAATTTTGGATAGCAAAAGATTCTAAATAGCAAGCACCACATGTTGGAGGATCCATAACAATATAACTTCTATACAAATATACCCAAGCATAACTCATTATGTTGTCTTCCTTGTCCAACTTCAACTAATTTGCTCAAGTTTGAAAATAATTAATGGGGCTCACAATCATAGAAGATGTCCAAGATAGTATATTTATATGTGAAATCTCTCTTCCTTCAATATTCTTTCATGAATTGTTCAAGTGACCAATACTATGTTTGCTAACTTTCAATAAATTTACCACCTCTACTTCTTATATGTGAAGTCATTACTCCCCATGGGATAAGCATATGAAACATATATAATTTCAGATTTATGATATTCAATTCATTCAACTATTTACTCATAGGATATAAGTGAAGCACGAGAGTAAATGACAAACTACTCCAAAAAGATATAAGTGATGATCAATGAGTAGTCAAATAATTAAGTAGCTATGTGAAAACTCTCTCATAAAGAAAATTTAGATCTTAAGTACTTTATTCAAACAGCAAGCAAAACAAAATAAAATGACATTCTAAAAATAGCACACACCGTGTGAAGAAGCAAAAACTTAGGCTCAACCGATACTAACCGATAATTCTTGATGAAGAAAGGTGGGATGCCTACCAGGGCATCCCCAAGCTTAGATGCTTGAGACTTCTTGAAATATTAATTAGGGATGCCTTGGGCATCCCCAAGCTTGAGCTTTTGTGTCTCCTTAATTCCTTTTATATCATGGTTTCCCTAAATCTTAAAAACTTCATCCACACAAAACTCAACAAGAACTCGTGAGAAAAGTTAGTATAAATCAAATGCAAAACCTTATCATTCTCTACTGTAGCAAATCACTAAAATTATTATTTAACATTGCATACTAAATGACTCTGCATATTTAATACTCCTATCCTCAAATAGAATCATTAAACAAGCAAACATATGCAAACAATGCAAACATAACTGCAATCTGTCAAAACAGGACAGTCTGTAAAGAGTGCAATTGTACTCATACTTCCCTAACTCCAAAAATTCTGAAAAGTTACCACACTGTATAATTTTTTTTATTACTGAACGTGTAAAAATTTCAAGATTTTACCACTTTATGACTTTCCATAAGAATTCAGACAATGATACAAAACTTTCTGTTTTCAAAACAGCAACATATAGACATGCAAAATAAGCATGGTAAAGGCTATACTTGACCTTTTTATTGAACTAAAAGACAAAAAATATTATTCTAAATAACAGCAAGCAAGTCCTAATAAAAGAAAATGACGCTCCAAGCAAAACTCATATCATGTGACGAATAAAAATATAGCTCCAAGTAAGGTTACCGATAATGTTGGAGACGAAAGAGGGGATGCCTTATGGGGCATCCCCAAGATTAGTTGCTTGGATCTTCCTTGAATATTACCTTGGGGTGCCTTGGGCATCCCCAAGCTTAGGGTCTTGTCACTCCTTATTCTCCTCATATCGATATCTCACCCAAAACTTGAAAACTTCAATCACACAAAACTTAACGGAACTTCGTGAGATGGGTTAGTATGATAAAACAAATCATTCACTTTGGTACTGTCAAGACAAGATTCAAATTTTTTATCACCTGATACCTAATGTACCCTATCATTTCTACAATTTATATTGAGCAATATAAGCCATAGAAACTAGGAAACAAGCACACTATGCATCAAAAACAGAATCTGTCAAAAACAGAACAGTCTGTGAAGATCTGAATTAAGGTCATACTTATGTAACTCCAAATATTCTGTAAAATTAGGAAAACATAGACAATTTGTATACCAATAAACTGTAAAAAATTCAGAAGTTTTACACGTTCCAGTAAAAGATAGGAATTTCTGTACTGGATGAAAAAAATTCTGTTTTTGCACAGAATCAAGTCAACTATCAACCACACTATCCCAAAGGCTTTACTTGGCACTTTATTGAAGCAAAAGCTATAAAACATGATTAATACAGTAGATTAATCATGTGAACACACAAAAACCATAGGGGTAAATATTGGGTTGTCTCCCAATAAGCGCTTTTCTTTAATGCCTTTTTAGCTAGGCATGATGATTTCAATGATGCTCACATAAAAGATAGGGATTGAAACATAATGGGAGCATCACGAAGAATATGACTAGCACATTTAAGCCTAACCCACTTCCTATGCATAGGGATTTTGTGAGCAAACAATTTATGGGAGCAAGAATCAACTAGCATAGGAAGGCAAAACAAGCATAACTTCAAGATTTTCAACACATAGAGAGGAAACTTGATATTATTGCAGTTCCTACAAGCATATATTCCTCCCTCATAATAATTTTCAGTAGAATCATGAATGAATTTAACAATATAACCACCACATAAAGCATTCTTTTCATGATCTACAAGCATAGAAATTTTATTGCTCTCCACATAAGCCAACTTATTCTCATGAATAGTAGTGGGAGCAAACTCAACAAAATAACTATCATGTGAGGCATAATCCAATTGAAAATTAAAATTATGATGACAAGTTTCATGGTTATCATTATTCTTTATAGCATACATGTCATCACAATAATCATCATAGATAGCAACTTTGTTCTCGTAATCAATTGGAACCTCTTCCAAAATAGTGGATTCATCACTAAATAAAGTCATGACCTCTCCAAATCCACTTTTATCAATATTGTGAAAAGATTCAACACACTCCAAAATAGTGGGATCATTAGTACCTAGAGTTGACACTCTTTCAAACCCACTTTCATTAATATAATCATCATAAATAGGAGGCATGCTATCATCATAATAAATATTCTCATCAAAACTTGGGGGACTAAAAATATCATCTTCATCAAACATAGCATCCCCAAGCTTGTAGCTTTGCATATCATTAGCATCATGGATATTCAAGGAATTAATACTAACAACATTGCAATCATGCTCATCATTCAAATATTTAGTGCCAAACATTTTATTGACTTCTTCTTCTAGCACTTGAGCACAATTTTCCTTTCCATCATTTTCACGAAAGACATTAAAAAGATGAAGCATATGAGGCAACCTCAATTCCATTTTTTGTAGTTTTCTTTTATAGACTAAACTAGTGATAAAACAAGAAACTAAAAGATTCGATTGCAAGATCTAAAGATATACCTTCAAGCACTCACCTCCCCGGCAACGGCGCCAAAAAAGAGCTTGATGTCTACTACGCAACCTTTCTTCTTGTAGACGTTGTTGGGCCTCCAAGTGCAGAGTTTTGTAGGACAGTAGCAAATTTCCCTCAAGTGGATGACCTAAGGTTTATCAATCCGTCGGAGGCGTAGGATGAAGATGGTCTCTCTCAAACAACCCTGCAACCAAATAACAAAGAGCCTCTTGTGTCTCCAACACACCCAATACAATGGTAAATTGTATAGGTGCACTAGTTCGGTGAAGAGATGGTGATACAAGCGTAATATGGATAGTAGATATAGGTTTTTGTAATCTGAAAATATAAAAAAAGCAAGGTAGCAAGTAACAAGAGTGAGCGAAAACGGTATTGCAATGCTTCGAAACAAGGCCTAGGGTTCGTACTTTCACTAGTGCAAGTTCTCTCAACAACGATAACATAATTATATCATATAACAATCCCTCAACGTGCAACAAAGAGTCACTCCAAAGTCACTAATAGCGGAGAACAAACGAAGAGATTATTGTAGGGTACGGAACCACCTCAAAGTTATTCTTTCTGATCGATCTATTGGGATATTCCTATAAGTGCCACAAACAGCCCTAGAGTTCGTACTAAAATAACACCTTAAGATACACATCAACCAAAACCCTAATGTCACGTAGATACTTCAATGTCACCACAAGTATCCGCGGGTTTGATTATACGGTATGCATCACACAATCTCAGATTCATCTATTCAAACCAACACAAAGAACTTCAAAGAGTGCCCCAAAGTTTCTACCGGAGAGTCAAGACGAAAACGTGTGCCAACCCCTATGCATAAGTTCACAAGGTCACAGAACCCGCAAGTTGATCACCAAAACATACATCAAGTGGATCACGTGAATATCCCATTGTCACCACAGATAAGCACATGCAAGACATACATCAAGTGTTCTCAAATCCTTAAAGACTCAATTCGATAAGATAACTTCAAAGGGAAAACTCAATCCATTACAAGAAGGTAGAGGGGAGAAACATCATAAGATCCAACTATAATATCAAAGCTCGTGGTACATCAAGATCGTGCCAAATCAAGAACACGAGAGAGAGATCAAACACATAGCTACTGGTACATACCCTCAGCCCCGAGGGTGAACTACTCCCTCCTCGTCATGGAGAGCGCCGGGATGATGAAGATGGCCACCGGTGATGGTTTCCCCCTCCGGCAGGGTGCCGGAATGGGCTCCCGATTGGTTTTTCGTGGCTACAGAGGTTTGCGGCGGTGGAACTCTCGATCTAGGGTTATTTCTGGGGGTTTCTGTATTTATAGGAATTTTTGGCGTCGAGAACAAGTCAGGGGGTTCCACGAGGAGCCCACAAGACCGGAGGGCGCGCACTCCACCCTAGTGGAGGCCTCGTGGCTCTTCTCGCCCAACTCTTTTGCTTCGGGGGCTTCTTCTGGTCCATAAAAAATCACCGTAAATTTTTAGCTCATTTGGACTCCGTTTGGTATTCCTTTTCTGCGAAACTCAAAAACAAGGAAAAAACAGAAACTGACACTGGGCTCTAGGTTAATAGGTTAGTCCCTAAAATAATATAAAATAGCATATAAATGCATATAAAACATCCAAGATGGATAATATAATAGCATGGAACAATAAAAAATTATAGATACATTGGAGACGTATCATGTATCTACCTATGTTATTCTAACCCTCTCTCTCTTCTTTAATTCTCTGCCACGTTAGCTTGTTTGCTATTCCCGAGTGCATGATACCGGCTAAGATACCACCACTATGGCCAGCCTAATGCAACCTACCCTCGCCCAGGCGGTGGACGTGCAACAGTTCATTCGGTGTCAGATTGCCAGAGGCATACACTGTAGTACCATCATTGTTCGACTTCCCGAAGAGGCGAAGAGCCAAGCGCAAGGTTTAGTAGTACGAGTAGTACTACTAGTATACAAGTATTGTACTAGGAACCGCATGGTGGAGCATCTGCACTCTTATTTTATTTTAATCTGTGATGAATTACACATTTATTCGGGAGAAGTGTGGAAAACGGTAGCCCAATAGTACTATTAAAAAACATCAAACATGTAATGATGACATCGATCAACCATGCTCTAATATTTCTTGGCCTCCATGCGACACCTAGCCCGTCTATGTTCTCGCTCCTCGTCTCTCTCTAGGAGCGGGGGGTTGGCCATTTTGCCATCAATTGAGATCGGTTTTCTCATACTCCGGTCCCACATGTCAGTGATATGCCAAGAGGAAGCGCGTTGACCGACAGGCCATACGCGCACTTGGTTTTGCACCTTCATACTAGTATGAGCAGATTCAAAGAAGAGTGTATTGATGGTTACTTATAGTGGGAAAGGTGGGGCTTATGATTTGACTGCTCATTACTCACTATTAGTGTGGCGCAACGACCGGGCTGAGTCTCCCATGCGGTTGTGCACTCTAATTTGGTGCATGGCACATGGACCCGGATGCCGAATGGCTTCTGGCAATGTTATCAAGCTTCCAGAATTTGTTTACATAATTGACGTACAAATAATTTTCCAGCGACATGAAATTGTACAATGCTCTGAAGCTTTCAGCTTTTGTTTCATGTGTCTTGCCAGCTGGAAGGTTGTCTCGTTACAACATCAATCAAATACTAGAAAGGAAACTAACATCCATGCTCTTTCGAAAAAAATAAAAAAACTAACGTCCTTGCTAATGCATCTCAATGATTAGGAGATCAGAGCTAATATTTACATCACAACTGAAGACAAAGTTGTGAGAAGGTTTTAAATTAAAATTGATCCATGCTTTCATTGGCAGCAACTTCCACCCAGCTCTCTCTAAATCAACAAGGCATGTTGGGAAAAAAGTAGCTGTCAGGAGCATGGAACATTCCGATCATTCTGTGCAGTTCCACTAAAATAGAGCTTAGCGTCCATGTTCCAAAGATATTGAGTAAGTGTGATTACAATAATAGAGGACTGTTGATGAAACAATAAACACACAAATAGAAATCGGTCACCTTTGCAGTCTCTATTAAGACTAACTAGTTGGAGAAGATTAACCAAATAGTTGGAGAAGATTAGGCTCGGAGTTGGATGAGGAGGATAGACCAAAACCAATCTCCCTTTGCGTAGTCCCACTGAAATGTAGAAACATTGCCCGTGTGACATTTCAGCAAAACTGCACAAAACACTCTTAAGAAAAAAGTGATTTGTGCAGTTCACCAAAAGGTCGCAATAGCGATGAGGTGAAATGGATAGCCTTGTTTGCAAAAAGAGGTAGAAAGGAAACAATTACTGGCCAATAACAGTTTATGACACATACGCCGACAAAAAAGAAGCATATTCCTTGTCCTAAGGGAAGATAGCACCACGGTTGTTTATCTAAAACAGTGTGAGGACGTGATTGCAACATGGAAAGTACGTCGGCCGAGCTACGTTTTTGGCAAAGAACTAGGGAAGATCCACATGCAGCGACGTGGGAAGATGGGCAGTGGAGCAAGGCCGGAGGAAGCTATATCTGAGGGTCGTCGAGATGTAACTAGGAGGGCGCTGGCGGCCGGGATCTACCCATACTACGACAGCGAGCAAGTGGCGAAGGCCCTACCGCACCGGAGCTTGGTCAGAGAGAACGACGGGTACCGTAGATCAGGACGTGCTGCCTCGACGCTGTCGAACGGAGAAACGATGCACATCCTCCCTTTCCGCCGGCGGACGAGATGCAGCGGATCAGTGACCAACAGTGAGAGGGAGAGGCCACCGCCACCTTGTGTGAGATAGTGTGACGAGAGACAAACCCCGGCAGGCAGGCTCCATTGTATATAGTGGAGCGGATTTCTTTTTTCTCGATAACAATCCTTTAATATTCTGTACGTGCCATTGAGGAATATAACTTTATTTAAAACTAATGCGTCAAGTCAAACTTTGTTCCATGTATGCGTGGTACACGACCCTCCTTCAAGCAAACAACCGCTACCCGCGTCAAATTATCACGTGGGCTGCCTTTTCGTACATAAATGAGCTCCACCGTGTACCCGCGCGGGTGTGGCCGGGAACGAGACCTGAGTACGTGCGTCGTGCGTGCACCTATTCTCTACGTGCAGGTACGTATGTGGGTGTGTGTGAGAGAGATGGTTTGTGCGAAACAGAGGCAATGTGTCGATGATATCTCAAACAAAAAAATGTAACATATGCAATGTGTGTGAAACAGAGGCCTGGAGATATCATATATAGAGGGAGCGATCCACGAGAAGAGAGTGGAGGGATCATCGGCATGAGATATCGATAGAATCGAAGAGAGGGATGAAGTGTGTGGGTGCGCGATCGATAAAGAGTGCCATCGAATTTGTGTTTGCCCACGTCAAAGATATAGGGCGGCTGGCCTACTGGAATGTGAGAGGGGAGAGGTGCAGTTTATCTCTGTGGCATGGATACCTACCTACATCGTTTGACTAGCGGTGTTGTGGGGGGGGGGGCAGATACCTAACTATAGAGAGGTAGATCGACTGGTATATGTGTGGAGAAGGAGAGATACCTAGCTATGTATTGAGGGAGATCGATCGGCATCCATGCATATGTGTAGTAGAGGAATAAGGTTCGGAGAGAGACAAAGCTAGAGTGTCAGAGGGTTGGTGGTGGAGTTGCTTCTCACAAATGGTGGGAGAGGCCTGCTAGACAAACGGCGGGTATGACTGCAATATCAATAAGAGAGGGGATGTGTGCCTGTCTGTGCACGTGCGTGTGAAAGATGGGCCGGGAGGCATGCAAGGATGACGAGGGGGACGATATGGCTGTGGTAAGCAGACGTAACTCATAGGAAGATTAATCGTCGTGTGTCGGAGAAAGGGAGAGACATAACTAGTGAGGTACGTCGATCGGTGCTTGGGGAAAAAGAGTTATAGTCGACCTAGCTATATGTAGGGAGATCGGTAGGTATACATGCATGCATGTGTTAGAAGCAAATAAGGCCCAGAGAGACGGATAGAGAGAGAGGGATGCGGCTAGGAGGTGGTGCGAGAGGCCTACTATATCGAGGGGGGAGGAGTGTGCGAGTATGAGATCGATGAAAAGGGGGGCGGGAGTGTGCACGTGCGTGGAACCGTATTAGACATAGGGGGGCATGGACAGTGAGAAGAGAAGAGGGAAAGTGTGTGTTTGTGGTAGGCACACTTGTCTAGAGAGGTATATCGACCGGTGTGTGCCGGAAAGAAGGAGCCGGGGGGCCTACACACACCGTGGGTGAACGACCCTACATTTGAACAAGAGAAATAACGAATGTGCGCGATGGAGAGAATGCTGAGGGAGGGTGAGAGGGGGGGTGGGTGTGTGCATGCACGAGAGAAAGTTAGCGCTAGCTACAAAGAGAAGAGGATTGTGTGGGTGTAAAAGATGAACAAAGATCATAATTCATTATAAAAGTGGATTCGGATATTTGAACAAGAGATCATAGTGTTTTAAACCGACGCATGCATGAATATAATGGTGATACACATGGTGTGGTTATGAACATGTTATACTACATATAATATATATATATATATATATATATAACATTTATTTGAATTTGTGATAATGTGTGGCTTTTGCAGCTCAGGGCTAAATACTTGTCATAACGTAGGGGGCGGGGTAGTATACTTTGTGTGATAAACACAGTGAACATATGAAACATGGTTTAGATTATGAAGATCTAGCTAGTACTTCAAATGTACTATTATGTGGAATCGACATCAAGTGTATACAAAATTTTGAATTCGAGTTCATATAGTAATCATGTGGTGTGTTGTTAACATAATGTACAAATCATGGTTTAACTTGGCAATAATCATGATTGTAGTTTCTTATTCAAATAGAGAAATGAATTCAAATCTAGTTCGAATTGCAGTGGTAGTATATACATTTGGAATGCACTAAAATGTTCGTATGAGTAGGTTACATGCATTATACAGCTAGCGAAAAAATTTAATTGGACATAACATGGATTTTGAATAGCATTTGTACAGTAAAACGGGACAAGACTCTCTCTTTGTGTGGTGCGAATAGTTTTCTTTTTGTTTTTTCATCGAGGGAAGTGCAAATTGATTTGGTACGTTCATTATTACATGTTAGGCTTGTCCGAAATTTTAACCCGCGCCTTGTTATCCTGAAAATTCAGATATCGCTTTGTCTCTTTGTGCTCCGAAAACTCACGCCTTGCTATCCCGAAATTACAACGCGCGCGAAAACTCCCTCGAGCTGCCAAATCCCGACACGCGAAATCCCCGTTCTAACCCTGAGCCAAAAGGGCCGCTAGTTCAAATCGATGGGGTTACTTTTGTAAAACACCCTACATTTTGGACAAGCGCGTCCCTAATTCATGGTTCCCCCTCCCATCACCACCTTTTCGCCATTCGAAAACCCAGGCCGCCATTACCTCTCTGCTCCAGCCACGAAACCCCACCCTTCTCCGTCCGCCACCCCACCGCTGCCCAGCCGGAGCCTCTTCCCCGACGGTGTCGTCCACCGCAACAGCTCGATGTCCCTCATCCAGCGCCCCGTCTGAGGATCCTTCGTTGATCTCGTCGTCCCACCGGTTCAGCCGCCCCGTCCTCCACCTCCAAGGAGTTGCTCCGACGATTGCCTCGTCTATCACGGCTGCTCCATCCCCACAACGCCGCCTTAACCTGCTCCACTGGAACCGCAACATCCTCACCGACTCCTCGGACGAAGCCGAGGCCTACTCGGCGCCACCAAAGAGGTTGTACACTCATCGCATCGCAACTTCTCCTTAACTCGAACTCCCGGCGCCGCCGGTGGTCGATCCCGCTCCCCCGTGGCGCGGCTACCTCGTAGTCGGCACCACCGGCGACATATCCATGGCGGCTCTCCCCTAGTGCGAGGCTCCCTCGACGGCGGCGTCCATACCAGCCAGAGCTGCTGCTGCTGCTCCGGCTCTCGCTTGCTTGCGCTGCTGCTGCTCCAGCTCTCGCTCGCTCGCGCTGTTGCTCTGGCTCTTGCTCGCTTGCGCTGCTGCTGCTGCTCCGGTTCTCGCTTGCTCGCGCTGCCGCTCTGGCTCTTGCTCGGTCGTGCTGCCACTCTGCTTTTCCTCTCTCACTCGTGCTGCTGCTCTACTCTTGCTCTCGCTCGCGCTGCTGATGCTGGTACACTGGCTGCTGCAGCTACACAAGTTGCTGCTCTGGCTCTAGTTCGCGCTGCTGCTCCAGGCGCTGCTGCTCTAGCTGCTATCTGCTAGTGTCTTCCCTGTCGATCGCCTGCTGATTTAGATCACTGTTTCTCTACTAGTAGTGCCCGGGCGACCTAAACTACATGTGAAGTGCTTCTCTACTACTAGTGCGTTCAGTTTCGACTGTAACATTCAGATTCCACAGTAAATTTCAGTTTCGACAGTTAAGTTCAGAGTCAAAAGTTTTTACCTCATCTGTTGGAGTAATGTGTTTTTTGGTGATGTAAATTTACATCTACCATTTTTTGGTAATGTATTTTACAACATCTATTGGAGATGCTATTAGAATCCCACTTGAGATTAACGATGTCTGTCTTGTACTGCTTCAGCCTCGATGTCTTATAGCTCGCCGGAGCTGCTCCAACGACGGAACCATCCATCACAATAGAACAGTACCCTGGACACCGTTTACAGACGCCTCAGATCTTCCTCCACACCTCTGATAGCCACCTCTGCCGCAACTTCTTCAGCGACCAACCCAATGATGCTGAGGTCGACACGGCTATGCCAAAGAGGTTGTACACTTGTCGCATCACTTATTACTCTACATTCATGTCGATCCATTAGGGCTATTTTGGTTCAAAGGAAAAAGTGAAGGAAAAACATAGCAATAAGAAATTTTCCTATGGTACTCTACCATTCAATTATTCATGCATTTGGTTGAAAGGAATGGAGCAAAACATCCACCTGGACCTACTTTTCAAAATCCTATGCCTGAAAACAAGACCAAGTGCATTAGTGGCAGAATAACATTGTACACATTTTCATATGGTTTCACTTTAATTTGGCCATGTTTCTTTGCATTCCTCTGTTCTTCCAATTCATGTGAACCAAACAACCAAGTTGACCGAAATCCTGTGTTTACAAATGCTCTATTTCCCACATGCATTCCTATCCTATTACGGTGTTTTTCCTATCCCTGCATTTTTATAATTCTGCAAGCCAAAGAAGCCCTCACAGAATTACTTCAGTTACAGATAGGTGTCGAAGAAAACTTTGTGTGGTTTGTCCTGCTCCTGTCGCGACGTCGTCCACCTCACCTAAGCTGCTCCATCGACAGAAGCATCCACCCTACCAGACATCACGACTCCTGACCATTTTTCGCTGCCTCGGATCTCCTTCTGTGCTGCCGCTAGCCACCGCAACTGCATCACCATCATCGACTCAGCAGATGAACCTAAGGAGTACATGGGTCCGCAAGAGAGGTCACACTCTTTTGTTTCTGCTTATGTTATGCATTGCTTAATATTACCTGCTACTTTATCGTCATGTTCACCTCTTAGACTCCAAGTCAGGTCCAAATTAATGTTTAATCTTGAGTTTTAAAATGCTCGTGGGGCACATATTGAGGCAGCAATGAATAGTATCTCTGTCTATTATCTGGTTCACCTAGGGTATGTCTATGTTGTTCATCTTGGGTGGGAAACAAATAGTATGTTCATCTTGGGTGGGAAACAAACAGTAAAACAATCATCATCTGTCTTTTTATTAAATTAAAGCTATCATCAGCCTGCTATCATTGTTTTTGGATCTATCCACTGGTTGTTACCATCACTATAGATTTCTGCATGCTCTCCTTACATAATCTCACTATATTTTATTCGTATGCATGTCAGATATTGTACATAGTCATGCTGAACATGTAGAGAAAAAGAGAAGAGTTTTGCACGGCAATACAATGTCATGCAGACATCGCTCCATGGTGGGTGCAATGGAAAACCCTCGCCCCTCCTCCAGATTGTAATCCAGAGGAAGATATCTGTTTAGAGGCGGATTCAGACGGAGCTGACCACTCCTATTTACCCCCCGAGGTGTTTGCTCTAACTTGGCATGATGATGTTGGTCATATCATGCATATGTTGTCTTGCAGTGCTTACTTTCGACATCATATATGTCATCTACTTAGTTTAGACATGTTCTGTAATGCCACCTATTTAGCTTCTATATCATAATGTGAACTATGCAATCTCATTTTTTAGCCAGCCATAATATATGTGAAATATGCAATGCCATCCTGTTTAGCCAGGCATCATATATTTGAATTATATCTTGCCATTCCTTTTCTTCATTACATTTCCATTTGTCGACAATGTTTGTACATTCAACTACTCTTCCTGTGAATCAGCCATTTGAGTGGGTGATGAAAAAATCTGGAGTGAAAACAAGGTCTTCAGAGCAGACAGTGCTACGTGTCGAAGCAGATCTCTTGCTGGGTCCAGATAGCTCCTCAGAGATGGATTCAGAGACAGATGACCAGTCCTATTCCCCCACCGAGGTGTATGCTCTAACTTGGCACGGTTACACTGCTCATATCATGCATATGGTGTCTTGCATATATTGCATAGTTAAGACATCATATACACAATATTCAACATCATATATGCGAATGCCATCTGCTTAGTATATAAATCACATATGTTAATTATATCATGCGATCCTGATTACTTAGATAACATGTATGTGAATTATGTCATGCAAACCTGTTTACTAAAGACATCATATAATTATCTCATGCCATCCTGTTTAGTTAGTCATCATATCTTTGAATTATGTCATGCTATGCTATCCAGTTTAGATAGACATCATATATGTAAAATTATGTCATGCTATTCTTTTTAGTTAAACAATATATATGTGAAATATTTCATGCCCTCTTTTTTCCACACTATCTATTGCATCTGTCTCTCATACAAGGTCTGTACATTCAACTACTTTTCTTGTTTATCAGTCATTTGAATTGGAGGGGGTGATGGCAGTATCTAGCGGAGTAAAAACACGGTCTTCAAATAAAACAGTGCTACCTCTTGGTGGAGATAGCACCCCGGTTGTACATGCACAAGAACCAGCCCTACCACACATAACCCAGACTCTCGCAGATTGTACCCCTACTCCGATGGATAGAGAACCAGCTTCACCCAATCTAACCCCAACCCCAGCAGATAGTAATCCAGTTCCAGTTGAAACAGCACCATCTCCAACATAGAGCTCCCAAACAACAGCAGTTAGTAAGGCAGCTCCAGTGCCCAAAGCGCCAGGACTACCACGGCGAACCCCAACTCCACCAGTTAGTACACCTATTCCTGTGGACGAAGCACAACCAGCCATTCGTAATTTAGCATCTATCGCATTTGATGTTGTTAAATCCTATGTGCGTATCTTCCCATCATGGAAATATTATACTGAAGATGAAGGAAAAAGCCAGTTGCAGGTGTTCGTCCATGAGTTATGTGTAAGTAATTTTATTCATGGCAATTACTTTGCTTTGTCCCATACATTCAACCTCCATGCTGGTTATAATACAGCAAATGTTCCCATTTTTCTCTATAGAGAAGGACAGATTTGGAAACTCAGGATGAGGTAACCTGTGCTAATACCTCTGTTATCTTCAAGAATGCTTTGTGGCAGTATCAGAATTACCTGAAGAAAACGTACTTCACTGGCAAGGAAACTCATCAAATTCCCTTGCTTTCTCCCGAGACACATTTAAGGGATGATGACTGGGAACACCTCGTTCTATACTGGTCCCGAGGAAAGAATGTGGTAAGGTCTATGAGATCATTTTTTATTTTGAAGCACTATATGCCTGCGTCTTACGGTACTCTGTTCATGTAGAACAAGTGCTTAACCCTGAAGAACAACTGTTCTCATTTAAGATTCCATTGCTATGGTACATACTGCTTTGCTCTTGTATCACTGTATTTACTCATACAAACTTATTTTTAAATTGAAGGATCCAATTGAAACTCCAATGGCACAACAGGTATGTTCAAACATGTTTCTTTAACTTGTTTTCTCTTCTAAATTGCTCTGTTGATTTCAATTTCAATTGTGTATATAGTTGACTTCTCATATCATGCACATTGCTAGCATCACAATAGAGCCAATAGTGTTGTTGTACATGTATACCCTTGGTACCCATCTGAAATCTTGTTGTGCCGTGTAGTTTCCCACACTTGTATTCTTTCAATGCCGCTTTGTCTTGAACTGATATGATTTGAACCGTGTCTCTATTTTGATTTGGCAAGACAATGCAGTGACCACAACACATAGATATATGTTTGTTTGATGCTTTTATTATGTACTACTTCGCAATAGAAGACTTGGTAGTTTAATCCTGTCCACCTTACTACTGAACTAGTTCACCGAAATGAGTTTCATATACTACATGCTAAACCTGTTATGTGTATGCTTGTTTCTTCTTTTAGAATGCTAACAGAATATTGGGGAAGAGTACCTTATTAAGCAATGGTAAAGGAAGTAATGCAGGTAAGGTTTAGGATAGTGAGACATCCTTGTTGGTCTCCAACAAAGCTGATAAAACAGCTAAGGAAAACTATCTTCAAGACAGTGAGACAACCCCAAAGTCCTATCTTGATGTAGTGTTTGAGTTATTGGCCACTACCGCTAGCACAAGCTCTTCGAACTCACTGTCTGAATCAGTTCGGTTTCTTGAGTCTCAACTACAACTGAAAGACATCGATCAGCTGTGCTGCAACAAGAAGCCGAAGGACTGAGGAAGTCCCTGGAGAATTCAGATGCATACTTTCTGGTGCAACAACAAGCGTTGGAGGATTTTAGCGCCAAACAGGAGAAAGCTAATAAGCTTGCTAAACTTATTGCCAGCATGGTGGATACCCAGGATAATGTTTCTTGAGCTCTTCTGAAGTTGTTACAGTTATGGACTTGTTTCGCAGCCGCGTTTATTTGCACTGGTGGCCAATTTAGACACCCAATGTATGTAATATGTTGCTTTGTTCCCTATATTTGCACTGGTGGCGAACTTTGATGCCTAGTGGATGTAATATGTGTAATAGCCGTAATAGCCTAGCGTAAGTTGCTTGCTTATTTATTCCTTATTGTCTTGTTTATTTGTTTGGTTGTAGTCACTGTAGTTCTTTTTCCGTGGTTTGCTAGTGGCCACAATAAAATATTTTTTTAAACTAGGCCACAATAACCATGGGCAACATACAGACTGTTGTAACCATGGTCCCACTACCTGCTGTAGTTACCATCGGCCATAGGATCCATGGGCCTTCTACGGGCCGTAGAATCAATGGGCTTCTACTGGCCGTAGAATCAATGGGCCTTCTACGGGCCGTAGAATCAATGAGCCTTCTACGGGCCGTATGATCGATTGGCCAAACATGGGCCATACTATTCGTGGACCAATAACGGACCGCAGTATGGGTCATAATTAAACGGGCTAGAGCGGAAATCGTCAGTTTATGGCCCGAGCATAACGGGCCATTAATAGGCCGATATGTATAACGGGCTTAATTCTATCGACAGGCATAACGGGTCGTTAATGGGTCGTATTTGATGACGCTATGAAAACAGCCCAACGGATTAACGGGCCACAAACGGGCCGACTGTAACCATGGGCTGAATTTGGCCCACAAGCGGAACAGGCCAGCAATGGACCATAAGTAATCAAATGCTGGAAATGAGCCCAAGAATAAATGGGCCCTTAAAAGGCCAAAAGATAACACGGGCTGGAAACAACCCAATGGAATAATGAGTCATTAATGGGTATAAAGCGGTGCATTGTTCATTTTGGGCCAGTTTCACCATGGGCCATTATTGGGCCCAGAGTTACAAAGGGCCTCATATGGGACGAAAGACGTCATGGGCTATACATGGGCCAGAAGTTACAACGGGTTGGAATCATATTAGACGGCCCAGATGACGCTACTGGGCCTAATTCGGATAGGCCATAATGGGCTGTGAGTTAGCGGGCTGTAAATGGGCTATATGCGAATAGGCCGTTAACAGGCTTTCTGTGGGCCGGGCAGCTACCTTTTGACCAAGTCAAACGGGACGGCCTTTTGACTTGAATGGGCCACTGTTGGGCCGAGCCACGTGTTGACGTATCACAGGCGTGTCCCATCCATTTGCTGGATGACATCTGTCCCAACGCTGAGCTGACACGTGGATCCTCCGGCGAATAAGAATTTTACACGTGGAAAATCCCCATTGGTCCGGGCTGTTAACGGGTTATCGGATCCAAACCAGAACCTGATAGCTTAACGACGACCCGTTATGGTGGATGCCACGTGTCGGTTAGCCTTGACGAAAACACTACCATGATGCGGCATTTATCATCATGGAAGTGGACACTTCCATGATGATAATTTTGGTATTGTCATGGAACACTTCTACGACAGCATAGGTATGACTATCTTGATTCTGTCATAAAATCGTCATGGATGTACATGCATGACAGAAAACGTGACCTAGTGTGACAAACATGTATCATCACAGAAGTGTTTTTTTGTAGTGATAGAGGCGGGACTGCCTCGTAGCTCACCGCGGAGAGCTCAGATGACAAGGACCGGATGCTGGAGGAGGTGTTTGACAATGAGCAGAAGCAGGTGCCCACCCCCATGCCGATTGCGGGCTCCACCATGGCATAGGAGCAGGCACACTTCAACGCGGTCATGGCGGAGGACGAGCAACCGGAGCAGGCGGTGCTGCCAGTCTTCGTGTTCCAGACGATGCAAGAGGAGCATCGGTACAATCTACAGCTCCTCAAGCAACACTATCTCGCAAAGGGCCGGAGGCCACATCTTCGGTGAAGGAGTCGTCGCTGACATGGCCGTGGACAATCTGGGCTTCGTCAATGAGCATTGGGCACTCTACGAGTTTGTGCGCAACGCCCACACCATCCGTCATGAGCATTGGCAGCTCCACGTCATGGAGGCGGAGTGCGACCCCCCTCTTTGAGGAGATTGAGGTAGAGGAGGCACAGACGATTGCAGACCGGGACACTGTCTGATGGCCTGCAAGTGCATAGGGTTTAGTTGTAACCTTTTTGAAGTAAGAGTATTGATCCCACAGGGAGTAGCGGAATCAGACTTCTGCCTCTTGTAGTGAATTATGTACTTTTATGCCTGCAGATAATTGTAGACTCAAAGCAAAGTGAGGGCCGAAATAAACTGTAATTGAGTAATGGAACAAACTTTGAAGTAAACTAGCAGGTGGAATGCGCGGCGGCACGCCGCGCCCAAGTATGAGCCCGTTGTTGGCTAAATTGTGACTTAATTTGTTGGTTGCTCGTGTTTACTTTATGTTGTTTAGTTTTACTAAGCAGCGAGAAGATTACAAACTGTCGAAAAAGAGTACAAATTGTTGGGTCGATTACAGAATATGGTGACATACATACAAAGATGAATGGAGGAGTACAATGAAGCGAACATTAGACTAAAAGGTTATACACTTCATAAAGTGAAAATAACCAGATTTTCTAGCTTGGTAGCTGTCAACGCATATTATCCTCCTATGATTGCTCCCTTCCACTTATCCACTTCGCTTATGAGGCAGAACACCGGAAATTTTTATAGATGCCAAAAACTGAATGATATCTATCGTTCATTCCCCTTTCATAATGCACCTTCAACAACACAATAAACATGAGACTTCCATTAGCTTATCATACTGTAGACACATTTGATTTATTTTGTAATAGAAAATAGAATTACTCGGTGTAGTAAGAAAGGAGAGACGAAGACTTTGAATATACAGAAGATAATGCAAAAACAAGTCACTAACCTCACCTAAAGCAGACATGCCAAGTATTTCCCATATTTTAAGCATTCACTTGATATGACGATCAGGTAACACGGTAACAATTAGTAGAACATTATCTGCTTCTTTGGATCATGCATTGTAAAGCTACCAAGCATCGATGATGAACTCTTTGTACAGAAGAGGACACTATGTTCAAAACAACATATCATGAACCTTCCTTTCATTCGAAATTCTGTGTTCAGAAGATGAGACCATGAGCCTTTCATGCATTTGAACTATAACATCTGGCCAAGTATACATTACCTTCAGTACATTGTGCATAGCCTCAAGTAGTCAAAATTTCTCTGGTTACATATTATAAAGGTTTGCTTTGTTGTATTCGAGAATGAAATGTAGTTCGCATACTCATCCCAATCCTTAATGAAATGGAGCTCGCATATTCATCCTAATCCTTATTCAACCATACCCTCCAAAATAAAAATCCCTAAAATAGCTAAAGTGGGAAAATTTTATGCTCCAAAAGAGCCTCTAGTTTTGACTCAAATTTTTGCTTAGCTAGTCAACAATGGAAAAGATGTGAGTATTGCCCTTCATCAACCTCACATGGCTCATAGTAGTAGTGTCATGTTTCTTTCTTTCTATGTTGCAGCATGCGTTTTGTTGTCCCTTCCTCCTGATTAATTGTGTAATTGAAAATGGAATTCAGAGTAAGGATATGTAGATACTAATTAATCGAACTCCCGTTGAACCACTGCGTTAGCATACAACATAGAGCATGGTACGAATTATATTTAGTGCAATGGTTAATGTCTATCATCTATGTTATAGTTCCAAACTGAGAGGCCAATTTGAAAAGAATTCGCATGATTTTTTCCTCATATATGTCTATCATGAGTTTGGTCATGGAATTTCATTGGTGCAATATTAGACAACATTTTTAAGATGGTAAAACAATTATGTTAGTCAAACAACCTATGTAAGCTAACTATAAACTATCAGAACTATTCCACAAGGGATAAGCATCAAATTAAACATGTGTGCACGGCTTCTTTCTTAGGAAAGCAGCGTATTTAAATGTATATCCTAGAAAATCTGGAAATTTGCGGCCTCTGAAACTGGATAAACATTACTTGCACCAAAACACAAAGAAAGTAGGGGCGTGGGTCCCAGCTAGAAAAAAATCGCATGTGGTCGAATAGGAGGAAGAGATTATCGGAGTTGAAGTCGGGGACACGGTAGTCGCGATGTAGTGGAGATGGTCGGCAAGGTGGAAGCGGGCGAGGCAAGGCTCTGAAACCAGGGAGTCAGGGAGACGACCGAGGTAGGGTGGGCAAGGTAGCTGAAATCGGCGGGGGTCGACTGAGGGGTGTCGGGTACTGGAGGATGGCGAGATTGCCGACTTCGTGGCGCTGGCTCCCGCGGCCAGCGGGGAGAGGCATTGGCATAGAGGGCGTGATGGTGAGGTCAGGTATGAAGCCATGATTCTATGTAGCCCATCCCAAGAAATCCATGTCGGCGGTCGGCAGCTCCCGTAACCAGCCAGGGTATGCGTGGGGGAATGGGTGAGGTCGAGGGCATGCGGTGCTCTATGGCCATGGGGAGAGGCGGGGCGTCGTTTGACAGCCACGTGAGAGTCAACGCTTCTGATGCATAAGGAGGAGTGGATCTGAACTGGGAGGATGAAGAAGAGAAGAAGACGTAGTTGCGCCAGACCAATGTGAGAGGATAAAGTGATAGGGTAGGGCTTTCGCAGTTTCTGAAGTCTATGAGAAATATCTAGTCTATCCTAAACCAACAGAAAAATTAGCGCGCTATACCAAAATAGCACCACCTTTAAAATGCACTATTAGCGAGAAACTATACACTGATTTGTTTAGCAAGTCATTGCTCAGAACACTAGAGCGTGCTATTAGCGATATTGTAGTGTGCCATTTTTTCAGTGGTCTGAACACACTACAAAACTGGGAGTGAAGTGTGTTAGAAAAACCAAGAGTCGGCCAGAGGAAAAACCAGACACACGTAGATTACGCACACAGAATTATCTAGGGAGGCATTGCTTAGAACGCTAGAGTGTGTCATTAGTGGTGCTATCACATGCTATTTTTTCAGTGGTCTAAATACAGTACAATACCAGGAGAACTATGTTTAAAAAAGAACATAGAGTGAACCGGAGGAAAAATGCTAGAGCGTGCTATTAGCGGTTGTATAGTGTGCTATTTTTTCTGTGGTATAAACACACTACAAAACTGGGAGTGACCCGTGTTAAAAAAAACCAAGAGTGGGCTAGAGGAAAATCGGACACACGTCGCTTATGCACACGAAATTATCTAGCGTGGCATTGCTCAGAATGCTAGAGCGTGCTATTAGTGGTGAAGCATGCTATTTTTTCCGTTGTCTAAACACAATACAAAACCGAGAGTAAAGTGTGTTTAAAAAACTAGAGTTAATCAAAGGAAAAATAAAACACGTGTCACTCTTGTAAGAGTCAGCGCCCAAGACTGCAAACGCATGAGAGGAGGCCTCGCTTAGCCGCTTTAATTCTCTTAATATAATATAAAAGTAAATAGAGAACAATGACTCGAATGACTGATGGAACAACAGAGGAGTAAGGCGTTCTCAGGGAGTCTGGAATCCCCATTGGTATGTTCCTAGCGCACCTATGCTTGGGCATAGTATGTTATGGATACTTGAGCCATTCTTGACGATTATGCTGAGCGGAGCCGGGTACAGAACAAGTTCTACTCGAAGTAGACTTCGTGCCACACATGCCACCATCATAGTCTCCCCATAGGGTTACAACTCATAATAATTAAGGGTTTACCTCATGGACGTGGCCTCTCTAAGGGTTCTCCGTAATTCCCCTATCAATTGCAAAGGTTAGGAGTAAAGGCTTTTACCGTCACCTCGAATTACCTTCACATCCTAACCCTTTACAATGACAGTAATATACTTCATGGCCATAAGGCACAAATGTTGAGTGGGGCCCATTCACAACATTCTTGAAGTTATTAAACTAAGTATTCAACAGAGGATCTCATACCCAAAACAACGGTTCAGATGCTACACATACCAAGGTTCATCATATCCCCGAGAACTAGGGGTCTACTCACACATAGAGACAACAAACGTCATGACAAGGATGATGGCATACATGGATGGATGATTCGAATAACACAAGATGATCCACTAGGGTTCCTGAGGTTACAATGGTAAGGATGTGGATGATGATGACGGTGACGGTGGTGATGATGATGATAGTGGTGATGATGTTGTAGCCCCCTTGTGCGTGAGGAGGAAGATGGCCCCCTTCTCCTTGCCAATCCCTCCACCAGATGATCTCCGGGGGCTAGGGTTCTGTCTGTTGGACGAGTTTCTAGTCTCTCTGAGTGTGTGATCCTCAATTCGATTTCACGGGGTGGAATTAGTCGATCCGGCAGCGGTATTCACACTCCATACGACCGCCCATGCGAGCAGGCGCGGTCCCATGGAATGTCGTCTTTTGCTCTGGAAGTGCGGTGACGATTCCTTCTTTGGACCTCTTGCTTCATTCTTTTATGGTAGGTGATTATCACTTTAAATAGGTGATTCCACTACCATTTCTAGATATTTCTTCCCTATCATGTTAAATGGAGCATTACCTGAGAGATTATTAACAAAAAGAGCTGCGCGAACGCGGTAAAATTTCATAATGCGTACTATGTAGACACAAAATACTTAGTAAAATTATCACATAAATTGGACTCATCAGTGCCAACGTCGGCAACTCCATGTCATTCATGTCGTGCCGCAACGACCACGAGGCCGGACCGTCCACGTCGATCATCGACCTCACCTCCACCGACGACATTAGCGACCAGGCGGCGGACTCCGGCGAGAAAGAGTAGCACGTGTGATATGGAAGTGCCCACGTCCAACGAAGAGCGGGAGGTGGGAGATTGACGTGCGCACGACAAGGGAAGAGTAGACCATGGTCAGCGACTTTTGCTATGTAAAAAATATCCTACTATTAATGAAAATGATGTGTCCACTTTTATTTGATGCCCCGGGTAGGATGCCCAGCTTCGCTAGCACTGTCCGCGGATAATTTGTGTGTCTGTTTTGATGGATGGCGTTGGAGATGTCCTTATCAGAATCTCTACTCTAGAGTAGGAGTCTGCGGCGGCGATGGTCAGTCGTAAGCCGTTCGTTCGCTTCCTCATTCCACTTCTCACTCGTCAAGGAAAAAAGGAAACCTCCACCTCTCCTTGCATAATCTCCTCTACCAAATCAATCGCTGCGTCATTCATACACCTCCATCGTCCCCTTCCTTTGGCATTCTTTTCTTTCCATCTTTTCCATTGACCTCGATCTCCTTCCCGATCCATTCCCGATTGTGATTTTGCTTTCCAAACCCAACCCCCACCCGATCTGGAGTGATTCTCTCTTCGTTTGTCGTGAATCCCTTCGTCCGCCCCTCCTTCCACGACTCTCTCTTCTGCCTTTCTCTTCTCTCGGATTGGAATCTTGATCCAGAAAAAGGCGATGGCACGGTGAGGTGGTAAGAAGGATGGCGGCATATATACTTGCCTCCCCGATGCGGGACTCCAGTGCGAGCAGCAGTGCGGTACCTCCAGGCGATGGCAGCTCGTACGTGACTCCTACAGATATTCCTTCAGGTCTCCTCTTTCATGGGGCGATCCAATCCTCGAGTCCCTCTCACCTCAGCTCGCCTCCTCCTCCCCCCGAAGTACGGAAGTAGGACTTCACCGCCGGCCGCCTCCATTCATCACCGACGATCTGGCTATAAGTCTTGAATCATGGAACCAGGACCACAACTTCTTGGAACGGAGATGACCCAAATCAAGCTCATGACCATGTACTTGACTACTTGTTCATGATCCATGCTCTTTTTCATAGCGATCTTCATGTAAGTTCTTTTAAAATGATCTTTTCCCTTTGGAACTTCTAAGGCTGATATGTTATTTTGATATATCAGGAACTATGGTGCCCCACTGCACTTGATTCGTGAGCTGTATTAGATATAGCGGTGATCTCGTTCTCCTGCGCCCAAGTCCACCCTGGACGTCCGCCTGCTTCTCCTCCACCTACTGTTGTTGCCGTGCCCGGCGGCGGAGGAGGATCCAACTCCCACCTGTTGGCCTGGAACAACAGATATCATGGGGCAGCCGGATCTGAGTCTCACTACGAGGGCTCAACCTTCTCGATATATGGCTGCGGCAGGTGCAGAACTCCCCGACGATGGAGAGGTCGTCACTAACTCATTTTAAGTGGATCAGATTCATATAGGTCCAACAAAGAAATAAGTTTGAGTCCACCTTCACCCCTGCCTCTCCAACTAATAAGTTTTAGCATACACTGAATTTCTATGAAGCAGCCAAAATCCCTCTCATGTGTGAACTATACACAGAACTGCCTAATACTTACCTTTTGTTTATCACCTGATGGGTGTACCAAAATGTATATGAAAACTACACGATCCTCTATAACAGGTCAGGTTGTGTATGGAGTTTAACAGAATCATACACTCACTCAATCTATGTTGTTTGCTGCCTGTGTTTACATGGTAGAGTGATCGCTGCTCTGCTTTTGTCTGTGGATTTAGTTCAGGAACTCATTCAGTGAGTTGAGGGTGCAGGTAGAGATGATGTTGCTGAGTGTGGATGAGAATGACAAGATGCGTATGTGCGTGCTACCTGCCATTGCAGAGATTTCTTATTTTTCTGATAGGTCAATGTATTCTGATGATTCTGTTAGTGCTACCTGCCATGCATTACCATGTTTCTCTATTGTAACTTGATGATCATTATTACTTTGCAGGTTCACACTTGTTGCAAACTGATGTATTGAACTTTTGAGGATTTGGATTGGTTGCCGAAATAACCTATTCTCCTTTTGTTTTATATTTCTGAAAGAGATCATTATTTCCATGTTTGTTTCAGGTTTTCAACATGACGAATTTCATACTTTTGGAGTGGAACTACCAAAATATCTATGAGGTTAAATTACTATATACAATATTGTTTTTCTTTTTTCATGTAAGTGGAATCTGCTACAACCTTAATCAAAGTTTAAGATTTGGGGCCAGCTTATTGCATGATCACTCATATGCTTGTGTAAACAGGATTTCTTGGTTATTTGGCCTCATGTAAGTTCTTCATTGAAAGAGCTTTCTCTGCCCTGGGTGCATATACTACTTAATATAGATGACTAAAACACGCCTTGTACACGTAAAGTTTAGCATGGTTCAGTGAAGATGCATGCAATTTCATTTTTAAAAACTTTACCCATGGAGTTAATCCTTTTAATGACTTTCAACAATAATTAATGATTGGGAGGCAGTGGTCATTCTTCTATAGAATTAGCCGGATGAAGGTGATGACACGAGAGGTCAATTTATTCCACAATTACCTGCAGCAACTCGCTTCTTTATTGTCTCAATTCTTCTGATCCAACAAGTTATTCGTACAACATAACTTAATTAGAATATAAAAATACATCTGGTGGGCTCACGTTTCTTTGTAGTTTCATACTATAGCAAGTTCTAACTGAAAGAGTAGACATTTTGTATTTATGTCAAATTTGACAACAAAAAATGTAGCCTTACCAATCATGCGGTGTAGGTGCTATCCAACGCCATGGAAAGGGGGGGGGGGGGGGGGGTGTTAGATGTATGGTTGGGGGCAACATTTGATCGTCAGAGAAGGTGGCTCGGGTAGGGCCGCACACGACATCGGCACCAGCGGCAACCAGTGTCAAAAGGTGGGTCATGGGGACGGCATGGAGGAAGAAGGCGACAACAAGCATGGGATTTAAAAGACGGGAGGGGATAGAAGGATGGTCAGGGGCAACGGTGGACCTACGGAGAAGGCGGCTCAGGTAGGGTGACGCACGACATCAGCACCGGTCACGACCAGTGTCAGACGATGGGCCATGCCGGAAGGAGGAAGACGAAGAGGAGGAACAAGACAACGATCATAGAAATTTACCACAAAAAAAAAGCGACCGGTGCATAGTTGCTCTCACAGTATCCGCTATTTTTTTTATTAAAAGCAATATATATTCGAAGGACTTCACTCATGTCACTTAGTCACAAGTTTGATTCATTTTCTTGTATTTTGCCCGTAGCAACGCACGGGCATTCTACTAGTCAAAACGAATAACACTCTGCGCATGGTTTCAGATACTTGATTTTTTGAGTAACAAAGTATGTGTTATATACCAACAATTTTTTTTGCCCGGGATATACCAACAAATTTGTACTTTTAGAAACTTTATTCATATACAGATTCAATACTATGCTTTTGACGATATATTCAACACATTTGACCCGCGCCGACCCATAAATATCCATAATTTCATGGAAAATACACATCGTTCTTTCCTCCTCTTCAACAAAAGACCCTAGGCAATCAGGTTTCCTCTTCCTCCCATTGGTGCCCTGTCTTTGATGGCCTTTGGGTCGTGGAGGTGCGGCAGATCTCGGCCCCTATCGGCAGGAGGGAGCCTGCTCTCGTTCTTGTTAGGTTTAGCGTCTTGGTTAGGGTTGTGAGGCGGCGACGATGTTCCTTAGTAGGAATAATGTCTTCCACTTTCAATCCTTGTACTGATGATGCATTTATCATTGTCGGAGGGCGTGTGGAGGCGTGTCTCCATCGGATCTCCTGCGAAATCGGTAGATACTGGTCTTCGGTGGATCTGCTTGGATCCAGTCTTTGTTTGGCTGTTTACAAGTTTGATCCTTGCATACTACGACTCTCTTCATCGATGATGGTTGATGTTCAGGTGCAATTGGCCTGTTGGATTTTATCATGACGACTTCCTGTGATGTCCTACTTTGAGGGGAAAGGATCACATCGAGGATTTGGGGTAAATTGGATATGAGAGGTAAATGAATGGGGGGTGAGTAGAGAGACAGATGGGGAATTCCGATTTAATTCATCAAGCATGAGCGTTACAGGGACAACACTTCGCTTCTCTTCCTCCTTATGGTTGGGTCATACGGTCCATACGCCCATTCCTACCACTCTCTTCTTCTTGACACTTACTCCATCTCTGTCTCACTCTGGACAGGGGTGCCGTCTTCTTCAGATGCGTCATCGTCTGAGTCCACCAGATCGAGGACCTTGTGGTCCGCCCCTGCCACTCTCAAAGTCGCATTGACCTGTGGCACAAGTCTGATAGTCACCCTGCCTTGAGAAGGAGCTTCATCCCAAATGGGTGCCTTGGGATAGCAATTCTTGAGTGTATAGTAATCCATCCATGTTGCACTATCCACAGGAAGGTGAGACCACTGCACCAGGATTTGAGGTGTTGGTTGCCTTTCTTGACGAGGCGACATTGAAGGAACGCCTTAAACATATCCTAATGCCTAAAAGTTGGATAGGCTGGCCCTTATGAAAGGACTATATAACACCCAATAGAGGTTGATATAATAGTTAGGAAGTAAATGGGAATTATCTGATTGTAATGTTGCTAATCTTTTGCATATGTTTCTCAGGCATATGAGCGAACATGGTTTGGCTAGCAAATGACAATGATCCTATTAGTGGCAGCTGCAGCTATTCTGGCAGTTCGCTGAAGACCGGTGGGTAATTGACAGAAAACAATTTCAGCTGAGTGATACTTCACAAAACGTATCTATTATTTTTTGTTTTGTGCATGCTATATTCAGATCATTTATACATGCTTTTGGTGCACTTTTATATCATTTTTATTGGGCACTACCAGGCATCGGACTACTAATTTTTGGCTGCTATCAAACTAAGTGGTACCGTCCAATGAAAAGCATCATAAACATCTAATATAATAGTTAGGCTCTGCGTGAGTTAATTCGCTTCATTAATTGATTGCTCCGTCATAACTCTTCCCACATCCATCAGCCTGTTACCTTATTACATGCATGATGCATGTATCTCCCTCCCTAATTGCTGCTTCCTATAACTGCTTCCGTCAATCACGGGTGATCCACTGTACACTTCATCCTCCATCCACCTCCATGCTTCCTATTTTGTTTTACTTTTTCCCTTTGCAACAAGAAACGGCTTGCCTGCTCCCGAGCCCGTGCTCCGATCCGTGCTTCCAGCATATCCAACGTCTCAAAGTCCGCGACTTCCGTTTCTCCCCAAAGGGTAACTATTTGAAATGTAATAATGGTTTGCTTCCATCACAACGAATTATGTTTCCGTGGATAGAATAATTTGCTTCTATTTTTTGTGATAGAAATTTGATTAAAAAATGAAATTTGTTGTTTTCAACGCAGCAAATTATGTGTTGTCGACACATTTTTGTGTTGAGATTGGATTTTCAGCACCCGGGTGTCTAGGCACCCGGTTATCCAAACCATCCGTCCAGGAAACAGCTGCTCGGGATATGGACCAGACCCTGCATCACTAGTTGTATTAGCAGGTCTAGGATTTCTTTAAGCGCCGGAGACTACTAATATTTTAAACGACACTGGACCTATTCTCGCAGTGCGGCTGAATAGCGGGACAACGGAACATGCATCGATGTGACTATACCTCTTATTTTTATCTCCTCTCTCTTCTGACATCTATCACTGTCACACACGTCTCACAAAAAGAAAACATTCCTTACCTCTCTCCTCTCACTCCTTTCACAACCTTTCTCTCCTCCCCGAACTCCCGTCATTCTCTCATGGAAAAAAGCTATTTTCTCTCTCTTCTTTCTCACAGCCTCTCTCCTCTCTCTCCCCTGCCATTCCTCTCTCACACCGTCACACGGGCTCACTAAAAGAAAAAGGCTCTCTCTCCTCACCTTTCTCCTCTCTCTCCAGTCAAAAGAAGAACATTAGAATAGAGGAGATTGACATGATGTGATGAGATCTCTGTGAAGCACAACGCTGCATGCACCACCCGTGACCTGTCCTATCAACTATGGCCCGCTGTCATACCCATGCAAAAGCCTAGTCTGCATGCCCCCAGCCTACGATCGGCCCTGTCCATCACTGCGCTTTATCTGATTAATTAAAACTGCCACCACTAATGGCCTGCTCCCGGCTGCACCACTGCACGAATCTTTAAAGGGCTGGACGCGCGAGATAAGAGGGTGCCGGGGCTCCCGGGTGTCATCACACCTTTCTGTTTTGTGTTTACTATGGATTTAGTTGCTTCATACATAATTTGATGATGCTTCATATACCGGTTTATTTTGGGAAAATTTATTCAATATTTTTGTAGGTACTAGTAAAATTTGCTGCTAGTGCACTACAAATTTGCTTTGATGTAATTCAAAATGTATCATGTGTAACATTTTATCTTGTTTACAATCCAACAAAATTTAATATTGTCTTCATGTAAAAAAAATGTGTCGAAGCACTTTGCTTCCATGTAAAAAAATCATCTAAGTATTTGTTTCCAACACAAGACAAACTTTGCTTCCCAATGCATTTTTTGGCTTCCATCAAATGCTAGTGTTTCCATGGTAAAAACAATTTGTCTCCAACAGAACATGAGCTTGTTTCCTGCTTCATTCATTTATACACTAAGTTCAAAGCATGATACAAAGTTATTTTCTTCCAAATCCCTAATAGTATGTACACTGCTTCTAAGTTAATATCATATGTTTCCTATAGATTGTAGACTTGCTTCTCTTTGCGTGTGATCGTCTTCATTGTAGGGAAGATCCAGGTGTCATCACACTTCTAGGTGCATGCATCGATCGCTTCCACGTATGCTTCCATAAATGTCTCCGGTGACGCCCAACTGCTTGAAGCATACATCACCAAATATATGGAAAATATGAAGCATGATGATAGTGTTTAAATGCAAACAATGCTCTTGACAATGTAAGAAAAGGTATATAAAAAGTAGAAGTATGTTTCTATTGCCGTAAACTATTTTGACCTAAGAAAACATATAGTAAAGTTAGGAAGCATGGACATTAAGAAGCATCCATTACTTGTTATCTCAACATAACTCATACCTAGAAGAATCATGTAATATTGTAACTAGAAACTAGCAATGCATGTGTGTGCAGCTGTGCATCAATCATTTTGTGATCTAATACAGACCACTTTCTTCCATCGATGCAAACAATCTGGAATATCGACGCACATTAGAGCAACTCCAAAGAGGCGACCCGTTTCGTCCGCCCATGTCCGTTTGGGTCGGGGTGGATAAAAACGCCGGCCCAACACGGCGACCCAAACCCAAAATGCGTCTGCTTTGTGTCCGCGCCAACGCAGACACGAAGCGAACACGCCGCGCATCCCCTCGGTGTCCGCCGCGGCCCCACATGTCGACCGGCCAACCATCGCACGCGGTCGTATTTAACACGGCCACCTACCGTGGGCCCACGCGTCAGCGACTAGAAGCTAGGGGGGCCTGAAAGCGTAGGTTTACTCCCATAAGGGGGGTGAATGGGAGTTTTTTAAAAATTCATTAAACTCAAATGAATTTGACGAAGATTAGAGTGAAGAAACAGAAACGCGTGGGAACTAAGTCATCACAGAAACAGAAAGCATGCATACAAGATGCATACAAATGAATGGGTGGCTGAGAAGCAATGTAACGCAGTGCATTGATAGAGAATTTAGGCATTGAATAATATGCATTTCTCTTCACAGGAGGGTTATAGTACTCAGATGAATATGCAGAGAAATCCTTCGAAGATTTGTGGATGCAATGGTTCGAAGAATAATGCACATATTCATCATATCGTTGTTTGTTTCCCTGCGAAACAAAAGCATTAGCACAATGATAGGTGGTCCTGTGACCATTTGACGACTTTGGTCCATGTGAAGAATTTGCCCCAGGATTTTTCTTTTTCATCGGTGGTGTCATGATGACATTCACGTGAAGACTTTCCAGAAGGCTTTTGGGCACCCAGATTTTCTTCACTGGGGGACCATTCCAGCAGTTAGTAATAACAAATCTGGCAAATACTTCACCATTCTAATTTGTGAACAATTTATAGTTGGAGTCAAATGACTCATCTTAAGAATATGAAGTATCACAGTTGTAACCAGGTAAAGTGGGTGGATCAACCAAAGGTCCTTTTGCAGCAACCCATGTGGTTTTGGGATACTACTCAGGTTCCGAATATGATCCATCAGCATTGAGCTTTCTCTCAAAAGCAATACCCTCTTTCCTAGGGTTCCAGTTCAGAATCTGCTTCTTGAGCACATCACAAAGACTTTGGTGCCCTTTGAGGTTTTTGTACATGCCTGTGACATACAATTCCTTCAATCCGGCATTTTTTCAGTAACACTTGTGTTCTCCTCAGATGAGGGGGTTGAAACCACAGAAACATTTGAAGATATTCTAGTTACTGAAGCATTTGAACATTTAGCTAAAGAATTTGCATTTTCACGTTCTAGGCATTTTAAGCATGGTGCAACAAATTCTTCCTGAGCGGCACTGATCTATTAAGCGAGTAATGAATCGTTCTAATTTTGATATTGATTTCCATCTGGTCCAGAAAAAATTAATCCAATTTTTTTTCTCCGTTTGGACTCCTTTTTGATATTGATTTCCTGTAAAGCCAAAAACAAGCAAAAGCCAGCAACTGGCACTGGGCACTAGGTTAATAGGTTAGTCCCAAAAAATGATATATAATTGCATAATAAACATCCAAGATTGATACTATAATAGTATGGAATAACCAAAAATTATAGATACGTTGGAGACGTATCAAGCATCCCCAAGCTTAATTCCTGCTCGTCCTCGAGTAGGTAAATGATAAAAACAGAATTTTGATGTGGAATGCTACCTATCATATTCATCATATATTATTTTCTTTGTAGCATGGACATTGGACTTGAATGATTCAAAGCAATAGTCTATAATTTGACATGAAAACATCAATACTCAAGCATATCAACAAGCAACCATGCCTTTCAAAATATCAACGCTAAAGAAAGCTATCCCTAGCCCATTATGCTCAATCATTGATCCATTCATGAAACACACTCAAATATTAGCTACATCCAATGCACAAGTATGACAATAGTGCTCCCTAGTTGGTGCTTTATAAGAGAGGATGGATACTCAAAATAAAAATAAAAATTACCTAAATGTAAATAGATAGGCCCTTCGCAGAGGAAAGCAGTGATTTGTAGAGGTGTCAGAGCTCATAGCTTAAATTGAGAGATAAAATTATTTTGAGAGGCATGCTTTTCCTGTCAATGAAAATGACCGAGAATTCCCAATATCTTCCATGCTAGATAAATCATAGGCGGTTCCCAAACAAAAAATAAAGTTTATTTCCTTTCCACCATTCTTGCACAATCCATGGCTAGCTGTATCAACGGGTGCCTCCCATACCAACACTTTCCAAGGAATTTATTATTAACAACATATTAATTTTTTTTGTTTCAGGACTGGGCATCCCTATTACCTACCACACTCTCGGGCAATGACAAGTGAATAAACACTCATCGTGAGAATAAAATACCTAGCATGAAAAATATTGGCCACCCCCTGCCGCTTCATGAGTGGTACGGGCACACAAAATAGAAATTCATTTTGAAAATTAGAGTTGGCACATACAAATTTACTTGGAACAGCATGGAAATACCACATATATATATA